>CM060397.1:8554077-9754077 GCA_030545235.1 Helianthus tuberosus
TTACAATTCTGGTTCTGGTTTTCAAAAGAAACCAAATCACAATCGTAGCTACAAAAAGAAAGGACTTGGTTTTATTCCACCTGAAAATTATAAAAATGAGAAAATTTCTAAAACAAATACAAAATATGTTGCAGGAACTAGCCATGAAGAAGAATCAAAAAGCTCATTCTGGAAGCAATCAAACACAGAATTTCTTGCAAAGAAAGTGAAGAATGAAGCTTATCAAAGAAAGGAGACAAGAACCTGTTACAGATGCAATGAAGTTGGTCATATTGCATGGAACTGTCCCCAAGCAACAAAAACAAAACAGGGAGTCTCACAAAAACTGAAAGAAGTTATTGTTGACAAAGCTGAACCACCAACTGAAAGATTTAAAGTATTCAAAAATTCAACATATGAAGTTGGAGAGTGTTCAAAAAGGTTTTACAAGAAGAAGGGAAATCTTGACAACCAAGCTTGGGTTGTTAAGAAATCAGAGGTAAAATCTGGCGATGAATCTGATTCCACAAAGTCAGAGGAGCCACAGGTTGAGGTAAAAAATGAAAACTCAGTGACTCTAATGGATGATGTTCATTTTCCACCATTGAGAGCTGAGAATTTTAAATCAAAGGTTGGAAAAGTTGAAATTTCAAATCAATTTTATTCTGATAAGAATGAATTTGATGTTGAGAAAGTTTTTAATGGAAACGTAAAAAGGATGATTGGTAAAATGATTGATGGGAAGGTTAAAGGGGTAAAGGAGTTTTATGCTACAAAGAAGGCAACTTATAGCCCAACCCCTAGTGAAGTTGAGAAACTTACACCCAAGGCTGGTCAGGCTTGGGTGGATATTTTCTTTCACTGAAAAACCTGACTTGCCGGAGATCCCAAGTTTGTAATTGCGGATCAGGAATCGGCATCATTCTTTGTATTTTGATTGTGTTTATTTACAAGTGGTTGAAAGAGGTTTTCAATGTCAAGTGGTAAATCAAGGACATTAAATTGTACTTGATTTTCTACAAATGATTGAGGAACGATATGATGAACCCCTAACTTTACAAGTGGTAAAATCAACAAAACTTATTTTCCGGAAAAATCATTTTGGTTAAAACAAACTTAAGTGTTTTGAAATCATTATGAGAAAATAGTTTTGTGTAAGGGGGAGTTCTGATTGTTTATGCCAGGTGGATGGCGAATTGAGGTGATTTGATATCGGTTGTCATTTTATTGTACAGTTTACTTTCAAATTTCCTAAAATGTGTTTGCATTTTAGGGGGAGTAGAAATTTTCAGAAAATCCAAAAACATTTGAAAATTTGAAAAATACAAAAACATGATAAATTTCAAAAATGAGTTTGGTTGTGAATAGAGGAAATGATAGTACATCAGTGGACGATCACGGCATGCTAAAGAAATGAAAAGTTAAATAGTGATAAACAATCTCACTGTGGATGTGTCAGTAGGTTTTTACACATTTAGTAGATTGTGACGAGATATAAACCTAAATTTCAAACTTGCTTATATCGTGGGGAACATCTCTCGGATATATGGGTAACCCCCGAAATCTCGTTTGAAAGGTCTCATAATCTGATATACTAGGTCTTTATACTCAATGATGTCTGGGGTATTATTCCGGGACTTCTGCTGAACGGTGGTTCTGACCTAGTCCTTGGATAATACTTTCCGCAATGCTTGAAACATAGCATAAACCCTCAGCATGCTGATGAAACAATAAAATTGATAGTCGCTGCTGTTGTAGCTAAAAGATCCTCTAAAGGGGACATACCGAAAAGTCGAAGCTGATATCTCTCTGCGTATACGGAAGTATCGACCTGAGATCCCTCGGCCCTCGCATTACCTAATTTATATACAGATATCATTTGTGTCATAATTACCTGTAAGACTGATTATTGGGATCTGGATACGGGAGTATATTCTGAGGTGGGACACGCGATTGAGTTTAAGTATCTAAGACATTAATATCGTATCTCGAAGCAGTTGAACTTTGTGTGAAAATTTAAGTGGACAAATATACTGACAATCTAGGTGAATTGTTTAGAACTTAAAATGAAATCAAGCTTAACGGTGTTGGTGATTTGTCTTTATAACTGATATGATCCTCTTACACAAACTCACAAAAATAGTGTCTGTAAATATTTCTTTACTGCATTTCTTTACATTCAAAAATCCAAAAAGATTTTCAGTGTGTTTTAGCATAAATTTTGAAAAATTCAAAAAGATTTTCGGCAACTGATGTTGGAAAGCTGATTTTCAAAGTTCCAAGTGCTGAACATGATGACATAGATGTGAGGGGGAGTATGTCTTAATTGTCAAAATATGTTTTTAAATCATCAAGTGGTTCATCATGTGTATGTGATCTGAGGGAGAGTGATTGTTGATGCATATGAGAGTTGTTATTGATGCATTCAAATTGTTAAATTTAGAAAATTTATTTCTGGGTTAAGGATGTGCAGGTATAGCCAGGCTTCAATCTTGAACTTGAAGATAGAGTGCCAGGTTCCGATACCTGAGGATTCTGATACTGTAAAAGCCAGACTACGATCCCAGCATGTTTTGAGGGGGAGTCTGTTAAAGAGAGTTACATCATCCGAGGAGGAGATTAGTTGAAGAAACTTAGAGTGAAGGAAGTGTAAAGACTGATAAAGACTGAAGATTGAAAAGACTCGACACTTAAGACTCGTCAACATCTGAGGGGGAGTCTGTTGGTGCACACATCTGTCGTCTTCGTCTTGTATCGAGTCTCGGTTTTCGTTACTAATCTGATCAAGCATGACATCACTAGTGACATCATCATGTGACATCACTAGTGACAACACATTACTAATACACGTGAAGACAAAATGCAAATAGGAAACAGATTGGTGAAGCTTACGCTTGAAGACAAAACAGAATGAAGATTTCGCTTGAATAGTCAAACATGTAGATTTCGCTTGAATAGCTTCAAGCGAAATCATGAACTCTATATATAGGTTAGTTGCCTATTCATTTGAAAAGATTGGTCTCAAAGTTATACCGAGGTGCTGCCGGTTTTTCTTCTGAATGTAAAGGTTGTCAAATTAATATAAAAGAGGTTTAAAGTGTGAAACAAGCTGTTTACTGATCCGTTTCTTAGTTTCCGCCTCTGAAACGGAGTAGAACTCTTCCAAACGACTCGTTTAGGTCGAAATCCGATCCTACAGGAAAGTTTATTTTGTTAAGATTATGATATGTAAATTGTAAATGGCTCGTTTCGTATTACACGTTACATACTAAATTTCAAGTACATAAATGGCCGGTTTCATATTATACCTTACATGCTTGAATAGTTTGAATCGTTCAATAATCGGCACATCTATTTTTATTTTTAGACGTCTAATAATCGGCACATCTGTTTTTAGAAACGAAAAGCCAAGTTTGTCTTACAGCACAACCAACGTAACACGTGTTATAGTCTGAACTCCTGTTTCACAGCTAAGCCAAGTTTGTCTTACAGCACAACCAACGTAACATGTGTTATAGTCTGAACTCCTGTTTCACAGCTAAACAATAGTAACATGTTATAGAGACATGTATTAGGGTATGACGATGTATTAGAGACATGTATTAGGGTATGACAAATTAATTGCAGGTTTTTAGTTTTGTGTACTTTGTTAGTTGTTGTTTCAGTTGTGTAAGATTAATTTGCAGGTTTTTATTTTGTGTTAAAAAGTTGTGCTTGGTTTGGTTGCTTGTTTGGGCTTTTGATCTGAATAGTAACTGTTTTTGTGATGTTATTTGAGAAAAAAGATTTTCTGGCTATGAATGTGTTAATATTTATGTCTAGTTAACGACTTAACGGTTATCTCATCTTTTTGTTATTAGGACGGTGATGGATTCTAGGGAAATAAGATCTAATTCTCGGGACCGTTGGTTTCGTCAAACGTGGATCAGATGCTCAAGGATCATGACCATGTTTATGTTACAGCACAACCATTTTCTTAGTGCTATGTATTTTCGTTTACTAGTAATATGTAATGTGAGACTCTTATTTTGTTTTGTCTAGTACATGATGTTAAAACGGTATGTACTTAACACATTCTGGAAGTCTTAACACACGTTATAAAAGAGGCTTAACACACGTTATATCAGGTATACTATGTTATTAAGTTACCATTGGAGTTTATGCATCCATTCTGGAAGTCTTAACACACGTTATAATAGAGGCTTAACACACGTTATACAAGTCAGGCGCCTAACACATGTTACAGTATGTATATACAAATCATGGTGTTTTGGAAACCACTAGCTTATACATGACACCATGTTGGGTTAAACCAAGATTATAACAGAGGCTTAACACATGTTATCCCAGGTATACGGTGTTACAACATTAACTTGTATGTTCCATATTAACTTGTACACGTGTTACGATCAGTATATGCACATCATGGTGTTTTGCAAACCACTTTCATATACATGAATACAAGTCGGGTTATAATAGATGCTTTACATGTTATCATATGCATACAAGTGGGGTTACAACACGATTACGATATTAACTAAGCTCACCATTAAACTCATCGCCCCCGTCGAATGTTTTCTGTCACACCCCGACCGCGTAAAACAACAAAGCGCGGCGGAAACATCGGGGCGTGTTGTAACAGAATTATCGTTTCATAACCATGGATACAAAAAGTGTTTCGTTTTATTGAATATTAAACATTTACATTGTCTTTACATAGAACAAACAAGTTACATATAGACTAATATTGTATTTATGTCACTAAGGCCTCGTCCAGATCCTATGTGACTCATGCATCCTAGTAATCATCATCAAGCATCGATTCCTGAAACATATGTGAAAACAAAGTCAGCAAAGAAATGCTGGAGAGTACATAGGTTTTATAGGAGTGTCGGATTCATGGCTAGTTTAAATGTTGCAATACTTTATTAAAAACCTTGTCTTGAAAAGAGTATACTATTGCAACTTAATTAACCAACTCAAATCAAGATGGTTATGATTTAAAAATCCTCGTAGCCATGATTCTTAACCCAAAACCTTTGTTTTAGTAAAGCAAATTGTAAACACCTCGTATTAACTTGTTAATAAAATTTCGTATATTACTTCGAAAACATCTTCGTGTGACATCGTTTCACTATCGTTTACCCAAGTGAGCTAAATAACGCCACGGTATGTAATATGTTGAAAACACTTATATATAAGAAGTACCAGCGGCGTATCTACCATGTTTTCACCACATTACACCCGTCTCGTTATCTAAACACTATCCAAAAACCAATCGTTTACCCAAATCGTTTAACATCTTTTCCAAATCGTTTACAACTCGTTTAAATCGTCCAAATCGTTTACTCGTTTTCATCGTTTAAATCATCCAAATCGTTTACTCGTTTACATCGTTTAAATCGTCCAAATCGTTTACTCGTTTACATCGTTTAAATCATCCTCGTTTTAAATGTGAAAACTTATGTATGGTCGTCTCGCTAATAACATTCAAACCTTCGTGACTCATCCCTCGTCGCTTCTCGTTTTCGCATTAACAAACCTCCATAGGGTAAGTTAAAAATTACAGTTTCAGTCGTTACCCACAACCCCCACACATAACCATGGGTGCAATGAAATAACGGGATTTGTCGGATCCTATGGTACCATAACCTAATACTGGTCAGCTTGATCATTGCTAATGAATGTCATTTGTTATGTAACCCAACCAACAAGTTCGTTCACATTATCGAAATCGTTATTAGTTTTGTATAAATCGCCTTAATCGTTTTTGAAACCATTGTTTTAACATCGAAAATTGTTTTGAAACCATCGTTAAAACCTTGAAAACGTTTAGTACATATGAATCACCCCAAAACAATTGAAAGCAGTAAAATAGGGGAACTATGTACTCACTTGGAGTGCAAAGTATCCTCAATCAATAGAACTTCAACAAACTTGAGCAAACCAGAGAAATCAAACAGCACCTAGTAATCGAATCACTAATCAAACAATAGACGCCTAAATCGGAAGATCGGACAGAATGAGGTCTTGTAAACCAAATGAGTGTTGGAACTCATGTGATATGGTTTAACAAAGCCTACATCCTAAATCGGAACCTAACCTAAGTGCTTTCGACCCATCGTGACCCATTAAGGTAGCTTATGCTACTTTAACGCGTCGTGCGCGCAAAGCGCGTTCGAGACGTCTAACTAGTCCTATGACAAGTGTTATATGCCTAAACATGTTACACAATCTAGGTTACATAAGCTTAATTACCAATTATACATGAAAAGGGTATTTTGGTAATTTACCTAAGGCATATAATCTACTTATCATACAACTACCTAAACTAGGTGACCATAAGGTATAACCTCGGAAGGTTATTCCCTATGTTACTATGGTCACTAAACATGTTTGGTCGGATCCTAAGATCGACCAAACGGGTCGTGTTCGAAAGTCTAAGCGGGTGTTTAGTCCGCTTGACTTACGACACTATACAAGCACTAAACTAAAAAGTGACGAGCTAAACATGCTAGAACATGTTTAGAAAATAGGTTTTGATATCAAAACAAACGGTTTTGATATCCTAGAGTAGTTTGGTTACAAAATACGCGTATATGCGCATTTCGACCGAAACTACGGCTCGTCACTGAGCCTAGATAACGTGGTAATCAGTAGGTATAGCCACTAGGGACTATAACCATCGTGATTACAATCACGTTATGAAGTTCAAAAGAACTTCGCGTTGACCATTGACTGGTCAATTCCGAAAGTCAAACATAGTTTGACTTTCGGACTCGAAAAGCAATAAAGAACGAAGGAACACTTACAAAGGGTCCCCGAAAGCTAATCTCGATCCAAATAACTCAAGTATGAAACAATGGTTCCAACTTAGAGTCTTTTAGATCAGATTTTGGTGGGTTTTGCAATGAAAGGGGTTGGGTATTTATAGTTTTCGGTTCACCGTTAGGATCGTTTCTTGGAGAAGAGGGAATGATCTAGCCCGTACACTTGTCGGAATGTTGTGGTAACTGATTTTGGCCACCATAAGAGTTTAACATGTGGCACTTGACCTTTGGGAAGGGTTAAAGGCCATTAATCAGCAGCCAAGACAATTTTATGCATCTGACCCCTGCTTGCGCACCGTAACGTTCAGAGTGTTGCGGTGCGCAAGGGACCTGCAGACCAGAAGTTTGAAAAATGGCAGAATTGGTCCCTGTTGTGTAATAAGCTCATTTCCGACACGTTTAAGGCCCGTTAACCCCATTTCAAAGCTCTAAAATGAAGTTAAAGTATAGGGAACTTAAAATGTGCTAAAAAATATCTCGGATGTCGGTTCGTTTGACCGTACGGTTGCGTTGTTCGGTTAATTACGACGGAAGTCGTAACGAACGCAAAAACGATCCAAATGACGCGACGAATGGATTTTTGACAAGCCAAACACTAAAACATAATATCATAATGATTACATAAATTTTTGGATGTCCGGATGTATTCAGAACGTGAGATATGCGCGAAAGTGCAAACTTGTGCACTTTTTGACGCTTTTAGTCCCTATTGATCAATAAAGCTTATTTTAGCATACCGAACCCCTCAAAGTCTATTTCTAAGCTATGTAAAGGATATTTAGGGTATGTTTAACTTATGATCAAGTTCCGGAATGTTCAATATCATACGAATCGGTATAGTTTCACAGTTTGACATAAATAGTCCCTGTGATCGAATAGACTTGTTTTCAACACACCAAACCATTCAAAACTTATTTCTAAGTTATGGAAAGGTTATTTAAGGTATTTTAAGCCTTTGTCACTATTCCGGAGTGTTTGTTGCATTAAACTGGTTATATTTACGCATCTGTGCGCGTATAACCTTCCAGAAAGCGATTTAAAGCTTGAAATCGGACAAGGATTGATATGTGCAATTGATACACATATTTAAACAAATCCCAAGTATGAAATGCAATATTTCATTGATTTGATATTTGTTTGCTGGCCGTGGAGGCACAGATGTTACATTTTCACCCTTTGTCATTAAGCAATTATATGTTAAGCAATTACATGTTCCGAACAGATAAATTGTAACACATGTTAGATCAGTATACACACATCATGGTGTTTTGTAAACCACTAGCTTATACATGAATACATGTCAGGTTACAAAAAGATTATAACAGTCGCTTAACACATGTTATACATTCCAAAATGTGCAAAACAAATGACCCGTTTCATATTATATATTCCAAAATTACCGGTACATGTGTTACCATAAATGGCTCATTTCATATTACACGTTACATACTAACTTGTACATTTATTACTTGTACAAGTTTTACGCTCAGTATCCACATTATCGGATATTTTAAACATCAACAAAAATAAAATAGATATTACTTGTTTTTTTTAATTAACAAAAGGTTAACACACGTTATATATCATTCTAACAGGGGCTTAACACATGTTATACATGAACACATGTCAGGTTACATCATGGTGTTCTGTTACAGCATGAACCACCAACACATGTTATAAATGAATGAAGACTTCTTTCCCAAAGGATGTGACTTATTCAATGTCCCCGCATTAACGTCGCCTACATCCATCCAGCTTGTCAATTGAATATCTTTTATGGATCTGTTTCTGTAAATCAACATGCGTTATATATCATTCTAACAGATGCTTAACACATGTTATGGGTCTGTCTCTGTAAATCAAGCAACCCAACAAAAAAACAATTATTGTTAAGATCAAAAGCCCCAAACAAGCAACCAAACCAACAAAAAAACCCGTTCAAAATCTCATCCTAAAGTTTTGGATTTATTTAAAATACATGAACATTAACCATTACTAGAACACGCATTAACTTCGCCTACATCCATCCAGCTTGTCAATTGAATATCTTTATGGGTTTGTTTCTGTAAATCAACACACGTTATATAACATTCTAACAGGGGGCCTAACACATGTTATGGGCCTGAGTCTGTGAATCAATCAACCCAACAAAAAAACACTTACTGTTCAGATCAAAAACCCAAACAAGCAACCCAAACCAACAAAAAAACAGCTACTGTTAAGATCAAAAGCCCCTAACAAGCAACCAAACCAACAAAAAAACCCGTTCAAAATCTCATCCTAAAGTTTTTGATTTATTTAAAATACATGAACATTAACCATTACTAAAACACTTTCAGCACACAAAAACATATTAACAACCATTTCAACAAAAAATCAAGTGTGAAATGACATTTCAAGAACACTTACCGGATCTATAACCGTCCGATGAACACGAAGAAGATCTTCAAACCTTCTTCTCACACACACACTCGTGCGTGTGTCAATGTGATAATGATTGTTGTTTCTCTATCTAAAACATCAACTTTCTCTCTCTAAAAACATTCATCTTGTCATCGTTCTCTCTCTAAAACAACATATTTCAAACTTCTTCTCTCTCACACACTTGTATGTGTGTTCTTGGTGTTATAGATGAACATGATGAAGATTGTTGTTTCTCTCTCTAAAACAAAAAAAATCATCTCTCTAAAAACTTTTGTCCTGCCATCATTCTCTCTCTAAAAGATCTGGGATTAGTGTTTGTTGAGATCACTTTTAGATCTGGGATTAGTGTTTCTTGGAATCTTGAAGGTAGATATTTGAATTCTGAAATGAGATATCTTCTTCTTGTTCTTCTTCACGTTTGTGGGGTGGGGGAGGAAAGAGAAAGAGGTAAGAGAAAGAGAAAGAGTTGGTGATTTGATGGTATTGCATAGGGAAGTGGAGTGGTTTATTTTCAATGGTCAAAAAGCCCCTTTTTCACTACCCAAAATGCCCTTCCACTTGTACTAATGTGTATTATAATATTTCTTTTAAATCTAATTCTTACCAAAATGATGAGAGCCATTGATCAAGTTAGATGAAAGATAATCAATGGATGACATTGGGTTTGCAGAGTTTTGTCAAAAAGATAGAGTTTTCCATATAACCATGCCCTATATATATATATATATATATATATATATATAGTGTGGAGTTCATTATGGAACACAAAAAAAGTAGAAAACTGAGGAACACCCTTAATAACCCTTAGATTAAATTAATTCACGGCTGAGATCTAATTTATTAGAAACAGGCTTGTTTACACGGGAGGGGTAGAATTGGTATTTTCTAGAAACAACAAAAAAGAATTGGGGAACTTCTAATCGTCTCCCACCATCACCGCCTGTGGTGCCCTAGCGGAAGTCTGCCGCATATCTAGTCGCCGGAGACCACTGCCATCATTGAAGCCTTAGCGGCAGTCTGCGACAGATCTGGTCGGCGTTCAAGATATGGATCCGGTAGATTCTGATTGCGTTGTGTTCTTGAATCGTCTTGCCGTCGACGAACACGTGTGCAAGCTGCCGTTCACCGTTGGTCTGTAATCAACGAAGATGAAGAGCCTGAACTTAAAGGAAAGGTCTGTATATCTCAACTGCATTTGTAATTTCTAAAATTCAATGGTTCATATGCATGTATTTGTTTTGGATTTGTTAATTTTTGTGAATATTAAAGATAACTTCGACGGTATGGTACTTCAATACACGTAACCGTTAATCGTTAATCGTTGATATCCTTGGGTATTGTTCATTCTCTCGCTCGGTTTGTGTCGCAACGAGGATTTCGCACTCGTTACGGCACCCGAAACAAGAAATCATCTAAGTCCGACGATCCGTATCGGGACCTACATGTGTCATAGTTATTAAGCAGGAGATGTCAATGGATCCCCAAACTGATCATCACCATGACGAGTTTGATATGAATCTAGATTCTTATGAATATGCACAAATAGGTTATGTACCCTTTGGTTCAATGAGGCACACCCCATGGTTGAATTCTGCACACACAAATATTTCATTTGAGATACAAGGCAAGGGTAATTGTAAAGTTGAACTTGTTCCTAGGAGAAGTAATTCAGGTGATTCAAGGGAAAGAGCAAATGATACACTAGATTGCTCGGAGTGTTTGGATGAAGAATATGAATATAGAAATACGTTTAAGATCATAAATGACCCAACATCCTCTCGTATTCAGATACGATGGCGTCTTTGATATGATGACTAATTTCTATATGGAAACAACAGTAGAGTACAAACTGTTGTGTTATGTAAAAAAACCTCCTTGAATGTAAATATTGTAGGACCATGGTGCAATCAATCCAAAATATTGTTCACTTCACAAAGATTTCATCTATGATTAAAGATTGCCCAGACCATCACCTGGAATCTTATGAATACAGACAGGTACACCTTATGGTGGAATCCTACATAAACAAAGATTTCATCTATGATTAAAGATTGATACATGTCCTAGATTTATTAATTGTTACACTCTAAACCCTCTAATATAATATAATATTAAACTATGTAAAATAACACCCTGCAAGCTAAGGCCGGGGACTGGAGCTAAAATGGCGTATGGTGAGGTAACAGTTATCAACCCGGCCCTCTGTATACTCGGCACAGTTATGCTCACCTACGCACTTGAATTAATCCAACGTTGTCTTTTGATTACGATTGATAAATTATGCTCAAAACCTGATGTCTTCAGCATTTATTTTATAAAATTTCTTCAATGTGCCTTTTTGGATCTGATTTCCAGTGCTTACTTTTATACTAATTTCTAATTAATTTGTTTCATCAAAGCTGTAATAGTGTAATCCCCTGTTGGGAATTTCGGATTGAAGCCAACTTTTCATGCAAGGCTCAAGGAGTCAATTAAACAGTGGATAATTACAAATAACTGAATGTGATTAAGGTTTTATTCTCAGTGATAATTATCATGTCCTAGATTTATTAATTGTTTAATTAATAAATTTGTGTATAATTATAAATAATTGAATGTAATTCTTAATAAATGATTAAACTTTTATATATGTTTCTTTTAAGCGTTATACTTATTTTCCATATTCTTAATATAGAGTTTTTACCCACGGTTATTTTAAAATGTATTATAAGTATTTATTTAGGGGAACTATATAGAGAGGTAATTAATCCTTTGAGCCTGAGTTATCTCTGTTTTCAGCCACATGATAAAGTAGTTGGTAGACAGTAATTCTGATGTGGACGCCACCCCTCTGGATCAACATAATTGCTGACTTTTGCATTGTTTAAAAGTGTTATGAAGTTTCCTTGTATGACTTTTCTATTATTGGAGGAAGAAATATCTCAAAGCTGACTTTTGCATTGTTTGAAAGTGTTATGAAGTTTCCTCTGTATGACTTTTCTTGGAGGAGGAAATATCTCAAAGCTGACTTTTGCATTGTTTAAAAGTGACCTGGTAAATGGGTCGGATCATGGGTCAAAACGGGTTCGGGTCGGAACAGGTTCGGGTCCGAACGGGTTTTGGGTCGGGTCGGGTTTGTTAAAAAAATGTGTTTTTATTTTATTTTATTTTTTTTAAAGTGACTGTTCATCAAGTGGCAATTTTGTCGGCTTAAAACAAATTAATAGATTAAGAGAATTTATACCTTCTTTGATTGACAAAATGCCAACTTTTAAACATGTGGTTATAATGTCAACTGAAAGTGTATTTGACGAATAGAATGTTAGTTGTCGATGCATGTCAAGTGTGGGACTATGATTGACATCGAATGTTGTTTGATGAATTGAAATGGATGAGAGGAACTTATTTTCTTGGAACATTATACGGGTTTTGGTACGGGTTGAAACGGTTCGCGTCAAAACGATACGGGTCGAAACGGTACGCGTCGAAACGGTACGGGTCGAAACGTTTCTTAACCTGAGTCGGTTAACTTTGACCCTCTCTCTTAAATGCTCCCTAAAAAAATCTAAACACATGTTTCTTAACCTGAGTCGGTTTAGAAACCCATACCCCATCCCCCTCTATACCTGGAATAGCGTTTCTAGCCCTTCTCCCATTAACGACACTATGGAAAAACGCTGCATTATCATCGCCAAAAGAAGCCCATTTATCCAGAGACTTTTATTTGATGTCTTTAGATTTCATGAGCTCTATCTCCTCTATACTCTTCCTACATTCCGCCCAAACCCACATTTCCTCTTCCTCTAGATCCCTCTCCTCCATAAGTAATTCAAACTCCTCTTTTTCTGCCTTAAGTTTATCCAAATCTTCTCCTTCCCTGGTTGTACACTCTTTAATCCACATCTTCAATTTTTCTCTAAGTCTCTTGAGTTTTTTCAACAAAATAACATCAGGAGACCCAAATAAACCACATTCCTCCAACACCTTCTCAACCATCTCTTCACAACCATCCCTATCCAGTCAAGAATTAAACCATCTAAACGGTTCTGGGCCAAAATTATTATCTGTCAGAGACAATACCAAAGGAGAATGATCAGAAAGCTCTCTATTAAGAGCTCTTAAGCAAGCGTTAGGCCACCTGTTCAAAACATTAGAACAAACAAAAACCCTATCGATTTTACTGAATTTACACACGTCTCCAGTGCTTGCCAAAAACGTATATTTCATACCCCTCATATTGTATTCGTTAAGCTCAGCCTCATTGTCAAATTTATGGCATCAAACACTCTAACTCTCATAAGACCATCAACATGACGATCTTATTTAAATGACCTAGACTCTCAACGATCTGTGAATCAACATGATTCATAGATGAAAACCCCAACAAAGAGAGAACCCAGAAGTGTATGAGAGATATTTTCTGTATATCCTGTGTCTCAATACACACTTCTGTTTATATAGGCCCATTTGACAACAACCCACCTGATCCGGAAGCTCATAACAACCCAGCTGTGTTTTTGGGCCTTCAACGATCATCATTAACTAGCCAGCCCATACTCTTCAGAAACACAGCAGGCCCATTATATCACCAGTCCAACTGTTCCACTGTTTCAAAGCCCAGCTACAAGCCTGCTCCATTTCAGCCCACTTGAATCAACGTAATAATCCAGCAAACCCAACGAACATACAAAAATAAAAAAACAAATAATATTAATATCAATAAAATGTTTGGTAAAAAACTGGAACAAATATAGTATTATTTTAACACCGCCCCTCAGTTGTATTACCAAACACATCAAACAAACTCAAGTTTTTTTTTACATACTTGGACATGTTGACCAACTAACAAACCTTTTGAACAGCCATCATAGTTATACCCATTAAGTCATGTAGAAAGTGAATAAAAAACACTAGAAGTACAAACACTTCACTAAATGACTTTTAAGTTTTCGAAAGTTGATTTTTTTTTTTTTTTTTGGCTACCAATGTCATGAGCACTTGCACTCCTGCAAATTTGCCACTTCAATATCGACCTACATGGTGTATCCTAAATAAATGGAAAAAACAATTGTTGCACTAGCAATAACCACAACAACTATCATTCCAATCAACACTAGATTCACTTCTCCAGTTTAGAATTCATTCAGGTTAACTTGTGACACTTTACATATAAGTAGGGCTGTAAACGAACAGAATGTTCAGCGAACAGTTCGTGAACCATTCGGCGGGAAGTTCATTTACGTTCGTTCGTTTAGTAAACGAACGAACATGAACAAGAAATTTTGTTCGATTAGTTAAATGAATGAACACGAACAGATGTCTCGATCGTTTAATTGTGTTCGTGAACGTTTCTTCATGTTCGTTTATTTATGTTGTTCATTAAAGATTTTTATACATTTTTATTTATATTTATTTTATCTAAACTTTTCATATTCTTTAACACTTATTTCTTTTAGTATCCTAACAAATAGAATAGGAAACCTCATTTCCATCATGATTATGTACCGTTCCCCTTTTCTTCTCATTATTTACATCAATGAATACTATCGACACCTATTAAACGATTAGGGCTTTACCAAAAATAAAGTTCCAGCTTTTGTTCCCCACCATCAACCTGTAGCCTCTGCCGATTTAGTTAGTGTTTGTTTGTGTTCGTGAACCGTTCGTGAACACGTTCATTTCCTTAATGAACGAACACAAACATAACGTCTCGTTTAGTAAGTGTTCATGAACCGTTCACGAACACATGATTTCCTTAGCGAACGAACACGAACAAGGCCTTGTTCGTGTTCGTTCGGTTCGTTTACAACCCTACATATAAGAAGCTTAATTTCTCACTAGAGATTGAAAATAATAAAATACGTTGTCATAAACCTTTTTTTTATATAGTCAAGGGCAAGAAACAATTTCATGAACCCCACAAAGAAAAACAAATCAAAAGAATGTCCTGATTATACATCGAATCACATGATTCAATATAACCATATGAGAAACACATCTCATAACTCACAATAGTCACAAGACTCTATGAATCTTAGAACCATATCTAAAATTCATGTCAAACAATTGTAAAGAATTTGATTTATCAAAAAACTTTTACGACTTTACAAAAAAAACTGAATCACAAGATCTAAAAACCACGTCTGATAAAACAAGAAGAATCACACAATTCCTCATCAGACAACAATGATTACAGCCTAAAAATTCTGATAAACCACAAAATGACATGATTTAAAAACAGAACACACAAGGCTATAACAACTATCAAGAAACAATCTTGAACCAATACATCAAACCACATGGTTCAATAGTAAAAAACCTTTAAATCTTTTTGGTAAACCAAAAAGATAAACGATATGCAATCTACTTTGTTTATTGAACAAAAATTATAATCTCATTTCTGAACATACTAGGACAACAAACAAAGGATCACACATATAACAAATCTGAACAAAAACATCTAAAACACTCAAACAAAAAAACGCACAACTCACACTTAGATCACCAACAAGACGATCCATTCTCACACAACACTCGAACTAACAGGTTTACGAACCAATACATGCTCAAACCCTAGAACGATATGAGAGAGAGACTGCAGAAACGTATGACTGAAACCATAATAGAGAATGCGAGACTTTCTGCACAACTCAGCTAAATTTAACAGATGATCAGTTCTACACAATGACGAACTACGATCATAGCCATAAATCTAGAACACGAGAGAATAAAAAAGAACCAGAAAAATGCACTTTTCTAATCAAACAGTGAATCACACGATTCAATTACAATATGCAAATCATATACGATAAAAACAAGAGTCACACAACTTTAAAGATTCAGAACAATATCTGAAAAATTTTAAATCACACGAATCAAAACCAAATCTAAAAAGAAGAGGATTCATGTCAAAACCTTGTAAACAGAATAATACATCATATCCAAATAACAAGGCATCATATGATTACATAACAACACCAGATACACATCTGATGACACATAAAAGTCACATGACTTTTAAACAGACAATGAATCACAAGCTTCATAACAAATCTGATAAAACAAGAATCACACGACTCTTCGTCAGATCACAATTATACAGGCATACAGAAAAAACAATTTTCAAAGTAACTAAAAAGATCACATCACTTTTAATCCCCCAAAAAAAAATGTTTCCCACAAGGAAAAACAAAGTTGTCACAAACGTCAAGATAAAATCTAGACAAATACAATTAGTTAACAGTACCCTCATCATTATCAACGATGCAGAGCCGTCCCCGAAAACTCTCGAAAAAATTTAGGTCTCGGGCGATAAAAAGAATTGGGCCCAAAATTGTGGTTAAGGGGAAATGAATTAAAAAAATAAAAAATAAACCTTAGTGGTGAAGCTAAGACTTGTACTTGGTACCTTTACATTATCTTGAGATGGTTTTTTCCACTACAGCACCAACACTTTTTTGCATAATAAATTGATGAGTATATTAAATATATAACTTAATAAATATATAAAAGCTTATAAAGACTTTTCGGGCCCTTTGAAAATTTGGGCCTTGGGCTTCGGCACGGATTAGCCGGCCCAAGAGCCGGCCCTGCAACGATGCGATAACCTGAAATACATATAGCAACTAGAACTCTAAAGATCAATGAGTTACACCACATTAACGAAACTTTACCATCAGATATGGTTCCAAGAAACCCATCAAGACGAAGTTAAAGTCGAAAGACAAATTTACCATTGTTCGAGACAAAAGTGCAAAACAAAAAACTTGAGAACAATAATAGACCTTGAGAGAGTTACTACTAGCAACATTACAAAAAAACCAGGTTTCAACAGATAAACACATAATCTGTCTCACAAACTATATATCATGTTGAACAAAACTCAATTCTAACAAACACTATTATTACTATGATAATCAATCTTCTGACCTAATGACTACAACAGATTCATAAAAATCAATAACCGAGGTCTAGAACAGTGAATACGTTCGAAACAACAGAGAACACATGTCAAGTTTCATGGATATCAACAAAGAACAAACATAGAACTCAAAATACCCAAACATTTTCGATTATAAAATCCTAAAACTTTCAGATGATTACACAAGATTCAAACCCTAACGACTAGAACGATTATCAACATGATATTCTTCTATAACAACGATCAAAAACAAACAAATAGATCAAGTTCAGAATGAATATGTTCTTACAAAACCCTAATCGCAAAGCCTAGAGAAAAAATTTAAACCGCCAAAAGTTGGAAAACAACAACATGCACTTACAACACAAACAACCCCTTTTTCATTTTTTAAAACAAAAAGATAATCATAAATTTTTTTATATCTCAAAACTGACTATAGAAACATGAAACAAATATGTTCATAATAGTTCTTAAAACTAAGTAGGATTAAAAAACAATTAACACAAACATACATTCATCTTAATGAGAACTGCAATAATTTCGAATTAACCAAAAACACTATACAAAATTACCATTTATATAGCAATTATAGGCTAACCTAGAGTAAACTTGACCTAAATACAATTCCTCGAAAAAACCGAATTAAACAACCAAGTAAGGACCACAGAATTACATCTTTCCCATTGAGTAGCAAGAGTTTCATTAACTTCTTGTTTCACAGTTTCACAAGAGAAACATCAATAAACCAATCTTAGTTTTAACTCACAAAGCAAGAGTCATAGCGTTAGCCCAAACCGTATAATTCTCAGTCCCTTTTAGTTTTATATTAGGGGTATTGGATTTTAATAATCTCAAGTTTCACTGGTTGGCCGATAATAATCCCAACTTCAAAAATTGCCTACAACAGTCCCAACTTGTAAGATTTTGGCCACCAATGATCCTTGTCTAACTGGGTTAGTTAAGTGTGACGTGGCAGCTGACGTGGCAGGTGATTGGTGGCCACGTCACCAGCCACGTCAGCTGCCACGTCACCAGCCACGTCACTAGTTAGACAAGGATCAGCCACGTCACATGCCATGTCACATTTCACCTGCCACGTCAGCTGCCACGTCACACTTAACTAACCCAGTTAGACAAGGATCATTGGTCGCCAAAATCTTACAAGTTGGGACTGTTGTAGGCAATTTTTAAAGTTGGGATTATTATCGGCCAACCAGTGAAACTTGGGATTATTAAAATCCAATACCCCTTTATATTAACAACAGTTAAATGATTAGAATCACTAACATGCAGATATGGAGGATCATCAGGTTCAAGCTTACTAATCAAGGTCTCACCAAACAAGTTCACAAAATCAGCCATTAAAAACAATTATTCACATATCACAAAATAAGATGCACAGATTTTACACGTAACAGACTAACAATTAGCGAATCTATGCTAGGGGCAAGATGGTAGGTTCATCACTCAATAGGTGCCTACCCAAGTCTTTGCACAGACGCTAACCCTTAATCAACACCAGTAATGAATAACCAACAAAAAACCAGTACTAAACAAATGCAACACAAAAAATAATCAAGACACAAGAAGACACAGAATCACAGAGTGAACCCTCTCTGTACCCCCCCCCCCCCCCCCAAAAAAAAAAAAAAACAACCGGTCCTCACTACCCCGGCATCAAACAGCTAAATCAACAGCAATAAAGATAAAAAAAAATGAAAAGAACAGATAGGACAGACTCACAATGCAATGGAAACATAAAATGTAAAGAGAGGGAAACAAGGAACGATCTCACCGAAAGCAAACTCCACGCGCATCAGATTTGCAGCCTTCACTTAGGGATGAATCTTTCTCCACTGCTACAAGATCCTTCCGCACTCAGCAGAAACCTTCAAGACTTCCCAAACCCTCGATTAAGGTTTCAATGTCCAAAAAACCCTCAAATCTTGTACACGAATTCCAAGAACCACAAGGAACCGCCGCCGGCCATCGGAGATCAGATTTAATTTGATTGGCGATATCGATCTAAACATCATGGGGTCTGTTGTTACAACCCTAACTTTCATCGTGATCGGGATCATTGCCTGATTTTTCACACGTGTCTGCTGCAATAAAGGCCCTTCTACAAATCTGTTCCACCTTACATTGGTGGTTACTGCTACTAGATGTTGTTGAATGATGTGGGCAATTGTTTATCTTGCACAGATGAACCCACTCATAGTCCCAATTTTGAGTGAAGGAGAATGAAGCAACCTCAGAAAGCAAATGCATTAACAACCTTCTTCTTGGCCTTTTAGCATTTGTGGTGCTAGAGGGTATGGTTTTACGGCTATTGTTACATCGCCTAGTGATTGAATAGCCGAACAAAGAACCGAATCACACAAACCTTCACTTGGAATTTATTGTTCAGAGAAAACATTAGTGGCCCATATCTTTCACTTAGGGATCTGAGTCTTCAAGATCTTCTGATTTCAGCTTCAATAAGTGGAAGAATCCAACCAAGACTAGGCGGTAAAATTGAGCCCCAAATAAACAGATCTGACAATCTTCACCCCAAATGAGCACTAGCCAACATGGAATTAATCAGATGGAGAACAGAGTAATGAACAGAGTGATTCCGATTCCGATGTATGTTCCGTCTAGATTAACGGATGCGATTTTGAAGAAGTAATCTCGTGATTTGTACTTCGTTTGATTCGTCCCGTTCTTCATTTTCAACCAGTCAAATTATGAATCAGAACGATTTCAACACGAACAGATTTGATACAAACCCTAGACACCAGATATTTAGGGTTTCAGACACAAAACCAAGAAGACGACCAAATCTAATTATGAGCGGAAGAATTAGAATCGAACAAAGCCCTGAGGCTCTGATACCATGTCAAATTTATGGCATCAAACACTCTAACTCTCATAAGACCATCAACATGACGATCTTATTTAAATGACCTAAAGACTCTCAACGATCTGTGAATCAACATGATTCATAGATGAAAACCCTAACAAAGAGAGAACCCAGAAGTGTATGAGAGATATTTTCTGTATATCCTGTGTCTCAATACACACTTCTGTTTATATAGGCCCATTTGACAACAACCCACCTGATCCGGAAGCTCATAACAACCCAGCTGTGTTTTTGGGCCTTCAACGATCATCATTAACTAGCCAGCCCATACTCTTCAGAAACACAGCAGGCCCATTATATCACCAGTCCAACTGTTCCACTGTTTCAAAGCCCAGCTACAAGCCTGCTCCATTTCAGCCCACTTGAATCAACGAAATAATCCAGCAAGCCCAACGAACATACAAAAATAAAAAAAACAAATAATATTATTATCAATAAAATGTTTGGTAAAAAACTGGAACAAATATAGTATTATTTTAACACTCATCAATAAATTCGTTAAAATCTCTAGCACAAACCGGGTCAAAAAGAGAGTTCTTCCTCTCTTGTGCATATCGCACTGCATTGAAATCCCCCAAAACAATCCACCATCCCTGACCTACCCGAATAACTTCAATAATCTCCTGCCATAAAATTCTTTTTTCAACATTGTTTTGAGACGCGTATACATTAACCACATTAATTCGAGTATTCCCATCATCCATACAACCGGAAGTAACCAGAAAATTATCATTCACAATCGAACTATCTTTGCGGAACACTTTAGGATCCCAAAGATTAATAATACCACCTGATCTGCCGTTCGAATTTACCCAGTCCCGATTCGAAGCCTAAACCAGCCCAAAAATTACATAAAGAAGCAACCCGCGTATCAGCACACATAGTCTCCTGCATAGCCAAAAAGACACCCCAAATTCCATCTTAAACCTTTTAATCCAACCCGGTTTACCAGTAACCCCAATCCCACGAATGTTCACAGATAACAGATTCATAGCTTACCTAGCTCTACGTCTTCTTGGACAATAGAATCGTTCACCAAATTATCAAATGAAGACAACTTGGCACCCAATTTTTCTCCCATCACGATCGTAGTTATTACCTCTGGATCACCGTCGGAACCCACGGTCACCCCGTTCAGCAAGATCTCGGCCTCCTCCCCAATAGCTGGACCATCAGTTGTATTATTTGCCACATGCGATACTCAATGTTCTTCAATCAGTTGATTACTCAAATCCAAAGGACCATCTCCATTAACCGCTGAGCTGTGAAACCCTCATTTTCTGAAAAGTTTTTTTCCCATCTCTGTCACTGACTTGGTCAGACATAATGGAGTCAGACTCATCATCAATACCCAACAAGTCATTAAGCCCAAACGGATCTTTTTTCCTAGCCCGTTTCCCCTTTTTCACTCCATTTGATCCACTTGAAATATAGTCACTGGGCCGGCCAACAGCAACCCACTTTTTGAATTTTTTTTTCTTTTTGTGACTTTATGGTTACCTGCTGAGAAACCACCCTCCAATTATCCTTATATTAAATTTTGAGTGTTTTGAACAGTAACCATATTAATTAATTAAGAAATATTAAAAATTTTGAGTGTTTTGAACAGTAACCATATTAATTAATTAAGAAATATTAAATTTTGAGTGTTTTGAACAGTAACCATATTAAGAAGAGAAGTGAATAGTATCGGGTACCGGTATCAAATTTATCAAACTTAGAGTATTTTCGGTATCCGTTCGGCACCGGTATTCATCGGGTTTTACCCTCAAATACCGGTGTCGTACCAGTACCGACCGTATCAAGCTGTACCGTACCAGGTATATTCGGTACCGGTACCCACTTTTGGGGATTTTGGTAACGGTATTTCGGTACCGGTTGGTACCGAGCTCATCAAATCCTGTAGCAACGTAGCAATGCAAGTAATTGCACAGTTTAGATTACTTTTCATACACACAACAAGTAAACTGTATTTCGTTTGAATGAGGTTTTATATACACAACAACTTATTTTACTTTATTTTTTTGTCTTTTTACGTAATGAATGAATTGTAGCATGTAAAATTAACTTGGATATTTAGATTATTGATGAGAAAATCATATCAAATCCTGTAATCAAACCAGCATCATATCGGTACCAAATTTACTATACCAAATCATTTTCCGTACCAGTTTGGTACCCACCTTTTGGCGTTTTCAGAATCGTTACTTTCGGTTCGACACCGGTCTAGCACCATACCTATATTTATTGATTTTTACCTTCAAATTCCATACCGTATTGTACCAAGCATTTTTGGTGTCGGTACCTAATTTCGATGATTTTCCGGATCGGTACTTTCGGTGCCGTTACCGGTACCGAGCTCATCCATATTTTAACGTGTTAGCACCATAATAACTGAATTGAAAACAACCGAATTTCCAACGTGTAGGACGTGTGGGTCCTATTATTATATATTAGGTTATTTAAAATCGGTTTTTTTAGGACGGATTGACTATCCTTTTCACGACATTTTTATTTATGTTTTGATATTCGGTATCTGCTTGCCGTTACTGACACGCGTTTTGCAGTCATTGGGTCCCCGCCGCAACGCGCGGGCGGAAATTTAACTAGTTCATTAAAATTGTCAAAGGAAAAAGTGGGACCCAACGCAAATTGGCAATCATTACTCCTTTCCTCATATAACGGTTTCTGTAATGAAGGGGAATTATACTAAATCCCATTAATTTTGGTTTCGTTATTAATGGCCCTTTGACCCCTTTCAACCGACTTCTCTACTCCGGCGTCGGTAGTACCCATGTTCTCCGGCGGCCCTTTAGACTCCGACTGAAAAGATTCAGAGCCAGTATCGCTCTTCTCTTCCAAGACCCTTTCTTTCTCCTCGTCATCATTCCCATTATCTTTTTCAAGATTGTCGTTTCCGCCTTTAAGGAACTCCGGTAACCAATCATCAGCTTCCTCCGTAACCCACACAGGAAAGTGATTCCCTTGCCACTGAATTATCACCTCCTCCACAACTCGTTTACCATTCCTGATTAATACACCAACGTATTCGAACGACAACTCTCTTTCATCCTCCGACATGTTCGCCTTGTGAATTATCGTACCGAACAGGCCACCGACAGCATCAACTACTTCGTTCTTGAGAATATTCAAGGGAATACCTTGTATTTTTAACCAGGCAAGGCGATCACAAGGCACCGCCTGCCCTTCCCACATCTCCAGATTTGCAAATCTACCCAAAATGTAAATAGCGGCCTCCAACGCTTCCACCGCATTCTTACTGTCTTTGAAAGATAATAAAACCTTCAACCCACCCAAAAACTGAATCTTACCTCCTGATGGACTAATTGTCTTCAAAATATCATTGATGTTTTCTAAAGCATCCAAGCCAATCATACTCGCCATAACGGCTTTCCCATACAAACTAGAAAAGGCATTGACATTATGATCAATAGAGACTACCCACTGATCAGTTTTGTTGCCGTTTCTCCCCATTAAGATATCACTAAACGTTCGGCCTCCAGTATGTGTCGGTTGTTCCTTCTCATGCACCTTGCCGGCGCCCACATTCCCCTTCCGTATATAATCTTCCTCTTGTGTATTCGCCTTCCTGACATCTTCACGGATCTCACCATCTTCCAACACGAACTTAGCAACGTTAACGTTTAAAGCAAATCCTCCCATACGAATCGTATTTAGGCTTTTCTCGGTCTCTTCCTTATTCTTGACATCCAGCATCGACACAAAACCAAATCTATTCCCGAATCTATCCCTTTTCCTTGCTATATATATGTCGAAAATCACCCTGAACTCCTGAATCAACCCAGCTAAGTCATTGCTGCTACACCGATCCGAAAGATTGGAGACGTAGAATTTTGTGATTCGCCGTTGAATGGACTCCGAGATAGGTTTCTGACGGTCCATTGGCTCTCACTTTTTTAATATGAAACTATTGAAACTTATGATTAGTGAGTTTTACATCTAGTTATATAATAATCACATATACAAAACTAAAACTCCAAAAGAATAACTTAAAAAGGAAAAAGGTAATATTCACCTAACACATGCACTAACCTTGTGATTAACTTTTTTTTAAAGAATACGGGTTAAAACTTTAAAATTTACTTAAATCAAATATAAAAGTGACGGTGTCTTGTAATATTAAACTTGAGAGAATTATTATTATTATTAATAATAACTAATAGAGCCCCCCCTACCCCTTAGAAAAGATTACAACAATCATCCTAAAAGTTACAATACATAATTGCTAAGGAAAGCATAATAGCATAAAGTACAAGATGTTAATGCCTATGATACTGTACAAACTTAATAGCATATGGTACAAACAGTAATGGTTAGAATTATTTTAAATTAATAGTATATAAATTTTGTATTAAAAAAATACCAAGTAGATAGATGGACATTGTTGTTGAATGGGACCCCTCCTTGTATATATTTTAGACCATGGGGTATGGTAGGACTTGGGTTGGGGCATTAGTTGACACGTGGCTTGGGGGGGGGCAGACATGGGGCGACCAACATTCAACACGGTATGGTGGGGCGGGGGTTTGGGGCGTGGGTTTGGTGGGCTTCGCTGGGCTGTTTGTTTTAAAACAACAAATTTAATTTTTTTAATATTTTTAAATAAAGAAAATTACATAAAAAAATTTCCTAACGTTTATATTTGTTTTTTATCTCTTCTCTCATCTCCAAGACTAGTTGCAACTCGTCACCCTGTAGGTGATCAATTGGCTGGGATAGAATTTTCAAATCATCCCGTCTTTGTTTCAGGGCATCTCTAGCGGCATCTCTAGCTTCTTTGCTCTTTCGTTGTTCTGCCCCTTGTTGTTGGAAGACGTTGAATCTATCTAACTTGCATGCAACGTCATCCAATTGATCGCTGTATATTCCCCTACGCGAGCCGGAACTCCCAGCTGAAGGCGATGCCGTACCAAATCTTGATTTTTGAACACCCCTTTTTGCGGCATCTCTTCCATACTCAGGCCAGTTTGGGCTTGGCGAATCATCCAAAAGGTCCTCAAACTCTTGATCTCGTGCATCAGATTGGGCTTGGGACGAGGCCCTTGACCTTTTGGAAGACGTGTTACTTTCGCTACCACTGGGGATATTCGCCCACTTTGGATGAAACTTATAAATCTCCCAACAAGGCATGAAACGGAAGTCGGTCCCCACATTTGATTTGAATTGAACTGAACCAATGCATTCGTCACAATGTCGGCTTCGGTTTCACCACTTTTTGGGTTTTGCTTTGCTTTATTTAAATAACCACTATATTTTGTAAGTTGGGTGCTTATTGATGACTGTCGTAAGGGTCATGCAAAAACCTAATTAAACGAAGTAGATAGCGTAAGTAGGGTATCGTATCCACGGGGAATATGTGGTTAGTGTTTAGCTAAATTATTTAATTAACTACTACTACTCTAGAATTTGGGGTTTTGATTACTTTGAAAGAAAACACAATTTGTCACGAAAAGTGTTATCAAGATGAGAAGAAGTAACCTCCACCCGGAATCCCTAATACCCGTTTTAATATAAAAATCCGTTTTCTTATTCAAAACACCACATAGACATGGCCTCGGAATTAATGAATTTGATTAGTTAATAGGGATAGTTTTTAAGATTCACTATGCAACCTAATAACCCGTTTGATTGTATCAAATACCCACCAATTTACCAATCCGCTAACAACGCAAGAAAGTTGCCAATACGCTTAATAAATGACAAGTAATTCAAACACAAGAAACGTTTACCAATAATCCAACACAAGTGGTCAAGCTGTACCAGTTTACAAGAATCAGAAAAACAAATAATTATGTCAAACTGTGTAAACGTTCATCCGGGCAGAAGTCACGAGGAGTTTAGCCGCGCATGGTGATCTTTGCCGCTTCGGTTGTCATCCCGATTAGGTTAGACATCATGGATTGGCTTGAGATATGAAGAATGATGATGAAATTCGTCCCTGATGTTGAGTTCGACGGCTGCTGATGAATCCCCTTTTTTCTCCTCTTTATATTGCATCAAAAAGAATGATATATTAATTCCTCTCCTGCCGACTTCCTAATCAGCCTCCAAAGTCCACCGCCTGTCTTATGGGCTTTTGACAAGATCAAACTCAACCCAATTCTATTATAAGCCCACTTTACATCTTTGCCATCCAACTAATATGTTCCACGTTAAATAGTCCAACTTTGTCCAACTTTTCCTTCTCTTGAACTTTTGAGCTGACAATTACATTAGATGAATTAATTAAAGCAACACAAAATTTAATATGCTCACATACGTTATTCAAAGATTAATTAATTAAAGAATCCATCTCATTTATTCCACTAATACTTCATCACGTGAAGTGCATTTGTAATCCATTAAATGACATTCATTATTTTTAATACTTGAACTCTTAGACTTAATTAATATAGCTTAGCAATTATGATATGAGTTCTAAACCATCGATCATTTAACAAAATTGCATCGTTTTAGCTTTTTTTACCATCACTCACTTAATAAAAAAAAATAAACCAATGTAGCATCTTTTATACAACTGTCAATTCATTTTTACCGAAGTTATCATTCATTAACGTGTACCAAAAATGCAATGATCACTTATCTCGCTCCACTTCGAGGATAAGCTATCATTTTCACGATAAGCCTCTCTTCCCAATTCTTGATGGAATACTCTACTAACCGCTTCCCACAAATGGGTTCGATGTTGAGAATTTCCTATTTTAATAAAAAACAAAATTTAATATATTACAAAGTTATATAAAAAATAACCATTAATAAAAACAAAGTGTAAGAATACCTAAAGTTGCATGTTGAGATTGTTGAAACCAACCCCTCGCCAATGCAAGTTCTTCAGGAACGGTCCATTTTTGTTGTTATTCGACTGAGGGTTTCGAGTGCTTTATCCGCCTAGGTTTTTTCTTATGGCTTCTCTTTTTGATGGGTTTCGATGCGGAAGGACCATCGTTGGGTGGTTGAGTTTCGGGGACGGTTTCGTTTTGTGAAAGGTTGATGGAGGTTGGTGAAAGGTTGATGGGCTTTTGTGTAAACGGGGTAGGTATCGAATCATCGGTGTGTGGGAAGTTAGTAAACAAACGATTCCCAATATACGATGCATAACTCGCTTCTTGGGACATAGAAGAGTGTATGAAAAATGGACGTGGCATTGGACGATTGGGTGGTGGGGGATTATTTTCTTGGAATGTATACGGGTTGTTCGGGTCATAAGCACGGTTATAAGGATGCATTTTTTCGTTTTGTAGAAGGAGAATTGAAGATGATTATAGAAAATGTGGTTGAATGTGGTAAAAAATGGAAGAAAACTGTGAGTTGAAATGGAGCCTACAAAAAGAACTCTGGCATGGGTATAAGGTAGATAAATATTGTTGTTTCACAAATCATTGCAATAAAACTATGAAATGAATTATAAAATGAACATAGGTATTTGACACATTTATAAGTATAGGTGTAATTAAATATTTCACTAAGAAAAATACATATCATACTTTCTCTATAAATTAGATTAGAGGTCGATTAGCTTAATTTTGATTGAATGCTTTAAAGAAACTTTTGATGATATTGCAAGAAATAAATAAATTAACAAAGTGTCTGAAATGTAATATTCCGAAGGTAGATTTTTGGGCAAAGATTGATGAAAATTATAGACGATATGATGTAAAAATGATGACGTTTTAAGCAATTGGAATTTACTATGCATATTACAGAGGTTGTTATTATAAGATATTAAGATGGTAAAGTTTGGGTATAAATCAAGAGCTCCTGCCTAATGATCAATGGGCAAGAAGTATGCCAATGTGAAAGGAAATTGTTTTATACTTAATTATCTATTTGACTTTTGCTACTTTTCTTGAAACAGAGTCTACGAAATTTGAAAATTCTTGATCTTCATAGCTCTCGTAACCTAATCAAGACACCGGATTTTGAAGGCCTTCCATGTCTTGAAAGATTGATTTTATCATTTTTGAAGAAACACTGAACTAATTATGGGATTAATCAGTTTGGTTTATGTTCCTATCATAGTGGTTAATCTTATTATAGGTATTCTGAGCTTCTTAATGATCTTCTATTCCTGCAAAACAGAACACCGTTACTCGTTAAGAGGGGAATATGGGGGTTTCCCTCTTAACCGGGCTCCGGCGTGAGAATAAGCGACCGTTTTGAGGAGATAAGTGTGTATTAAGAGTGAGAGTAGAGGGAGTAGAATGTTTAACCTGTGAAGTGAGGTCTCTATTTATAGCCGGAGAGGTGTAAGAGGATGTGGGCTGATGGGCCTTGGGCCTGAAGGCGACAACATAGGGGATATGCTCCTTGTCTCACTGGTGTCGACCGTTAGTGGCTTCTAGGAGCTCTCTGGAGTTGGCGCAATGTGATTGGAGCCACGTGTCACTGTTGTCGGCCTGGCCGCCCCTCTGCCCTCAGCAGGTAAGTGGAGATCGTGGGGCAGTTGTCTCTGCCCTGTGATTGGTGCCATGTAGGCGTCCTTGAGTACTTTTTGTTTCCTGCATGTCAGACGATCGTGGAGCACGATTGAGCAGGGCCAGAAGGACGCTGATTGGCTCTTTTCTTCTGCCCCTCGTACCTTGTGTACTATCTGAAACAGCCTTGCGCTGCTGCTTCTATGTGGTCCTTGTTGAGCATGAGATTAGCCCGCGCAGGATTGTAGGTGCTGCAGACTCTTTTCAAAATGCTAAGTGTTGATCTCACTGCTTTTTCTTGGCTAGACCTCGCGCGAGTTCAATCCTTTGTGAAGTATCACGCGCGAGGCTGAAACAAAAAGAGCTTGCTGATTTAGGAGTATGGTCCTGCGCGCGACCTGGTGGATGGTCTGCGCGGCTTTTTGGGACCATACCCCTTCAAGTCCCCCAGTCCAGTGCTGCACCATGCGCGAAGTGAGTGGTTGGAGCTCTGGACTTGAAAGAAGAAGTGCTAGTGATTGAAAATGCTTGCTTGATTTTGGTTGACGGCGCGCGTGTAATTATTTGTTCGTT
Source organism: Helianthus tuberosus (assembly GCA_030545235.1). Lineage (NCBI taxonomy): Eukaryota > Viridiplantae > Streptophyta > Magnoliopsida > Asterales > Asteraceae > Helianthus > Helianthus tuberosus. The sequence goes on from CM060397.1 coordinate 8,583,145, forward strand.
ACTACGGCGCGACTACCAGATTTTGCTCAAGGTTGTTCACTGCCTTTGGCGTAGGCGCGCAGGATTATTGAGTTAGAGTTAATGCTGCGCGTCCTTAGTAGCTTCTGCATGAAGTTTGTGGTAATTTTGGGTGGGAAAATCCTCGAAATTTGAAATCTGACAAGTTGGTGAGAAACGTCGTTGATGGTGACGTTTGAGTTGACTACTTACACGGCTGTCATCAAGTTGTCTCTGACGGTTTGTCTTTCCGTCAGGAGAGTGTGTTCCAAGCGCGCGTGGTAACCGTCACTCCGGGATTCTCGCCTTACGTGTCGTCTTCTGATTGGTCACGTGCGCGACGACCTCAGCACGTTTACCCATCGCATTAAATGCGATGGGTATATATACTTGACGAAGTAGAAGAGACCCTTACTTCTTTCCACTGTTGCTATCTTCTTCTCTCTATTCCTCTTTCTCAGATCTTCAAATCTTCAAGTTCTGAAGCAGATCTTCAAGATCTTTCTCCATATCTTCAAATTCCTTCTCCAGAATATTCGAAGTTTCTTCGTCGAATACCCATGGCTGAAGAACATCAAGAGGAAAATCCTATTGAAGAAGGTCCCGTTCCCATACTTAAGTGGGATTTAGGGTTATTCGAGCAGATCACCAGGAGTTTCCGGTTTCCACCGGAATGGGATGCCCAGTACCCCGGCCAAAATCAAACGGCCGCTGATGCACCGCCGGGGTACATCACGTTATTTGAAGATTTCTTTCATCAGGGCAACTTCCGGTTACCGGCGACGGATTTTATGGCCCATATTCTTCAGTTTTATGGGTTTCATATCTCCCAGATGAGTCCCCCTGGGATGGTTAGGGTTCGACACTTCGAATTTCTTTGTCGATCTCATGGTGTTGACCCAACGGTAGAGAGGTTTAGGGTTTTTTACCAACTTATCAGGAATCTGGGCTTCTACTCATTCGCCAGTCGAGGGGCCGCAAAGAAGATACTCTTAAACCCTCCTAAGAGTTTCCATGACTGGAAACCAAAGTTCTTTTATATTCGCGAGGAGGTGATCCCGATCGCCATGAATTTCCGTGCATGGTCTGAACCAATCTTGAAGGAAGATCTGGCGATCCCCAAGAGTGAGGCTTGGTATCAGAAGCTTACTGCCACCCCAAACCGAGTGTTTGGTGAGAACGTATTGGTAGCGGCGCGGATGAGTGACCTGTGGCCGGCAGATAGCAAGGACGTTCCAATTTTGATGTTCAACGATAGAGGTTAGTAATTTTCTTAGTTTCTTGGATTTCTTGCTTCGTAACTTGTGTTTATTTATGTAATTTGACGTGTAGAGGCGCATCTGTATCAAGCTGCCTTCCCCACTTTTGGCGGATCTATGGGTGTGCGCCCGCTGAAGGCTGGAGAAGAATACTGGTATGACCAGATTAAGGGTCATTTTATGTATCCAGTTGCTGAGGCTTTCGCCGATCCACCTACTGCAACCGAAGGTGCGCATATACCTAACCCTCGTCCCTTGCGCGCTTTGACTTCTGCTGGGAAAGAGATTATTTATCTTTCCAGCGAGGAGTCTGTCGGATCTTCCAATGGAGAGTTAAGTTCCTGGTCTACCATCTTTGCAGGTGTGCTGCGCGACCTGGGGATTGACCCAGAAGAGAAGAAGAAGAAAGCCCCTAAACGAAAGAAGGTGATCAATCTTGAGGATGAGGTGGCCAGTAAGAAAGGTTGTAGTAGCCGCACTACTACTGATGCTGCTGACAAAGGTACACTACGCTTTCGCCAGAGTAACTTGGAAGATTACGTTATTATCAGTGATTCACTGGAAGGTTTGTCGCGTATAGGCGGGAAGAAAGCTGGAGCAGCTGGTTTGAAGAGCTCGGGGAGCGCGGGTTCTCGCAACCCAGATGCTGGGGCGACTCCGTCCTCTGTTGCGCATGATGAAGAGGAAGAAGAGGAAGAGGCTGCTGCAAAGTTAATCAGCAGGAAGAGAAGTAGAAGTGAGACCACAGCTGGTGTGTCTGCTGCGCCGAAGGCTGGAGGCGTTCCCTTGATTGGGAAGCAGAGCGACTTGCGCTCCCTTTAGAGATTTTCTCCTGGCTAGTTTTCCTTAGCTTCTTTGCTTCTTGTTCACTTAGCTTCTGCAGAGGCCAAGAAGAAGACCCCTGAGAAGAAGGGTGTCGTGTTTACGGAACCCTCAGAGCCGGCGCAGAAAAGGCCTAAGGTTACTATCAAACCTTTCAAGACTGCTGGAGTAGAGTCTGAGAAGGATAAACAGGCTGCTGAGGGGGAGAAGGCAAAAGCTGCTGAGGAAGAAAAGCGGAAGGCTGCGGAAGAGAAGAAAAAGAAAGCTGAGGATGAGAAGAGGAAAAGAGCTGCTGAAAGAGAGAAGGAGAGAGAGAGAGAAATAAGGAAAAAGAGAAGGAAAAAATGGCTGCCGACAAGCGTGTCGGAGGTGAGCCGAAGGATACCGGGGCCGCTGCTTCAATCGCGCATGATAAAACGCAGGGTCCGGAGGTCGTCCGTATTACGGGGCTTGACCAGCCCCTTCATGAGAAGGAGAAGAGAAAAGAGACTACCCGGGGTAAGGGACCAGAGGTCATTGAGCCGACCAAGCCTGCTGGTGGATCGGCTACTGCTGCATGTGGCACAGGTGCTGGAGGTGCCGGAGGGTTTGTGCCTCAATCTCCCATCGGTCCTATGGATACTTTGGGGAATCTTTATTACAAGACCTACACTGAGGAGGCGCGTGGTGATGCTCCTCATCAAGCTTCATGGGGGCTGAAAAAGAAGGATACATTTATGGACTTTGTGTACTGTCGTGATTGGTTCCTAAACTCTTTCCCTCCTGGTGAAGTTAACCGACAAAGGGCGCGAAGCCATGATGGCTTGTACCAGGCGTACGTCGTTGGGGAGGCCAACGCTCGCTCCGCCAACCACCAGATCGTGCGAGAGTGGCGCACAATGGTCAAGGAGCGGGTGGAATGGGAAAAGTATCGTGATCGCCTGTTGAAGCAAGTTAAAGATTATGAGAAAGCTAAGGCTGCCCTTGTTGAAGAGAGAGCCAAATTTGAATCTGATAGGAAATCAGAAGAGTAGGGGCGCGAGGGACTGAGGAGCAAGCTCCGAGCTGCCGAAGACCTGCTGGCGAAAGAGAACGCTGAATGGAAGAAAATATGTGAGAAGGACAACCAGCGCGCTTATGCTGCTCGAAATAAGATTACTGAGCTCGAAGGCAAGGTTGCTGAGCTGACAGCGAAGGTCGAGGATGCGCAGGCTGCGCAAGCTGCTAAGGAGAAAACTGAGGTTCGAGAAACTTCTTTTTTCAGTTTATGCTTTTGTTAGTAGAAATATCTGAGTCATTTATCCCTTGTAGGTTGAACTGGCTGAGGTGAAGGTGCAGCTGTCTGGTATGCTGAGTTGAAGCGCCGCCTGCATGAGCAGGTTGACAAATGCGAGTCCTTGGAAATCGATCTTGAGGCGGAGAAAGTTAAGGTTGCTACTGCTGAGGAGGCCAAACAGAAAGCTGAGAAAGCGCGAGACATTAGTACATCTGCTCTCAATGTGGCGCAAAACAACTACTTCGAGGCTCAAGGCATTGTTGATACTTTGGTCTCTAAGGCTAAGTGGCTGCACGGCAGAGGATTAGTTCTGGTATGATATCTCTTAACTTCAGCTGTATTTATTAAAGCCTAGTGTCTTATTTATTGCCTTTGCTGTAGATGTCCAACTCCGTCTTAAATGCTGGGGAGCTGGACAGAGCTGTTGCAGCTCTTATAGATGCTTCTCGCGCGGTTGGTCATCGTGGAGGTTATCTGGAATGTGCGCAGCATGTGGAAGAGGTGTTTGGGCAAGAGTTTGACGCTAGTCATTGCTCGGTGACCGATGAAGCTGATGCCGAGCTGGCTCGTGCTGAAAATGCTTATAATCACCTGTCACTGCCCGTCATGGACTTGGTTGCAAAAGCTTTAGAGCATGATGACTGGTGCCACCATCTAAAGGCCATACTTGACCCCCCAGAAACTGTTGAGTTATCTGATGAGGAGGAAACAGCGGGAAATGATGGCGATGGCGATGGCGACAAGCATGATGATGACGATGATGGTGATAGCTTTGAATAGATAGTGTTTTCAGGCTTCGTGCCTTGTAATTTTTAGGTTTTGGATGTTAACATTTGCGCGGTCGCGCTTGTTTTGGATCAGATGAATGTTAGTTGGTCTTTATGTTACTGTTGCGCGATTGCGCTTGTTAAACATGATGTTTATGATTATTTTATCCCGTTACAATTATTACACTGTTGTTAGAAACTTTGTTTAAGTTAGCGCGAATAAATGTAAGTGTGTCTCTTGTTCGAGTGTAACTGCCCGGTCTCGCGCTATGTTCGCGGAGGACCTTGGAGGCATAACTCAAGAGCTCGTAATTTACTGAAGTGTTTTCGTGCTAATCAAAAGTTTAACATGCATTTGTAACGTAAGAATCTTCTCGATAAAGGAAAACATGTCGTATGCTTTCATTAATTAAGAAACAGGCGCTTAGGCCAACATTCATTGCATATAAGTAACATAAGGGGCGTTTAGCCAACATAGAAAATTAAAAAGGCGCATGGCCAACATTAATGAGAAAGGGCGCATGGCCTAGAATAGTTACATATAGCACTTGCGCAGTTGTTACGCATTCCATGTGCGTGGGATGATGTGTCCATCCAGGGTGCGCAATTTGTATGCCCCTTTTCCTAGCACTTCGTGAACCAAGTATGGGCCTCCCATTTGGGTGCTAGTTTTCCTGGGCGTTCAGCGTTTGAAGCTTCATTGTCTCGGAAGACGTATTCTCCTGGAGTGAAGGTACAAATGCGGACTCTCGCATTGTAGTACCTTTCCAGTTGTGTCTTGTACTTTGCTTCTTTAATACGCGCAATCTCGCGTCTTTCTTCCGGTAAATCCAAATCGAGACGGCGCTCTGCTTCATTGTCAACCGTGCTGACTGTTGTCAAGCGCGGTGAGGGGAGTCCAACTTCCGCCGGGATAACTGCCTCCGAGCCGTATACTAGGCTAAAAGGAGTTTCGCCAGTGCTTGTCTTCGGCAAGGTTCGATGAGCCCACAGGATGCTTGGGAGCTCATCTACCCAGCCTCTTCTCTTTGTGCCCAGTCGGGCTTTTATCCCCTCGACGATACTTTTGTTAACGCTTTCCACTTGACCGTTGCCTTTAGGATGCGCAACGGAGGAGAAGGTATGCTCAATCTTCATTTCCTTCATCCAATTTTGAAGATCCTCAGAAGCAAAATTGGTACCGTTGTCTGTGATGATTTTGAGTGGAAGACCAAATCTGCAAATGCTGTGCTCCCAAATAAACTTGCGCACCATCATTGCAGTGGTTGAGGCGAGAGCTTTGGCCTCCACCCACTTAGTAAAATAATCAACGGCCACGATTATGAACTTCACGGCTCCTGGGGCACCAGGGAAAGGTCCCACCATATCAATTCCCCACTGCTGAAAAGGCCAAGCAGTGGATACGGGAATAAGATCATTATTTGGGCGTAGGGTTTTTGGAGAGTGTCGCTGACATGATTCGCATTTGCGCAGCTCCTTCAGGGCGTCGACATGCATCCCTGGCCAATAATATCCACCGTTCATAATCTTCGTGACAACCATGCGCGATCCTGCATGGATGCCACAGATCCCTTCGTGAATCTCTCTGATCAAGTAACTCGCGTCCTGGGGGTCCACACAGCGCAATAAGGGCCCCAAGAAGGACTTTCGGTATAGAATACCACTATTCATCTCATAATGCAGGGCCTTGTTTTGAATCTTCCTTGCCTCTGCTTTGCTCTCCGGGAGTATTCCTTCTTGCAGATATTGAATTATAGGGGTCATCCAAGATGGGTGCCCTATTTCGATCACATTTACCTAGCGCAGCAGGACTGATGGATTTTTGAGTACTTCAATCCTTACATCTTTGGCGAGATGTTGAAAAGAAGTTGAAGCGAGCTTGCTTAAGGCGTCTGCTGGTTTGTTTTCGGAGCGATTGATGTGAACTACCTTGTATGACTTGAATTGCTGAAGCAATTCTTTCGCCTGATCCAGATATAAGGCCATGACTTGGCCTTTTGCATCGTAGATTCCGTTGATTTGACTGGCGATCAAAAGCGAATCAACGTGTGCTTGTAGATTTTTAGCTCCCATTTTTATGGTGAGGCGTAAACCTGCCAGAAATTCCTCATATTCCGCCTCATTGTTGGTGTTCTTGAAGTCCAACTTGATGGCGTATGTAAATTCATGGTTTTCTGGGCTAACGAGGCGCAATACAGCTCCCGCGCCATCCTCGTTTGAGGCTCCATCAGTGTACAACATCCATAACTCATTTGTCGTGTCTTTCACGGGGGTCTCAACAAGCTCACAATATTTGATTTTATCAGCTGGGACTTCCGTGATGAAGTCCGCTAGAACTTGACCCTTGATGGCTGGGCGCGGCCTGTACAAGATGTTGTGGCCCCCCAGCTCGATTGCCCACTTTGCTAGCCGCCCAGACGTCTCTGGTTTTTGCAATATTGTTCCGATGTGAAAGTTGGTAAGTACTGTGATTACGTGCCCCGTAAAGTATATGTGCAGCCTTCTAGAAGCATGAAGTAATGCAAGTACCAGCTTTTCCATTGTTGAATATCTCGTTTCTGGGTCGGTGAGCACCCTGCTGATGTAATAAATTGGAGTTTGGACTCCATTTCTCTCCACCAGTAATACCGATCCAACTGCCTTGTCCGATGATGACAAGTACAAGATGAGCGGTTCCTTTTCGAACGGTGCAGTCAGGGTAGGGAGCTCGATCAAACGCTCCTTCATTTTTTGAAAAGCAACTTCAGCCTCAGGCGTCCACTTGAATTCTTGCTTCTTCACACAATTGCGCAGAGTGCTGATAAAAGGATATGACTTCGCGGCGTGGTTTGACAGAAAATGGTTAAGCGCGGCTAGGCGGCCAGCCAACCTTTGCATCTCCTTGATTGTTCGTGGTGATGCCATTCGTTCTATTGCCTGGACCTTTTCTGGATTGACTTTAAATCCGCCATTAGTGACCACGAAGCCCAAGAATTTTCCTTCCTCCATGCCAAAGGAGCATTTGGCTGGATTCAATTTCATATTCACGCTTCTCAATGAGTTGAACGTTTTTTCGATGTCCTTCAACATTTGGTCCTCTTCAGGGCTTTTGACCACCAGATCATCAATATAAACCTCGATATGCTTCCCAATATCTCCCGCGAAGGTCTTATCCATCAGGCGCTGGTATGTGGAGCCAGCGTTTTTGAGGCCGAATGGCATCTTTGTATAACAGAAGATCCCGAGATCGGTCTGAAAAGTTGTCTTGTCTTCGTCTTCGAGCTTCATTTGAAACTGATGGTACCCCTTGTAACAATCTAAGAAGCATTTCCATCTGTATGGTGCGAGAGAGTCTATCTTTTTGTCGATCTCGGGCAAAGAGTAGCAATCTTTTGGGCATGCCTTGTTGAGATCGGTATAATCAACACACATTCTCCATCCTCCACTAGACTTCTCCACCATCACTGGGTTCGCGACCCAACTTTGATAACACACTTCTCTCAAAATTCCTGCTTTGAGTAGTTCGCATACTTGCTCATTCATTGCTTTGGTCTTGCCTGCCCCTGAGCTGCGCCTTCTTTGGACCTTCGGCTCAACAGAGGGGTAAGTGTTCAGACAATGCTCGGTAATGTCGCGCGGGACACCGGTCATGTCGGCCGGAGTCCAGGCTAAGATATCCATATTCTTGAACAGGAGTTGTTTGAGATGCGTTCTGATGTTTGGTGAGATTGCGTGGCCTATCGTCACCGTTTGCTCCGGGTACTTGCGGTTTAGCACCCATTTTTCTGGCTCGGTTGTTGAAACCCTCGCAGTTGGGAACCCTATCGCTGAGTGGGCGCATCTCTTCTGTCGACATTACTTCTTTCTTGGCATAGATAATTGCCACCCCCGTCTCAGTTAGGAACCCTATCGCTGAGTGGGGCGTGGAAGTTATCATGTTCAGTTCGCCTTGGGTTTCTCTCCCAATCAACACATCATGTCTCGATTTGACAGGCATCACCATGAAGTTTACATTCGTTGTTCTTGAATGCTTCCTGTCAGAAAGCGTGACGGGGAAGCTGATTTGTCCTAGTGGGAAGACCATTTCGTTAAAAATCCTGACAGAGGGTAATCAACCGGCTCGAGTCTCGCTTTATCTTCATCGTCAAACTGATTAAAGCATTGCTCATAGATGATATCAGCTGTACTTCCTGGGTCAATGAAGACGTACTCAGTTTCATAATGGCCGATAATACCGGTGATGACGATGGGTCACGTGCCGCGAGGACCCCCGCGCACCACCGGGAAAATGACCTGTTGCTCTTGCCATGTCAGCTCGTAGTGTCGCTTGCCTTTATCTCTCGCGCTATATCTTGGCCCGTTGACCATGTGCGTTTCCAAACGTCTAACTTTTTTCTCTCTTCCATCATCGTTGCGCTGGATGTGACTTGTCTCTTTGCGCACATTCTTTACCAGATGGCCTAGTTTTCCGCTTTTCAGCGCTTTCTCAATCTCTTGATGTAAGCTGATGCAGTCATCTGTAAGATGGCCTATATCCTTGTGAAAATCACAATACCGGTTCGGGTCTTGGCCCTTCTTGTTCGTCATAGGCCTTGGAGCCTTGAAGTCGTGATTCTCCGTCATTAACACCTCTTTTGGTGTCTTCGTGAGCGGAGTCCAATGCTTTTCTCGGTTATCATCTCTGACTGCTTTTCGATACCCGATTCTGTCAATTGTTTCGTGCGCATCTTCTCTATAGCGCGGCCTCTCTTCATGGCCCCTTGATCTTCCGGATTTCCAATCGTTACTTTTGTGCTTGTTGCGCTTGTTGCTATCGCGCGAATTTCCCTTGGAAAATCGATCTTCAATATAAGAGTTGTTGTTACCGGCCAATGACTCTTCAGTTTGCGCGACTATTTTCGCGGCTTCCATGAGCTTATCCCATTCTTTGGGCATTCCATCTTTCCCAGTGATAGTTCTGATGAGACTATCACAGCGAATGGCTTTTTTGAAGTGGCAGCGCATGAGTTGTTCACTTATGCCACCAATTTCTAAACACTCCTTGTTGAAGCGAGTGATGAAATCTTCTAGACCCTTGTTCTCTCTGCGCCAGATGTCCGCTACCTCGGCTGTATCACGCTGGTAACGTCTCTGCTGGCTGAAGTGATTCAAAAACTGTGTCCTGAAATCAACCCATGACTTGATCTTTCCCGGAGGGAGGCTGTCGAACCAAGCGCGAGCAACCCCTGTAAGAGTTTGAATAAAAAGATTGCACCACATGGGCATATTCCATCATCCCATGCAACCAACGCTTGTGAAAACTCTGACGTGATCATTAGGGTCAGTCAATCCATTAAACTTTCCCACTGTCGGAGGTAATTTCTCTCTTGATAGTGGCGCTAGCACGATTTTTGGAATGAACTTTGAATGTTCTGCAGCTTCAGCTGGCCAATAGGCGAGGCGAAAGTCTCGCTCTGCCTCTTCAGTGTACCCTACGTGTTGTCTTGGTTTGTAGTATTCATGGTTCCTCTGCAAGCGATTGAAGACTGACGAACCCTCATCATCCTGCCAAGTTGGATCATTCGGGTCAGTATCCTCCCATTCATTGTTCATGTTGCGCGGCGTGAGCCGGCTATGAACTGGACCTCTTTGGACGTGTGACGGATAGTCATAGTAGCTTTCTGTCTCTCCCCGTGTATCACGCGTGTCATGCACGCTTAGCCTTCGCGTAGGGGGAAGTCTGTTAGCTCTACCTTGGATGTTTTGCTGTGGGGGTATCTGGCGCGCCCCCTGAATCTGTCCCTGGGGAGTAACCAAGGACGGTTCTGCCATTAAGACTGCTTGTTGTGCGATCAGAGATTGATACGCCGCATTAATGGTTGCAATATTTTTGGCGTACCATGAGGCTGGAGTTTCGCCCTCTGGTACCCCTAATAGCGCCGAAACGTTCTGAGGTGGAGCTGGGTTTGAAGGTCCAGCGTCATTGTTTCCTGGGGTTACCGTTTGAGTGATGCGGGTGATGCTCCCGCGGGGTCCCCCAGTGTTGGGTACGTCAATTTCACCGATTTCTTCTATGTGTTGGACTTGGACGTTTTGAATGCCCTCCCCCAACACTGCGTTAGAGTTTGCTCCAAAACCAAACTCAGGGATGATTCCTTGACCAGCCATGAACGAAGGAGAAAACAACGAAAACTCAGAAAAAAGAAGATGAAAGTGATTTGTAGAAAACCGGTGGGCGCCAATGAAGAAACACTGAACTAATTATGGGATTAATCAGTTTGGTTTATGTTCCTATCATAGTGGTTAATCTTCTTATAGGTATTCTGAGCTTCTTAATGATATTTTATTCCTGCAAAACAGAACATCGTTACTCGTTAAGAGGGGAATATGGGGGTTTCCCTCTTAACCGGGCTCCGGCGTGAGAATAAGCGACCGTTTTGAGGAGATAAGTGTGTATTAAGAGTGAGAGTAGAGGGAGTAGAATGTTTAACCTGTGAAGTGAGGTCTCTATTTATAGCCGGAGAGGTGTAAGAGGATGTGGGCTGATGGGCCTTGGGCCTGAAGGCGACAACATAGGGGATATGCTCCTTGTCTCACTGGTGTCGACCGTTAGTGGCTTCTAGGAGCTCTCTGGAGTTGGCGCAATGTGATTGGAGCCATGTGTCACTGTTGTCGGCCTGGCCGCCCCTCTGCCCTCAGCAGGTAAGTGGAGATCGTGGGGCAGTTGTCTCTGCCCTGTGATTGGTGCCATGTAGGCGTTCTTGAGTACTTTTTGTCTCCTGCATGTCAGACGATCATGGAGCACGATTGAGCAGGGCCAGAAGGACGCTGATTGGCTCTTTTCTTCTGCCCCTCGTACCTTGTGTACTATCTGAAACAACCTTGCGCTGCTGCTTCTATGTGGTCCTTGCTGAGCATGAGATTAGTCCGCGCAGGATTGTAGGTGCTGCAGACTCTTTTCAAAATGCTAAGTGTTGATCTCACTGCTCTTTCTTGGCTAGACCTCGCGCGAGTTCAATCCTTTGTGAAGTGTCACGCGCGAGGCTGAAACAAAAAGAGCTTGCTGATTTAGGAGTATGGTCCTGCGCGCGACCTGGTGGATGGTCTGCGCGGCTTTTTGGGACCATACCCCTTCAATTTTGTAAGAGTTTAGAAGAGATTCATCCGTCAATCGGATATCACAAAAGGCTTGTTTTCGTGTATATGAGATGGTGTACAGCACTTAAAAGGTTTCCACCCATCATACACATGAAAAAATTGGAGACTCTTTATCTCAGTTATTGCAATCAACTTCAACAGTTTCTGGATATCCAGTCGAACATGGATAGCTTGTTAACCCATGATTTGAGTGGTACTGGTATAAAAATAATCCCACCGTCAGTTGGACGATTTTGTACCAACCTCGTTTCCTTAGATTTAAGTGATTGTTGCAAATTGAAAATGATTGCGGGAAACTTCTGTCTCTTAAAAAGTTTGAAAGACCTTAAAAAGTTAAATCTTAGCGAGTGCAATTTGGAAGACGGAGACATCCCATCTGATATATTTTGTGAGTTATTAAACCTACAACTACTACACCTACGTCGTAACAACTTTTCAAGATTACCTTCCGGCATCTCACAACTCCCGTGTCTCAAGTATCTCAATCTGTCATTCTGCGAAAGCCTTGTAGAATTGCCAGACCTCCCATCAAGCATAGCTATTCTCAAAGCAGAAGGTTGTGACTCACTTGAAATTGTAAGAGATTTATAAGACTATAAATTGTTGTGGAAAGTCTCACTTTGGAGGATGATTGATGGTGAGAAGGTACTACTTTCTATGCTTGAGGTATAACTCTTATCTTGTTTTTTAGTTTCAATCTTTTTTTTAACATATAATAATAGAGTCCATCATAACTGGAATGTAAACGTGGCTGGGAAATGCAATTAAAAATTGCTTTATGAGTGTCTTACTTCCCGCGGTTGAACCATCGTCATGTTTTTTTACGAGATTAGTTACATTGCAACTTCCAAGCAACTGGTACAGTGACTTTAGTGGACTTTTATTATTCTTACGTGATGATAAATGGGTTGGGTTTAGTCATGACATAGATATTAAGCTGGAGACGTCCACATATGATTACTCTGAAGAGTCGGATGAAGATTGGGAACAATGTAAGTATGAAAGGGTGGGTTATGTACCCTTTACTTCATTGCGGCACATCTCATGGTTGAATCCTACATACACTAAAAATATTTCATTTACGACTAATCACGGTGGTCTTAATGTGAAACTTGTTCGTAGTAAAAGTAAAATAGTTGATTTAAACGAAAACCCAATCGATTACTCAGAGTGTTGGGATGAAGATAGAAAGACATTTGAGATCATGTATGATTCACAGTCCTCTAATATTCAGATTGCATGGACTCATTAGTAGTTGACCTGGGCATTAGTGTTGATGGTATTGGTGGGATACACTGAGTATGATGATGATGATGATTAGTGTTGATGGTATATCTTCCTAGATTTTGTTTCAAGGATCATCAACAACTATTAGTAGATCTCAGTTTCAACATTATTTGGCCCACATTTTGTTACCATTTCCAGTTTGCTTTAGCAACATTATTGCAGTCTACCAAAAAAGTTGTAATAAATTTTTCTTTATTATCCTATAAAACTTCACATCCTATACTACCAGGTTTCGTATATCGTTTTTGTTAGTTGTTGCTCCCCTTTTATGCTACTATCGTATGTGTAAGCAACAAAGGTATGTTATTTGTCGAGGAGGATACAAGACGGGTCAAAATAAGTTAAGAGTTGGAATGACATTTTTATACGGGCCAAAATTGGGTTGGTTCTCCACAAACACAATAATATATTTTTTTTCCAGTTTTAGTGTATTGACTATCATACAAAAACAGTATTGTTACAATAATATTGATAAAAAAACACAAATGAAATCAACTAGTCGGTGATAAAAGGGGTTCGTGATACCGAACAAACATCCTGACCTACCAGCCATCCATATTTTCTTTAAGCTTAATTGTTTCTTGGACAAGTCAATTCCCAAATGTTGATTTTTTTTATTTAATGAAAACCCAATATTCTTAAAACTAAGTATATACTTGGGTGAGGCTGATGTTACAACTGAGTTATATATACCATTTAAGGTGGCTGGTTTTGAAATTAGTCACTTATATGATTACCAAACCTATTTTTAGCATTTAAGGTGGCTGGCTTTGACTTTGAAATCACTTATCGCCCGGTCATCACAACGCTGCAGCTGATGCCTTATCTCGCATGTCTCATGCAGCCTTCTTTGCTCACTCTCGTGTTGAACCGTCCTTAATTGCTACACTCTCGGTGGCTAATTCTGATGATCCGTATCTCAAGTCCATGCAAATGAAGTGCACCTCTGCACCACAGTCGGTACCCGGCTTCTGTTTTAAAGATGGACTTTTGTTTTTCAAAGATAGGCTGGTCATTCCAGCAAGTTCACCCCTGTGCACTAAGCTACCAGAGGAATTTCATAATTCTGTGATTGGCAGTCACTCTAGGGTCACACGTACCTTCCATCGCCTTTCATCCAATTTCTTTTGGCCCAAAATGCGATCAGATATTAAACGTTTTTGTGGCCGCTTGTCAAGTTTTCCAGCAAATGAAGTCTTCACTTTTACCTCCTGCTAAGCTTTTACAACCATTACCCTTACCACAACAGGTTTTTGAAGGTATCTCCATGGATTTCATCACAGGGTTGCCCTTATCAAATGGTAAATATGTCATTATGGTCGCCGTGGACCGGTTATCAAAATACGGGCACTTCATTGGGTTACCTCCATCTTTCTCTAGCTCCACAGTTGCCAGCGTGTTAATTAACGAAATTGTGTACCTCCACGGCATTCCAGTCGACATCGTGACGGACCGTGACCCCCGTTTTATGACTGATTTCTGGAAAGAGTTACACCGCTTACAAGGAATGACCTTATCCTTTAGCACGGCATACCATCCACAGTCGGATGGTCAAACCAAAGCACTTAACAAATGTCTTGAGTTGTACCTCCGATGTTATGCCGCTGACCATCCTCGAGACTGGTTCAAATTTCTTCCCTGGGCCGCATTTTGGTATAACACTTCCTTTCAATCCTCCGCTCGGATGACCCCCTTCGAAGCCCTCTATGGTCGGACCCCTCCTATCATCAGCCAATACCTAAAAGAATCCACTGGAAATCCACTTTTAGAAGCCCCCTTGCTGGAACGAGACATCGTGCTCCAACTTCTTAAGACCAACCTCTTCAAAGCGGGTCATTCTGTTCCCCAATATTTGGTTCAGTGGGATGGCCTTCCACCTGATGCGTCCACGTGGGAAGATTCCACTAGCCTGTGTAAACAATTTCCTGATGCAGGTACATACCAGTTCTAGACCCAGGACCCAGTTGTAACAAAAGGAACCAAACCAGACCCGGTTCCACTTCTACTCGGTCAAAACCCGGACCGGAACCGGCCAAAACCCGAACGAACCCGGAACGGGTTCCTACCCTACCCCGTTCTTGACTTTGTTGACGAAACCCGGACCCGGTTCCTACCCGGTTTTAGGTTCTACAAAAAAACCGAGTTGTGCATCTCTACCTAGAGGTGGTAACTGGTAATATGGTTTGATTAGGTAACGGGTCAAAACAAGTCACTTTAATACAAAACGATTTAGGTGATTTTCAATTAATATGTTAATTATAATTTTAAAAAAACAATAGTAAAATTGATATTCGAGGTTGTGTGCTTTACGAATAAATTTCTTTAGGTGATTTTCAACTCATTTGATTCCTTTTTCATCTAAATTCATCAGCCCACTAGTAAATGGTTTGAAACTGTCACCCTTAATAAGTTTTGTTAAGAGCTTAGTAAACTACTTTATGCAAACAAGAATGCAATATGTAGATAGAGGTACTTACACTGCCATTCTACAACAAAACACCGGTACAAAATGATAATATGAATGCATCAAGCCGTTGATGTATTCTGCAACAAAAAAAAAAACCACACTGCCATGAAGTTATAAAAGTTGCTAGCAAGCCACAGATTGTATTAAAATATTACTTCAATTTAGCAAGTGATTTAGAAAGGTGGTAATTTTGGCCCGTTTGCTTACAGAGTTACAGATGGACCTGTTTGGGTTTATATTACATCTCCAATGAGTTATTAACAGGTCAAGTGAGTCGAAATCACCCAAATAGGCCTATAAATGAACTGTTCATTTATCTTTAACCGAACATGAACACGAATACCAACATAAACGAACGAAATAAATAAATATAAATAAACGAACATAAATGAATTAACAAAATGTGTTTCCATGTTCGTCCGTTTATCAACATGCTCATCACAAGAACCAGCATCATTCGTGATCCCACTTGAACCAGAAGAAACCTGTGTGAAATTTGAGCACACCTTCTTAATCTATTTGTATACGTTGGTATGTGTTTCTTTTCTCTCTCAACTTGCTTAATTTGTATCAACTGTCCAAACACATCTTCTTAATCTATAGTGATCAGTTAGAGTTTTGTAGTTTCATGCATACCAACTGTTTGATGAAATGCCTCAATGAACAAAGTAGGTCTAATCATGCAAACCATGATGAGTTTTTACTCAGAGGTGTTGGGATTAATAACTTACTTTGAGAACAGCAATCAATGTGTCATTTGTTGATTTGGTGGCAAGGGTGTTGAGGTTTCTGGATCACCAACACACACACACACACCTGCATGATTTCCTTCATGACAAAATATAGATTCAGTATTGTGCAAATATGATATTTTATTAGTAATCAGATCTTTTACTTTTCATTTCATATGATTCTTAAATGCTATACCATTTACCTCTTTTATATTTCTACAACATGATTTCTAGGTTGCAGGTTATGAGAATTGAGAAAAAGCCGAGATCATGGCTTTGATCGTCATTCACTTGAAGAAAAATAACAAATTGAACGAGGTATCTTCTTCTAATCTTGACGTGTTTGATGATTATTTTGTGCTAAATCGTAAAATCATGCATGTCAATCAACCACTAAATTTAATCAGAAGAACGGCACACGAAATAGATGAAAGCTGTGTATGGAAATTATCTGATTAAATAGATGACAAGCCAAGGCACACATTGCTATAGCCAGGAAAACTCTGAACATAAGAGTTCGTTCAAATTTGAATAACCGATTCGATAATAACCCCAGATTTCAGCCAATATTTAATCAAAACTGTCGTACATCTATCTTTGAGGATACAAATTCTGGTTTTCAGGTTTAATCATGAGTTTATACTTTCGAATGTTACATTCAAATTTGCAGGTTTAGTTTAACAAAATTCACCTCCTTAATGCAAAATCCAACTATGAATCTTCTCAGTATCAGGTAAGCTTAATTGTGTGCTCATTAAGATATAATATAATTTAAGAAATTAGAACAAAATATATGTAAGTTGGTTGCAATCTCTTTTGACCCTCAATTGTTTTATGTACATGATAAAATAGTTGGTAGACAGTAATTTAGTGTTATAGGGGGCCACCCCTCTACATCAACAATAATAGGTAAATAAGACCTAATAATATTTTAATCTTCATATTGTCTCAATCCTTTCATTTTTACTAATAATATGTACATTATTTATTGTATTAGGAAGTTTCCTGCATATGCTTTTCCTTGAGGGGTGGATTTCTCATATATATAATATATCTCAGCTACTCAAAACCACATCTCTCTTTTTGGATCTGATTTACATTGCTTGCTCTTGTATTAATTTCAAACAAATTTGATTAACAGATCAATGGCATCTTCTTCATCATCATCATCATCATCATCTTTTCACAACATTTCTGCCTCTGTTTCTCAATCATGGAATTATGACGTATTTTTGAGTTTTAGAGGCGAAGACAGCCGCAAGAGCTTTGTGGATCATCTCTACATGGCTCTTGAACAACAAGGAATACACACATACAAGGATGACGAAACACTTGCTCGGGGTGAGTCAATCGGTCCAGCCCTCTTGAAGGCTATCCAAGACTCACGGGTTGCCGTTATTGTATTCTCTCAAAACTATGCAGATTCATCTTGGTGCTTGGATGAGCTTGTACAAATTATGGAGTGCATGGACACAAGAGGACAAATAGTGATGCCCATATTTTATCATGTAGATCCCTCTGATGTGAGAAAACTTAAGAGGAAATATGGAGAAGCATTTGACAAACATGCGCTGGATAATAAGCTCAAAATTGAATCATGGAGACAAGCTCTGGAAAAGGCAGGCAAACTTTCTGGATGGGTCATCAATGACTTTCAAAACAGGTAATGTTCTCCCCTCTTTTTAAACATTTTTATGCTTAAGATATTTGCATTCTACAATGAGTGGATTAAAAATTTTGTTTTCACCGTTGATAAGTCAAATGGGCAAAATTTAATAAATAACAATAAAACGGGTCAAATAAGTTGGGATTAGCCAGATTTACCAAAAAATAGTTACTATCGTAATAAGTTAGTTTTTAACATTTGTAAGTAGATTTAACGCGTTAATAGTTTATAAGACTCAAAAGGAAGTGTTAAAAAGTGTTTAATTTAAGGAGCTAAGTTTATAAAAATATAAAAACTTGCATTTGATTGGGAGCTGTTTTATAACTATAAATGTTGAAAGACTGCAGCTGGTAGTGGTTTCTGGTACTTTCTGAATTAACAAGACCCTCACCTCATTAAGGGAGTGGGAGCATGTTCTAAATTCTATTTGTTTGTATTTATCCATTGTGCAGTCACGAAGCAAAATGCATCAAAGAAATTGTTGGTACAATTTCGAGTAGGTTGTCTTCACTGATTACAAACGTCAATAAAGACCTCATTGGAATAGAGACACGCTTACAAGATCTGAAATCAAAGTTGAAAATGGAGTCAGGTGGTGTACGCATTATTGGAATATGGGGAGTTGGGGGTGGTGGTAAGACTACTCTCGCATCTGCTGCTTATGCGGAAATCTCTCACCGATTTGAAGCTCACTGCCTTCTTCAAAATATCCGTGAGGAGTCAAACAAGCATGGTTTGGAAAAGCTACAAGAAAAATTTCTCTCACTTATTTTGAAAGCAGATGTGAAGGTAGGGAGTGGGATAGAAGGAAGAAGCATTATAGAAAGAAGGTTACGTAATAAAAACGTATTAGTTGTTCTTGACGATGTTGATGACCTTGAGCAACTAGAGGCTCTAGCCGGATCACATGCTTGGTTTGGTAAGGGGAGCAGGATAATAATTACGACGAGGGATGAGCATTTGCTAACCCGCCATGCAGACACGATATATGAAGTGAGTTTGTTATCACAAGACGAGGCTGTCGAGCTCTTCAACAAACATGCATATCGGAAAGATAAACCTATAGAAGATTACGAGATGCTTTCAAAAGATGTAGTTTCTTATGCTAGTGGGCTCCCATTAGCACTTAAAATTCTAGGTTCTTTTCTATATGACAAAAACAAGGATGAGTGGAAGAGTGCATTGGCCAAGTTAAAATGCATCCCAAACGTTAAAGTCACCGAAAGACTCAAAATAAGTTATGATGGACTTGAACCCGACCATCAAAAATTATTCTTAGATATTGCTTATTTTTGGAGGAGACTAAAGATGGATGAGGCAATGATGGTGCTTGATGCTTGTAATTTACACCCTCGTATAGGGGTGAAGGTGTTGGTTCAAAAGTCTCTCATAAAAGTTGATTCATATGGAAGATTTGATATGCATGACTTGGTAGAAGAAATGGCTCACTACATTGTTAGAGGGGCACACCCTAATTATCCTGAAAAGCATAGTAGGATTTGGAAGAAGAAAGATATTGCATACCTTTGTGATATGGGGGCAGATGCAGTGCCAATGGTTAAATTAACTTTGCAGTAGAATATTTCATATAAATCTTCATCAAATGACACTTGTGTATAACGTTACTGACACAATTTGGTTCCCTTGTTTAATTAACACAGGAAACAGAAGCATTAGTTTTCCGTGGACTTTTATTTGGTTCAAGATCTGATGCTGTGGGTCTATTGGATGCTGTGGGTCTATCTGAAGTTGTTGCAAACATGAAGAAACTTAGGTGGATTCATTTTATTAATTATCCGCCATCTTCATTCCCATCAAATTTTCAGCCAAGAGAGCTTGGTTGTCTAGAGTTGATCGAGAGCGAACAAAAAGAACTCTGGCATGGGTATAAGGTAGATAAATGTTGTTTCACAAATCATTGCAATAAAACTGTGAAATGAATTATAAAATGAACATAGGTATTTGACACATTTATAAGTATAGGTGTAATTAAATATTAAATTAAGAGAAATACATATCATACTTTCTCTATAAATTAGAGGTCGATTAGCTTAATTTAGATTGAATGCTTTAAAGAAACTTTTGATGATATTGCCAGAAATAAATAAACTAACAAAGTGTCTGAAATGTAGTATTCTGAAGGTAGAATTTTGTAGTATTCTGAAGGTAGAATTTTAAGCAATTGGAAATTACTATGCATGTTAAAGAGGCTGTTATTATAAGATATTAAGATGGTAAAATTTGGGTATAAATCATGATCCATGGGCAAGAAGTATGCCAATGTGAAAGGAAATTGTTGTATGCTTGCCGATTTATTTGACTTTTGCTGCTTGTCTTGAAACAGCATCTACCAAATTTGAAAATTCTTGATCTTAATTATTCAAGGAACCTAATCAGGACACCAGATTTTGACGGCCTTCCATGTCTTGAAAGATTGATTTTAGTGGGTTGTGAGAGTTTAGAAGAGATTCATCCATCAATTGGATATCACAAAAGGCTTGTTTTCGTGGACATGACACTTTGTTCAATACTTAAAAGGTTTCCACCCATCATACACATGAAAAAATTGGAGACTCTTAATCTCTTTTATTGTAAACAACTCCAACAGTTTCCGGATATCCAGAAAAACATGCATAGCTTGGTAACCCTTGATTTGAGTGATACTGGTATAGAAATAATCCCACCATCAGTTGGACGATTTTGTACCAACCTTGTTGCCTTAGATTTAAGTGATTGTCACAAACTAAAAAGGATAGAGGGGAACTTTCTTCTCTTAGAAAGTTTGAAAGACCTGAATCTCAGTGGTTGTCGTGTTGGGTTACAATCTTTTCATCAAGACGGGTCGGGGAGCCTGAAGCTACCTCAGTTTCCACGTTTTTTAAGGAAGCTGGATCTTAGCAATTGCAATTTGGGAGACGGAGACATCCCATCTGATATTTGTGAGTTATTAAACCTACAACTACTAGACCTAAGTCATAACAACTTTTCAAGATTACCTTCCGGCATCTCACGACTCCCGTGTCTCAAGTATCTCGATCTGACATGCTGCAAAAGCCTTGTAGAATTGTCTGACCTCCCATCAAACATAGCTATTCTCAAAGCAGTTGATTGTGGCTCACTTGAAATTGTAAGAGATTTATCAGATTATAAATGGTTGTGGAAAGTCTCACTTTGGAGGAGAGTGAATAAGAGGGTACTACTTTCTATGCTTGAGGTACAACTCTTAACTTGTTTTTAAATTTCAATTTTTTTAACTTACAATAAAATAATAGCATTCATCATAATTGGAATGAAAACTGGCAGAGAAATGCAGCTGAAGATCGTTTTATGAGTGTCGAACATTCCTATGTTGAACCATCAGGCATTTTTACGAAATCTGTCACATTGCAACTTCCACACAATTGGTACAGTGAATTTAGTGGATTTTTATTATCATTACGTAGTCGTGGTTGCAATTCCGATATGTTTATAACAATTATTAAGCAGGAGACGTCCATGGATCACTCTGAGAAGTTTGATAAAGATTGTAGGGAACCATTGTATGAAAGGGTGGGTTACGTACCCTTTAGTTCATTGAGGCACATCCCATGGTTCAATCCTACATACACTCAAAATATTTCATTTCAGACTCATGACGGTGGTCTTAATGTGGAACTTGTTCGTAGTAAAAGTAAAATAGGTGATTTAAACGAACGCCCAATCGATTACTCAGAATGTTGGGATGAAGAATATCATAAACATACAAAGACATTTGAGATAATATATGATTCAAAGTCCTCTGAAATTCATATTTCATGGCGTCATTAATCGTTGACCCCCGACATTAATGTTGCAGGTAAACTCCAAGATTTTGTTTATAGCATCGTGAAAAACCATTACTCGGTCTCAGTTTCAACATTATTAGGCCCACATTTTGTTACCCTTTCTAGTTTACTCTTGCTTCTCCAACATTATTGCAGTCTACAAAAAAAAGTTGTAATAAAATTTTCTTTATTATCTCTTAAGACTTCACATTCTATACTTTGTTCATTACTAGGTTTCATATCGTTTTTGTTGGTTGTTGCTCCCCTTTATGCATATTATCGTATGTGTAAGCAACAAAGGTATGTTCTTTATAGAGGAGGATACAAGACGGGTCAAAATGAGTACTAGTTGAAACGACATGTTTATACAAGCCAAAATGGGGTTGGTTCTCCACACACTTTTTTTTTTTTTTTTGTATTTTTCTATGTTTTTTTTTTCAATTTTAGTGTATTGACTATAATACAAAAACATTATTGTTAGAATAAGATTGAACCACTGATAAGAAAATACAAATCAAATCGACTAGTCGGTGATAAAAGGAGCTCGTGATACCAAACGTATATCCGGAACCTACCAGCCGTCGATATTTTTATCGGGTTGTATTGTAATAATGGAGTGGTGTGTGTTTTTTGGTGAACTATTTTGCTTGTATGTATATTTTGGTTCTCCAGCTTAGCTAGCTTCTTGCTAGCCCGATCCTGGTGGAATGAATGCAGCATCATCCGTGATCCTGCTTGAACCAGAAGACAATGAAACCGGTGTCGGATTCAAATCGGTTCTTCTCTTAATAGGAGCCATGAAATCGTTGAAAATTGGCTTTGATTAACCGATTGTAGTCCTTAATAATCCAAATTGTCTCTTCATGTTCTTGCTAACTTTATTTTGTTGGGTGTCGAATCCAACAAATAAAATAATAAGAAAACTACTTGTATGAGTGGAAGTAGAGTTTGTGTCCACAGGGATACCAGGATTAACTAATTATGCCAAAATGTTTTGAACACATATACGATTGTATTGAAAGGGGGTTTTCTAGTTTAACTAAAATGTAAAAACAATTTATAATATTTAGATTAAAAAGAAAACCTAATTAAAGTGGTTGGAAAATTCAGATGTTAAAAACTAATTTCAACACCAGGGCAATTTCTTGATTTGGTTCGACTTACGATCATTAACGGTCACGGTGCAAAGATCCTTTTTAAATAATAGTATGTATCAATACTAGACATCACGCAGTTCGGACATCCACTCTATCTAATGTCTAACCAAGCGCAGTTTGTTGATTAGAGCCAACCCGCTACTCTAAGCTCACGCCGTTCGGATTTTAGCGTGCGGGTTGCGTGATAGAAGTATCAATTACAATCAAACACTCATGCCATTCGGAGTGTTTAATTATATTATATAATTCTATAACGATTTGGGTTCATAGACAAACTCAAATTATTATTTTGTTCCTAGTCTCAAAAATTAAAACTTTGTTAGGGTTCTAAAAATTGATTGAACTTTATTAGAAAAATTAATAAGTTGATCAAGTTTATTAACAATCTAATATTTTCCGGATTGAATCCGTATTGAAAACAAGAATCACACAAACAAACCACTAAAATAATCGGATCAAACGTGATGATCGTTTCACATAAGTTTATGAACCAAACAGAACATAAAATTGTATTATTGAATAAAAGAGATTACAAAGGTCCTATATATAGATAATACTAATTACAATTGAATACCCTGCAACTTGGACCGTAATGATAAGAATCTCTGTGTGGACAATGGCTTTGTAAAGATATCAGCTATTTGATCATCAGTAGAAATAAAGTTAACCTTCAACATCCTATGAGCAACCTGTTCACGAACAAAATGATAATCGACTTCAACATGTTTTGTTCGTGCATGAAAAATCGGATTTGCAGAAAGATATGTCGCACCAAGGTTGTCACACCAAAGTGTCAGTGGTTTATCAACCATACCAAGTTCACGAAGAAGGGATCCTAACCAGATCAGTTCTGCCACAGTATCAGCGATAGCCTTTGTTATGGCTCATTTTCTAAGCATACATATCCTGACCAATATCCTGCCTTTATTTGTTTATTTGTGACCAGGATGCTGGAAGAGGATATTGCTAACATCTTGGGTGATATCCTGAGGTTTATTGAATTAACCACGTGCAGGTTAAAGGCTGAGACTTGCTAACGGTCAAGTGGACTTCTTCTCCTCAAGACTCGGACGTGTTTGTTGAAGGAGAGACGTTGAACCCGAAAGACCAGGTCTACAACGTTCGATTAAGGAATATTCGGTGCATCCCGGAAGTTTAGGATAGTTTGTTACATTATCTTTACTATAAATAGATGGGGGCAGATCAGTTTAAGGCACATAATTTTTCACTGACACTCTCGAACACTTTCACTTTCTAGCTCATTGCAAACACCACACTTGTATTCAAATTTCATTGTAACACATAGTCGATCCGCACCACATCCTGCACTGTATCCTGATATTAGAAGCAATAAAAGAACAAGGCAGCTGCGATTGTCAGCTCCTGAGGTTTTATGCCGGCGATCTAGATTGATCAAGGGCTTTCCTCGTACATCTTGTGTCGTCTACTTTACTTTTGCTCATTGTTTGATCATAGATATAGCTCTATATCCTGAGCCGTATCCTGAATACTGATTTTCTAAATAACTTAACAAGTATATTTTCAATACACTTTCTAGCACACTACCTCACTTTACTAATTTGATCACTTAATTGCTTCGGTAATTTTTGACCAAAACAATTTGGCGCCCACCGTGGGGCAAGTGGTGCTCTCTTTACTAAAATTTTTTGTGAAATCGCTAATCGGCTTTCTATTTTCAAAACTTTTTGCCACATTGTCCATAATGGCCTCAAGATCAAACATGAGTTCCTCTACTGTGTCTGCTGTGACTTCTGCTACTACTGGTTCGGTGCTTCCACCACCTCCTCCAAGGATGCCAGCCTCTTCACGACCTCAGGATATTATCCCTACTCGCAGTGTTCAGGAATCTGCTCCCGTTATAGCTTCTAATGATGAAATTCTTACTTTATTTGGAAGTGTGCAGGAACAAATGAGGCAGCAACAGGAAACAAACCAAATGCTTTTAAGGGAAATACAACTCCTGAAGTCTGGCTCGAGCAGATCTGCTGAGGATATTGTCACTCCATTACATCCCAGAACTCTGAACTTCAGTTCAGCTGTGTATACTGAGGATAATAGGGGGAATATTGTGCCCAGCCTTCCTCAGAATCATACTCCTGAAATACCCTCCTCGGTCAGGATGTCAACCATGAGGAGCTCAGGATATGCTTCAGGATATGGGCAAAATCCTCCAACGGGTAACGTGTCAAATAATAATAATACTCATGCTACTAACAATAGTGGATCTTTGCAGGATACAGGTGTAACATCAGCACTTACTAGGGAACTTCAAAAGTTGAAGGACATGATATCCAGTGTACCTGGGGTGGTCCAGCCGATCCCGGAAGTGTCCCAAGACAGCCATAAGATATCTCGTTTTGCACATCCTATCTGTGATGCTGAGATCCCAAAGAGATTTCAAACCCCCAACATGAAGCTTTACGACGGAACTACGGATCCTGAGGAGCATATTGCTCAGTATAGGGAAAGAATGGAGATCAACCCTATCCCTCCGGATCTCAAGGAAGCATGCTTGTGCAAGGGTTTTGGTTCAACCTTAACAGGATCAGCCTTGAAATGGCTGTTAAACGTTCCTCCTCACTCAATTACTTCGTTTGCTCATTTGGTTAATTTATTTAACAGTCAATTTTCTTGTAGTCGGAGTTTTGAGAAGCTAACCAGTGATCTTTACAGGATAACTCAAGGGCCTCAGGAATCCTTGAGGGATTATTTGAACAAATTCAGTCGAGAATCCTTGGATATCCCACATCTTGATGTTGCAACAGCTGTGCAAGCTTTTAAGATGGGATTACAAAAGGATTCTCTGTTTTATCAGGATATTGTAATGAATCCCTGCAGGAATCTCGACGAAGCTCGTAACAGGGCTTTGAGATATATCCGTCTGGAAGATGACAGGAAGATGCAAGAAAGGATGAACTCATCTAACACTTATGAGTCAACTAACAGGAAGTCAGAATCCTCATTCAAGTCATATCGGCCTAAGCCATATGGTAGAAATGAAAACAAGAGAGTGAATGCTGTCGAAGATGAGGATCCTGAAGAGTATCCTGAGTTGTCTGAATATTGCTTTTTTGTTAACATTCCTGAATTGATGTATGCCATGCAGGGTCTAGGAGACAAGGCTAGGTGGCCTCGAAAGAATCAACAAAAGGCTGACTGGAAAGATAAGTCAAAATGGTGTGCTTTCCACGAAGATTTCGGACATGTGACTGAGGATTGCATTGCTCTAAGGAAAGAAATAAGCTATCTTCTAAGCAAGGGATATCTGAAAGATCTCTTAGGAAGAAAGAAGAATAAGGGTCAGGATACTGAGAAGGATCCTGAGCGAGCAGCATCACCTCCCGCGGATGCCAAGATAATCAACTTCATTTCGGGAGGATCCGACATTTGTGGAACTTCGTATTCGGCAGCAAAGAGACATGCAAAGGAAGCTAAGGCCGAAAGGGGAGACAAACCTGTCAGGATGACTACCCTCACAACTGACAAAGTGATCACTTTTGATGCTGATGACAGGGATACTGTCCAGGATCCTCACCATGATGCTCTGGTAATAACGTTATATGTGGCTAACCATTTTGTACGCAGGATATTGGTTGATAATGGCAGCTCCGTCAACATAATCCAACTAGAAACTCTGAAGAGAATGAATGTATCTCCAATGGATATCACTTCAAAGTCTACCGTGCTTGTTGGGTTCAGTGGAGAGGCTAGAAACACAGTGGGAGAGATAAAGTTGCCAGTATACGTTGAAGGAGTCAACTCGATACAACGTTTCTGTGTGATGGATTCTCTATCCTGCTATAACATCATACTGGGAAGACCGTGGATTCATGATATGAAGGCTGTGCCATCAACATATCACCAATGCATCAAGATACCTACTGTTAGGGGTCATTTTCTTTGCATACATATCCTGACCAATATCCTGCCTTTGTTTGTTTATTTGTGACCAGGATGCTGGAAGAGGATATTGCTGACATCTTGGGCGATATCCTCTGGTTTATTGAATTAACCACGTGCAGGTTAAAGGCTGAGGCTTGCTAACGGTCAAGTGGACTTCTTCTCCTCAAGACTCGGGCGAGTTTGTTGAAGGAAAGACGTTGAGCCCGAAAGACCAGGTCTACAACGTTCGATGAAGGAATATTCGGTGGATCCCGGAAGTTTAGGGCAGTTTGTTATTTTATCTTTACTATAAATAGATGGGTATGGATCAGTTTAAGTCACACAATTTTCACTTACACTCTCGCATACTTTCACTTTCTAGCTCATTGAAAACACCACACTTGTATTCAAATTTCGTAGTAACACTTAGTCGATCCGTACCACATCCTGCACTGTATCCTGATATTTGAAGCAATAGAAGAACAAGGCAGCTGCGATTGTCAGCTCCCGAGGTTTTATGCCGGCGATCTAGATTGATCAAGGGCTTTCCTCGTACATCTCGTGTCATTTACTTTACTTTTGCTCATAGTTTGATCTTAGATACAGCTCTATATCCTGAGCCGTATCCTGAATACTGATTTTCTAAATAACTTAACAAGCACATTTTTAATTTACTTTCTAGCACACTACCTCACTTTACTAATTTGATCACTAAATTGCTTCGGTAATTTTTGACCAAAACAATTTGGCGCCCACCGTGGGGCAAGTGGTGCTCTCTTTACTAAAAATTTTTGTGAAATCGCTAATCGGCTTTCTATTTTCAAAACTTTTTGCCACATTGTCCATGATGGCCTCAAGATCAAACATGTGTTCCTCTACTGTGTCTGCTATGACCTCTGCTACTACTGGTTCGGTGCTTCCACAACCTCCTCCAAGGACGCCAGCTTCTTCACGACCTCAGGATATCATCCCTACTCGCAGTGTTCAGGAGTCTGCTCCTGTTCTAGCTTCTAATGATGAAATTCTCACTTTATTTGGAAGTGTGTAGGAACAAATGAGGCAACAACAGGAAACAAACCAAATGCTTTTAAGGGAAATACAACTCCTGAAGTCTGGCCCGAGCAGATCTGCTGAGGATAATGTCACTCCATTGCATCCCAGAACGTTGAACTTTAGTTCAGCTGTGTATACTGAGGATAACAGGGGGAATATTGTGCCCAGCCTTCCTCAGAATCATACTCCTGAAATACCCTCCTCGGTCAGGATGTCAACCATGAGGAGCTCAGGATATGCTTCAGGATATGGGCAAAATCCTCCAACGGGTAACGTGTCAAATAATAATAATACTCATGCTACTAACAATAGTGGATCTTTGCAGGATACATGTGTAACATCAGCACTTACTAGGGAACTTCAGAAGTTGAAGGACATGATATCTAGTGTACCTGGGGTGGTTCAGCCGATCCCGGAAGTGTCCCAAGACAGCCACAAGATATCTCGTTTTGCATATCCTATCTGTGATGCTGAGATCCCAAAGAGATTCCAAACCCCCAACATGAAGCTTTATGATGGGACTACGGATCCTGAAGAGCATATTGCTCAGTATAGGGAAAGAATGGAGATTAACCCTATCCCTCCGGAGCTCAAGGAAGCATGCTTGTGCAAGGGATTTGGTTCTACTCTAACAGGATCAGCCTTAAAATGGCTGCTAAACGTTCCTCCTCATTCGATTACTTCGTTTGCTCATTTGGTTAATTTATTTAACAGTCAATTTTCTTGCAGTCGGAGTTTTGAGAAGCTAACCAGTGATCTTTACAGGATAACTCAAGGGCCTTAGGAATCCTTGAGGGATTATGTGAACAAATTCAGTCGAGAATCCTTGGATATCCCACATCTTGATGTTGCAACAGCTGTGCAAGCTTTTAAGATGGGATTACAAAAAGATTCTCAGTTTTATCAGGATCTTGTAATGAATCCCTGCAGGAATCTAGACGAAGCTCGTAACAGGGCTTTGAGATATATCCGTCTGGAAGATGATAAGAAGATGCAAGAAAGGATGAACTCGTCTAACACTTATGAGTCAACTAACAGGAAGTCAGAATCCTCATTCAAGTCATATCGGCCTAAGCCATATGGTAGAAATGAAAACAAGAGAGTGAATGCTGTCGAAGATGAGGATCCTGAAGAGTATCCTGAATTATCTGAATATTGCTTTTCTGTTAACATTCCTGAATTAATGTATGCTATGTAGGGTTTAGGAGAAAAAGCTAGGTGGCCTCGAAAGAATCAACAAAAAGCTGACTGGGAGGATAAATCCAAATGGTGTGCCTTCGATGAAGATTTTGGTCATGTGACTGAGGATTGCATTGCTCTAAGAAAAGAGATAAGTTATCTTTTGAGCAAATGATATCTGAAAGGTCTCTTAGGAAGAAAGAAGAATAAGGGTCAGGATACTGAGAAGGATCCTGAGTGAGCAGCGTCACCTCCCGCGGATGCCAAGATAATCAACTTTATTTCGGGAGGATCCGACATTTGTGGGACTTTGTATTCATCAGCGAAGAGACATGCAAAAGAAGCTAAGGCCGAAAGGGGAGACAAACCTGTCAGGATGACTACCCTCACAACTGACAAAGTGATCACATTTGATGGTGATGACAGGGATACTGTCCAGGATCCTCATCATGATGCTCTGGTAATTACATTATATGTGGCTAACCATTTTGTACGCAGGATATTGGTTGATAATGGCAGCTCCGTCAACATAATCCAACTAGAGACTCTGAAGAGAATGAATGTATCTCCGATGAATATCACTTCGAAGTCCACCGTGCTTGTTGGGTTCAGTGGAGAGGCTAGGAACACAGTGGGAGAGATAAAGTTACCAGTATATGTTGAATGAGTCAACTCGATACAACGTTTCTGTGTGATGGATTCTCTATCCTGCTATAACATCATACTGGGAAGACCATGGATTCACGATATGAAAGCTGTGCCATCGACATATCACCAATGCATCAAGATACCTACCCCTTGGGGAGTGGTCAAAGTTGATAGTGATCAGCAGGAGGCGAAAGAATGCTACTCATCCTCGATGAAATCCTCGACCAAACCTAGTGTAGCATAGCAATTAAAGACGCGGGCCTAGGATATTGTGGAGGATCCGGAGCAGGATGTGAAGAAAATTATCCTGGACCGGGATAATCCCGATATTTCGGTGCTCGTGGGGACCAATATCCCTCAGGATACTGAAGAGCAGTTAACTAACTTTTTGAAATGCAGGATGTCAACGTTTGCATGGAAGCATGAGGATATGACAGGTATATCCAAAGACATTATCACTCAAAATCTTGGAATTGACAGGTCGTTCAAGCTTGTATAGCAAAAGAGAAGGAAGTTCGCTCCTGAACGAAATGCAATTATCCAAGAGGAAGTTGAAAGATTATTAAAGTCCAAAATGATCAGAGAGGTTAAGTTCCCAAGGTGGCTAGCAAACGTGGTTGTAGTACAGAAGAAGAATGGGAAATGGAGAGTTTGTGTAGACTACACAGACTTGAACAAAGCCTGTCCTAAAGACCCATTTCCTCTTCCACACATTGATGCGATGGTAGATGCCACTGCCGGGCATGAAATGCTGACCTTCATGGACGGATCTTCAGGATTTCAACAGATCCAAATGGAGCCTTCTGACCAGGAGGATACTGCCTTCATGACACCAACAGGTATTTATTGTTATACAGCTATGCCTTTTGGTTTGAAAAATGCAGGTGCAACATACCAAAGATTGGTAAATATGATGTTCAAAGACAAACTGGGGGACACCATGGAGGTATATATCGATGATATGGTGGTGAAATCTAAAAAGGCTGAGGATCACCTCCAGGATATCAAGGGAGCATTTGATATCCTAGATCAATACAACATGAAGCTGAATCCTGCTAAATGCCATTTCGGAGTGGGGGCAGGAAAGTTTCTTGGATATATGGTGACAAAAAGGGGGATAGAAGCAAGCCCAGAGCAGATCAAAGCTATCCTGGATATAAAATCACCCTCAAATATGAAGGACGTACAAAGATTGACAGGCCGAGTAGCAGCTTTAAACAGATTTATCTCGAGATCCTCAGAGAAATGCAAAGACTTTTATGATATCCTAAAGAAGAACAAAAGAATCGAATGGGGGGAGAAGCATGAAGCAGCATTGCAGGATTTGAAACGATATCTATCAACCGCACCTCTATTGATGAAGCCTGAAAATGGTGAACCACTATCCTTGTACCTTGCTGTATCAGGGAATGCTGTAAGTGCCGTTCTCATAAAGGATCATGAAGGTCAACAATATCCTGTTTATTATGTTAGTAAAAGTTTGCTAGATGCTGAAACTAGGTATTCTCATTTAGAAAAATTGATACTAGCATTAGTCATGGCATCAACTAAACTTAGGCATTATTTCGAGACACATAGGATACATGTTAAAACAAATTATCCTGTCAAAAATGTGCTTAGGAAACCAGAGATGTCAGGCAGGATGGCCAAGTGGTCAGTAAAGTTAAGTGCTTATGATTTAGTATATGAACCTAGAAATGCCATAAAATCTCAGGCTTTAGCTGACTTTGTGGCTGACTTTAGTAGTGACATTCAGGACGAGGTAGACCTAGAAGTTCAACAGTTAGGAGAATCCTCAGGATCCTGGACATTATATACTGACGGTGCATCTAATGTAAGAGGAGTAGGATTAGGAATACTACTAAAATCGCCACAGGGGGACATATTACCCCAGGCTATTAGGTGTGAATTTCCTGCTACTAATAATGAAGCAGAGTATGAGGCTTTAATTGCAGGATTAGAATTGGCTAAGAGCATGAGTATCAAAAAATTGCAAGTATATGTTGACTCTTTGTTAATTACTAACCATTTTAATGGATCCTATGCAGTTAAGGGTGAGAAATTAATCGAATATCTCGATATTCTCAAAAAATTAGCAGGATATTTCGATGTTTTTATACTTGAACAGGTACCAAGGGAGGATAATGCTGAAGCGGATGCCTTAGCAAATTTGGGATCATCGATCAGGATACCTGAAGGGACGCAAATACCAATATTACATGTCTTATATCCTGCAACGAATCCTCAGGATAAAGAAGTAGCTGGTATTCAGGATCCTGGAGCAGAACATCCTGAAGAGGATCCTAAATCCTGGACGGCTCCAATCATGAGATATCTCAAAGAAGGACACATCCCTGGAAATGAAAATCCTAAGGCATTTAGGATGAAGGTATCACGATTCACTATTATAAATAATATTTTATATAAGAAATCTCTTGCAGGACCGTATTTGAGATGCTTGGAGGATCCTGAAGCCAAAGAAGTACTTCAGGATATACATGAAGGGGATTGTGGTAACTGTTTTGGTCAAAAATATGATGAGGATATTGCAACCAAACTCTATGTTACGGGGTATGATGCTAATAATGTAGTACAATATCAAGGATCACTTCAATGTAAATTGCAGAAATGACACAAGGATTTATACGGGGAAAAAGCCCTTGATCAAGAGTTGATCTCCGGCACAAAAAACCCCGGGTGATGGAAACTACCGATCACCAAGCTCAAATAAATGAATAAATGTTTACAACTTCGGATAGTAATGAGCTAGGTACAAGGATCACTATCGTGAAATGTGTAAATGTGAGTGAAAACGAATGTCTGTTCGTCGAGAGCTTCAAGTGTGCGAGTATATGAGTGTGTGTAGCTGTAAAAATGACTAAGTGTTTTTCTACTAGCTCATTACCCCTTTTAAAATAGAAATTTAACTACCAAACTAACTATCCGACTTTTGTGCCAAGCTCCCACGTTCTCCACAACGTCCATTTTTGGTCAAGCACGTGCGGAATAGTTCGGGAATATTCTCCAGAAATGTTGCCAAGACTTGGTCAAGCTTGTTATTCCTGCGAGGTAGTACAATACGAGGATCCTTAAAGTGATCCATGATCCTGATCCTGAAACTCTTCTGAGGATCACCACCTGTCACAGAAGTAAGGATCTCTAATTAGGATAACGAATAAGGATCACTAATTGTTAGAAAATCCTCCCCTAAAAATTGCCCCCAAAATATAAGGAGTAATATGTAAAATTAGCGAGTTATGTTTTCTTGATCCTATCCGCAACTAACTTACGGATATATAGCCGTTGATATCGAACTAGCCGTTGCGATCATGACGTCACAGAAGTGACAATCCTGCAGAATCATAATTATAAATAGAGATATAGATAGGATCAATATGCATTTAAATTCGAAAGAAACTCCCTTTAAATTCTTAGTCGAAGATCAATCAGGTATTTCTTTCTCCTCTTTCTCCCTTCTCTTACTCTATTTTTCTTTCTTTCCATCAAAGATGTTGCTCCGAAATTCCCCAGCCAAGGATCACCCAAAGAATAGCCCTCCGAAAAGCCAGGGGATCATTGAATATTCCATTAAAGAACGTTGCTGCTTCAATGATGCTCAAATAGATAGGATCCGCCACTGCTTCCCGGCGAACACCGAATTTAGGCCTTTTGACCCCAATGCCCTGAGCGATCATATCTCCGATAAGTGGGTTGCTTTCCCCGTCACTCCTTTCACCATAGGCTATACATATCCTTTTCCAGCCTTCACCCAATCTTTCTTTTCATTAACCGGCATCTCTTATGTTCAAGCCATGCCGATGATTTGGAGGGTTTTGTACACCCTTGAAAGGATCATCGATCAGGAGGGAATAGATCTAGGAATGGCAGAGCTGGGAGAGCTGTATGATCTTACCACCTTTGGTTCTCATCGCTATTTGTTTAAACGTAAACCCGGTGAGGAACACCCGATCTTCAAAGCCACCAAGAACGATGCTAATTGGAAGCGGCGTTTCTTCTTTATCAAGAGAGATTCCATTAAGGATGGAAAAGATCTACCCAAGAAATGGGCTACCCATGGTAGGGTGGAGGATCCTGAGAAGGATCACCAGGTACTTTCCTTTGATGTAAGGATAACTTATATTTTTGCTTTCTTGTTATGCAGCTATCACCGTCTCATACCTCAAACTGTCCCCTGCTGCTAAGGAGAGACTCGCCGCCTTCAAGAGACTTGATCCTGAAATAAGAACCTTTAAGACAACAACCCAGGATTCTCAGGAGGTATCCTCAGGATCTGTCACAATGTCAAGTAAGTATCCTGCTTGATTTATAGTTTGAATAAATAACTGAATTGAAATAAGATTAGAACACTTATCTTGCTTTGATTATGTAGGTGCCGGAAAGTCTGCCAAGCCTGTATCCCAGTTAAACACAGCTGATCTTGATCTTGTTCGACCCAGGAAGAAGAGATCCACCACCAGTCCTAGCATCTCCATTCCCAAAGCACCCACCAAAGGAAAGGGTGGCAAGAAGAGGAAGACCTCCGAGGCGGAGGATCTGCAGGGTCTACCTCTAATCCGTCACCAGTTCCTCGAGTACTTCAATGATGTAAGGATCATTGTATCTGCCTGTATATCCTGCTGACATATCCTGCTGATTTGAGGATCACTTGGTCCTAACCTTATCTTTTTTCTCCTTTGCAGAAATTCGCTGAGATTGAGGACTATGTGGGGAATGTTGAGGAGCAGGACAGGAAGATTGCCGACCTCCAACAGGTTGCCGTGCTCAAGGACCTTGCCATTGCTGATCTTCAGAAGGAACTCCAAGATGCCAAGACCAAGACAGCTAAGCTTCTGATTGACCTTGACTATGAGAAGCATGATCTCATAGAAAATGCTAAGGTTTCTGCTGCCATCACGATGTATCAGACAAAATTGAAGATGGCCCAGGAAGCTCAAGATCCTAACTTTGATAAAAGCAGTTGGGATGTTGAGGGCTGGAAAGCAAGGTTGGCTGATCTTGAGGATGATGAGGAGGAGGCTACTGAGGTCTTGGCGATTGAGGCAAGTGGCAGTGGAAAGGATCTGACAAAGGATACCGCAGCTGGAGAGGAAGAGGATGCAGCGAAGGCATAGGCTGCATGAATGGGCGATGAAGGACATTTCTAGACGTAGCCGGAGCCCATTTTTTAAGTCTGATAGTTTGCTTTGGTTATGGTGTTTTTTGTTGAACAATGATGGGTTGTACTTGAACAATAGGTTTTAGGATTAAGGATCATGTATGATCCTTTGGACAATAGGCAGGATTGCATATGGTGGAGGGATCCTCTGTTTTGGGGATGAAGCCATTGTGATCCTGCCGCCTTTATATTCCTGCACTACCTTTGAACTTATTATCATGGACACCCTTTACCTACCCCAGCGGACGGGCCACGTTTTGCTGGTAGATGCTCGGGTAGGTAATTTTGACAACCTTTTAAGGGTTAGTCTTTTGTTAATAAATATAAACTTAACCTTTTGTCGCTTATCTTGTGTCGTTATCCTTTATAATATCTTACTTTCCAACTGTTGTAATGTTCATTCTGTTTATACTTATCAAGCCTTGAAAAATTAGAAAATATATCCAGAAAGTTTAAGATATGATCAAGGATCACATATCCCATAAACGATAAGTTCTAAAAAGTGGTATGGTTTAAGAATCACAAGTTCAGTTGTCAAGTATAAGGGTTATTCAAATAAATAATGAATAGAATTATTAATAGTTAAGGATCATACCTGAGGATCCTAGTTAGGATCCTAACCATAATAAGGATAACTACAAGACAAACCTTAGAATAAAGTAAGGATCAAGGATCCCTAGTTGCCTATCTTCAAGAACCTGAAATAGAGCATAACTTGGGACTAAGCCAACATAAGAAAAGAGTTAGCAACTGGGGACAAGCCCAAAGATAACTGGGGACAAGCCCAAGGATAACTGGGGACAAGCCCAAGGATCGTATGTAAACTGGAGTATGGCCCTAACTGGCGACTATCCAAACTTAGTGACATGAATATGCCAAAACCTTAGCTAACGTGAAAACGTTAGAAACCTTAGCTAACGTGAAAACGTTAGAACCTTATGAACGGATGTATGGTACGTCTACCATTATACGTAGGATCCTAAGCATAGCCAGTACAATGGAATTATCAGCCCCTAAAACGAGTACTGGTCCCAATGCCTTGAACTATACCAGGATCATCGTGCGCTACAGGCGGAACTGGGGTCAAGCCCAAATAACTGGGGTTAAACCCAAGGAACGGATTGCTTCAGTAGATAACCAATGTTGTGCTAAGGATACCTGAACTTTCAAAACTTAAACTCACGTGAGAGATGGATAAAGGATACATGATCCTTATCCTTATATGAGAAAATAAAGAAATAAAACAGTTCAAGTTTAGGATAATACCTAAGCAAGGATGACCGATACTTTGAGGATCCTTTAAGGATATCCCTATCGTGAGGATCATCTGTACCACTAGGATCCTGCTCACATGAAATATTTCTTCAAGTGGACAACATTCCAAGCTCTTGGTAGCAAATCACCTTCCATGGTTAGCAATCTGTATGCCCCCTTTCCTGCTTCAGCTTCAATTAAATAAGGGCCTTCCCATTTTGGAGCCAATTTTCCATCAGCAGGATTGGTGGTATTCTGAAATGCTTTTCTTAATACCATATCTCCAACTTGAAACCTCCTGATCCTGACATTTTTGTTGTAAGCACCAGCCATCCTTTGCT
This sequence comes from Helianthus tuberosus, assembly GCA_030545235.1. NCBI lineage: Eukaryota > Viridiplantae > Streptophyta > Magnoliopsida > Asterales > Asteraceae > Helianthus > Helianthus tuberosus. Next base: position 8,619,026 of record CM060397.1, read on the forward strand.
GATAACTGGCTATCCTTATCCTAGCCATATCCCTGATTTCTTCAATAGTATCCAGGTCTTGAGCCAAGTTCTCATCATTCTTCTCAGGATCACGGGTACTTGTTCTTGCAGTTGGAACCACCATTTCTGTTGGGATCACTGATTCTGCCCCAAACACCAAAGAGAATGGTGTTTGACCAGTAGCATTCTTGGGGGTTGTCCTATCAGCCCAAAGCACATCGGGTAGTTCTTCTGCCCATTTCCCTTTCTTGGATCCAAGCTTCTTCTTCAAATTGTTGATGATGATCTTGTTGGATGATTCTGCTTGACCATTAGCTTGTGGGTGGACTGGTGTTGATGTTATCATCTTAATCCCCCAGCTGTCACAAAAGTTAGTGGTTCTGCCCCCAATAAATTGGGAACCATTATCACATATAATCTCAGAAGGAATTCCAAATCTAGTTATAATATTTCTTTTAATGAAGGATATAACTTCCTTTTCTCTGACTTGGGCAAAAGCTTCAGCCTCTATCCACTTGGAGAAGTAATCAGTCATAGCTAACATGAATACTTTTCCACCAGGTGCCTTAGGGAGCTTACCAACTATATCCATACCCCATCTCATAAATGGCCAAGAGGAGGATATAGGATGCAATAATTCAGCAGGTTGATGAAGGATATTGCTGTGTCTCTGACAAGGATCACATCTTCTAGCATACTCCACAGCATCTCTCTTCATGGTTGGCCAGTAGTATCCTGTCCTCAGGATCCTTGAGAATAATGCCCTGCCCCCAGTGTGGTTTCCACAATCTCCTTCATGGAAGTCTTTTAAAACTTCTTGGATTTCAGGATCCTCAATGCATCTCAAGTATGGTCCTGCAAGAGATCGTTTATACAACATATTATTTAAAATTGTGAATTGAGATACCTTAGATTTGAAAGCCCTAGGGTTTTCTCCTGTAGGAATCTCTCCATGTTGTAAGTATCTCATAATTGGTGAGATCCATGATCCTGATCCTGAATGGGATTGAGTATCCTCACAAGGGATAATAGCAGAATCATTTCCTATCTCCATAGCCTCGTGATCCTCGATAGCCGGGGTCAGGATATGGATAATAGGGATCTTGATATCCTCCGGGATCTTCAAGGATGATCCTAAGTTAGCCAAAGCATCAGCTTCTGTATTTTCTTCCCTTGGTACCTGTGTCAAACTAAAGGAAACAAAAGAGAGTGCCAAACTTTTGACTATCTCTAAATATTTGGTTAGCTTTTCACCTTTAACAGCATAGGATCCATTAAAGTGGTTTGTAATTAACAATGAATCTACATGTACCTCAAGATACCTGATCCCCATATGCTTTGCAATTTGCAAACCAGCAATTAAGGCTTCATATTCAGCCTCATTGTTAGTGGTTTGGAACTCACAAGCTATAGAGTGGGGTATTATGTCCCCCTGTGGCGATTTTAGTAGTATTCCAAGCCCTGTGCCTTTGACATTTGAGGATCCATCAGTGTAGAGTATCCAAGGATCCTTGGTCTCTTCTAGCTGCTGGACTTCTAACTCAGCTTCTTCTTGTAAATCACTACTGAAATCAGCCACAAAGTCAGCTAATGCTTGGGATTTGATGGCTGTCCTAGGCTCATATCTTATATCATATGCACTTAGCTTCACTGCCCACTTAGCCATCCATCCTGACATCTCTGGTTTCCTGAGGACATTCTTAATTGGGAAATTAGTTCTAACAATGATAACATGAGTTTCAAAATAATGTCTTAACTTAGTAGATGCCATAATTAATGCAAGAATAAGCTTTTCAAGGTGTGAATACCTGGATTCGGCATCAAGTAAACTTTTACTTACATAATAGACAGGATGTTGTGTACCCTCATGATCCTTAACAAGGACCGCACTTACTGCTTTTGAGGATACTGCAAGATACAAGGATAGCACATCGCCTTTTTCTGGTTTCATCAAAGCCGGGGCTGAGGATAGGTAATCTTTGAGGGCTCTTAAAGCATTTTCATGCTTCTCAGTCCACTCAAATTTCTTGTTCTTCCTTAGGATATCATAGAATTCTTTGCATTTCTCTGAGGATTTGGATATGAATCTGTTCAAAGCTGCTATCCTGCCTGTTAGCCTTTGAACATCCTTAGCATTGGCCGGAGATTTGATATTCACTATTGCTTTAATTTGTTCCGGGCTAGCTTCAATGCCTCTCTTTGTCACCATATATCCTAAGAATTTACCTGCTTTAACACCAAAGTGACATTTTGAAGGATTAAGTTTCATGTTATATTTGTCAAGGATATCGAATGCTTCCTCCAAGTCTCTTAGGTGATCCTCAGCTTTTAAGGATTTTACCACCATATCATCTATGTAAACCTCCATAGTTTGTCCAATCTGATCCTTGAACATCATATTCATCAGCCTTTGATATGTTGCACCTGCATTTCTTAGTCCGAAAGGCATAGCAATATAGCAGTATATACCAGTTGGAGTCATGAAGGCTGTATCCTCTTGGTCGGATGGTTCCATTTGGATTTGTTGGAATCCAGATGAAGCATCCATAAAATTTAACAGTTCATGACCCGCAGTTGCATCCACCATGGAGTCAATGTGGGGTAATGGGAAAGGATCCTTGGGACATGCCTTATTTAAATCGGTAAAATCGACACACACCCTCCACTTTCCGTTTTTCTTTTGAACAACAACCACATTGGCCAACCAACTTGGATACTTGACCTCCCTAATTATACCTGCCCGGAGCAATTTCTCTACCTCTTCCTGGATAATGGCATTTCTTTCCGGTGCAAACTTTCTTCTCCTTTGATGGATTGGTTTGAAGGATCTGTCAATCCCGAGTTTGTGAGTGATTACATCTTTGGATATACCAGTCATGTCTTCGTGTTTCCATGAAAAGGTAGTCTTTCTTCTTTTGAGGAAGGATACGAGGTCTTCTTTCATTTCGCCAAGGATCCCTGATCCGATATAGATTTTGGATTCAGGATCATCAGGATCCATGAGGATTTCTACCACATCCTGCTCTCTGGCCTCCAAGACATCCCTTGGAGGATACCTTGATTGCTATTGCTCCCTTGACTTCGAGGCTGGTTTCATCGATGAAGTGTAGCAATTCTTAGCCTCCTGCTGGTCACTATCAATCTTCACTATTCCCCAAGGACTAGGGAGCTTCACACATTGATGGTAGGTAGATGGGACTGCTTTCATATCGTGTATCCAAGGTCTGCCAAGGATAACATTACAACAAGATAAACAGTCAATAACACAAAATTTTTGATAAGAGTGTAGGCCTTCAATGTATATTGGGAGTTTAATGTCCCCCAGGGTATTCTTAGTTTCGCCACTAAATCCCACAAGCACGGAGAATCTTGGTATGATATCTGATTCAGGAATTCCCATCTTCTTTAGAACATCAAGCTGGATAATGTTCACTGAACTCCCTCCGTCTATAAGGATCCTGTGAACAAAATGGTTAGAAATGAAAAGAGTAATAACTAAACCATCGTGATGAGGATCCTGGATATCAACACGATCATCCTCATCAAAGGTTATGACTTTTCCTTCGGAGACACTTGATGTTCGAACAGGTCTTTCTCCATTATCCATTTTAGTTTCCTTTGCATGCCTTTTAGCTGCTGAGAAGGATGTGCCACATGTTAGGGGAGGATTTTCTAACAATTAGTGATCCTTATTCGTTATCCTAATTAGTGATCCTTACTTCTGTGACAGGTGGTGATCCTCAGAAGGGCTTTAGGATCAGGATCATGGATCACTTTAAGGATCCTCGTACTGACGATTGTTTACTTATGTTTTGTAGCATCTCGCAGGTATAACAAGCTTGACCAAGTCTTAGCGACATTCCTGGAGAATATTCCTAAACTATTCTGCACGTGCTTGACCAAAAATAGACGTTATGGAGAACGTGGAGGCTTGGCACGAAAGTCGGATAGTTAGTTTAGGTGGTTATTTCTATTTTAAAAAGGGAGTAACGAGCTAGTAGAAAACACTTAGTCATTTCTCAGTTACACACACTCGTACAAACGCTCATACAAGCTCTCGTTCAAACACTTAGCAATTTCATACACTTTTTACACATTTCACCGTAGTGATCCTTGTACCTAGCTCGTTACTATCCGAAGTTGTAAACATTTAATCATTTATTAGAGCTTGGTGATCGGTAGTTTCCATCACCCGGGGTTTTTTGTGCCGGAGATCAACTCTTGATCAAGGGCTTTTTCCCCGTATAAATCCTTGTGTTGTTTGTGCAAATCTACATTGAAGTGATCCTCATCGCTATTACATAATCAGCATCATACCCCCATAACATAGAGTTTGGTTGCAATATCCTCAATATATTTTTTGACCAAAACAGTTTGGCGCCCACCGTGGGGCAATTGGTGCTTTGTCCTTAGAAGAATTCGCATTTTTGTGCTCATTCCGGTTCACTACAACCAAGCAAATGGCTTCCTCAGCGAAGAATACTTCAAACTTGATGCCTTCATTCACTTCTTCACAAGGCGTCCCTCCTTTGCCTTCACCACCTTCTGGATCCCAGAAGAATACCGAGAATGCCACGAAGAAACCAACTCCCATTTTCTCAAAACCACCTACTTCTTCTGTTTCAACTAATCCTACTACTAATGATCTCTATGCCTTGATTTTGCAGATGAGGAATCATGCACAAGAGCAGGATAAGACCAACGAAAGGATCCTCCGGGAGATTGACGAAATTAAGAAACAGAAGAAAACGGCAGAGGATCGTTCCCCACTGATGCCCAGATCTTTGAATTTTGATACTCCAGTGATTACTTCTCAGCCATCAGTGGTTCCAGACGTTCAATATGTGGGTGGACCAAAAGGAGTGCACTACGGAACAACGACAATGACCCAGGCATCAGGTTCATATTTCCAGCCAGCGGGATCCTATCCTCAGCATATGGGATCCCTCACGAGTTCAGGAGGATATTCAGGAATGCAGCAGTTTCAAGGATCCTCCTTCGTTCCAGGATCATCCCAGGTTCAAGGATCCTCCTTCGTTCCAGGATCATCCCAGGTTCAAGGATCCTCCTTCGTTCCAGGATCATCCCAGGTTCAAGGATCCTCTTTTGTTCCAGGATCATCCCAGGTTCAAGGATCCTCCTTCGTTCCAGGATCATGACAGGTTCAAGGATCCTCTTTTGTTCCAGGATCATCCCAGGTTCAAGGATCCTCCTTCGTTCCAGGATCGTCTCAGTTTCAGGGATCCTTCCAGATGCCAGGATCCTTGAGGAGTTTGCAAACAGGAAGTTCAGATGTCCATCAAGGAGATTTTATTCCAATGCAGACCAATGCCTCTACTGGTCCCTCGATCATTCCAGAGCCTCAACAATACGGATTAACATCTATTCTTCCTAACTTGAATCCAATGGGAGGTAACACTTTTAATAATTCTCATACTACTAACCATGGTCTTATGCAGGATCCAGGTATCAATCATGCCATGGCCAGAGAATTGCAAAAGCTAAAGGAGATGATATCAAGTGTTCCGGGAGTGGTCAAACCTATCCCGGAGATTGCAGATGGGAGCCACAAGATATCTCGTTTTGCACCACCAATCTGTGATGCTGAGATACCCAAGAGGTTCCATGTGCCTACAATGAAGCTGTATGATGGTTCGACTGATCCTGAAGAACACATAGCACAATATAGGGAAAGGATGGAAATCAATCCAATTCCAGAAAGGTTAAAAGAAGCATGCCTGTGCAAGGGATTCGGATCCACTCTTACTGGATCAGCTCTCAAATGGCTGCTAAGTCTTCCTCCTTATTCTATTACCTCATTTGCTAACCTAGTTAACTTGTTTAATAATCAGTTTTCTTGTAGTAGAAAATTTGAACGATTAACTAGTGATTTATATAGGATAACCCAGGGTCATAATGAATCATTAAGGGATTACATTACCAAATTCAGTAAAGAATCCTTAGACATTCCCAACTTAGATATAGCCACGGCTGTTGAGGCCTTCAAAATGGGATTGCTTAGGGATTCGTTATTTTATGATGATCTTGTTATGACACCATGCAGGAACCTAGATGAGGTAAGAACCCGGGCCCTCAGGTTCATTCGGCTAGAGGATGATAAGAGGATCCAGGAGAGGTTAACAGGATCCTCAAAGCAGGATAAGCAAGGATCCTCATTCAGGAACAACAAGTTCAGATCCTACAACAGATCTGATAATCAGAACGTGCATTCTATTGATCAAGAAGAGGATGATGAGGATTATCCTCCAATTTCTGAATATTGCTTTAGTGTTGATAACAATGAACTAATCCTTGCCATGCAGAACCTAGGTGATAAAGCTAGATGGCCAAGAAAGAATGATAGGCCGGCTGCAACTAAGGATAAATCAAAGTGGTGTGCATATCATAAAGATTTTGGGCACCTCACAGAAGAATGCATTGCATTAAGAAAAGAAATTGGATACTTGTTGAGCAAAGGGCATCTAAAAGAGTTGTTGGGAAGAAAAAAGTCAAGGACTCAGGATCCTGAAAGGATCCCTGAGAAGGCTCCAGCTCCTCCGGCAGATGCACAAGTGATAAACTTTATTTCTGGAGGATCCGACATTTGTGGCACATCCTTCTCAGCAGCTAAAAGGCATGCAAAGGAAACTAAAATGGATAATGGAGAAAGACCAGTTCGAACATCAAGTGTCTCCGAAGGAAAAGTCATAACCTTTGATGAAGAGGATCGTGTTGATATCCAGGATCCTCATCACGATGGTTTAGTTATTACTCTTTTTATATCTAACCATTTTGTCCGCAGGATCCTTATAGACGGAGGAAGTTCAGTGAACATTATCCAGCTTGATGTTCTAAAGAAGATGGGTATTCCTGAATCAGAAATCATACCAAGATCCTCCGTGCTCGTGGGATTTAGTGGCGAAACTAAGAACACCCTGGGGGACATTAAACTCCCAATATATATTGAAGGCTTACACTCTTATCAAAAATTTTGTGTTATTGACTGTTTATCTTGTTGTAATGTTATCCTTGGCAGGCCCTGGATACACGATATGAAAGCAGTCCCATCTACTTACCATCAATGTGTGAAGCTCCCTAGTCCTTGGGGAATAGTAAAGATTGATAGTGATCATTAGGAAGCTAAGAATTGCTACACTTCATCGATGAAACCAGCCTCGAAGTCAAGGGAGCAATAGCAATCAAGGTATCCTCCAAGGAATGTCTTGGAGGCCAGAGAGCAGGATGTGGTAGAAATCCTCATGGATCCCGATGATCCTGAATCCAAAATCTATATCGGATCAGGGATCCTTGGCGAAATGAAAGAAGACCTCGTATCCTTCCTCAAAAGGAGAAAGACTACCTTTGCATGGAAACACGAAGACATGACTGGTATATCCAAAGATGTTATCACCCATAAACTCGGCATTGACAGATCCTTCAAACCAATCCATCAAAGGAGAAGGAAGTTTGCACCGGAAAGGAATGCCATTATCCAAGAAGAGGTAGAGAAATTGCTCCGGGCAGGTATGATTAGAGAGGTCAAGTATCCAAGATGGTTGGCCAATGTGGTTGTTGTTCAAAAGAAAAACGGAAAGTGGAGGGTATGTGTCGACTTTACCGATTTAAATAAGGCATGTCCCAAGGATCCTTTCCCTTTACCCCACATTGACTCCATGGTGGATGCAACTGCGGGTCATGAACTGTTAACTTTCATGGATGCTTCATCTGGATTCCAACAAATCCAAATGGAACCATCCGACCAAGAGGATACAGCCTTCATGACTCCAACTGGTATATACTGCTATATTGCTATGCCGTTCGGATTAAGAAATGCAGGTGCAACATATCAAAGGCTGGTGAATATGATGTTCAAGGATCAGATTGGACAAACTATGGAGGTTTACATAGATGATATGGTGGTAAAATCCTTAAAAGCTGAGGATCACCTAAGAGACTTGGAGGAAGCATTCGATATCCTTGACAAATATAACATGAAACTTAATCCTTCAAAATGTCACTTTGGTGTTAAAGCAGGTAAATTCTTAGGATACATGGTGACAAAGAGAGGCATTGAAGCTAGCCCGGAACAAATCAAAGCAATAGTGAACATCAAATCTCCGGCCAATGCTAAGGATGTTCAAAGGCTAACAGGAAGGATAGCAGCCTTGAACAGATTTATATCCAAGTCCTCCGAGAAGTGTAAAGAATTCTATGATATCCTAAGGAAGAACAAGAAATTTGAGTGGACGGAGAAGCATGAAAATTCTTTAAAAGCCCTCAAAGATTACCTATCCTCGGCCCCGGCTTTGATGAAACCAGAAAAAGGTGATGCGTTATCCTTGTATCTTGCAGTATCCTCAAAAGCAGTAAGTGCGGTCCTTGTTAAGGATCATCAAGGTACACAACATCCTGTCTATTATGTAAGTAAAAGTTTACTTGATGCCGAATCCAGGTACTCACACCTTGAAAAGCTTATTCTTGCATTAATTATGGCATCTACCAAGTTAAGACATTCTTTTGAAACTCATGTTATCATTGTTAAAACTAATTTTCCAATTAAGAATGTCCTCAGGAAACCAGAGATGTCAGGAAGGATGGCTAAGTGGGCAGTGAAATTGAGTGCATATGATATAAGATATGAGCCTAGGACAGCCATCAAATCCCAAGCATTAGCTGACTTTGTGGCTGATTTCAGTAGTGATTTACAAGAAGAAGCTGAGCTAGAAGTCCAGCAGCTAGAAGAGACCAAGGATCCTTGGATACTTTATACTGATGGATCCTCAAATATCAAAGGCACAGGACTTGGAGTACTACTAAAATCGCCACAGGGGGACATAATACCCCATTCTATAGCTTGTGAATTCCAAACCACTAACAATGAGGCTGAATATGAAGCCCTAATTGCTGGTTTACAGATTGCAAAGCATATGGGGATCAGGTATCTTGAGGTACACGTAGATTCTTTGTTGATTACAAACCACTTTAATGGATCATATTCTGTTAAAGGTGAAAAGCTAACCAAGTATTTGGAGATAGTCAAAAGTTTGGCACTCTCTTTTGTTTCCTTTAGTTTGTCACAGGTACCAAGGGAAGAAAATACAGAAGCTGATGCATTGGCTAACTTAGGATCATCCTTGAAGATCCCGGAGGATATCAAGATTCCTATTATCCATATCCTAACCCCGGCTATCGAGGATCACGAGGCTATGGAGATAGGAAATGATTCTGCAATTATCCCTTGTGAGGGTACTCAATCCCATTCAGGATCAGGATCATGGATCTCACCAATTATGGGATACTTACAACATGGAGAGATTCCTACAGGAGAAAACCCTAGGGCTTTCAAATCTAAGGTATCTCAATTCACAATTATGAATAATATGTTGTATAAACGATCTCTTGCAGGACCATACTTGAGATGCATTGAGGATCCTGAAGTTCAAGAAGTTTTAAAAGACTTCCATGAAGGAGATTGTGGAAACCACACTGGGGGCAGGGCATTATTCTCAAGGATCCTGAGGACAGGATACTACTGGCCAACCATGAAGAAAGATGCTGTGGAGTATGCCAGAAGATGTGATCCTTGCCAGAGACACAGCAATATCCTTCATCAACCAGCTGAATTATTGCATCCTATATCCTCCTCTTGGCCATTTATGAGATGGGGTATGGATATAGTTGGTAAGCTCCCTAAGGCACCTGGTGGAAAAGTATTCATGCTTGCTATGACCGATTACTTCTCCAAGTGGATAGAGGCTGAAGCTTTTGCCCAAGTCAGAGAAAAGGAAGTTATATCCTTCATTAAAAGAAATATTATAACTAGATTTGGTATCCCTTCTGAGATTATATGTGATAATGGTTCCCAATTTATTGGGGGCAGAACCACTAACTTTTGTGACAGCTGGGGGATTAGGATGATAACATCAACACCAGTCCACCCACAAGCTAATGGTCAGGCAGAATCATCTAACAAGATCATCATCAACAATTTGAAGAAGAAGCTTGGATCCAAGAAAGGGAAATGGGCAGAAGAACTACCCTATGTGCTCTGGGCTGATAGGACAACCCCTAAGAATGCTACTGGTCAAACGCCATTCTCTTTGGTATTTGGGACAGAATCGGTGATCCCAACAGAAATGGTGGTTCCAACTGCAAGAACAAGTACCCGTGATCCTGAGGAGAATGATAAGAACTTGGCTCAAGACCTGGATACTATTGAAGAAATCAGGGATATGGCTAGGATAAGGATGGCCAGTTATCAGCAAAGGATGGCTGGTGCTTACAACAAGAATGTCAGGATCAGGAGGTTTCAAGTTGGAGATATGGTATTAAGGAAAGCATTCCAAAATACCACCAATCCTGCTGATGGGAAGTTGGCTCCAAAATGGGAAGGTCCTTATTTGATTGAAGCTGAAGCAGGAAAGGGGGCATATAGATTGTTAACCATGGAAGGTGATTTGCTACCAAGAGCCTGGAATGCTGTCCACTTGAAGAAATATTTCATTTGAGCAGGATCCTAGTAGCACAGATGATCCTCACAATAGGGATATCCTTAAAGGATCCTCAAAGCATCGATGATCCTTACTTAGGTAATATCCTAAACTTGAACTAATTCATTTCTTTATTTTCTCATATAAGGATAAGGATCATGTATCCTTTATCCATCTCTCACGTGAATTTGAGTTTGGAAAGTTCAGGTATCCTTAGCATAACATTGGCTATCCGCAGAAGCAATCCGTCCTTTGGGTTTAACCCCAGTTATCCGGGCTTGACCCCAGTTTCGCCAGTAGCGCATGATGATCCTGGTATAGTTCAAGGCATTGGGACCAGTACTCGTTTTAGGGGCTGATAATTCCATTGTTCTGGCTATGCTTAGGATCCTACGTATAATGGTAGACGTACCATACATCCATTCATAAGGTTCTAACGTTTTCACGTTAGCTAAGGTTTTCTAACATCTTCACGTTAGCTAAGGTTTTGGCATTTTCATGTCACTAAGTTTGGATAGCCGCCAGTTAGGGCCATACTCCAGTTTACATACGATCCTTGGGCTTGTCCCCAGTTATCCTTGGGCTTGTCCCCAGTTGCTAATTCTTATCTTATGTTGGCTTAGTCCCAAGTGATGCTCTATTGCAGGTTCTTGAAGATAGGCAATTAGGGATCCTTGATCCTTACTTTATTCTAAGGTTTATCTTATAGTTATCCTTATTAAGGTTAGGATCCTAACTTGGATCCTCAGGTATGATCCTTAACTATTTCTAATTCAATTCATTATTTATTTGAATGACCCTTATACTTGACAACTGAACTTGTGATTCTTAAACCATATCACTTTTTAAGACTTATCGGTTATGGGATAGGTGATCCTTGATCATATCCTAAGCTTTTTGGATATTTTTTTATTTTTCAAGGATTGATAAGTGTAAACAGAATGAACGTTACAACAGTTGGAAAGTAACATATTGAAAAGGATAACAACATGAGATAAGCGACAAAAGGTTAAGTTTTTATTTATAAACAAAAGACTAACCCTTAAAGGTTGTCAAAATTACCTACCCGAGCATCTACCAGCAAAACGTGGCCCGTCCGCTGGGGTAGGTAAAGGGTGTCCACGATAATAAGTTCAAAGATAATGCAGGAATATAAAGGCGGCAGGATCACAATGGCTTCATCCCCCAAACAGAGGATCCCTCCACCGATTGCAATCCTGCCTATTGTCCAAAGGATCATACATGATCCTTAATCCTAAAGTCTATTGTTCAAGTACCAACCATTAAATTGTTTTAAACATCACAACCACAAAAAACTACCACCAAACTAAAAAATTGGGCTCCGGCTATGTCTAGAAGTTTCCATCATCGCCCAATCATGCAGCCTAAGCCTTCGCTGCATCCTCTTCCCCTCCAGCTGCAGTATCCTTCATCAGATCCTTTCCACTGCCACTTGCCTCAATTGCCAAGACCTCAGTTGCCTCCTCCTCATCATCCTCAAGATCAGCCAGCCTTGCCTTCCAGCCCTCAACATCCCAGCTGCTTTTGTCAAAACTAGGATCCTGAGCTTCCTGGGCCATCTTCAATTTTGTCTGATACATCGTAATGGCGGCAGAGACCTTAGCATTTTCAATGAGGTCATGCTTCTCATAGTCAAGGTCGATCAGAAGTTTGGCTGTCTTAGTCTTCTCATCTAGGAGTTCCTTCCGAAGATCAGCAAGTGCAAGGTCTTTGAGCACGACAACCTGTTGGAGGTCAGCAATTTTCTTGTCCTGCTCCTCAACATTCCCCACGTAATCCTCAATCTCAGCAAATTTCTGCAAAGAAAAGAATAAAGCAGTTCAAGATCAAGTGATCCTCATACGAGTAGGATACCAAGGCAGAATTAGGGATCCTTACTTCATTGAAGTATTCAAGGAACTGGTGGCGGATCAGTGGTAGGCCTTGAAGATCCTCAGCATCAGAAGTTTTCCTCTTCTTGACACCCTTTCCTTTAGTGGGTGCCTTTGGAATGGAGATGCTAGGACTGGTGGTGGATCTCTTCTTCCTGGATCGTACGACATCAAGGTCAGCCGTGTTGAACTGGGATACAGGCTTGGCAGATTTTCCAGCGCCTACACATTCATAGCAAGATGAGTATCCTTATCCTATTTCAATTTATTTATTTATTCTAATATTCAAACTATGTAAAAGGCAGGATACTTACTTGACATGGTAATGGAACCTGAGGATACTTCTTGTGAGTCTTGGGTGTCTATCTTGAATGTCCTTGTTTCAGGATCAAGCTTCCAGAAAGCAGCGAGCCTATCCTTGGTTTCAGGTGATGTGATGATATGTGAGACGGAAATAGCTGCGTGATACAAAACAAAAAGGGTTAGTGATCTTATTACAAAAACAAGACTACTTGGTGATCCTTCTCAGGATCCTCTGTCCTACCATTGGTGGACCACTCCCTTGGTAAATGCTTTCCATCTGGAATGGTATCCCTTCTCACAAAGAAGAAGCGACGTTTCCAATCTTTGTCATTCTTGGTGACTTTAAGAAGGGGATGTTCTGCACTGGGTTTTCGTTTGAATAAATAACGATGGGATCCAAAGGTGGTAACATCATACAATTGTGTCAGCTCTGACATGCCTAAATCAATACCCTCCTGTTCGATGATCCTCTCCAGGGTATACAAAACCCTCCAAATCATCGGCATGGCTTGGATGTAAGAGATGCCGGTAAGAGAAAAGAAGGATTGTGTAAATTCTGGGAAAGGATAGGTGTATCCTATAGCAAATGGAGTAACTGGAAAAGCAACCCATGTTTCTGAAACATAGTCACTCAGGACAGTAGGATCGAAGGGTTTGAAAAAGGCATTCGCCGGAAAACGGTGACGGATGTTATCTATTTGTGCATCGTTGAAGCAACATCTTTCATTCGCCGAGTCTTTGATGATCTTTTGACTCTTCAAAGGGCTATCCTTTTTGTGATCCTTGGCCGGAGAACGTCGGAGCAACATTTTCGAAGTGATAGAGATAAAGAAAGAAAAACAGAGTAAGAGAGGAAGAAAGAGGAGAAAGAAATACCTGATCGATCGTCGACTGAGAATTTAAAGGGAGTTTCTTTCGAATTTGAATGCATAATGATCCTATCTATATCTCTATTTATAATTATGATTCTGCAGGATTGTCACTTCCGTGACATCATCATCGCAACAGCTAGTTCTATTTTAACGGCTATATATCCGTTAGTTAGTTAGTTACGGATAAGATCATAAAAAAAAAATATAACTCGTCAATTTTACAAATTACTCCTTATATTTTGGGGGCAATTGTTAGGGGAGGATTTTCTAACAATTAGTGATCCTTATTCGTTATCCTAATTAGTGATCCTTACTTCTGTGACAGGTGGTGATCCTCAGAAGGGCTTTAGGATCAGGATCATGGATCACTTTAAGGATCCTCGTACTGACGATTGTTTACTTATGTTTTGTAGCATCTCGTAGGTATAACAAGCTTGACCAAGTCTTAGCGACATTCCTGGAGAATATTCCTAAACTATTCTGCACGTGCTTGACCAAAAATAGACGTTATGGAGAACGTGGAGGCTTGGCACGAAAGTCGGATAGTTAGTTTAGGTGGTTATTTCTATTTTAAAAAGGGAGTAACGAGCTAGTAGAAAACACTTAGTCATTTCTCAGTTACACACACTCGTACAAACGCTCATACAAGCTCTCGTTCAAACACTTAGCAATTTCATACACTTTTTACACATTTCACCGTAGTGATCCTTGTACCTAGCTCGTTACTATCCGAAGTTGTAAACATTTAATCATTTATTAGAGCTTGGTGATCGGTAGTTTCCATCACCCGGGGTTTTTTGTGCCGGAGATCAACTCTTGATCAAGGGCTTTTTCCCCGTATAAATCCTTGTGTTGTTTGTGCAAATCTACATTGAAGTGATCCTCATCGCTATTACATAATTAGCATCATACCCCCATAACATAGAGTTTGGTTGCAATATCCTCAACAGATTTTTTGACCAAAACACCACAAATGTCTGATCCTCCAGAAATAAAGTTTATTACTTGTGCATCTGCTGGAGGGGCTGGAGCCTTCTCAGGGATCCTTTCAGGATCCTGAGTCTTTGACTTTTTTCTTCCCAATAACTCTTTTAGATGCCCCTTGCTTAACAAGTACCCAATTTCCTTTCTTAGTGCAATGCATTCTTCTGTGAGATGCCCAAAATCTTCATGGTAGGCACACCACTTTGATTTATCCTTAGTTGCAGCTGGCCTATCATTTTTTCTCGGCCATCTAGCTTTATCACCTAGGTTCTGCATAGCAAGGATTAGTTCATTGTTATCAACACAAAAACAATATTCAGAAATTGGAGGATAATCCTCATCATCCTCTTCTTGATCAACAGATTGCACGTTCTGGTTATCAGATCTATTATAGGATCTGAACTTGTTGTTCCTGAATGAGGATCCTTGCTTATCCTGCTTTGAGGATCCTGCTAACCTCTCCTGGATCCTCTTGTCATCCTCTAGCCGGATGAACCTAAGTGCTCGTGTTCTTACCTCATCTAAGTTCCTACATGGTGTCATAACAAGATCATCATAAAACGACGAATCCCTAAGCAATCCCATTTTGAAGGCCTCAACAGCCGTAGCTATATCAAAGTTGGGAATGTCTAAGGATTCTTTACTGAATTTGGTAATGTAATCCCTTAATGATTCATTATGACCCTGGGTTATCCTATATAGATCACTAGTTAATCGTTCAAATTTTCTACTACAAGAAAATTGATTATTAAACAAGTTAACTAGGTTAGCAAATGAGGTAATAGATTAGGGAGGAAGACTTAGCAGCCATTTGAGAGCTGATCCAGTAAGAGTGGATCCGAATCCCTTGCACAGGCATGCTTCCTTTAACCTTTCTGGGATTGGATTGATCTCCATCCTCTCCCTGTATTGTGCTATGTGTTCTTCAGGATCCGTCGAACCATCATACAGTTTCATTGTTGGCACATGGAACCTCTTGGGTATCTCAGCATCACAAATTGGTGGTGCAAAACGAGATATCCTGTGGCTCCCATCTGCAATCTCTGGGATAGGTTTGACCACTACTGGAACACTTGATATCATATCCTTTAACTTTTGCAATTCTCTGGCCATGGCATGATTGATACCTGGATCCTGCATAAGACCATGGTTAGTAGTATAAGAATTATTAAAAGTGTTACCTCCCATTGGATTCAAGTTAGGAAGAATGGAAGTTAATCCATATTGTTGGGGCTCTGGAATGATCGAGGGACCAGTAGAAGCATTGGTCTGCATTGGAATAAAATCTCCCTGATGGACATCTGAACTTCCTGTTTGCAAACTCCTCAAGGATCCTGGCATCTGGAAGGATCCCTGAAATTGGGACGATCCTGGAACAAAGGAGGATCCTTGAACCTGGGATGATCCTGGGAGGAAAGAGGATCCTTAAACCTGGGATGACCCTAGGAGGAAGGAGGATCCTTGAACCTGGGATGATCCTGGAACAAAGGAGGATCCTTGAACTTGGGATGATCCTGGAACAAAAGAGGATCCTTGAACCTGGGATGATCCTGGAACAAAGGAGGATCCTTGAACCTGGGATGATCCTGGAACAAAGGAGGATCCTTGAACCTGCTGCATTCCTGAATATCCTCCTGAATTCGTGAAGGATCCCATATGCTGAGGATAGGATCCCGCTGGCTGGAAATATGAACCTGATGCCTGGGTCATTGTTGTTGTTCCATAGTGCACTCCTTTTGGTCCACCCACATATTGAACGTCTGGAACCACTGATGGCTGAGAAGTAATCACTGGAGTATCAAAATTCAAGGATTTCGGCACCAGTGGGGATTGATCCTCTGCCGTTGTCTTTTGTTTCTTGAGATCTCCGATTTCTTTGAGAATCCTCTCATTGGTCTTATCCTGTTGCCGTATCTGATCCTTCATCTGCAAAATCAAAGTAAACATGTCACTAGTAGTGGGAGTGTAAGAAGCAGAAGAAGTTGGAGGTTTTGAGAAAATGGGAGTTGGTTTCTTCGCAGCATTCTCAGCATTCTTCTGGGATTGAGAAGGTGGTGGAGGCAAAGGGGGAACGCCTTGAGAAGAAGTAAATGAGGGCATCAAATTTGAAGCATTCTTCGCTGAGGAAGCCATTTGCTTGATTGTAGTGAACCGAAATGAGCACAGAAATACGAATTTTTCTAAGGATGAAGCACCAATAGCCCCACGGTGGGCGCCAAACTGTTTTGGTCAAAAATATGATGAGGATATTGCAACCAAACTCTATGTTACGGGGTATGATGCTAATAATGTAGTACAATATCAAGGATCACTTCAATGTAAATTGCAGAAATGACACAAGGATTTATACGGGGAAAAAGCCCTTGATCAAGAGTTGATCTCCGGCACAAAAAACCCCGGGTGATGGAAACTACCGATCACCAAGCTCAAATAAATGAATAAATGTTTACAACTTCGGATAGTAATGAGCTAGGTACAAGGATCACTATCGTGAAATGTGTAAATGTGAGTGAAAACGAATGTCTGTTCGTCGAGAGCTTCAAGTGTGCGAGTATATGAGTGTGTGTAGCTGTAAAAATGATTAAGTGTTTTTCTACTAGCTCATTACCCCTTTTAAAATAGAAATTTAACTACCAAACTAACTATCCGACTTTTGTGCCAAGCTCCCACGTTCTCCACAACGTCCATTTTTGGTCAAGCACGTGCGGAATAGTTCGGGAATATTCTCCAGAAATGTCGCCAAGACTTGGTCAAGCTTGTTATTCCTGCGAGGTAGTACAAAACATAAATAAACAATTGTCAGTATGAGGATCCTTAAAGTGATCCATGATCCTGATCCTGAAACTCTTCTGAGGATCACCACCTGTCACAGAAGTAAGGATCTCTAATTAGGATAACGAATAAGGATCACTAATTGTTAGAAAATCCTCCCCTAACAGTAACCATGATGGGGGGCAGGTCGTTATTCTCAAAAGTGTTAAGGACAGGATATTATTGGCCAACAATGAGAAAAGATGCCGCAGAATATGTTCGAAGATGTGATGCGTGTCAAAGACATAGTAACATACTGCATCAGCCGGCTAAACCATTGTATCCTATTGTTTCCCCTTGGCCATTTATGAAGTGGGGTATGGATATAGTGGGAAAGCTACCAAAAGCTCCGGGAGGAAAAGTCTTTATGCTAGCAATGACGGATTATTTCTCTAAGTGGGTTGAAGCAGAAGCATTTGTTCAAGTTAGAGACCAAGAAGTAGTATCCTTCATCAAAAGAAATATCCTGACCAGATTCGGAATACCAGCCGAGATAATCTGTGACAATGGTTCTCAGTTCATAAGTAAGAGGACTACTGACTTTTGCAAGAGTTGGGGAATCAAAATGATTACGTCTACTCCGGTACATCCTCAAGCAAATGGACAAGCAGAATCCTCAAACAAGATAATTGTCAATAACTTAAAGAAAAGGCTTGGAGCCAGAAAAGGAAGATGGGCAGAAGAACTACCCTTTGTTTTATGGGCTGATAGGACAACAGTAAAAAATGCAACAGGCCAAACCCCATTTTCCTTGGTGTTTGGAGCAGAAGCAATGATTCCAACGGAAATGAGAATACCTACTGCAAGATCTATCTTAAGTGATCCTGAGCAGAATCCTGAAGCCTTGAGTCAAGATTTAGACACTATAGATGAGAAGAGAGATGCGGCAAGGCTAAGGATGGCAGCATATCAACAGAGAATATCCAGGGCATATAACAAGAATATTAGGACCAGAAGATTTAAGATTGGAGATTGGGTGTTAAGAAAGGCTTTTCAGAATACTACTAATCCTGCCGATGGTAAGTGTTTTGGTCAAAAAATCTAATGAGGATATTGCAACCAAACTCTCTGTTACAGGGTATGATGCTAACAATGTAGAACAATGACAAGGATCACTTCAATGTAAATTGCACAAACGACACAAGGATTTATACGGGGAAAAAGCCCTTGATCAAGAGTTGATATCCGGCACAAAAAACCCCGGGTGATGGAAACTACTGATCACCAAACTCAAATAAATGAACAAATGTTTACAACTTCGGATAGTAACGAGCTAGGTACAAGGATCACTATCGTGAAATGTGTAAAAGTGAGTGAAAACGAATGAATGTTCGTCGAGAGCTTCAAGTGTGCGAGTATATGAGTGTGTGTAGCTGTAAAATGACTAAGTGTTCTAATTCTAGCTCGTTACCCGTTTTAAAATAGAAGTTAACTACACTAACTAACTATCCGACTTTTGTGCCAAGCTCCCACGTTCTCCACAACGTCCATTTTTGGCCAAGCACGTGCGGGATAGTTTGGGAATATTCTCCAGGAATGTCGCCAAGACTAGGTCAAGCTTGTTATTCCTGCGAGGTAATACAAAACATAAATAAACAATCGTCAGTACGAGGATCCTTAAAGTGATCCATGATCCTAATCCTGAAGCTCTTCTGAGGATCACCATCTGTCACAGAAGTAAGGATCACTAATTAGGATAACGAATAAGGATCACTAATTGTTAGAAAATCCTCCCCTAACAATTGCCCCCAAAATATAAGGAGTAATTTGTAAAATAAGCGAGTTATATTTTCTTGATCTTATCCGCAACTAACTAACGTAAATATAGCCGTTATTGTTGAACTATCCGTTGCATTCGTGACGTCACAGAAGTGACAACCCTGCACGATCATGATTATAAATAGGAGATAGAGATAGGATCAAATGCATTTAAATTCGAAAGAAACTCCCTTTATATTCTCAGTCGAAGATCAATCAGGTATCTCTTTCTTCATCTTCTTTCTTCTCTTACTCTGTTTTTCTTTCTTTATCACCATCACTTTGAGAATGATGCTCCGAAGCTCGCCGGACAAGGATCACAAGAAGAACAGCCCTCCGAAAAGCCAGGGGATCATTGAAGATTCCATTAAAGAACGCTGCTGTTTCAATGATGCACAAATCGATAGGATCCGCCACTGCTTCCCGGCGAACACCGAGTTTAGGCCTTTTGACCCCAATGCCCTGAGTGATCATATCTCCGACAAGTGGGTTGCTTTCCCCGTCACTCCGTTCACCATAGGCTATACATATCCTTTTCCAGCCTTCACCCAATCTTTCTTTTCCCTAACTGGCATCTCTTATATTCAAGCCATGCCGATGATTTGGAGGGTTTTGTACACCCTTGAAAGGATCATCGAGCAGGAAGGAATAGACCTAGGAATGACAGAGTTGGGAGAGCTGTATGATCTTACCACCTTTGGTTCTCATCGCTATTTGTTTAAACGTAAACCCGGTGAGGAACACCCGATCTTCAAAGCCACCAAGAACGATGCTAATTGGAAGCGACGTTTCTTCTTTATCAAGAGAGATTCTATTGAGGATGGAAAGGATCTACCCAAGAAATGGGCTACCCATGGTAGGGTGGTGGATCCTGAGAAGGATCACCAGAAACTTTCTTTTGAAGTAAGGATCACTTATATTTTTGCTTTCTTGTTATGCAGCTATCACCGTCTCACACCTCAAACTGTCCCCTGCTGCTAAGGAGAGGCTCCTCGCTTTCAAGAAACTTGATCCTGAGACAAGAACTTTCAAGACAACAACCCAAGATTCACAGGAGGTATCCTCAGGCTCTGTCACAATGTCAAGTAAGTATCCTTGTTTAAAATTTAAATAAATAGTGAAATATGAATTAAGAAAAGATACTTATCTTGTTTTGATTGTGTAGGTGCTGGAAAATCCACCAAGTCTGCTTCAAAGTTCAATGTCGCTGATCTCACTACTGTCAGATCTTCCAAGAGAAAAGCTCCTACCAGTCCGACAGCTTCAGTCCCTAAGGCACCCCTCAAAGGAAAGGCAATCAAGAAGAGAAAAGCCTCTGAAGCTGGGGATCTGCAGGGTCTGCCTCTGATCCGTCATCAATTCCTCGAGTACTTTAATGAGGTGAGGATCACTGTCTCTGCTCGTATATCCTGTTGACATATCTTGCTGATATATCCTGCTGATTTGAGGATCACTTAACCCTGACCTTATCCTTTATCCCTTTTGTAGAAATTCTCTGAGATTGAGGATTATGTTGGCCACGTTGAGGATCAGGATAGGAAGATTGCCGACCTCCAGCAGGTTGCAGTGCTTAAGGACCTTGCAATTGCCGATCTTCAGAAGGAAGTCCGGGATGCCAAACAGGAGACGGCCAAGGTGCTGATCAATGTTGACTATGAGAAGCGTGAGATCACCGAAGACGCCAAAGTCTCTGCCGCCATAACAATGTACAAGACAAAGCTGCAAATGGCCTTGGAAGCTCAGGATCCTGCTTTTGACAAGAGCACCTGGGATGTTGAAGGCTGGAAGGCAAGGCTGGCTGAACTGGACGATGAAGAGGCTGAGGAGGTTGAAGAGATCCTGACGATTGAAGCCGGAGGCAAAGGTGAAGGTGGTGAAACAAGTGGAGCTGGAGGTGATAATGCAGCGAAGGTTTAGGCTGCATGATTGGGCGATGATGGACATTCTTAGACGCAGCCGGAGCCCAATTTTTAAATTTGGTAGTAGCTTTTTGTGGTTGTGATGTTGAACAATTTAATGGTTTGTACTTGAACAATAGTTTTTAGGATTAAGGATCATGTATGATCCTTTGGATAATAGGCAGGATTGCATATGGTGGAGGGATCCTCTGTTTGGGGGATGAAGCCATTGTGATCCTGCTGCCTTTATATTCCTGCACTACTTTTGAACTTATTATCATGGACACCCTTTACCTACCCCAGCGGACGGGCCACGTTTTGCTGGTAGATGCTCGGGTAGGTAATTTTGACAACCTTTTAAGGGTTAGTCTTTTGTTAATAAATAAAATCTTAACTTTCTGTCGCTTATCTTGTGTTGTTATCCTTTTTAATATCTTACTTTCCAACTGTTGTAATGTTCATTCTGTTTATACTTATCAAGCCTTGAAAAATTAAAAAAGATATCCAAAACGTTTAGGATATGATCAAGGATCACATATCCCATAACCGATAAGTTCTAAAAAGTGATATGGTTTAAGGATCACAAGTTCAGTTGTCAAGTAAAAGGGTTATTCAAATAAATAATGAATAGGATTAAAAATAGTTAAGGATCATACCTGAGGGTCCAAGTTAGGATCCTAACCATAATAAGGATAACTATAAGATAAACCTTAGAATAAAGTAAGGATCAAGGATCCCTAGTTGCCTATCTTCAAGAACCTGAAAATAGAGCATAACTTGGGACTAAGCCAACATAAGAAAAGAGTTAGCAACTGGGGACAAGCCCAAGGATAACTGGGGACAAGCCCAAGGATAACTGGGGACAAGCCCAAGGATCGTATGTAAACTGGAGTATGGCCCTAACTGGCGACTATCCAAACTTAGTGACATGAAAATGCCAAAACCTTAGCTAACGTGAAGACGTTAGAAACCTT
This sequence comes from Helianthus tuberosus, assembly GCA_030545235.1. Classification (NCBI taxonomy): domain Eukaryota; kingdom Viridiplantae; phylum Streptophyta; class Magnoliopsida; order Asterales; family Asteraceae; genus Helianthus; species Helianthus tuberosus. The sequence continues at coordinate 8,641,008 of CM060397.1, forward strand.
AGCTAACGTGAAAACGTTAGAAACCTTAAGAACGGATGTATGGTACGTCTACCATTATACGTAGGATCCTAGGTATAGCCAGTACAATGGAATTATCAGCCCCTAAAGCGAGTACTGGTCCCACTGCCTTGAACTATACCAGGATCATCGTGCGCTACAGGCGGAACTGGGGTCAAGCCCAAATAACTGGGGTTAAACCCCAGGAACGGATTGCTTCAGCAGATAACCAATGTTATGCTAAGGATACCTGAACTTTCAAAACTTAAACTCACGTGAGAGATGGATAAAGGATACATGATCCTTATCCTTATATGAGAAAATAAAGAAATGAAATAGTTCAAGTTTAGGATATTACCTAAGTAAGGATCACCGATACTTTGAGGATCCTTTAAGGATATCCCTATCGTGAGGATCATCTGTGCCACTAGGATCCTGCTCACATGAAATATTTCTTCAAGTGGACAGCATTCCAAGCTCTTGGTAGCAAATCACCTTCCATGGTTAGCAATCTATATGCCCCCTTTCCTGCTTCAGCTTCAATTAAATAAGGGCCTTCCCATTTTGGAGCCAATTTTCCATCAGCAGGATTGGTGGTATTTTGGAATGCTTTCCTTAATACCATATCTCCAACTTGAAACCTCCTGATCCTGACATTTTTGTTGTAAGCACCAGCCATTCTTTGTTGATAACTGGCCATCCTTATCCTAGCCATATCCCTGATTTCTTCAATAGTATCCAGGTCTTGAGCCAAGTTCTCATCATTTTCCTCAGGATCACGGGTACTTGTTCTAGCAGTTGGAACCACCATTTCTGTTGGGATCACTGATTCTGCCCCAAATACCAAAGAGAATGGTGTTTGACCAGTAGCATTCTTAGGGGTTGTCCTATCAGCCCAAAGCACATAGGGTAGTTCTTCCGCCCATTTCCCTTTCTTGGATCCAAGCTTCTTCTTCAAATTGTTGATGATGATCTTGTTGGATGATTCTGCCTGACCATTAGCTTGTGGGTGGACTGGTGTTGATGTTATCATCTTAATCCCCCAGCTGTCACAAAAGTTAGCGGTTCTGCCCCCAATAAATTGGGAACCATTATCACATATAATCTCAGAAGGAATTCCAAATCTAGTTATAATATTTCTTTTAATGAAGGATATAACTTCCTTTTCTCTGACTTGGGCAAAAGCTTCAGCCTCTATCCACTTGGAGAAGTAATCAGTCATAGCTAACATGAATACTTTTCCACCAGGTGCCTTAGGGAGCTTACCAACTATATCCATACCCCATCTCATAAATGGCCAAGAGGAGGATATAGGATGCAATAATTCAGCTGGTTGATGAAGGATATTGCTGTGTCTCTGACAAGGATCACATCTTTTAGCATACTCCACAACATCTCTCTTCATGGTTGGCCAGTAGTATCCTGTCCTCAGGATCCTTGAGAATAACGCCCTGCCCCCAGTGTGGTTTCCACAATCTCCTTCATGGAAGTCTTTTAAAACTTCTTGGATTTCAGGATCCTCAATGCATCTCAAGTATGGTCCTGCAAGAGATCGTCTATACAACATACTATTTAAAATTGTGAATTGAGATACCTTAGATTTGAAAGCCCTAGGGTTTTCCCCTATAGGAATCTCTCCATGTTGTAAGTATCTCATAATTGGTGAGATCCATGATCCTGATCCTGATCCTGAATGGGATTGAATATCCTCACAAAGGATAATTGCAGAATCATTTCCTATCTCCATAGCCTCGTGATCCTCGATAGCCGGGGTCAGGATATGGATAATAGGGATCTTGATATCCTCCGGGATCTTCAAGGATGATCCTAAATTAGCCAATGCATCAGCCTCTGTATTTTCTTCCCTTGGTACCTGCGTCAAACTAAAGGAAACAAAAGAGAGTTCCAAACTTTTGACTATCTCTAAATATTTGGTTAGCTTTTCACCTTTAACAGCGTAGGATCCATTAAAGTGGTTTGTAATTAACAATGAATCTACATGTACCTCAAGATACCTGATCCCCATATTCTTTGCAATTTGCAAACCAGCAATTAAGGCTTCATATTCAGCCTCATTGTTAGTGGTTTGGAACTCACAAGCTATAGAGTGGGGTATTATGTCCCTCTGTGGCGATTTTAGTAGTATTCCAAGCCCTGTGCCTTTGACATTTGAGGATCCATCAGTATAGAGTATCCAAGGATCCTTGGTCTCTTCTAGCTGCTGGACTTCTAACTCAGCTTCTTTTTGTAAATCACTACTGAAATCAGCCACAAAGTCAGCTAATGCTTTGGATTTGATGGCTGTCCTAGGCTCATATCTTATATCATATGCACTTAGCTTCACTGCCCACTTAGCCATCCTTCCTGACATCTCTGGTTTCCTGAGGACATTCTTAATTGGAAAATTAGTTTTAACAACAATAACATGAGTTTCAAAATAATGTCTCAACTTAGTAGATGCCATAATTAATGCAAGAATAAGCTTTTCAAGGTGTGAATACCTGGATTCGGCATCAAGTAAACTTTTACTTACATAGTAGACAGGATGTTGTGTACCTTCATGATCCTTAACAAGGACCGCACTTACTGCTTTTGAGGATACTGCAAGATACAAGGATAACACATCGCCTTTTTCTGGTTTCATCAAAGCCGGGGCTGAGGATAGGTAATCTTTGAGGGATCTTAAAGCATTTTCATGCTTCTCAGTCCACTCAAATTTCTTGTTCTTCCTTAGGATATCATAGAATTCTTTGCATTTCTCTGAGGATTTGGATATAAATCTGTTCAAAGCTGCTATCCTGCCTGTTAGCCTTTGAACATCCTTAGCATTGACCGGAGATTTGATGTTCACTATTGCTTTGATTTGTTCCGGGCTAGCTTCAATGCCTCTCTTTGTCACCATATATCCTAAGAATTTACCTGCCTTAACACCAAAGTGACATTTTGAAGGATTAAGTTTCATGTTATATTTGTCAAGGATATCGAATGCTTCCTCCAAGTCCCTTAGGTGATCCTCAGCTTTTATGGATTTTACCACCATATCATCTATGTAAACCTCCATAGTTTGTCCAATCTGAACCTTGAACATCATATTCACCAGCCTTTGATATGTTGCACCTGCATTTCTTAGTCCGAACGGCATAGCAATATAGCAGTATATACCAGTTGGAGTCATGAAGGCTGTATCCTCTTGGTCGGATGGTTCCATTTGGATTTGTTGGAATCCAGATGAAGCATCCATAAAAGTTAACAGTTCATGACCCGCAGTTGCATCCACCATGGAGTCAATGTGGGGTAGTGGGAAAGGATCCTTGGGACATGGCTTATTTAAATCGGTAAAATCGACACATACCCTCCACTTTCCGTTTTTCTTTTGAACAACAACCACATTGGCCAACCATCTTGGATACTTGACCTCTCTAATCATACCTGCCTGGAGCAATTTCTCTACCTCTTCCTGGATAATGGCATTCCTTTCCGGTGCAAACTTTCTTCTCCTTTGATGGATTGGTTTGAAGGATCTGTCAATCCCGAGTTTATGAGTGATTACATCTTTGGATATAGCAGTCATATCTTTGTGTTTCCATGCAAAGGTAGTCTTTCTCCTTTTGAGGAAGGATACGAGGTCTTCTTTCATTTCGCCAAGGATCCCTGATCCGATATAGATTTTGGATTCAGGATCATCAGGATCCATGAGGATTTCTACCACATCCTGCTCTCTTGCCTCCAAGACATCCCTTGGAGGATACCTTGATTGCTATTGCTCCCTTGACTTCGAGGCTGGTTTCATCGATGAAGTGTAGCAATTCTTAGCCTCCTGCTGATCACTATCAATCTTCACTATTCCCCAAGGACTAGGGAGCTTCACACATTGATGGTAAGTAGATGGGACTGCTTTCATATCGTGTATCCAAGGCCTGCAAAGGATAACATTACAACAAGATAAACAGTCAATAACACAAAATTTTTGATAAGAGTGTAGGCCTTCAATGTATATTGGGAGTTTAATGTCCCCCAGGGTATTCTTAGTTTCGCCACTAAATCCCACGAGCACGGAGGATCTTGGTATGATATCTGATTCAGGGATACCCATCTTCTTTAGAACATCAAGCTGGATAATGTTCACTGAACTTCCTCCGTCTATAAGGATCCTGCGGACAAAATGGTTAGAAATGAAAAGAGTAATAACTAAACCATCGTGATGAGGATCCTGGATATCAACACGATCATCCTCATCAAAGGTTATGACTTTTCCTTCGGAGACACTTGATGTTCGAACTGGTCTTTCTCCATTATCCATTTTAGTTTCCTTTGCATGCCTTTTAGCTGCTGAGAAGGATGTGCCACAAATGTCTGATCCTCCAGAAATAAAGTTTATTACTTGTGCATCTGCTGGAGGGGCTGGAGCCTTCTCAGGGATCCTTTCAGGATCCTGAGTCCTTGACTTTTTTCTTCCCAACAATTCTTTTAGATGCTCCTTGCTCAACAAGTATCCAATTTCCTTTCTTAGTGCAATGCATTCTTCTGTGAGATGCCCAAAATCTTCATGGTATGCACACCACTTTGATTTATCCTTAGTTGCAGCTGGCCTATCATTTTTTCTCGGCCATCTAGCTTTATCACCTAGGTTCTGCATCGCAAGGATTAGTTCATTGTTATCAACACAAAAACAATATTCAGAAATTGGAGGATAATCCTCATCATCCTCTTCTTGATTAACAGAATGCACGTTCTGGTTATCAGATCTATTGTAGGATCTGAACTTGTTGTTTCTGAATGAGGATCCTTGCTTATCCTGCTTTGAGGATCCTGCTAACCTCTCCTGGATCCTCTTGTCGTCCTCTAGCCGAATGAATCTAAGTGCTCGGGTTCTTACCTCATCTAAGTTCCTGCATGGTGTCATAACAAGATCATCATAGAACGACGAATCCCTAAGCAATCCCATTTTAAAGGCCTCAACAGCCGTGGCTATATCTAAGTTGGGAATGTCTAAGGATTCTTTACTGAATTTGGTAATGTAATCCCTTAATGATTCATGATGACCCTGGGTTATCCTATATAGATCACTAGTTAATCGTTCAAATTTTCTACTACAAGAAAACTGATTATTAAACAAGTTAACTAGATTAGCAAATGAGGTAATAGAGTAGGGAGGAAGACTTAGCAGCCATTTGAGAGCTGATCCAGTAAGAGTGGATCCGAATCCCTTGCACAGGCATGCTTCCTTTAACCTTTCTGGGATTGGATTGATCTCCATCCTCTCCCTGTATTGTGCTATGTGTTCTTCACGATCCGTCGAACCATCATATAGCTTCATTGTTGGCACATGGAACCTCTTGGGTATCTCAGCATCACAGATTGGTGGTGCAAAACGAGACATCTTGTGGCTCCCATCTGCAATCTCTGGGATAGGTTTGACCACTCCTGGAACACTTGATATCATATCCTTTAGCTTTTGCAATTCCCTGGCCATGGCCTGATTGATACCTGGATCCTGCATAAGACCATGGTTAGTAGTATAGGAATTATTAAAAGTGTTACCTCCCATTGGATTCAGATTTGGAAGATTGGATGTTAATCCATATTGTTGGGGCTCTGGAATGATCGAGGGACCAGTAGAAGCATTGGTCTGCATTGGAATAAAATCTCCCTGATGGACATCTGAACTTCCTGTTTGCAAACTCCTCAAGGATCCTGGCATCTGGAAGGATCCCTGAAACTGGGACGATCCTGGAACAAAGGAGGATCCTTGAACCTGGGATGATCCTGGAACAAAGGAGGATCCTTGAACCTGGGATGATCCTAGGACAAAGGAGGATCCTTGAACCTGGGATGATCCTGGGACAAAGGAGGATCCTTGAACCTGGGATGATCCTGGGACAAAGGAGGATCCTTGAACCTGGGATGATCCTGGAACAAAGGAGGATCCTTGAACCTGGGATGATCCTGGAACAATGGAGGATCCTTGAACCTGGGATGATCCTGGAACAAAGGAGGATCCTTGAACCTGCTGCACTCCTGAATATCCTCCTGAATTCGTGAGGGATCCCATATGCTGAGGATAGGATCCCGCTGGCTGGAAATATGAACCTGATGCCTGGGTCACTGTTGTTGTTCCGTAGTGCACTCCTTTCGGTCCACCCACATATTGAACGTCTGGAACCACTGATGGCTGAGAAGTAATCACTGGAGTATCAAAATTCAAGGATTTTGGCACCAGTGGGGAATGATCCTCTGTCGTTTTCTTTTGTTTCTTGAGATCTCCGATTTCCTTGAGAATCCTTTCATTGGTCTTATCCTGTTGCCGTATCTGATCCTTCATCTGCAAAATCAAAGTAAACATGTCACTAGTAGTGGGAGTGTAAGAAGCAGAAGAAGTTGGAGGTTTTGAGAAAATAGGAGTTGGTTTCTTCGCAGCATTCTCAGCATTCTTCTGGGATCCAGAAGGTGGTGGAGGCAAAGGGGGAACGCCTTGTGAAGAAGTGAATGAGGGCATCAAATTTGAAGCATTCTTCGCTGAGGAAGCCATTTGCTTGGTTGTAGTGAACTGAAATGAGCACAGAGATGCGAATTTTTCTAAGGACGAAGCACCAATTGCCCCACGGTGGGCGCCAAACTGTTTTGGTCAAAAAATCTAATGAGGATATTGCAACCAAACTCTCTGTTACAGGGTATGATGCTAACAATGTAGAACAATGACAAGGATCACTTCAATGTAAATTGCACAAACGACACAAGGTTTTATACGGGGAAAAAGCCATTGATCAAGAGTTGATCTCCGGCACAAAAAACCCCGGGTGATGGAAACTACCGATCACCAAACTCAAATAAATGAACAAATGTTTACGACTTCGGATAGTAACGAGCTAGGAACAAGGATCACTATCGTGAAATGTGTAAAAGTGAGTGAAAACGAATGAATGTTCGTCGAGAGCTTCAAGTGTGCGAGTATATGAGTGTGTGTAGCTGTAAAATGACTAAGTGTTCTAATTCTAGCTCGTTACCCCTTTTAAAATAGAAGTTAACTACACTAACTAACTATCCGACTTTTGTGCCAAGCTCCCACGTTCTCCACAACGTCCATTTTTGGCCAAGCACGTGCGGGATAGTTTGGGAATATTCTCCAGGAATGTCGCCAAGACTAGGTCAAGCTTGTTATTCCTGCGAGGTAATACAAAACATAAATAAACAATCGTCAGTACGAGGATCCTTAAAGTGATCCATGATCCTGATCCTGAAGCTCTTCTGAGGATCACCACCTCTCACAGAAGTAAGGATCACTAATTAGGATAACGAATAAGGATCACTAATTGTTAGAAAATCCTCCCCTAACAGTAAGTTAGCTCCAAAATGGGAAGGACCATACGAAGTTGAATCAGAAGCAGGGAAATGAGCATACAGACTCAAGAATATGGAGGGGGATATGCTACCGAGATCTTGGAATGCTATACACCTTAAGCTCTATTTCAAGTGAGTTTAGAATTAAATTTCTAACTCAGGATGGTATGAATTCTACCTTTTTTAAAATATGTTTGGTTTAATTTGTTCTTTGCTACCCAATATTGACTTAAGCATCGGAGGGGTGTTTGCCAATCTAAGACCCACCTTAGTTTACAATTGTTTTGCAAGATATGTTTCAGGATATAGCTCCAGGATATGTACTCAGGATAACTCGAAAGATTAGAGGATTGGCCCCCTCTCTCACGTTTAAGGGATACTGATCCCTTCACAGGTTTAAAGGTATTCACCTTTCTTCTGAATTGGGTTTAAACACCCCGCCTGGAGCGCAAGTTATTCAGGGATAGTTCAAGGTGGCGGGACCAGTCCATGTAAAAGTGGCTGACAATTTCGTTACTGTTGGCTATATCCTGAATCCTAAAGGTATATGAGGATTGATCACCCTCTCTCACGAAAGGGTATTTTCATACTCTCTAAGGTTTAAAGGTTTTCACCTTTCTAAGTCTTGGAGTTTATACACTCCCGCCTGTAGCGCATGAAAATTTGGGATTTTCCCCAGGATACAAGGGATTTATCTCCAGTACATCCTTGGGTTTTGCCCTTGGGACGTAAAAAATTGCCTATGGAAACTGACATCCAGAAGGTTTCTAAAGTATTTGAAGACATTGTACACTGGGGACATTCCCACCAAGGTGGTGGTGTAGAGCTAAAAGGATGAGGTTTGGAACTAATGCACTAAGTACCTTGCACAGGGGACATCTTCATTGGAAGAGTTGCAAAGGGATTGAAGTTTGGTAATAGGTTTATACCCTATTTCTGGTATGATCTTTCCTTTGTAAACATCGTCTAAGTTTTTAGTAACATTATGTTTTATAAAAGGATAAGTGTCCTGATATATTCTCAAAGTCTTTTTCAGAATATTTGATTAAGGTGTTTGAAACTAGTGTTGGTTTGGAACTTTGATCATTTAAATATTATCAAAACTTGGCTTTGAAAAGATAGACTGTTTTTCACTCTCTAAAGAAATTTTTACAAAGTTGAAGGAACGTTTGGGAGTTCTATCTAATAAAAGGCTTTTGCAGTATATCGCTGAGAATACTGATCAGGATATTTTATAAGATAACAGTATAAGATTTTTGCAAAGCTAAGATTTACACTTAGAAAAATAAAAGATGAAATTATTCTTAAGCAATCAATACTGGTTGATAACCGAAGGTTTCATCCTGAAACCCAGGATCCATCCACCTTCGGCTATCAAGTTGTTTCGATACAGAAATATAAATTGTTCATAAAAACATAAAATTGTTCAAATGATTTAAAGGAAATAAGCTCTAGGGGGTAGTGCCTTCTTGGTCCATAGTGGTTTCAGCAACATCCGTCTTGGGATCCGCCTCAGCATCCTTCTCAGCATCGGTTGCTTTTTCAACTACTTTGGAAGGTTCTTCGACAGTTGATTTGGAAGAGGTGCCGCCGAGGTTCTTCAGCTTGGTCTCCCAAGCAGCAACATCCCAGGAAGGGCATTCGAAACCTAATGTTTTGGCTTCATGAGCCATCTTCAGCCTGGCTTGAAGGAGAGAAATGACGACGGAACTTTTGAGGCTTTCCCGGTAGCTGACCATATACCGTTCATATTGCACATGGGCGGCTTCCAGATCGGCCTGGGCCTGAAGAGTGGCTTTGTTGAGAGCAACTTGATGTTCTTGGCTCATAGCTTTGTATTTCTCCTCGTAATGATGAGATTTGGCGGCCGCAATCATACCTTGGTCGGAGATTGTGATTTCTGCTTCTTTTAGCCTAGATTCAAGTGTTTTGTTAAGCTTGCAGGATTCTTGATATAAATGAACCAAACGCTCAAGACCCTACAAAGGTAAAAGGACAGGGATTAATATTGTTAAATCTTTGAAAATAATCTAAATTGCAGGATATGATGTGAAGATACTAACCTGGTTAAGAAAAGAAGTCATAAACCCGCTGGCTTCAATGAACCCGTGCTTCTCATAAGGAAAGGTGTCAGAAATGACAGGGGAATCGGGTTCTTTCCTTTTGCGGGAACTTGAACTCCGGGGCTTGATAGCCGGTGAAGGTTTAGGAATGATGATGGCTTTGGAGCTACTGGGTTTGGATGTAGCTGTGGTCTTGGGGCTAGGTTCTTTCTTGACCTGGATCTGGTCAGAATAGCTGTCCAATTCGTCAAGATCAAAGACTTCGGGGATCTTAGCTGGTGCTGCATAAAGGGAAAAGTTTTACTCTTTATCTTATCATTATGCTGTTGTGACTAATTATTTTGAAAGAAATTCTTACCAGACATCTCGGATGATGAGTATTGACTGGAAATCGGGACGTGTGTGGTGAAAGTCCTGTCTATTGCAGGTAACCGGTAAATGGTATTGATTCTCTCTTCTGACTCAGCGGTAGGGGGAGCAACTTCCTTGAAGTTCACTGCATAAAGATCAAAGAAAAGAGTATTAATAGAAGATAACAATCAAATGGTCTACGAGGATATTTATGATCCTACCGGTGGTTAACCACTCCACCGGAAGGTTGGCACCCTCAGCAATGGAATCTCGTTTGACAAAGAAGAATTTGCGTTGCCATCCGTCTTCGTTTTTGGTGGCTTTGAGAATCAGGGGTTTGCTGGAGGTCGAGAAGAGCAAGAACTGGCTAGAGCCATGGGATCGGAGGCGATAAGCCATAGGTAAATCCTCGATGCAGAGGTCGGAGCAATGGAGGTTTTTGATTTGGTTGAGTACAATTAGTAATCTCCAAACCATGGGCATGGTTTGAGCAAAAGAGATGCCGGTAATTCGAAAGAATTGCATCATGAATTCAGGAAAAGGGTATCGAAGACCTAATGAAAAAGGATATGCTGGAAAACAGATCCATTTGGTGGAAGAAACATCCGATCGGATTGACCGATCGAATGGTCTAAAGACCGTGCTGTCAGGGAAAGCGCCGGAGGCTCTTAAAGCTGCAATGTCTGCGTTGTCGAAAGCGCAGATCTCCTTTTCGGCATTTTTAAGAAGATTCTGCTGGGTAAAGGTCTCGGCGTCCATTGCAACTGAGGTGAAGTAAATTGACAAGAAGAAAATCAGAAATGGAGAATTACCTGAAGGTTCTGTTGAAGATATCTGCTTTTCAAACAAGAAAAGAGAAGATATAGGGGCTTCGTGGATCTCCATTGAGTAAAAAACGCGTTGGAAGTTACGATGTGATCTTGACCGTCGCTTCGTTTTAAATGCCTTGATTTATGGGATAAGATTTTCGAAATATATCCGTTGGATTGGTATACCAACCGATATATTTGGGGACAATTGTTAGGGGTCATTTTCTTTGCATACATATCCTGACCAATATCCTGCCTTTGTTTGTTTATTTGTGACCAGGATGCTGGAAGAGGATATTGCTGACATCTTGGGCGATATCCTCTGGTTTATTGAATTAACCACGTGCAGGTTAAAGGCTGAGGCTTGCTAACGGTCAAGTGGACTTCTTCTCCTCAAGACTCGGGCGAGTTTGTTGAAGGAAAGACGTTGAGCCCGAAAGACCAGGTCTACAACGTTCGATGAAGGAATATTCGGTGGATCCCGGAAGTTTAGGGCAGTTTGTTATTTTATCTTTACTATAAATAGATGGGTACAGATCAGTTTAAGTCACACAATTTTCACTTACACTCTCGCATACTTTCACTTTCTAGCTCATTGAAAACACCACACTTGTATTCAAATTTCGTTGTAACACTTAGTCGATCCGTACCACATCTTGCACTGTATCCTGATATTTGAAGCAATAGAAGAACAAGGCAGCTGCGATTGTCAGCTCCCGAGGTTTTATGCCGGCGATCTAGATTGATCAAGGGCTTTCCTCGTACATCTTGTGTCATTTACTTTACTTTTGCTCATAGTTTGATCTTAGATACAGCTCTATATCCTGAGCCGTATCCTGAATACTGATTTTCTAAATAACTTAACAAGCACATTTTTAATTTACTTTCTAGCACACTACCTCACTTTACTAATTTGATCACTAAATTGCTTCGGTAATTTTTGACCAAAACACCTACCCCTTGGGGAGTTGTCAAAGTTGATAGTGATCAGCAGGAGGTGAAAGAATGCTACTCATCCTCGATGAAATCCTCAACCAAACCCAGTGCAGCATAGCAATTAAAGACGCGGGCCCAGGATATCGTGGAGGATCCGGAGCAGGATGTGAAGAAAATTATCCTGGACCGGGATAATCCCGATATTTCGGTGCTCGTAGGGACCAATATCCCTCAGGATATTGAAGAACAATTAATGAACTTTTTAAAATGCAGGATGTCAACGTTTGCATGGAAGCATGAGGATATGACAGGCATATCCAAAGATATTATCACTCACAAGCTTGGAATTGATAAATCATTCAAGCCTGTGCAGCAAAAAAGAAGGAAGTTTGCTCCTGAGCGGAACACGATTATCCAGGAGGAAGTTGAGAGATTATTAAAGTCCAGGATGATCAGAGAGGTTAAATTCCCAAGGTGGCTAGCAAACGTGGTTGTAGTACAGAAGAAAAATGGGAAATGGAGAGTTTGTGTGGACAACACAGACTTGAACAAAGCTTGTCCTAAAGACCTATTTCCTCTTCCCCACATTGATGCAATGGTAGATGCCACGGCCGGGCATGAAATGCTAACCTTCATGGACGCGTCCTCAGGATTTCAGCAGATCCAAATGGAGCCTTCTGACCAGGAGGATACTGCCTTCATGACACCAACAGGTATTTATTTTTATACAGCTATGCCTTTTGGTTTGAAAAATGCAGGTGCAACATACCAAAGATTGGTAAACATGATGTTCAAAGACAAACTGGGGGACACCATGGAGGTATATATCGATGATATGGTGGTGAAATCTAAAAAGGCTGAGGATCACCTCCAGGATATCAAGGGAGCATTTGATATCCTGGATCAATACAACATGAAGCAGAATCCTGCTAAATGCCATTTCGGAGTGGGGGCAGGAAAGTTTCTAGGATATATGGTGACAAAAAGGGGGATAGAAGCAAGCCCAGAGCAGATCAAAGCTATCCTGGATATAAAATCACCCTCAAATATGAAGGACGTACAAAGATTGACAGGCCGAGTAGCAGCTTTAAACAGGTTTATCTCGAGATCCTCAGAGAAATGCAAAGACTTTTATGATATCCTGAAGAAGAACAAAAGATTCGAATGGGGGGAGAAGCATGAAGCAGCCCTGTAGGATTTGAAACGATATCTCTCAACCGCACCTCTATTGATGAAGCCTGAAAATGGTGAACCACTATCCCTATACCTTGTTGTATCAGGGAATGCTGTAAGTGCCGTTCTTATAAAAGACCATGAAGGTCAGCAATATCCTGTTTATTATGTTAGTAAAAGTTTGTTAGATGCTGAAACTAGGTATTCTCATTTAGAAAACTTAATATTAGCTCTAGTCATGGCATCGACAAAGCTTAGGCATTATTTCGAGACACATAGGATACATGTTAAAACAAATTATCCTGTCAAAAAGGTGCTTAGGAAACCAGAGATGTCAGGCAGGATGGCCAAGTGGTCAGTAAAGTTAAGTGCTTATGATTTAGTATATGAACCTAGAAATGCCATAAAGTCTCAGGCTTTAGCTGACTTTGTGGCTGATTTTAATAGTGACATTCAGGACGAGGTAGACCTAGAAGTTCAACAGTTAGGAGAATCCTCAGGATCCTGGACATTATATACTGATGGTGCATCTAATGTAAGAGGAGTAGGATTAGGAATACTACTAAAATCGCCACAGGGGGACATATTACCCCAGGCTATTAGGTGTGAATTTCCTGCTACTAATAATGAGGCAGAATATGAAGCTTTAATTGCAGGATTAGAATTGGCTAAGAGTATGAGTATCAAAAATCTGCAAGTATATGTTGACTCTTTGTTAATTACTAACCATTTTAATGGATCCTATGCAGTTAAGGGTGAGAAATTAATCAAATATCTCGATATTCTCAAAAAATTAGCAGGATATTTCGATGTTTTTATACTTGAACAGGTACCAAGGGAGGATAATGCTGAAGCGGATGCCTTAGCAAATTTGGGATCATCGATCAGGATACCTGAAGGGACCCAAATACCAATATTACATGTCTTATATCCTGCAACGAATCCTCAGGATAAAGAAGTAGCAGGTATTCAGGATCCTGGAGCAGAGCATCCTGAAGAGGATCATAAATCCTGGACGGCTCCAATCATGAGATATCTCAAAGAAGGACACATCCCTGGAAATGAAAATCCTAAGGCATTTAGGATGAAGGTATCACGATTCACTATTATAAATAATATTTTATACAAGAAATCTCTTGCAGGACCGTATTTGAGGTGCTTGGAGGATCCTGAAGCCAAAGAAGTACTTCAGGATATACATGAAGGGGATTGTGGTAACCATACTGGGGGCAGGTCGTTATTCTCAAAAGTATTAAGGACAGGATATTATTGGCCAACAATGAGAAAAGATGCCGCAGAATATGCTCGAAGACGTGACGCATGTCAAAGACATAGTAACATACTGCATCAACCTGCTGAACCATTATATCCTATTGTTTCCCCTTGGCCATTTATGAAGTGGGGTATGGATATAGTGGGAAAGCTACCAAAAGCTCCGGGAGGAAAAGTTTTTATGCTAGTAATGACGGACTATTTCTCTAAGTGGGTTGAAGCTGAAGCATTTGTTCAAGTTAGAGACCAAGAAGTAGTATCCTTCATAAAGAGGAATATCCTGACCAGATTCGGAGTACCAGCCGAAATAATCTGTGACAATGGTTCTCAGTTTATAAGCAAGAGAACTACTGACTTTTGCAAGAGTTGGGGAATCAAAATGATAACATCTACTCCAGTACATCCTCAAGCGAATGGACAAGCAGAATCCTCAAACAAGATAATTGTCAATAACTTAAAGAAAAGGCTTGGAACCAAAAAAGGAAGATGGGCGGAAGAATTACCCTTTGTTTTGTGGGCTGATAGGACAACGGTAAAGAATGCAACAGGCCAAACCCCATTTTCTTTGGTATTTGGAGCAGAGGCAATGATTCCAACGGAAATGACAATACCTACTGCAAGATCTACCCTAAATGATCCTGAGCAGAATCCTGAAGCCTTGAGTCAGGATTTAGACACTATAGATGAAAAGAGAGATGCGGCAAGGCTAAGGATGGCAGCATATCAACAGAGAATATCCAGGGCATATAACAAGAATATTAGGACCAGAAGATTTAAGGTTGGAGATTTGGTGTTAAGAAAGGCTTTTCAGAATACTACTAATCCTGCCGATGGCAAGTTAGCTCCAAAATGGGAAGGACCATACGAAGTTGAATCAGAAGCAGGGAAAGGAGCATACAGACTCAAGAATATGGAGGGGGATATGCTACCGAGATCTTGGAATGCTATACACCTTAAGCTCTATTTCAAGTGAGTTTAGAATTTAATTTCTAACTCAGGATGGTATGAATTCTACCTTTTTTAAAATATGTTTGGTTTAATTTGTTCTTTGCTACCCAATATTGACTTAAGCATCGGAGGGGTGTTTGCCAAGCTAACACCCACCTTAGTTTACAATTGTTTTGCAAGATATGTTTCAGGATATAGCTCCAGGATATGTACTCAGGATAACTCGAAAGATTAGAGGATTGGCCCCCTCTCTCACGTTTAAGGGATACTGATCCCTTCACAGGTTTAAAGGTATTCACCTTTCTTCCAAATTGGGTTTAAACACCCCGCCTGGAGCGCAAGTTATTCAGGGATAGTTCAAGGTGGCGGGACCAGTCCATGTAAAAGTGGCTGACAATTTCGTTACTGTTGGCTATATCCTGAATCCTAAAGGTATATGAGGATTGATCACCCTCTCTCACGAAAGGGTATTTTCATACTCTCTAAGGTTTAAAGGTTTTCACCTTTCTATGTCTTGGAGTTTATACACTCCTGCCTGTAGCGCATGAAAATTTGGGATTTTCCCCAGGATACAAGGGATTTATCTCCAGTACATCCTTGGGTTTTACCCTTGGGACGTAAAAAATTGCCTATACAATGGAAACTGACATTCAGAAGATTTCTAAAGTATTTGAAGACATTGTACACAGGGGACATTCCTACCAAGGTGGTGATGTAAAGCTAAAAGGATGAGGCTCAGAACTAATGCACTAAGTACCTTGTACAGGGGACACCTTCATTGGAAGAGTTGCAAAGGGATTGAAGTTTGGTAATAGGTTTATACCTTATTTCTGGTATGATCTTTCCTTAGTAAACATCGTCTAAGTTTTTAGTAACACTATAAGTATCCTGATATATTCTCAAAGTCCTTTTCAGGATATTTGATTAAGGTGTTTGAAGTTAGTATTAGTTTGGAAGTTTGATCATTTAAGTATTATCGAAAACTGGTTTTGGAAAAATAGGTTGTTTTTCAAAAAGCTTTCTACAAAGTTGAACGAGCATTTGGGAGCCCTATCTAGTAAAAAAGTTTTTGTAATATATTGCTGAGTATACTGATCAGGATATTTTCATAAGATGACAATACAAAATTTTTACAAAGCTAAGAGTTACACTAAGTAATGAAAGATAACAGCAAATAAGTCAAAAGATAGTTATATTATTAACAAGTCAAAAGTTGTGCTTTTGGTTTCACCTCAAACCGAGGCCCATCCGCCAAAAGCACAGTTAGTTTTTACCATACTTGTGTAACAGTTGCAGGATATGTCTCAAAACAGGACCTATCCACCTGCAACCGTTATCACATTCAAAATGAGTTATACTAATTGATGACCAAGGGCTTCATCCAAAAACCTAGGACCCATCCACCTTTGGTCATCACATTGTTCTAGTGCAGGAAATGTAAATTGTTCGAAGACAGGAAAAGTAAATTGTTTATGCAACCACAACCATGAAATTTAAAAGTGGGCTCCGGCCTTGGCACGTATATCCATCATCGCCCACTCCGCTACCTAAGGGGCAGCGCCCTCTTGAACAGCAACCTCCTTCCCAGCATTCGCACCAGCATCAGCCTCAGGATTCTTCTCTGCATCATCACCAGCATTGGCCGCTTCCTCTGCCGCCTTAGAAGGCTCTTCAACAGTATGTTTTGCAGGATGAGCAATGGGATGACCTCCGAGGCCCTGTAGTTTCTCCTCCCAAGCCTTTATATTCCAGGAGGGGCATTCGGAGCCCAAATCCCTGGCTTCGTAAGCCATCCTTATCCTGGCTTGGAGAAGAGAGACGACCACGGATGCTTTGAGGCTATCCCGATATGAACTCATATTCTGCTGGTATTGGAGAAGGGCGGCATCTAGTTTGGCTTGAGCATCCTCGTTGGCTTTGTGGAGAGTAGCTTGGTGATCCCGGATCATTGCCTTGTATTTGTCTTTATAATGCTGGGATTTAGCAGCTGCAATGGTTCCTTGGTCAGCTATGGTGGCCTCAGCTTTCTCCAGCTTGATCTCCAACATCTTGTTAAGCCCGCAAGCGTCTTCATACAAGTGCATAAGACAATCCAGACCCTATCGATAAAGACACAGGTATTGATAAGCAGGATAAGGACTAACATACTAGTGCAGGATATCGAAAAGAAAATTCTACCTGTTTGAGGAATGAGGTGGCTTCGTTGAACCCATGATTCTCGAGAGAGAATGTTTCAGAAACAGCTGGGGAGTCCGTCTCCTTTCTCTTCCGAGAGCTGGATGCCCGGGTCCTGGATGCCGGAGGGCCTTTGGGAGCAGAAACAGTCTTCGAGGAGGTAGGCTTTGGTGTAGCAGACGGCTTTGGCTTGGATTCTTGTTTGATGGGTTCGAGGCTTGAGTAGCAATCCAACTCGTCAAGTTCGAAACCTTCAAGGTTGACGACTGGTACTACACAAGGGAAGATATTTTTAAACTCATCATACTTTTGAAAAGTAATTAATATATGCTGAGAATGTGCTCACCAGACATTTCTGAGCTTGATTTCTGGCTTGAATCTGTGAGAGACAGGGAGAAAGTTCTTTCACTGACAGGAAGTCGATAAATTTCTTCGATCTTGGATTCGGATTCTGCGCTGGGAGGTACTAAATCTCTGAAGTTCGCTGCATAAAAATGTCAGGATATAAGTCTGGGATATAGTTTGAGGATATAATTGGGGATATTCCTAAAACCCTAAATCCTACGCTTGGTTAACCATTTAACTGGCAGATCGAAACCCTTATCAATAGAATCTCTTTTTACGAAAAAGAATTTTCGTCGCCATCGATCCTCGTTCTTGGAGGCCTTAAGAACCAAAGGGTTCTTGGAGGTAGAAAACAGAAGAAAACGATGATCGTCATGGGATCTTAACCGGTATGCTATAGGGAGGTCTTCAATAAACAGGTTGGGAAAATGACGAGACTTGATTTGATCCAGCACTATCAAGACTCGCCAGACCATTGGCATAACCTGGGCGTAACCAAGGCCGTTGAGGTCGAAAAAGCTAGAGATAAAGGGTGGAAACGGGTACCGGAGTCCAAGAGAGAAAGGATAAGCGAAAAAACAAACCCACTCGTTGGATGACGCGTCCGATCGGACTTCCCGGTCAAAAGGGCGAAAGACTGTTCCGGTGGGGAAGGCACCGGAATCTTTAAGAGCAGCGATGTCGGCATTGTTGAAACAGCAGACTTCCTTTGATGGGTTGCAGATAAGGTTTTGACTTACGAGGGCTGAGGCCGGTCTGTCCGATCGGGATTTCGTTCGTGGTGCCATGAAAAGTATTGAGCAAACTAAAAGAGATTCAAGAAAGAAGGATAGAAAGGAAAATACCTGATGTCCGCTTGAAGATAAGGATAACCGTAATAAGGAGTCCCTCGGTTAATATAGGATGAATATAGGGGGGTAAAGAGTAAATAATGCTTTGGAAGTTGCACCGCTGTCATTTCAAGGGTCTAGTCGTATTAATTGCCTTAAGTTATGAGGTGAAATTTTTGAAATATATCCGTTGGATTGGTATCCCAACCGATATATTTGGGGACAATTGTTATGGCTCATTTTCTAAGCATACATATCCTGACCAATATCCTACCTTTATTTGTTTATTTGTGACCAGGATGTTGGAAGAGGATATTGCTAACATCTTGGGTGATATCCTGAGGTTTATTGAATTAACCACGTGCAGGTTAAAGGCTGAGACTTGCTAACGGTCAAGTGGACTTCTTCTCCTCAAGACTCGGACGTGTTTGTTGAAGGAGAGACGTTGAACCCGAAAGACCAGGTCTACAACGTTCGATTAAGGAATATTCGGTGCATCCCGGAAGTTTAGGATAGTTTGTTACATTATCTTTACTATAAATAGATGGGGGCGGATCAGTTTAAGGCACACAATTTTTCACTGACACTCTCGAACACTTTCACTTTCTAGCTCATTGCAAACACCACACTTGTATTCAAATTTCATTGTAACACATAGTCGATCCGCACCACATCCTGCACTGTATCCTGATATTAGAAGCAATAAAAGAACAAGGCAGCTGCAATTGTCAGCTCCCGAGGTTTTATGCCGGCGATCTAGATTGATCAAGGGCTTTCCTCGTACATCTCGTGTCGTCTACTTTACTTTTGCTCATTGTTTGATCATAGATACAGCTCTATATCCTGAGCCGTATCCTGAATACTGATTTTCTAAATAACTTAACAAGTATATTTTCAATACACTTTCTAGCACACTACCTCACTTTACTAATTTGATCACTTAATTGCTTCGGTAATTTTTGACCAAAACTGCCTTATACTCTGATTCTGTAGAAGATTGAGAGACGGTGTGTTGCTTTCTAGCAGCCCATGAAACAAGATTGGAGCCCAAGTTAATAGCGTATCCCCCCGTAGACCGACGATCGATAGGGCAACCAGCCCAATCTGAATCGGAGAAAGCCTGAAGATTGGGCCATGTTGAATCAGAAAAGGCTTGTAGATGACAACCTGAATCATGATGGAATAGTAAACCAAGTTGAGCCGTTCCTTTTAGGTAGCGTAGAATGCGTTTGACCGCAGCCCAATGGTTTTCAGTAGGTGCATGCATAAATTGACAAACTTTGTTAACTGTAAAAGCAATATCCGGTCTGGACAAAGTGGCATACTGAAGCGCACCTACAGTTTGCCGATATTTAGACGGGTCATCAAGGAGGGGACTATCATCAGGAAGCAAAACATCAGAAGTACTCATAGGAGAAGCAACCGGTTTGCAATCAGAGAGACCTGCTCGTTGAAGAATATCCAGAATATATTTGCGTTGAGACAGGATAAGATCAGGACTATGATGTAGAACTTCAATTCCCAAAATATAATGCAGTTGTCCAAGATCCTTGATAGCAAATAAAGAACTGAGACGTTGAATGATATCAGCAACAGCTTGAGGTTGATTTCCTGTGATTATAATATCATCCACATACACAAGGATATATATAATAGTGCCATTTGAGTTAAGAATAAAGAGTGACGGGTTAGTTTTGGACCCGTAAAAACCAAGCTACTGAAGTGTCGTGGATATCCGAGTAAACTAGGCACATGGAGTTTGCTTGAGCCCATATAAGGACTTGTGTAATAGGCACACATGATCAGGTTTGGTGGGATCAACGAAACCAGGAGGTTGTTTCATATACACCGTTTCTTGAAGATCACCATGCAAGAAAGCATTTTGAACGTCCAATTGGCGAAGTGACCACTTATTAATAACATCAATAGACAAAACAATGCGAATAGTAGTAGGTTTAACTACTGGACTGAATGTTTCATGATAATCCACACCAGGTTGTTGGTGAAAACCTTTAGCCACTAGTCGAGCTTTGTAACGACTGATCTTCCCATTTGGAACGGTTTTCAACCTGTAAACCCATATGCAATCAACAATATTAGCATTCCTAACAGGAGCAACTAATGACCACGTCCCATTAGTATGTAGTGCAGTCAACTCTTCAGGCATGGCTTGACGCCACTCCGAAGATTTGTTGGCAACGGTAAACGAGGTAGGCTCAACATGTAAAGTGTGAGTGGTGGTGGTAGTGTAAGCAGCAGGGTTATAGCGGGTGGTAGGTTTGGGCTTGGGCCGAAGGTTAGAGGGGCGAGTGCGTGGTGGTGGGTTGGAATGGGTTATATTGGGTTGTGGTGCTGGGTCGGTCATAGGACTGTTCTGGGCATGTAAAATTGGTTCGGTAATAGGTGACGGAGAGGAAGTGGGATCATGATGAGCTGTGGAAGTGGGTTCGGTGGTAGTAGGCTGAATTTGATCGGTGGAAGTAGTAGAGGGTGGACAGGAGCGGGGTGATTCGGTGGGAAAACCTGGTGGTGGGTTTGGAAAAACATAGATGTATGGTGTGTTGGTGTGGGAGGATGTTGATTCGGTAGATGGGACTTTATGGTAGGGAAAAAAATGTTCGTTGAAGCGAACATGCCGAACAATATATACCCGTTCGTTGCAAGGGTCGAAACAGCGGTATCCATGGTGAACAGGGCTATAACCAAGGAAGACACACGGGGTAGAGCGAAACTCGATTTTGTGGTGGTTATACGGACGAAGATAAGGGAAACATTTACATCCAAAATCTCGAAGGAAAGAATAATCAAGTTTGCGTTTAAAAACGTGTTCAAAGGGAGACTTGTTGGAGGAGACACGAGAAGTAAGCCGATTGATCAAATAAACGGCGGTTTCAAAGGCAAATTGCCAGAAACGTTGAGGAAGACTGGACTGTGCCAAGAGAGTAAGTCCTGTTTCCACAACGTGTCGATGACGGTGTTCTACAATCCCATTTTGTTCACTTGTATGGGGACAAGAACGTCGGTGAAGTATGCCATGGTTGTGATAGTAGGACGCGGGGCTACGAAACTCCCCTCCCCAGTCCGATTGAATACTTTTTAATTTGGTGTTAAATTGTCGCTCAACCATTTTAATAAAGTTTGTTAAAATAGGATAAACATCGGATTTATGAACTAGTGGGTAAAACCACTTGTACCTAGAGTGGTGGTCAACACAAAGCAAAAAGAAACGACAACCATCACTAGACAAAGTAGGGGCAGGGCCCCAAACATCACAATAAACAAGATCCAAGAAATTTTTGCTATGAAAAGTTGAGTCTGATAAAGATAACTTATAAGACTTGCCCATTTGACAAGAAGTACATAAATCAGTAGATATTTTGTCTAAAACAGGTAAAGAACAATGCGAAATAACAGAACAAAAAACTTGAGCATGACGATGGCCTAGGCGTTGATGCCAGGTGTTGGAAGATGCTTTGGTGGCTGTAAAGGAAACTTTTGGACAAGACTTGAGCTTAGGAAGATGGATGGAATATAAGCCCTGTTCACTTGGTCCCGTGAGATGGATGTTGTGTGTAGACTCGTCCTTCACAACAAAATAAGAAGCATGAAATTCAAAGAAAACGTCATTATCAACACAAAATTTTTGAACAGATAAAAGATTCTGTTGAAGTTCAGGGACATGAAGAACGTTGGAAAGGACAAGGGTTTTATTAGGTGAGTAAATTTTAGTTGAGCCAATATTTAAAATAGGTAAAGATTGACCGTTACCAACAAGGAGAGAGTCGTTACCATAGTACGCTTCAGAGTTGTCTAGACTAGCTACATCTGGAGTGCCATGATCATTAGCTCCCGTGTCAGGAAGCCAAGTAAAGCCTGACTGAGAATCAACATTTGAACGAGTTGCATAGTTGGCTTGTGGCTGCATACGAGGTTGATTTGATTGATTTGGACATTGAGATGGGAGGTGTCCAATGCCATAGCGGTTGCAGTGACCATACACCATGTTTTGAGTAGAGGCCCAAGAGAATTGACGAGAACCACCATTGTTGTTGTTGCGACCAGTGTTGTTGTTGCGAGAATTGCCTCGATAAGATCCACGGGAGCCACATCCTCCTCGATGATTGTTGGAAGACCGAGGAACATAGAAAGCCTGTGGCTATTGGGAGGAGGCTGGAGTAACTGGATTTAATTGGTAACCAAGTTGAGCAGCCATTAGTTGGAGACTGCTGAGTTGATTCTGAATGGCCTGCAAGTTCGGTTGTGGCGGTTGTGGTGTGGCCGTAGCCACAAAGGCCTGCGGGCTGGTTGCTTGGGTTGGTAAAAACTTGGTAATCATGGTCGCAAAGAAGGCCATGGAGCTCATTAAAGTTAACTGGTGGATAGCGGGCTAAAAGATTCACCTTGAGACCGTTATATTCTTCACGAAAACCACTGATAGAAAGCATGACAAGATCCTTATCCTTCATTGGTTCACCTATGTTCGCTAGAGCGGTTTCATATTCTTGAGCACGACTTAGGTACTCTGAAGGTTTCTCATCACCCTTTATGGTGATTCGAAGGAGCTGGTTTTTAAGTGTGAATTCATGTGAGGAGGAGACTGGTGCATAGGCACGTTCGAGAGACAGCCATACCTGACGAGAGGTCTGTGCCTGAACGTGCTAAAATGATTCTTCAGACACTGTAGAGATGATTAGCATACGCACATGAGCATCGTTGGAGATCCACGGAGCATAGCTGGGATTGTCGGTGGTTGTGGTTCCTGTAGTAACCTTGGATGACGGACATGGAATCGTCCCGTCCACATAACCGAAAAGGTTATGAGAGATCAGAAACGGTTCAACCATCTGTTTCCAGTAGCCATAGTTCGTAGGTTTTAGGGTAAAAGCGAACTTGTGGGAATTATGAGTTGTTTTCTCCTGGTTGGTGAAGGTTGTGATAGCAGCCATGAAGAAATTGAAGAGATAAACTTACTGTTGCTGTGTTGCTGCTGGAGTATATGATGTCGCTGGTCGGAATTTTGTTGCTGTGTTGCTGCTGGAGTATATAATGTTGTTGGTCAGATTTTATGTTGCTGTGTTGCAGGTCAAAATTGACTGGCGGCTGTATTAGGGTTAGGAGCCGTGATTTTTTTTTTTTTTTTTTGAAGGAGATAGAATTTGATTTGATTTGCTCTGATACCAAATCAGAACATAAAATTGTATTATTGAATAAAGGAGATTACAAAGGTCCTATATATAGATAATACTAATTACAATTGAATACCCTTAACAATATTTAAATTGACAAACCAATAACTTAGTTTAACAGAACTAAATCAAAGAAAATAAACCCTGATATCGAAACTATAAAAGTCTAGCCAGACACGGTGGCTATAACAAACACTTCAAATATGAAACAAAACATCCACTAAATTAAAACTTACGAAAAAACCAACTAATAATGTTCTAGAACACCAAAGAAGAAAAAATGCCCTTTTTCTTTTTGACTTGCAGCTGTCCAGCTATGTTGCACAATCGTCCCCCCAAAATTCGTTCAGGTTGTTTTTTTTATCTCTTTCTTTTTTTTTTTCAAAATTGCCAGCTTCCTATTTTCTTTTCCTTCTTGTTGCTAGCGGCCCACACCTTCCAGCCCAGCAAATTCATTCTAAACAAATGGCTTCCTCATAACAATTATTATTTGTGGCCCAACTTCACATAGCCCAAAATAATAACAAGAGTAAACTGCAATTTTACCCCCTGGGGTTAGGGGTCATTGGCACCCTTACCCCCCTAAGGAAATAATTGCAATTTTAACCCCCACTGTTTGCTGTTATGTCGCAACCTTACCCCCTAAGCTCAATTTTGTTGACTGATCTGTTGACTTGGTGGTGAAATGACTATTTTACCCTTTTATTTTACCCCCCTGTGTTTTGTTTACTCTGTAATATTACCCCCTGCCATCACTGCCACCGCCATTCACCACCACTGCCACCTCCAACCACCACCCTCAACCACCACTGCCACCACCATTCACCACCACAACCACCACTGCCATCTTCTTCCTCCCCCTCTCTCTCTCTCTCTAAAAAAACCCACCACCCGCCTTCATCTTCAACAATCACCACCGTCATCTCCACACCCCAGCCTCCAATCATACACATACATACAACCAAACCATTCATAATCACCTCCTGCAACTTTTCCGTAACAATAACCACCACCATGGCTTCCTCTCTCTCCTCCACCTTCTCCACCCCGCTTCTCTCTCATCCCCACCCATTCATCTACCATGCTCATCTCAATCAATAGCAACAGTTAATCCGACCAATCTGAATCTCAGTAAGTCACGTAGTCTCAATCTAAATCTCTACATCACTTTTCTTCATAGATTCTGTGAATTTACAAACCAAACTGGATCAGATTCCGTTGTGTGGCGGTCAAATCGATAGCAAGCTGTTGATAAGAACATCAAGAACAATTGATGCATATTATGAACACAATCGATAAAAACAATACAAAACTCATCAAAAAACACCATCTTGACCACATCAATTAAATCATATGAGTTGAATCAAAATCTGTATACCCTTTTTCAAACACATATATTGAGGTTACACAACCCTTTACTAAAAACCAAATTCAGGAACAACAAAAAACCAGAGTTGAGATCTAAGTGTGTGTGTGAGAATTGGGTGGGTGGTGGGTTTTTGGTTTGTTGGTGGTGGGGTACGGCGGCGATAGGTGGTGCGTGTGGTGGCGTTGTTGCCTGATGCAGTGCAAGATATGGGGAATGGGGAAAGGTGGGGTGGGTATTTGGGTTTGGGTTGTTTTGGAATGTGGAAGGTGAACTGGATAGATGAAAGAGATGACTCATTGGAGAACCTCAACTCTGGTTTTTGGTGATGGAGAAGATGATAAAATGAGGATGGAGATGAGATCTGTGGGTATGTGTGAGAGAGTGGCAGAGAGAGAGAGGTATAAAGAGAGAAAGAGAGTTATATAATAATAATAATAATAATAATAATGGTTTGGCAAAATTACCAATTTACCCTTTGACTTTACCCTTGTTATGTTGACTTTTAAGCAAAATTGAGCTTATGGGGTAATATTGCGACATAACAGCAAACAGTGGGGGTTAAAATTGCAACTATTTCCTTAGGGGGGGTAAGGGTGCCAATGACCCCTAACCCCAGGGGGTAAAATTGCAGTTTACTCTAATAACAATAACAATAACAATAACAATAATAAAATCCATCCGAAAGTTCACTCGTCATGTCGTTTCGCTTGTTTTGAGAACTTTGTCGTCGCGAATCCTACCACTTCTTTCACCCTACCATTGTAAGCCTTAGTGATTGTTCCGCACCTACAAAAACATTAAAACCATCCAAAGTAGATCCATTCCACAAAAACATGTGTTTCACAAAATAATGAGGTATTATTATGAAATATGCATGATATGGGATGAAATATTAATATTAATATGCTCTAAAAATGCGCCTAAAAATGCAACTAACAAATCTCCCCAAGCTTGAACCTTTCCTTGTCCCCAAGGAAGTCAAGAACAAGAATAAACCGAGAAATAAACCCGAAAAATAATACACATATGCATGCTTTATATATATATTTTTTTTTCAACCCGCTTCTTTTATTCCGGAAAATAAACTTGTAATGAGATCATATCTAACAATATCAACTCCTATTACATTCATTCGAACCCGGGAAATACTTACACGTCTAACCGCGATTGTTGATATTTTGTGTCTGTTAGGATCGGAGGCTCTCATGATTGTGTTTGTTTGTATGTTTGGAATGATTTGTAAATATGAAAACATGTAAAGTGCAGCGGAAATGAAAACAAACTTTGTAAACACAATCAAATGGAGAAAATAGTTTGATAAACAATTGCTTCTCATAGAGTCAAAAGATTTACAAATCAAAGCAAAAGATTACAGATATGCTTACAAACTAAACTCCCCCTCAGCCTGATGCCCAAGGTTGGTTGCACACAAGATGAAAGGATTAGACATGAGGAGAAGAACTCGCTCAGTCAATCAAATGTAACAGTACAGGGTACTGTTACATTTATAGGCAAACCAAACCACTAAGGTATCTCAGCTGACGTCACCATGAAAGCGACGTCTAACAGCCTAACAACCTGTATCTACTGTCCTTACACAAACACTGCTAACCTAACCACTGACTATACATAAAATAGATATTTCACTAAACAGTTGCTTTCTCTTTATGTCAGTGCTTTCCTCAAGGTTGATCAGTCCTTGACTGGGCAGTGCTTTATCATCAGTAGATAGGACCAGCAGTGTTGGATACTTCAGGGTTTTCATCAGCAGTTGAAAGGACAGCAGCAGTTGAATATGAGCAGCAGATAGAGACCATCAGTTGTTATAAATCACTTTCAAGGGGAGAGCAAAGTGTAAACTGCTGCTTATTGTGAATCCTCTGTTGTGACCTGGTTTTGGCTTTACATTATCTATTCCTCTGGTAGGGTTCAATCCCAACAATCTCCCCCTGGAACAGATAATGCCAAAACCTGTCATTATTCTGGATCTTTATTACTCATCAAGAGTGCCTTAGCTTGTTCTTTGAATTCAGCTTCAAATTCCTTTGCACTCTAGTCATCCTCATCCCTACACAGTGAAAGTTCAAGGAGATCCTGCAAATCTTGAACACTAAGGCCTAGTGCTTCTTTCCTTGATATGTACTTCACATTTCCATTGGATCTGACAATAGTCAATACATGGGTCTTTTGGTCAGACATCCACTTTAGTACTTTCGAACCCAATGGATTTCTTGGGAGAGATTTATTTGATGATGAGTTGAGGGATGATGGCCTTGAAAACACCTGCAGACTTTCAGACATTCTTTTGAAAGCTTCTTCAATGACTTTGTCTGCTGCAGCTATATCTTCTGCAGTTTCTTGTTCAATAAGTTCTTGTCTTTCAGCTTCTGTCTTGTCGTTAGCAGTGTTTGGAGACGCAGGTTTGTTTAATGCCTTAAAAAGGCTTTGAAGCGTTGTTGAAGTTTCTTCTTTTAGACCCATTTTCGTGATGGTATCTTTGAAGTACTCTGCTTCCTTTTCTATTACCTCTTCTTCAGTCAACTGTTCTCCCTCTTCTTGATTTGTTACAAAAGTAGACCGGAACAGTGTGTCGAGGTTTCCCATCTTCTGTTCAAGCTTCCTCATTTGTTCTTGCTTCTTAGACGTGCCTGAAACAGTTATCTTTCTTTTCTTCAGCCTTTCGTAGGCTTCATCAGTCTGCTGTCTTGACCATTTTGATATGGCTTCAGCAGTATCCATTTTTGCATCCACCAGCTCCTTTTTCTTTCTTTTATACTCAGCAGTGAAGTCAGCAATGAGCTTTTTGAATTTGTTCCAGTTTGGAGCATTTTTCTTCTTTGTAGGATCATTCTTGATTCTGTCAATCCTCTCAGCCTCATGCTTTAGAGCGATTATTGACCATTCTTCAAACTGTTTTTCTTCAGCAGGATAGAATTTTTCTTTCATAATGTAGGCAAGATATTGTTTTCTTAGCTCTTTGCGTTGTTCAGCCTTTTCTTTGATTAGTTCCTGTGCAAATTCTTCCATCTGCTTTACCTTTTCAAGAAAGAAAACCAGTCTTTTAGCAATGCCTTCTTCGCTTAGACGTTCACGTTCACTTTCAAATTTAGCTCTTGCTTTAGCCTGCCTTGCCTTGAGTTTGAGGTAATCATCCATATCCTCTGGTGGCATGTAGCCTATGAGTGAGGAGAATCTCCTTTTTGAAGGATCTTCTTCTGTATAGAATTGCCTCATCTCATTTTTAATATCTTCAAGTTCCAGTGGATGTTGTGCAGCATTAGGATCATGTGTACCCTCATCAGCAGGTATTGGCTTTCTTATTCTGTTGAAGAGCTTTGGTTGTGAAGTAGGAGAAGTGAAAGCAGTGGTGGATGATTGACTAACAACTGTTGAGACAACTAGTGTCTCAACATCTGCTGGCATTACAACTGCTGATATGTCAGCAGTTGTCTTCTGCTTTTGAGCAGGGGATGGAAGTGGTGAAGTAGTTTTTGATGATGGTGATGGTGGTGGTGAATCATCATCTGATATGAGATTCCTTCTCCTTTTTAATGAATAAGGAGCAGATGATGTTTTAGATGAATCAGTGGTTTGAATGATGGGGAGTGTCTGACAAACAACTGTTGAAACAACTGGTGCTTCAACCGCTGCTGTCATTACAACAGATGTTATAACATCTGTTGTCTTCTGTTTTATGACAGGAGGCAGTGGTGATGGTATGATTGTAGATGATGATGGTGGAGCAGTAGTTGTAGTGGTGTGTGGTAGAGTGGTGTGTGTTGATGACATGGCAGCTGTTTGGCTACTGACAGCAGTTTTTGTAACTACTGCTGTATCAGCTGTTTGGCTAACAGGTTTTGAGACCTGCTTTTCTTTTTCTTTTACTTTTTCAGGCTCAATATGAAGGCCATGTTCTATTCCCATCCTATTCATTTTTCCCAACAGCTTGTTATTCTCCCCCTTTTTGGCATTATCTGAAGGGGGGTTTACAAGAAATGGTATGGAAGAAGGAACTTTGCCAGAGGCACTTTGAATGCTAGCCTTTATAGCCTTGATATCTGCTTGAGTGTCTTTAAATCTTGATTCAACCATGTTGGTCAGCATTTGTACTTGAATAGCATGCTTTTTGTCAGCCATAAGTTGCTGTGCTTCAAGCATGGGTTGAAAAGTATTCCAAAGCTCATTTTCAGCAAATGCATGTTGTGCAGGTGCTTGAGCAGGAATAGCAGTGGCTTGTGCTTTCTGAGCTTTTAAAATCTCTTGCACTAACCCCTTTATTTCAGCGACTGATTCTTCAAGTTTGTCAACTCTGCCCGTCAATTCCTGATATTTTGAATCATCACCTACTTTAGTAGGATCATCTGAATCCCCACCAGCAGTGGTTATATCAATATGTGTCTTAGGAACAGAGTCCCAAAAATCACCCATTGATGCCCCTTGTTCTTGGTACTGGGGACTTCTTTCTTCAGCACTTGATAAACCTTTGATGTTACTAGTGGTCAAAATAGGCTCACTAGTGGTTAACATTGGTGCTATTGAAGAAATTGCCTTCAAGGGAGTCTGATTTATGAAACAACTGGCCAACTGGAGACCTGTTGATCCACCAATTGTAGTTGCTGCTCCACTTGAACTACCACCGAGAGTTACTTGTAACTCAGGGGGTGTAACCTCCTCAATTGTTGCTGGGATAGCAGGAGTAGTAGCATCAGACCCAGTCACCTGTGGGGGTATACTCTCAGTGACAGGTGATAGAGAGGAACTGGTATGTGTCTGAGCTATAGCAGCTGCATGCAACAAAGGTAGCATGGATTGTGGCATTATTATTGGTGAGGGGATGGGAGTTGAAAGAGACATGTCCTTCGGATCAGGACTGAGGAAGATGGATCCAAGTGGATTCAGAGCTTCATATTGTGGTGTCCCTGTGCTTACAACCTGATCCTTTTGTGAGGATGCAGGAGGAGTTTTAGGCATGGGTTGAGATCTTTCTTCCAACTGCTGTGAGGAAGTAGCAGCAGTGGTTTGTGGTGACTTTTGTGTTGTCACAGGCATTTCCTCTGGGATCTCATCTTCCAGAGTTGCCTTTGTTTTGGGTTTGGTGGGTTTTCTGGATGTTTTTCTTTTGGTCTTTTTGGTTATGTCAGGTGTGGGTTTCAAAGTAGTGGTTGTGCTGCTATGATCACCTGGAGCAGTAGGCTCAGCAGCTGATACCTGAGGAGCAGTTGTAACCGCTAAAATCTGCTCAGGTACCCCTGCTTTTGTTTTTATTGGTGCCATCATCCTTGAAAATGTTTCTTTTGTTAAGCTTTTTATTTGACAATGAACACCTTGTTTTGGCAAATTTTCATTTTCCTTTACAAATTTTTGTTTAAAGTAATAACTCAAAAATCTTGGAAAAAGTAAAAATGCTTTGTTGTCAACATTTTTCACTAAGTCATTGAAGATTTCCTGGGAATAGTTGTAATCTTTGTTATTCAAAATGGCATACCCCAGGGATTGAATCTTCAATGGTATTTCATTAAATGATGTTGTTTTATTTGAAACACACATCAAAAGTGTGTGAAACAAAAATCTTGGAGCAGAAGGAAAATAACATTTTTGTAAGGTATCAACCTTTGATTGTTCTGCATACCCCCTTTTTACGAAATCAGTTTTCATCTCGGCTTTCTCAAAAGAGAGTTTACCTTCCTGATCGTTGAGATTAAAGACTTCGGAGATCGACTGTGGGGTTATTTGAACTGCTTTACCCTGTATTGAGGAGTTAATGGCTATGACTTTTCCGTCTTGTTTTTCAAGCGACGCCTTTTTCCAAAACTCTCTCTGGGTTTGCAGATAGATGGGAGCATTTGCTGTCAACAAAGTTTTGTACTTTGATGCAGATAATGTATCAATGATGGTGTCAAAGGTGTGATTATCAGTAGGTTTTGTGAGTAAACCCAGATAGTTGTGAGATTGTTTGAATGGTATTTCGATGGGTTCTTCGGCCGTTTGAGCGACCTCTTTGGAAGGTGATGGTGATTTAGGTTTTGATTTTGATTTTGTCATTTTTGCGGAGAAGAACGAAGGAGGATTTTGGAGATTTTGAGAAGAAGGGTTGGAAACTGCTATGAGAAGAGAATTTTGGAATTC
The DNA here is from genome assembly GCA_030545235.1 of Helianthus tuberosus. Classification (NCBI taxonomy): domain Eukaryota; kingdom Viridiplantae; phylum Streptophyta; class Magnoliopsida; order Asterales; family Asteraceae; genus Helianthus; species Helianthus tuberosus. The sequence goes on from CM060397.1 coordinate 8,671,926, forward strand.
AATTCGACAGTGTAAAACCCTGTTTGGGGTTTAGGGCAGGGTTTTATTTAAAAAAAATGATCGCTGATGTGGCAGCGGTTATTAAGATCTGAGGGCTAAAAGCTGACCACGTGTCAAATACTGATGAAGTGGATGAAGTATAGAGAACAGTTGTTTTAAGAGCCACTGACGTATCAAGCATCAGTGGTTACAACGGTAAAAATTATGGGCAGTGGATGATTTTTACTATCAGTGGATAGCCTATCAGTGAATAAGACACTGATTTTGAGCATCAGTGCTTTTCAAGAAAATGAGGGATCAGTGGTTAACTTTCAGCAGTGGACAGTGTTTAGAGATCAGACATTGGAACAAAACAGTGGTTAGGGTAAATGGTACAAATCTGAAGAACAGGTGTTTCAGCAACAGTTTTGAGGATTTTCATTCAAGGTTTTGCCACATGTCAATTTTGAAAGACAGTGGTTTAGTACCCCAGATGATGAAAACTTTTTGCTAAGGCAACTCATTTTCGTTTAATATTGAATTAAAACATGAGTACCCTAGTAATTCAAGCACAGTTTGCAATCAATTTTTGATGAAAATTTAGGAGCAAGCCTGAGTATGACATGATCATGACATATGTACCATTTCCTTTTGACCCATTTATGAGGACACAGATACCACCAAAAATAAGGTATTACATCCTGACAGGAGCTGAAACTATTGCCAACAAAAACAAGCAAGAGTTCCAAATATATTATTCCAAAAAAAAAATGAATAATATATCCTGGTTATTTGAGAAAAATCCTTTGAAAAAAAAATGGTTAAAGGATTTTCTGAGAACAGTATCAAAAAGGATCTGGTGTATTTTCAATAGAAAACATAATCATATCATTCTCAAGTTTTATGAAAATGGTCAGTGGTTTGACAGCAGTGGTAGAATATTTTGAAAACATTTTGACCACTGTTTGGTACCATTTTCTGTGTCAGTTGATTGCAAACAAGAGGACACATGGACACATGAGTTTTGAAGATCCTGTTGTAGATCTAATTTCTATGTGATGATTTTGAAAATTTGTCTAGTCCTTTTGTAAGTTCAATCACTGGGAACACTAATGTCACTTGAACTTTCTTGAACCAATGAGCACAAACAGTTGCTTAATTGACCATTATTACCCCAAGCTTTGACTCTTAAGTGTTTTAAGTTTATTCCATTTTCTTCTGAGTTCAAAAGTTTTGAGATAAACACACTTCAGAGTTTTTGTGAATATTAGTCCAAAATCATTTTGCAATAATGTTTTGAGAGACTTGGTCATGTTTTCACAAGTTTTTCACCCAATCTCACATTACATATGATATAGACTATGTTGACCCCTGTTTTCTTAATGTATTTGAACATAGTTGATTTTGTCCTTTTTAGGAACTCAACCTGTTTTTAACACATAGGATCTAAATAACTAAAGTTTTAATTTCCCTCTTTTTGTGTTAACAAAGCAACAATGTTTTTATGAACATAGGTTTTGTTAATCTGAGGTTTGTACTTTAGTATTTAATGAAAACATCACAGATTACACATCAACAGTTTAAATCAATTTAGAAAATAAACATAATCTCATGGTTTAACAGATATTGCTTTCAGATCTAGAAACCATGAGGATCTTGTGCATGAATTTTCTTGTTGTGTGAAATTTGTGTGTCATATGACATCTTGGTTGATTTACAGAGTTTTTGAATAACCATTTTGAACATGATTTAATCGATATTCTGTTTTTCAACAAAATACAACCAACCTTAGTATCAATGAATTTTGAGCCGAACTGTTATGTCAAATTGATTGTTAGATCGAATTTGACTGTCCAAGCTCTGATACCAATTGTTAGGATCGGAGGCTCTCATGATTGTGTTTGTTTGTATGTTTGGAATGATTTGTAAATATGAAAACATGTAAAGTGCAGCGGAAATGAAAACAAACTTTGTAAACACAATCAAATGGAGAAAATAGTTTGATAAACAATTGCTTCTCATAGAGTCAAAAGATTTACAAATCAAAGCAAAAGATTACAGATATGCTTACAAACTAAACTCCCCCTCAGCCTGATGCCCAAGGTTGGTTGCACACAAGATGAAAGGATTAGACATGAGGAGAAGAACTCGCTCAGTCAATCAAATGTAACAGTACAGGGTACTGTTACATTTATAGGCAAACCAAACCACTAAGGTATCTCAGCTGACGTCACCATGAAAGCGACGTCTAACAGCCTAACAACCTGTATCTACTGTCCTTACACAAACACTGCTAACCTAACCACTGACTATACATAAAACAGATATTTCACTAAACAGCTGCTTTCTCTTTATGTCAGTGCTTTCCTCAAGGTTGATCAGTCCTTGACTGGGCAGTGCTTTATCATCAGTAGATAGGACCAGCAGTGTTGGATACTTCAGGGTTTTCATCAGCAGTTGAAAGGACAGCAGCAGTTGAATATGAGCAGCAGATAGAGACCATCAGTTGTTATAAATCACTTTCAAGGGGAGAGCAAAGTGTAAACTGCTGCTTATTGTGAATCCTCTGTTGTGACCTGGTTTTGGCTTTACATTATCTGTTCCTCTGGTAGGGTTCAATCCCAACAGTGTCCCTTTAAACCCAAACCCGCTTAATCACAACCAAATGCTTTCTGCTTAATAATATACAAATTTACCAACATGGTTCAATCGTCCCCACGCCCAACACCTATGGCAATATCTACCCAACCTCACGACTTTTTGAAGATTTCCAAAACCACACTTGAGGCAACCATGCATCTAAACCATGACACAATAGTTATTATCTTTTTTTTTCCGTTTTTCAAGGGTCGGGACTTTTCTCCCTAATTTGCTCAAATATTTTTTTTTATTTCGATTTCGATTTTTTTTCAAATTTTTGGCATACATTGTGCTCTTTTACCCCTTCCTTTTTCTTCTTTTTTTTTCACTAAAATAACCCACGAGGTCAATTTTTCACCTCTTTATTTTTTTTCAATGAAATTACGGAGGTGTCATGATGTGGGGAACATGGTGTGTGATAGAGGATATGCAACTCAACCGATTTTTGGTCGGGATCAATCTTTGACCACAAGCATCAAGATGGGAAACTAAACACATATATTCAATTAAGGTTATTGCATACAACATTGGCGTTCCTAAGTTAGGGCCGAGCCTATCAGCACATCCCGAATTATCTATGTTTTCTTCCCCAAAGTTACCATTTCACGCATAAGCTTTGACACGTAAGAAATCATATCATTTCTCATTTTTCACAAACCATTTTCAGCTGAACAGAAACGTTTCTTTTTTATGGATGCTTTTAATGCACGTATATACACCCTAAATGCAATGAACATGAAAAATGCAACTATATGCAACTATTTACAAACGAAGCAATGCATGCTGACATTGAAAACATAAAAGTTACCTCTAATCTCCCCAAGCTTAAGTTATAGCATCGTCCTCGAGGCTCGGAGAAATATGCGGAAGGTGTGTACTAAGGCAGTTGCGGTTGCTCGTTTCGTTTCACTCATATTTCCACGACGGTTGGTTTAGGGCCAGGATCATTTCAGAACCATAAATATTTACAGAACTCGCAGAACTCCTAATAAACAATCTTTTTATTTATATATTTTTATGTTTAGGATAATTTTATCATTTATTATGTGTATTTTTACGATTAGATACATGTTAAGAGTAATTTTATCATTTTTTATATATGTAATTTTATAATTACACATATGTAAACTATTTTTTTTATTACATATATGTCATTAGTTATGACACATATATATAATTTTGGCAATTAAACGTATGTAAACTACTTTTAACATGTATGTAATCAAAGAAATACATATAATAGATGATAAAAAGATCCTAAATACAAAAACTTATATATAAAATGATTGTTTATTAGAAGTTCTAAAAGTTCTGTAGTTATTTAGAGTTCTGAAAAGAACTCAACCCTATCAACAATCATCAAGAGCATCACCATTGAAACTGATTTCCTCTAAATGGAGTAACATACCTTACGAATATTGCCTCAAATCCATGATACGCAACTATAAGTCAACAAACTCAGAATAACATAATCATTCAAACAATAGCAACAATCAACCAATTCGGATGCAAAACTAAATCATTAAAATGCATTTCAGTGAACTCAACCATTTTTTATTTTTTTTTGCAAACCAAATTCCAATTCTAAGAACTCCTTCCCTAATAAAACATTAATTCATTTAAGTTCAATTCAAAGTAAAGTGGTATTGTTCAATTCAAGTAACAGAGGTTAGGCTTGAATCAGTAGCATGTCTCAATTGAGGATGTTAAGAACAGTGGTTCGGGTGCTGTCACAGGAGTAAGGCGACGGGTGCTCCGGGATGTCGCTAGGAAGAGAACGAAAGATAATCGAGACATACCTGAGTTTAGAAGTGGAGGAGCACCGGTTGTTGGATGATGACGGCTGAAGACGGTGGCGGTCGGAACCAGCGATGGGGTGGGCGACGGAGTCGGTGATGGTAGTTCAGGGGCGGAGATGACGGGTGGTATCGGTGAACGTCGGAGACGAGTCCAACGGCTGAAGACGAAGACCGGCGGAGTGGAGGTGGGTGAAAGACCGGCGGCGATGGAGATATGTGGAAGATGGAGTACGGTGGTGGTCGGAAGAGATGAGCGGCGGAGAAGGATGAACCGGCGTCGATGGCCGGCAGTTGGTGTGTGGTCGGCAACCGGAGACGAGGTGATGAGTTGTGCGCGACGAAGTGGATTCAGGATGATGAAGATGATGTACAATACGGTGGTGGGTGATGTTTAAAGGGGGTTTTTTTTTTCTTTTTTATCTATTGCTTTATTATTATTATTATTATTATTATTATTATTATTATTATTATTATTATTATTATTATTATCAGCAATCAACATCTCTCCCACATTTTTCACAGAATGCTCACTCGGCCGGGTGAAGGCTTGACACGCCCGGGTCAAGGACCTTAATGTTTTTAATAATTTCCAACACGCCTGGGTCATTTTTATAGAAATTCCAACACGGCCGGGGCAAGGTTCTGAAACAAAAACTAACTTTCACACGGCGGGGCCATTTTTAAAAAAAAAATCCGACGCGGTCGGGTTAAACTTTTGACTAAAAAAAACATTTTTTTTGTTTTTTATATTTTTTTTATGGAATTAAAATAAAAGAGAACAATACGAAATCACGGGTTGCCTCCCGCAAAACGCCTTTCTTTCTGGTCTTTCACTAGACTTGGACTCCATTTTATTAATCTGGTGCTTGCTGAATACACGGAAGAAGCTTTTGGATAATACTTGGTAATTTCATTTTTTATGCTCTTTCCTTTGCTTTCTTCTGCGGGTCCATGAGGATCATGAGACATCCATTAGATCCTCCCCAAGCTTAAGTTTTTCAGGAAGTTCCTTTGATGCAGCTTCGTCAATCTTTCTGTTTAACACTAATGCTTGAACATCATGGTTAGACAACTCAAAACATTCATTAGTTAGTGGTTCAATGGCATATATATAATTCAAAGACGAGACATCACTCGGATAACGCATCGCATCATCTATATTGAAATTGATTACCTCCCCATCAAATTCCATAGAAAGGGTGCCGCTATAAACATCGATTTTTGTCCTTGCGGTTTTTAAAACTGGCCTCCCTAATAGTATGGAACTTGAATTTGGGGCTTCATCACCCTTAATGTCTATCACATAAAAATGAGCTGGAAAGACTAATTCATTCACTTGAACTAATACATCTTCTAATACACCTTTTGGGTGTACTATGGATCGATCGGCCAATTGAATGACTACCCCAGTCCTCTTTAACGATCCTACATTAAGTGTTTTAAAAATCGAGTATGGTAGGACGTTGATAGAGGCTCCAAGGTCCAACATAGCTCTAGGCATAGTGATATTCCCCAATTTACAAGGAACAGTGAAAACACCTGGATCCTTGCACTTTGGAGGTAGTCTCTTTTGTAACACTGCAGAAGTATTTTCACTTACCTTGACAGTTTCATTACCTTTAAGCTTCTTCTTTGATGTACAAAGTTCTTTAAGGAACTTCGCATACCGTGGGACTTGTTTTATAGCGTTAAGGAGTGGAATCTTTACCTTACCTTCCTGAATGTCTCCATGATTTCTTGCTCTTCCCTTTCCTTCTTTGTGCTTTGTAGCCTTGATGGGAATGGAGCTATAGGAGTAAATTTCATTTCACTTCTAACCTGTTCTTGTACTTTCATCTTATCACGGTCATTCTCAACAACAATTTCCTCTTCTTCTTGAATACTCGGGCCGTCATAGCTCTTTCCACTCCTAAGGTAATGGCACTCACGTTGTGCTTTGGGTTATTCTCGGTTTGTGTTGGCAATTTACCTTGAGACTCTATTTTACTCACCGAGCTAGCAAGTTGAGCCATTTGTTGTTCCAAGGTCTTGATGCTAGCTTTAGTCTCCTGTTGGAATGTATGCATGCTGGTTGCCAAACTTTTCACAATATCTTCCAAAGACATTCCCGAGCTGCCCGTTTGTTGTTGGGCAGGTTGTTGTTGTCGAGGCTGAAAGTTTTGCGGTTGTTGATTACCTTGGAAGATTGGGTGTTGTTGATATTGTTGTTCATATTGTCTTGAATTTTGCCTCGGGTAAACTCCAAGTGCTTGTGCTTGTTCAACATCATCTTGCAGTGTGGGACACATATCAGTGGGGTGTCCAAATTGTAGACAAATTCCACAAGCTCGGGCTTGTGGTTCAACACTCTTGTCCTTGGTAAGTTGCATGACTGCTTTGGTTACCTCAGCTAGCTGGGTTTCAATGTGAGGAGTGCTCACTTCCTTAACTGCTCGTGGAACATCCATGTACCACTCATCTTCTTGTGCGGAGTGCTTGGTGTCTTCAGCTATGGAGGTAATCAAGGCTCTAATTTGAGTAGGTGTTTTATCGAGTAGAGCTCCTCCACTAGATGCGTTTATTAAACGCCTCTCCATTAGTGCTAATCTTTCACAAAAGTATTGAAGGAGTTGGTGATCAGTTATGTCATGTTGTGGGCAACGAGCACACAACTTTTTAAACCTGTCCCAATAAGTGTGCAAGGCTTCTCTTTTTAGTTACTTGATTCTGATGATCTCCTTGCGTAGGATCGAAGCTTTGACTTCTGGGAAGTATTTGTCTAAAAACAGTTTTGCAAGATCATTCCAAGTGTTTACCAACCCAGGTGTCACACCCCGTGTTTCAAAAGTCAAAGTCAAAGTCAAGATTGAAGTCAAAGGGAGACAAGATTGCTAATTGCGATCTGTCACTCTTTACTCAATTCCTGTTTTGGTTTCTTTGACTAATATTAGTCTATTTTATGCTTAACGTTAGTTGTATTATGTGGAGTACTTATTAATAATCGAGGTTTATTCGATATTTATCGCATATCTTATCGCTTATCGCAATCGCACTCGCAACTCGAAATACGCGTTCTGGATATTGTTTTACGTGTGTGTGTGCCTTATGTGTTACTTGTGCATGTTTATTTATGTATGTGTTGTGATGATTAATCAAAACGCAATCGAAACTCGAATCGAAATCAAATCGCAAACGCTTAACGCAAGTGAATTAAGGATGATTGTATGTAGAAATAGTAGTTGGGATTAAAAGTAATTTGAATGAGAAACTCTGTCGCATCGCAACGCTCGCAATCGCAATCGAAATCGAAACGGAAAAACTCGTCGCACCGAACACTCGAACCAAGTGGCTGATCAACCAAGTGACCAACCGATCCACCAGCCGCTCGATCGAGCTACCACTCGATCGATCAGCCAGTCGACCAGGCTGCCACTCGATGGACCAGCCCTTTCCACTTTGGGAAACCCTATAAATACCCCTCACTTGTTACTACTTTTGGTAAGTGACATCTCTCTGCTCGAACCAGTCACACCCAAGCTTCTTTTCTCCGATTTCTCTCAAATCTTGTAAGTTTTCCACCTAATCTTTGTACTTCTATGATCAACACTTGATTCTACACCTTTCTATCTTTTGAATCTTAACTTTTAACCTTGAAATCACTAGATTTGAGGTGTTCTAGGATGATGTCATCATGGTGTTCTTAGGAACTTCATGTTTTGGCCTCAATCCACCAAGAACAACTTAGATCTTAACGATTTCCGCACAAATAAACAAAGATCTTTCATAGATCTAAACATATTCACGGTGAAAGGGATTGAAAGATGGTTTTCCAACTTTCCTTCAACTCTTTTACACTCAATGCACTCAAAACCGATAGAACCGGAGCTTGTACCGACTTTCTACTCATTCCTGTGGTTACGTTGGTTCAAGATCTGGATTCTATCCACGAGACTACCGATTTCGGGTTAAACATGGAACACCGTCTCGAACAGTTTACTGGTCGGATTTGGGTGATTCCTGTCCGATCAGGAGTACCAGGCATTGATGAGGTTTCTGTAGCTTAACACGTTATCAAAACATCTCGATAAATCGACAAACTATCAAAACAACCAAGTGTAAGACGATCAGAACGAACAGGACGGAATGCCATCCGATCGAACTGTCATCCGATCGGGTTGTCACCCGATCGACTTGCACCTTGGCCCCACGATTAACTTTTATTTTTATTTATTTTGAAGGATAAACATTGAACGAAGTGCTGCCGATCGGATTACCACCCGATCGGACTATCACTCAACCATGTAATGTTCAGACTTCAACACTTAAACAATTTTCAACATGTTCAATATCAACGGATTGCCACCCGATCGGACTACTATCCGATCGAATGACAAACTGCGGTGAACTTGTTCTCACTAAAGTGTCCAACCATTCGGGTTGTCGTTCGATCGAACATCCGTCCGTCCGATCAACCGACCTGAAAGGTAGAGATACTTCTATGTTTTTCAAAATGCTACAATGAAAACTTCAAAGGTCAAGCTATCATACACAAACACATCCTTCCCAAAAGGCCATCCGATCGGATGACCATTCGAGCAGACTGTCACCCGATCGACCGGCTATCCGATTGGACTACCATCCGATCGAACTGCTGTCCGACCCACTTACACTTTGTACCGTTTTACGCGCCGCTTATCGTTATGCTATCGTTCTGATCAGTCTAACTTACCCTCTAGCGCTCCCTTCAATCCATCAATCGCTATGAGTATACTCGATCCCTTTTTGCTTTACGCACTTTTGGGTGCTACATACGTTACTTATTCTTAATCACATCAATCACACTACTTAATACTTTTAACGCTAACCGATTACCGCATGATATATGTGACTTAATGAATGCTTGTTTGTTTGTTATGTTTACACATGGAATGTTGTCTACCTGCCTTAGCAACGATAGTACTATTTGTTTGGACTCAGCACCTGTTCTCAGGGGTTATTAAGGACAATTTGTTACATGGCTCACTGTGGTGAGTGTGTATTATGAACTGCCTTGGGCAGTCAACTCGCATTCATTGGTATCGATAGGTTCATGTCGATAACTAACATGCCTCATTTTACACTGTGTACGTGCTGGTTATGCGTAACTATTTCGAACTCTATTATATCTATTAAACTTGTATGTTCACCTTTACACTATGTGTATTAACTTTTACTTTAACGTATGTGACATGTGCTTAGGATGCTTATTTGCTTAGCTTGCTGTGAAATCGAGGCTAGGAAAGACCTAGGTCAACAATAAACAATTGTCTGTAATAAAATCTGAGTTGTCGAAACAGGACAATTTGACTAGATCTTTTCTGTAATAATTGTATTATCTTTTATGACATGGTATGGGACGTTTTGCTTTAAATAATTGGTAAATATAGTTGTTATGGAAACTTCTGGACAATCTGTTTCGCTCAGTGCCGCACCCCGATGATTCCGCCATCGATTGGGGTGTGACAGATTGGTATCAGAGCCATAACTATAGGGAATTAGGCAAGACTCGACCTAGTCCGGGTCGATGTCTTAGAAATGACCTACTCTATAGTTAGGTACCAACAGACCGACTTGCGCATATCCTGTAGGGATTGTGTACGGGTTTACTTGCTATTTCTCGCTATTCTCCCCTACGCTACACTACTACTGCACTTTAATTTTCGAAAAGAACTGGCGATTAGGTCGAGATTAGGTGTGAAAACCGCAAACTCTCGACTAAAAATTGTTATTCAACCCGCATTTTTATCTATAAACACGAGAATTTGCGTCGAATCAGGAGTGAAATCCATACTTTGACGCATAATTCTCCATATTTTATCAAAAATAGGAACAAAGTTGTTAAGTTAGGGGTGAAACCCGAACCTTGGTGACTCGTTCTGATCCCATTTTGGTTTGCAAAACTCTCACCAAGGTCTCGACGGACTCCAACGACTTGAAGTCACGCTGAAACTGGAGGGATGCGTGCCGATCGCCTAAATTCGAGGCGAGAGCACAGTCCCGAAGGCCAAAGTGTGTATGAAAAGTCCTTGTGAATAGTCGAATCACTTTGGTTAGTCGACGTCTAATAGTCGCAGACAGTCTATTTCTCAATTTTATGTGTTTCGATTCTGAGCACGCTACTGCCGACTCTGATATTTCGTCATTTTATGTGGATTTTTATGTGATTATCTGTTTACGTGTTATGATTTTTGATGATTTATTCGCTTTTTCGCCCTTCTCTTTAATTGACACGCACGACTCGCACTGCACTTCTACCCTAAAAACGCTTACAAATCGCTACTACATGAGAAACGACCTTACGTCATGTTGTTTGCTAAGTTATTCGATTATACTATACTACTCCCTATGTTATTCGCGATCGCTATTCTCGAACGCGCGCAGGCCTTGAATGATAGGTTTCTATATTCTGACTGCATCTTGTGATTACATGCGTATGTGCTTCTGTGTTTCTGTGCCTTACGTGCTTATGTGCTTCTGTGCTTACGTGAATCTGTGATTATGTGCCTATGTGCTTACGTGATTATATGCGTTCCTAAGCTTTCGTAGTGTTAGACGTGTGAGGTGAGATTTAACTATGTTGTGTCTGAGACCTATGACGATGTCTGTTGCAGACAATGTCGTCATCTGGACCCCGTCATGTCACACCCCGATATTTCAACGTATTACAGGTGGGCCCGGTGGGGAGTATCGTGACGTAGTTGATATCATCATGGTCAAACAACACAATTTAAATGCACAGCGGAAGCAAAAGATATGAATCACATTACAAACCGAATAAATACTAATATCAAAGTATTACAACGGACTGTAAAGGATCCACAGGCGGATCAAAAGATAAATAAGATCATTGTTCAACCGACTTTAACATCTAGAGCTTGCAAGACTTGATTATTGATGCCTGGAGTAGCCAGCCTATTTCGTATAGTACCTGCACTTAGCCTTTTTGGAAAATACGTCAGTTTACACTGGTAAATACAATTAACTAACTCATTTTGAAAAGAGTTTAAGAAAATTAGTTTGAATGCACATGGCACAAAATATCTTTTATAACTTGGGATAATTATTTAAAAATAAATTTGTATACAGTTTTACATGTTTGTCGTCCATTTAGGACCCGGTTAGAAGAGCCGGTTTAACAAGATTAATAGACACACCACTTGGTATAATACCCACAAGAAGATACCCTTCTTATGGACTACCTTTTTACATACGCAACTGTCAGGTGTATGCCTACACCCCGTGCTTAAGTCGTGGCCATTTCTAATGAATGAGCCGAGGATATCCAGGACACGGTCATTAACCCCCCAAAGGCATTGCATCAAACAAGACAGAATAAAACGGGTTATGCATCTTTTTAATCAATATTTGATTGTACGACTTCATACCCGACCAAACGGTATCATTATAATACCGTACCCCAAGCCCGTATAGGGAAAATAAGTTAAAAGTATTTACCTGAGCAAAGTATAAATCACAACAGCAAGTGCAAGTAGCTTTTACCGGGCTCCTAATCTGGAACGAAGGTTTTAATTAACCTATTAGATTCCTAACGGGTCCTTCTTAAGTTTAAACTTAGACCGGTTAGTTTTAAAGAAGGTATACGTTTCAAAACGCAAGATTAAGCGAAGACCGGATTAGAATGTGATTTAGTCCCGACAAGTTTGAAGACTTGTATAATATGGGTAAACTAAACACATTCTGGATTTTGAGGTGAAAATGATAAGGTTTGACCCGTTTCGGTCAATTTATGCAAACTAGTTACATAAACCGAACCGGACGCGAATAACGCATAACGGGTAACCAAATGAGTCATGAACAGGCTTCCTAAGTTAATATGCTTTAAATATGTTGTGATATCAGTAGGATACCTTCCATTATGCCCAAAACGAGTTTAATCTCAATTTAAGCCCCGTAGGGGTATTTTGGTCATTTTAAAGTTATAAAAGAGATTAAATATAATTCTGAGATTCGGGTCTGAAATAATCTGTAAAACTACTTAATTTAATAGGTTATATCAGTTGGTGATAAGTCTTATATGACAAGAATGGTTTTAACCCATACTATACGTTTAAAACGCGTAAAAAGTCGTCTTAAGCGATTTCCGGGTTAAAGTAGGAAATCTGAATTTCCTGATCAGTTTATAAAGTTCAAATTACTTCATTTATCATATAAAATCAGTAGCAAAAGATTTGGTATCAAAATGTCGTGTAAAACTCATTTTATAAACGAAAAGGGTATAATCGGCAATTACCGAATCAAGGTAATAACCCTATGTTATGATCAGTTTAAAAATAATTAAAAATCTTCTAAAATCCCAAAATATTATATTGCATCAGTGGGTAAAAGGTTTGGTGTCAAAAAATTGGGTTTAGATAGGCTTTATGCTAATTACGCCGTTTAATTAATAAAAAGCTTTCTAATTACGCTATTGAGCATAATTCCTAATCTAGACCTCAAACTGATGTGAAAATTTAGGGACATGTTTATAAATCAGTAACAAAGATTATTGTTCTCTCACATTTCCAAAATTCTCGTTTCAAGGTCAAATGGGCATTATGGTCAACATTAAGCAATTAACGGAAACATGCAAATGTGTCGGACAATCAACGAGCCAAGAAGTATAATCACAGAGGGTTATACTATCATATAACCTGGTCCTAATGGAACTTTAAGGCATGTCTAAACTAATCTAAATCGGGTCAGAATTGAAAGTCAAAGCAAAAGTCAAATTTTGCGACTTTCGGTTCCGAACCAAGCCTAAACTGAAAATTGTTGGATCGAACATGTTTAGACATGTTCTTATACTAATTACCAAGTTATATGAGTGATAAAACAGGTTGCGTGGCTTCTACGTTGCTAATTATGTGTTAATTTGAAAATCAAGTTTCTGTTGACTTTTTATGATTACTTTGACCCGACAAATGACCTAGTTAGAGCGAGAATCAGAGGGTGCCCTTTTAAGGGTTTATTGCCCACATAATTACCAACTTATAACTACTTTTAGTTTGACTAATCACCGGACCATTAGTGATTAATCGTTAAGTCAAACCTTAATTACGACGGTTTGACTTTAAGCTAAATAACTAAGTAAAACATGATTAGGGAAGGTTAAGGTTACTTACCGAAGTGCTAAGTACGACTAATGATGCTTAGGGAATGCTCTTGTGCTCCAGGAAGTTCCAGAAATGAAGCTAGAATGATTTACAAAGTGCAAGTGCAATGTTTGCAACAAATGCTCTTTATATATGGACTTTGATTGAACAAGATGATGCCAAACAAGTCTAGGATTGATCCCTGATCAATACAAGTGTCCCTAGTGCATGAAAACATGTTTGTGCAGCCCATGGTATTGAAAACAAGCCATCTAAGTCGGTTAAACGGGCTGAACAGACACCTGTCATGTTTTTCTGATGCTGGCAGGTTGAGGCGGCCCGCGTAAGAGGTCAGCCTGGTCTTACGTGGCCCGCGTGAGGCTCATGTTCAGGTTAAACAAGTTTCAACAATTGCATTTTGGCCCCCGGTCCTTTTAAAAGTTGTTTCAACCTTTCTTTTTGCACTATGAGCCCTCTAAATTGATTCCTAAGGACTCCAAGACATAACCAATCTTTGTGAAGTCCTTGGTCAACTTTATGGTCACCCGAAAAGCCTTAAATATCAATGTCGACGCTTTTAACCCCTCGCATACGAATGATAGCATAACTTTCTCATACGGAATCGAAACCTTGTGAAATTTTTATCACTTATTCTAGTGAGCATAATCAATCGTTACAAAGCTTCGGGTTTGCTAAAAGGTCACTCAGAGGTATAAATTAAACATGTTGACACATTTAACCCCTTGTAGTTTGTAATCTCTCACCTTCTTTCACCAACGGCTTCATACGCTTCGCAATTTATTCGTTTAAGGGTATAAACATCGTGTAGGGTTATTGAAGGGCATATTTATCCATTGTTGACACTTTGAATCCTTTTATACTTGTGAATTCTTTGTTTGTCAACTTTAGTCCTTTTAACTTAATCCTTTACATGTTTAAGGCTCATGACACGTGTCAATATTATATTGGACATGAAATTACGAGGTGTTACACGTCACCCAGGAGTTACTCGTCAAGAACAGAGAGACAAATGCCTTGCTGCTCTCGTCGCCAAACAAGTAGCAAAGGTGGTTCCTAAGATCGTGAGTGAGCTATACGAGACTGTGAGCAAATCGTCTAAAGAATCTAGGACCGAGACTCCCAAAGCTACCCCTGAAGCTGCTTTCAGCTTCTAACAGTTCAAGGCATGCGGACCGAAGGAGTTCACTGGTGAAGAAGGCCCTACGGCTTTGTTTCAATGGTTCGGCTCGATCGAAGTCACCCTGCGATAGAGCGGATGTCCTGATAATCTCCGCACACTGAATGCGACCGGCGTCTTCCAGTCCCCCGCTCTAGACTGGTGGACGGCCGAAAGAAACAAGCGCGGAAATTATGCAGCCTATGGTCTGTCATGGGATGAGTTGAAGAACGATATTCTCGAAGAGTTCTGCCCTCCCCATGAGCGCCAGAAGCTGGAGGATGAATTATGGCACATCAAGCAAAAAGATAGTGACAATGCTGCCCTGACTGCTTGCTTCAAGCAGCTCAGCATTATATGTCCCGACCAGGTGAAGACCACTGACATAACAATCAAGAAGTACATCCGTGCTCTGCCGGATTGTGTTGCAGATTTTGTGCAAGCTTCAAAACCAGCAACGATCGAAGAAACTTACTTGCTTGCCGCTGGAATCAACGACAAGCGGGTAAAAGCTAGTTATTGGGATAAAGCTTCGAAGAACCTGCACCAAGCTACCGCCTCACCAACCGACGCCGCCACCGCATCGCAGTCATCAAAGTCCTCTCGCCGCAAGAGGAAGAACAACAACAGCAGCTCCAGCAACATGTACTGTGCTGTCACAACCACTGCTGCTCCTCTCCAAGCCGTACCGGCTCAGTAGCAACCCCAACACCGATCAGCTCCAGCACCAGTCACCTATGCACCGCCTGCAAAACGTGCATACACAGGCCCTCACCCTGCCTGCCTGCCCAACCTGCACTTATCATCACCCGGTGGGTAACGCCTGCCGTTTTTGCGTACACTGCAATATGTACGGCCACTTCACTGCTAACAGCCGTACTAGTCCCCGCCAAGCCCCAGCTCAAGCCACTGCTCATCAAGCTCTACTCCCAGCCCCTCAAGGCCAACAAGCGGCTCAGGCACCCGCGGTCAACGCCAGAGTCTGCTTTGCATGTGGTGATCCCAACCACTTTGCGAACATGTGCCCGAACAGGGTTGTGAAACAAGAGCCCTAGCAGCAGCAGCCTCAGCAGCAGCAACAGCCTCAACAGCAACAGCAACAAGCCGCCCGCGCCAGAACTTTCAACATCAATGTGCGCCAAGCCCAAGCCGACAACAATATGGTTAATGGTACGTTTCTCGTAAACAATATTTATGCCTCGTGTTTATTTGATACTGGAGCCGATAACTGTTTTGTGTCGTTTGAATTCGAGAAGCTCCTTAATCGTAAGCGCTCCCATCTCCCCTCGACGTTCGAGGTCGAAGGCGCCACCGGAAGGACTGTCGCCGTCAATTTTGTTCTTCGTGATTGTACTCTTGAACTCAACAATCACATTTTTCCGATTGGTCTCATTCCGATGCAGCTCGGAAGTTTTGACATCATAGTAGGCATGGACTTTCTTCGTGAAAACCATGCTGAAGTTGTGTGCTTCAATAAAATGATTCGCTTCGCGCTCGCTAATGGTTACATACTGTGTGTTTATGGTGAAACTCCCTCGAAAGGTCTTAAGCTTATGTCATGTACCCAAGCTAGCAAGTATCTTCGCATGGAATACCGAGCTTTTTTGGCCAACATTGTAGTAGCGGAGAAGGAAAAGAAAGGAAAGACAGAAGTGAAAGATGTTCCTGTGGTTCGCGAATTTCCTCATGTGTTTCCTGATGATCTTCCTGGCTTGCCGCCAAGTCGTGATATCGACTTTCGCATCGACCTCATTCCTAGAGCAAACCTTATTGCTAGAGCTCCTTATCGACTCGCTCCATCTGAAATGCGTGAAATCTCGAGTCAGCTCCAGGAATTACTTGATAAAGGCTTCCTTCGCCCGAGCACCTCTCCATGGGGCGCACCAGTCCTTTTTGTCAAAAAGAAGGATGGGTCGTTCAGGATGTACATCGACTATCGGGAGTTGAATAAGTTGACAATCAAGAATCGCTATCCCCTGCCTCGAATTGATGATTTGTTTGGCCAGCTACAAGGTGCTACGTGTTTCTCGAAGATCGATCTACGCTCAGGCTATCACCAACTACGCATTCAAGAAGAGGATATACCCAAAACCGCTTTTCGCACTCGATACGGCCACTATGTGTTCGTTGTTAAGCCTTTTGGTCTAACTAACGCACCCGCAGTTTTCATGGATCTGATGAATCGGGTGTGTAAACCATTCCTTGACCGCTTCGTCATCGTGTTCATCGACGATATCCTGATCTATTCTAAGTAAAAAGCCGAACACGCGCAACATCTACGTTTGGTTCTCGAGCTACTCCAAGGGAATCCACTCTATGCCAAGTTCTCCAAGTGCGTTTGGCTAGAGGAGGTTCAATTCCTCGGTCACATCGTCAATAGTCAAGGTATTCATGTCGATCCCACGAATATTGAAGCAGTTAAGAGTTGGGTTACGCCGAAGAACCCGTCTGAAGTCTGTTCTTTTCTCGGACTAGCGGGCTACTATCGTCGATTTATCGAAGGATTCTCTAAAATTGTTGTGCCGCTTACCGCTCTCACGCATAAAGACAAGCCTTTTGTTCGAGGAACTGAACAAGAGTCTGCTTTCCAAACCCTCAAGCATATGCTTTGCAATGCCCCTATTCTCACCTTACCCAATGGAAGCGACGACTTTATCGTCTATTGCGATGCCTCAAACCTTGGACTTGGTTGTGTTCTTATGCAATGAGACAAGGTTATCGCCTACGCATCTCGTCAGCTCAAGATCCACGAGAAGAACTATACAACCCACGACCTTGAGCTAGCCGCAGTTTTTTTGCGTTAAAGATTTGGCGACAATAGCTTTACGGTACTAAGTGTACGATCTTCACCGATCATAGGAGCCTACAACATATCTTTGATCAGAAAGAACTTAATATGCGTCAACGCCGATGGGTAGAACTTCTCAACGATTACGACTGTGAGATTTGTTACCATCCAGGCAAAGCAAATGTCGTTGCCGATGCTCTAAGCCGACGAAGCTATCTGCATAGCGCTCGTAATGTTCCAGCCCATCATCACCTTGAAACCCTCATTCGCGAAGCCTAGTATGCGTGTTTTACCGAACGCACTTTGAAGAAGGAAAGAATCCACCACGATGGAGCCCATCTTATTAATAAGTCGAATGGGATATTCCATTATCTGTACCAGATTTGGATCCCTAAGCGAACCGATTTGCGATAGATTTTTATGGATGATGCCCACAAATCCCGGTATTCTATTCATCCTGGTGCCGATAAAATGTACTAGGACCTTCACTACAAGTACTGGTGGTCGGGCATGAAAAGGGATATCGCTCTCTACGTCGGAAGATGCCTGACTTGCTCGGAGGTTAAGGCTGAACACCAAAGACCCTCTGGCTTACTCGAACAACCCCCGATCCCTATATGGAAGTGGGAGAGTATAGATATGGACTTCATAACTAAACTCAAGCGCACGTCGTTGGGTCACGACAGCATCTGGGTTGTCGTTGACCGTTTGACCAAATCTGCTTACTTCCTACCAATACGGGAAGACTACAAGGTAGAACGATTAGCCCGAATCTACACCGATGAGATCATTTGTCGTCATGGGACGCCTCGCGACATCATCTTCGACCGTGATGCTCGGTTTACCTCGCGAATGTGGGAAACGTTTCAAGCGGCTCTCGGTACTACGATTAATCTAAGTACCGCATTCCACCCTCAAACCGAAGGTCAGACTGAGAGAACGATCTGTACTCTTGAAGACATGCTCTGTTCGTGTGTCATAGATTTCGGTGGTAATTGGGATGCTTACCTGGCGTTAGTAGAATTCTCGTATAATAACACTTATCATTCCAGCATTCAAATGGCACCGTGTGAGGCTTTATACGGAAGACGATGTCGATCGCCTATTGTGTGGCACTAGATCGGTCACTCGCAACTAACCGGTCCTGAGCTATTGCAAGAAACAACTGACAAAGTCCTCCAAATTCGAGACAATCTGCTGAAAGCTCGGAGTCGTCAGAAAAGTTACACCGATAGACGACGCAAGCCCCTTGAATTTGACGTTGGCGACTACGTACTCCTAAAGGTATCACCTTGAAGGGTGTGCTCAGATTCGGCAAGAAAGGGAAACTAGCGCCTCGATATGTTGGACCTTTTATGATTCTGGCAAGGATCGGAAAATTCGCCTACAGACTCGAACTACCGGAGGAACTTAGTAACGTCCACTCGAATTTCCATGTTTCCAACCTCCGAAAGTGCCTGGCTGAGCATGATTTAATTATACCTTTTGATGATCTTCAAATAAACGAAACACTACACTTCGTGGAGAAGCCTGTCGAGATCATGGATCGCCAAACCAAGCAGCTCAGACTATCGCGCATTCCTATTGTGAAAGTCCAATGGGAAGGCAAACAAGGCACGAAGTTCACTTGGGAACTCGAAAGCGACATGAAGGCGAAGTACCCGCAGCTGTTTGTTACGGCTTCGGCCTAATTTCGGGATGAAATTCCCTTAAAAGGGGGAGGCTGTAACACCCTGTGTTTCAAAAGTCAAAATCAAAGTCAAGATTGAAGTCAAAGGGAGACAAGATTGCTAATTGCGATCTGTCACTCTTTGCTCAATTCCTATTTTGGCTTCTTTGACTAATATTAGTCTATTTTATGCTTAACGTTAGTTGTATTATGTTGAGTACTTATTAATAATCAAGGTTTATTCGATATTTATCGCATATGTTATCGCTTATCGCTTATCGCAATCGCACACGCAACTCGAAATACGCGTTCTGGATATTGTTTTACGTGTGTGTGTGCCTTATGTGTTACTTGTGCATGTTTATTTATGTTCGTGTTGTGATGATTAATCGAAACGCAATCGAAACTCGAATCGAAATCAAATTGCAAACGCTAAACGCAAGTGAATTAAGGATGATTGTATGTAGATATAGTAGTTGGGATTAAAAGTAATTTGAATGAGAAACTCTGTCGCATCGCAACGCTCGCAATCGCAATCGAAACGGCAAAACTCGTCACACCGAACACTCGAACCAAGTGGCTGATCAACCAAGTGACCAACCGATCGAGCTACCACTCGATCGATCAGCCAGTCGACCAGGCTGCCACTCGATCGATCAGCCAGTCAACCTTATAAATACCCCTCACTTGTTACTACTTTTGGTAAGTGACATCTCTCTGCTCGAACCAGTCGCACTCAAGCTTCTTTTCTCCGATTTCTCTCAAATCTTGTAAGTTTTCCACCTAATTTTTGTACTTCTATGATTAACACTTGATTCTACACCTTTCTATCTTTTGAATCTTAACTTTTAACCGTGAAATCAATAGATTTGAGGTGTTCTAAGATGATGTCATCATGGTGTTCTTAGGAACTTCATGTTTTGGCCTCAATCCACCAAGAACAACTTAGATCTTAACGATTTCCGCACAAATAAACAATGATCTTTCATAGATCTAAACATATTCACGGTGAAAAGGATTGAAAGATGGTTTTCCAACTTTCTTTCAACTCTTTTACACTCAATGAACTCAAAACCGATAGAATCGAAGCTTGTACCGACTTTCTACTCATTCCTGTGGTTACGTTGGTTCAAGATCTGGATTCTATCCACGAGACTACCGATTTCGGGTTAAACATGGAACACCGTCTCGAACAGTTTACTGGTCGGATTTGGGTGATTCCTGTCCGATCAGGAGTGCCAGGCATTGACGAGGTTTCTGTTGCTTAACACGTTATCAAAACATCTCGATAAATCGACAAACTATCAAAACAACCAAGTGTAAGACGATCAGAACGACCAGGACGGAATGTCGTCCGATCGGACTACTGTCCGATCGAACTGTCATCCGATCGGGTTGTCACCCGATCGACTTGCACCTTGGCCCCACGATTAACTTTTATTTTTATTTATTTTGAAGGATAAACATTGAACGAAGTGCTGCCCGATCGGATTACCACCCGATTGGACTATCACTCAACCATGTAATGTTCAGACTTCAACACTTAAACAATTTTCAACATGTTCAATATCATCGGATTGCCACCCGATCGGACTACTATCCGATCGAATGACAAACTGCGGTGAACTTGTTCTCACTAAAGTGTCCAACCAATCGGGTTGTCGTTCGATCGAACGTCCGTCCGATCGACTGACCTGAAAGGTAGAGATACTTCTATGTTTTCAAAATGCTACAACGAAAACTTCAAAGGTCAAGCCATCATACACAAACACATCCTTCCCAAAAGGCCATCCGATCGGATGACCATAGGAGCGGACTGTCACCCGATTGACCGGCTATCCGATCGGACTACCATCCGATCGAACTGCTGTCCGACCCACTTACACTTTGTACTGTTTTACGCGTCGCTTATCGTTATGCTATCGTTCTGATCAGGCTAACTTACTCTCTAGCGCTCCCTTCAATCCATCAATCGCTGTGAGTATACTAGATCCCTTTTTGCTTTACGCACTTTTGGGTGTTACATACGTTACTTATTTTAAATCACATCAATCACACTACTCAATACTTTAAACGCTAACCGATTACCGCATGATATACGTGACTTAATGAATGCTTGTTTGTTATGTTTACACATGGAATGCTGTTTACCTGCCTTAGCAATGATAATACTATTTGTTTGGACTTAGCACCTGTTCTCAGGGGTTGTTAAGGACAATTTGTTACATGGCTCACTATGGTGAGTGTGTATTACAAACTGCCTTGGGCAGTCAACTTGCAGTCATTGGAATCGATAGGTTCATGTCGATAACTAACATGCCTCATTTTACACTGTGTACGTGCTGGTTATGCGTAACTATTTCAAACTCTATTATATCTATTAAACTTGTATGCTCACATTTACACTATGTGTATTGACTTTTACTTTAACGTATGTGACACGTGCTTAGGATGCTTATTTGCTTAGCTTGCTGTTAAATCGAGGCTAGGAAAGACCTAGGTCAACAATAAACAATTTTCTGTAATAAAATCTGAGTTGTCGGAACAGTACAATTTGACTAGATCTTTTCTGTAATAATTGTATTATCTTTTATGACATGGTATGTGACGTGTTGCTTTAAATAATTGGTAAATATAGTTGTTATGGAAACTTCTGGACAATCTGTTTCGCTCAGTGCCGCGCCCCGATGATTCCGCCATCGGTTGGGGTGTGACACCAGGTGGTAGGTAATAGAGCCATTCTTTAGCTAAATCTTGCAGAGCAAAGGGTAATGCCCTTAGCTTGATTTGATCTTCAGTAACGTTGTGTGGCTTCATCCCAGAACAAACAATGTGAAATTCTTTTAGGAATTTGTGAGGATCTTCATTCTCTAGACCTCGAAAGTTAGGTAGCAAATGGATAAGGCCGGATTTGAGTTCAAAGTTCTCCATGGCAGGGTAGTTAATGCAAAGTGGTTGTTGTGGGACATCACGAGTCACCCACTGTCTAAGGGTTTGTTCAGCTGCCATTGTAACAGTAGAGATTGGAGATTCATGGGAAGACTGGCGACGTACCTGTACTAAAAGAAATATTGGCACAAAACAGTTAGATTTGCCGTATCCCCGGCAACGGCGCCAATTTGTTGGGTGTCGAATCCAACAAATAAAATAATAAGAAAACTACTAGTATGAGTGGAAGTAGAGTTTGTGTCCATAGGGATACATGATTAACTAATTATGCCAAAATGTTTTGAACACAGATACAATTGTATTGAAAGGGGGTTTTTTAGTTTAACTAAAATGTAAAAACAATTTATAATTTTCTGATTAAAAAGAAAAGCTAATTAAAGTGGTTGGAAAATTCAGATGTTAAAAACTAATTTCAACACCAGGGCAATTTCTTGATTCGGTTCGACTTACGATCATTAACGGTCACGGTGCAATGATCCTTTTTAAATAATAGTTTGTATCAATACTAGACGTCACACAGTTCGGACATCCACTCTCTATCTAATGTCTAACCAAGCGCAGTTCGTTGATTAGAGCCAACCCGCTACTCTAAGCTCACGTCGTTCGGATTTTAGCGTGCGGGTTGCGTGATAGAACTATCAATTACAATCAAACACTCACGCCGTTCGGAGTGTTTAATTATATTATATAATTCTATAACAATTTGGGTTCATAGACAAACTCAAATTATTATTTTGTTCCTAGTCTCAAAAATTAAAACTTTGTTAGGGTTCTAAAAATTGATTGAACTTTATTAGAAAAATTAATAAGTTGATCAGGTTTATTAACAATCTAATATTTTTCGGATTGAATCCGTATTGAAAACAAGAATCGCACAAACAAACCACTAACATAATCGGATCAAACGTAATGATCGTTTCACATAAGTTTATGAACCAAATCAAAAAAAATATACCATGATGTCGAAACTATAAAAGTCTAGCCAGACATGATTGCTATAACAAACACTTCAAATATGAAACAAAACATCCACTAAATTAAAACTTACGAAAAAATCAACTAATAATGTTCTAGAACACCAAAGAAGAAAAAATGCCCTTTTTCTTTTTGACTTGCAGCTGTCCAGCTATGTTGCACAATCGTCCCCCCAAAATTCGTTCAGGTTGTTTTTTTTTTTTTTTATATCTCTTTCTTTTTTTCTTTTTTTTTCAAAATTGCAGCTCCTATTTTCTTTTCCTTCTTGTTGTTAGCGGCCCACACCTTCCAGCCCAGCAAATTCATTCTAAACAAATGGCTTCCTCATAACAATTATTATTTGTGGTCCAACTTCACTTCTTGAGATATCACGAACAACTGACCAAAGCTTCTTTATATTCTTTTGTGAACTTGAACTCCAAACATTATACTATTAAATAATACACCTTCAATTAAAAAGATGTATAATAATAATAATAATAATAATAATAATAATAATAAAATCCATCCGAAAGTTCACTCGTCATGTCGTTTCGCTTGTTTTGAGAACTTTGTCGTCGCGAATCCTTCCACTTCTTTCCACAAAAACACGTGTTTCGCAAAATAATGAGGTATTATTATGAAATATGCATGATATGTGATGAAATATTAATATTAATATGCTATAAAAATGTGCCTAAAAATGAAACTAACATATTTCCTCCTTTTTTCAAGAAAATTCTTCAAATCATCGTATTTTCCATACCGTGATGTAACAAAAACAAACCGTTAGCTAAATGGGTTAGCATATCCGAATCAAAGTTTTGTCGATTAGAAAGAAACCTTTCCGGGTTCTTGGGTTGGGGATTGCGACTTGCGAGTCAGTACTCGCGCATATCCAATCGGTTCGTGACCCGTGTGGGGGGTTTCCTTTGCAAAACACTTGTGTTTTCTTCATTCCCCCAACTCGATTGTTTTCAAAACTAACAATTTGCTTATCTAATCTGGTTGCTTTCCGATACCCGATAAAGAAGCCCGATTCGTTCAATTCTCATTCTGGTATTCGATTTCTTTTGTGCTAAAAGAAAATCGCAGTCACCGAACACAGAGAACCAAAAGCTTACTATAATGAATCAATTAAAGCTTTGTTTGTATGAAAAAATGTTGAATATTAGATCTAGCATACCTTTTGACGTATGGAGATTCCATTTTTTTTCTCTTTTGTGTTAAAGTTCATATGATAAAGAGTGCTCCTGATACCCGAAAAATAACCGGGCCCTACCACCCATTGATATTTTCTTAGGTAACTTTTTTCTCTAAGTAATCAATACCCAAAAATATCCGAAACCGAAACGGTTATTGCAATAACCAATTCCAGCCATTAAAACGAGAAACCAGAACCGATTCAATAACCGAAACCAGTTACTAAAAATAGTTTTTCCTAAAAGTTATATGGATATATATAGCTTCAATTGGAGCCCAAGAAACTGTAACAACCCTCGGTAAAACCAACACCCTCATAATATTTCCGACCCTCTAATATATTATAAAATATTCCAATATGTCTTATATTACACCCCGTATGTGAAAACCGAGCCCAACTTATGTTATAAGTATAAAATAAATAAAAATATGAAAATAGTAAGTTGAGGCGGGCCACGTAAAACCTCACCTCAACCTTACGCGGGCCGCGACAGATCATGAAACGCGGATGCATCCGGTGCTGACACGTGTCGACATCGTGTCGAGTCTACTAGCTGACCCAGCTAAGCTATAGTGTTGACCGATGTTGACGCGGGCCGCGTAAAGGTCCCTTATCTTTTACGCGGGCCGCGACAGGACCAGATTACACAACTATAAATAGATAGCATCAGATTACAATTTCCGTCGCTCACATTTCAATCTCAATCTCGAATTTCTGTAGGAAAGTTATAATATTTGGGTATTATACCCCTAATTAGCGAGGTTCTGCTCCGTTGTAAGTATTATAACCCCAGTTTCATAATAGTTACGCTGCCCGATTGATTTAGGGTTCCGTAACAACTGTCGTGGTTCTGCCCGACGTAGTTGTTGGAATGCCGTCTCGGGGAGGGTATCATTAATATTTTCAAAGGGTTATGGTACTAACCAATGTACATTTGTATAAATTATAGATTACATCCAGGAAACCCTTACGAAAAGCCTAAAACAGCAATGTGAGTTTATCCTCTTTTTGTTAAACTTTCTGTAATATTTTACAAAACCTTAAATGTTTTACAATGCGATTAAGCGGTGATTGAGTCTTTGTAGTTCTTCAATTACTGCCGGTATTTTGGGTTTTGTATACAAAATTTATTACTTGCGAGTAGTAAGTCGGAATGACAGTACGTTACCATTGGACGACGAGTAGCCAATGTGTAATATGACCCACAAGTCAAGGATTGACAGTACTGAATGAGTAATTGTGTAGAAATAAACAATGTGATCGCTCTCAATACTGTGTTAATTGATAAAATGTTCTTGATTAAAAATGGGATTCACTCACCAGTATTTCCCACTGACAAAATATTTTTAAAACATGTTTCAGGTAACACAATGTGAAAGCCAACTGGGAAAAAGCCAGCTCGAGAGCACTGACGGCTTGGAAAATAAGTGGCTATAAAAGTTATCTAATAAGAAATGTTTTAAATTCAATAAAATAGGGTTTTGTCCCTATGAATGTACTGTAACAAGAAACTTGGGTTTTGCCCATGTATTTATTAATATCAATTATGGTGGTTTTACACTGATAAACATTTCCTAACTACGGTCCTGATGTAAATTCCGCTGCGAGATTAAATAACTGATACCACCGAAACTCTGAGTTCGCGTCCGCCCGTTCACGGGACAGATAAGGGATCGGGGGTTGCGACAGAAGGTGGTATCATAGCCTAGCCGCTGGTCTGAGCCAAAGAAGTGTTCTGCTGACACTTAAAATCCTGAAATTTGTGTTAGGAAATAAAATTATTTAAATAAGTACATAACTGTATTTATTAGTTATGTGTTATTTGACCATCTGTTAGTTTTCAGTATGAGTGATCAAGAACCATCAGATATGAATTGTCAGTTATCTGATTCACCTAGGAATGAGGGTACATCATCCCAGCCTGCCCTTTCAGGGTATACTGCTGATCAGGAAGATGGAATATTTGCTTTTAGAGCTAAATCTGAAGAACCATTTCCTACAAAGAAACCAGGATGGTTCAGTAAAGAAGCTTTTGCTCGTAGGAAAAGGATGCAAAAATTGCAACAGCAAAGGGCTTTAGCAGCTATTAAGAGAGAGACAGATGCTCATACTCAAGATATGCTAAATAGAAGCCTAGCTAATTTCCATATCTTAGCTACAACTGCTGTTGACCCAAGTCTGGAACAACTAGTAGCCCCACAACCACAAAACCCAGAACAACCTATGGAGATAGAAAATCAGGAAAACCAAGCGAAGATACACGACTTTAACCCATAAAACATTCCTAGCATACCTGCACCAAACCCCCTAGACCCGAATTACGACCCCTGGTGGGACGATAATAGGGATTTTGTGCAACGTTACCCTATCCAGGATTATCCACCCATACAGAACATAGAGCTTACCCAGGTATGGACCCTTTAGATCCCTATTACCAAGATGATTATATTAGGGAAATATTAGAGGATCCTTACCAATTTCAGGCACCTACACCCCCATATCAGGAGCATGCACCCCAGATTCCAAACCCAGTCCTAGAACCTGCACCCCAATGAGTGCAGAGAACGTCCAAGAACTTAGGACTTTCGGGGAGGAAATTTTAGAAAGCAGTGAGAGGATGCGCCAGGTGGGAGAGCGTCTCGTATGGAAATACGATGAGCGCAATATGGATTTTTGGATGAATCCATATCCATGAATGTTAGAATGAAGAAAGCAGTAGTAATAATAATATAATAAAATAAAATAAAATAAAATATGTGTGTACGGATGCATATTACTATTTTATTTCTGTTGGTATTGTAATCTTTATTTCTGTACTAGTGTGTAATAGACGCATAGTATATGAAAAAGAGTATAGTCGCAATGATCGACGGTTTTGATTAAATTGTGTGTCATGTGATTAACTATATTACCTATCATTTGTGATATTAATATGGGATAAATGTTTAAAATTCAGATGGCCGACGAAGGAAATCACGGAAATCTGAATAATGATAACCAGAGTAACATTAACGTGGTTAATGAGAATCCAAGTATCCATAACAACGAAAACCAAATGGACAATAGTGCAGTTCAACACATAGTAGCACAGGGAATTATAGATGCTATGCCATTTATACTTCAAACTGTTAAAGATGCTGATAATAAAAGTAAGCATAGCAGTAAGCGACCAATTGAACCGGAACACAGCGTGAACAATGGACCTTTACTTCAAATGCCTATTCCCAAAAGAAGAAGAACCATGCCTTATGGTTGTTCTTAAAAAGAATTCTGCTCTTGTAAACCAATGGAATTCTCAGGCAACGAAGGGGCCATTGCAACCTTACGCTGGATAGAGAAAACTAAGGCAGTCTTAAGGATAAGTAAGTGTGCTGAAGAAGACAAGATACTGTTTGCTTCTAATCTGTTTAAAAATGCAGCACTAGAATGGTGGAATACTATCCTTCAAACAAGAGGAAGTGATAGAACTTACAATATGACATGGGAAGAATTTAAGGACAAGGTAGAAAGGAAATTCTGCCCACCCAATGAGAAGGAACAAATAGCAAACAAATTCCTAAATCTTAGGATGACTGGTGTGGATAGTAAGGGATACACTAAAATATTCTTTGAATATGCCAGAATAGTGCCAACTCTTGCTTCACCAGAACCAGTGTTAATCTCCCGTTATATTTGGGGATTAATCGGAGAGATTAGACATGTAGTCAAGGCAGCTAGACCTCAAACTATAGAAGAAGCTGTAGAACTAGCAAATACCTTGACTGATGAATTAGTCCGTACCCGAGAAGAAGATCAAAGGAGAAACCTAACCCAGAAATTGACTCAAGAATTTCGTTCTGGAAATTCTAACCGTGGAAAAAATATAGGTTCTACCTCTGCACCCTACTGTAGGTATTGCAAAAGAAAGCATTTAGGAAGATGCTCCATATACTATAATTTTTGCAAAATATCGGGACACAAGGAAGAAGACTGCAGGAAGAAAAACAGCAGGATATGCTACAACTGCGGAGAACAAGGTCACATCAAGCCAAACTGTCCAAAAGTAGCTCCAGACACAGATAACAAGAATACTAAAAATGCTAGAGCATTTGTTTTGACTGCAGATGAAGCCAAGATGATTCCAGATGTCATCGCTGGTACGTTTTTAGTTAATGATGTTTTTTCTAAAGTATTATTTGACTCTGGTGCAAACCAAAGTTTTATTAATACATCGCTTTGCAAATTTCTAAATCAGTCATTAACTAAACTACCACTAGAATGCGTAGTAGAAACAGCTAATGGAGAAACCATTAGGATTTCTGAAATCTTGCAAGGAGCAAGAATAGAAATTTTAAATCAGAAATTTATTGCAAACCTCTATCCCATGAATCTGGTAGGATTTGATGTTGTTTTAGGAATGGATTGGTTAATAGCCAATAAAGCAAGTATTTTATGTGATCAAAAGTTAATTCAAATAAGTTCACCAAAAGGTAAAAAGATCACAATTAAAGGAGATAAACCTTTTAGGTCTACTAAATTTATCTCTGTGATGAAAACTGCAAGTTGTATGAGAAAAGGTTCTATAGTGTATTTGATTTCTATAATTACTAACACTAAAGGAAAAGAACTAAAAGACATTCCAGTAGTGTCACAGTTTTTAGATGTCTTTCCAGAAGAATTACCAGGACTACCTCCGGATAGAGAAGTTGAATTCAGAATCCATTTAATACCAGGAACATCACCAATTGCCAAAGCACCTTACCGTTTGGCACCTGCAGAAATGCAAGAATTGAAGAAACAATTAGATGAATTGTTGGAAAAAGGATTTATACAACCAAGTTCGTCGCCATGGGGAGCGCCGATACTGTTTGTTAAAAAGAAGGACGGATCAATGCGTATGTGCATTGATTATCGTGAATTAAACAAAGTCACGATTAAGAATCGGTACCCATTACCAAGAATCGATGATCTGTTTGATCAACTACAAGGGGCTCGATTTTTCTCTAAAATCGATTTAAGATCAGGATATCATCAATTAAAGGTACAGGAAGAGGATATTCCTAAAACTGCATTTAGAACAAGGTATGGTCATTATGAATTTACTGTCATGCCATTTGGTTTAACCAATACCCCAGCTGCATTTATGGACATGATGAACCGAATATGTAAGCCATGTTTGGATAAATTCATAATTGTATTCATAGATGATATTCTAATTTACTCTAAGAGTAAAGAGGATCATGCAAAACATTTGCTCGCACTTTTAAGTTTATTAAGAAAGGAAAAACTTTATGCTAAGTTTTCAAAGTGCGAGTTTTGGTTAGAACAGGTACAATTCCTTGGACACCTAGTCAATCATGAAGGAATTCATGTAGATCCAACCAAAATCGAGGCAATTACTAAATGGAAAACCCCTGAATCACCAACTGAGGTTAGAAGTTTCTTAGGATTGGTCGGGTATTATAGAAGATTTATTAAAGATTTCTCTAGAATAGCCATTCCCTTAACTAAACTGACCTGTAAATCTGTTAAGTTTGAATGGGGATTAAAACAAGAAGAAGCCTTTAGAATCCTTAAGCAAAGATTAACCCATACACCTATACTAGCATTACCAGAAGGAACTAAAGACTTTGTAGTCTATTGTGATGCTTCTAGATTAGGTTATGGATGTGTATTGATGCAACGTCAAAAGGTTATAGCTTATGCATCTAGACAACTTAAGAATCATGAAGAGAATTATTCAACCCATGATTTAGAATTAGGAGCTATAATTTTTGCTCTTAAGATTTGGAGACATTACCTTTATGGTAGTAAGTTTACCATATTTACTGATCACAAAAGTTTAAGGTATGTTTTCGGGAAAAAGGAATTGAATACGAGACAAAGGCGTTGGATGGAATTTCTTAGTGATTATGATTGTGATATTCAGTATCATGAAGGAAAAGCCAATATAGTGGCAGATGCTTTAAGCCGAAAGTATCATGAAAAATAAAAAAGGGTACGTTCTCTTAAATTAAATCTGCAAGTAGATTTAAAATATCAGATAAGAAAAGCACAAGAATCAGTAATCAAGGATGATTCTGAAAAATTAAAAGGTATGTTAAAAGAATTGGAACAAGGGACAGATGGAATTTGGAGATTCCATAAAAAGAGAATGTGGATACCTAAATTAGGAAATTTACGTCATCTTATATTAGAAGAAGCCCATAAGTCTAAGTATACGATGCATCCAGGAAGTGATAAAATGTACCAGGATTTAAGAAAAAATTTATGGTGGATAGGAATGAAAAAGGACATAGCAGTCTATGTTTCTAAATGTTTGACCTGTTCACAAGTTAAAGCTGAACATCAGAAACCCTCAGGTTTGTTACAACAATTAGAAATGCCAGTTTGGAAATGGGAATTTATAACAATGGATTTTGTTACTAAATTACCTAAAACAAGGAAAGGAAATGATACAATCTGGGTGATTGTAGATAGGCTAACTAAGTCAGCTCATTTTTTACCAATGAAGGAAACAATTAGTATGGAACAATTATCTAAGTTATATGTAAATGAAATTGTTTCTTTACATGGCATTCCTTTATCAATGGTTTCTGATAGGGATAGTCGATTTACATCTCATTTTTGGTCAAGTTTCCAAAAGGCAATGGGAACCAAGTTAAAGCTGAGTACTGCTTATCATCCACAAATGGATGGACAAAGTGAAAGGACAATTCAGACAATGGAGGGCATGCTTAGAGCTTGTGTAATTGATTTTGGAGGTAATTGGGACGATCACTTACCTTTAATAGAATTTTCTTATAATAATAGCTATCACACAAGTATCAATGCTGCACCATTTGAAGCACTTTATGGACGAAAGTGTCGAACCCCAGTCTGTTGGGCAGAAATTGGGGAAAAGCAACTATCTGGACCTGAGATAGTGTAGGAAACAACTGACAAGATTATTCAAGTCAAGGAACGACTGAAAGCAGCACGTGATAGACAAAAGAGTTATGCTAATAACCGACGCAAGCCGTTGGAATTTCAAGTAGGAGATAAAGTATTGTTAAAAGTTTCTCCTTGGAAAGGAGTGGTAAGATTCATCAAACGGGGAAAGCTAAGTCCCAGGTATGTTGGACCTTTTAAGATTATTAAAAGAATAGGATCTGTAGCCTATCAACTACAACTGCCAGAAGAAATAGTAGGTATACATGATGTCTTTCATGTATCTAATCTTAAAAAGTGTTTAGCTGATGAATCATTGATAGTACCTCTTAAGGATATAGAGGTAAATGAACAACTCAAATTTGTAGAAAGACCTCTACAGATTGAAGATAGGAAAGTCAAGAATCTCAAATACAAGAGACTAGTTCTAGTCAAAGTGAAGTGGGACTCCAAAAGAGGACCTGAGTACACATGGGAGCTTGAAGCAGAAATGAAAAGAAAATATCCGCATTTGTTTCAATAGATCTCGAGGACGAGCTCTAAAACAAGGTGGGGAGAATGTAACAACCCTCGGTAAAACCAACACCCTCATAATATTTCCTACCCTCTAATATATTATAAAATATTCCAATATGTCTTATATTACACCCCGTATGTGAAAACCGAGCCCAAGTTATGTTATAAGTATAAAATAAATAAAAATCTGAAAATAGTAAGTTGAGGCGGGCCGCGTAAAACCTCACCTCAACCTTACGCGGGCCGCGACAGATCATGAAACGCGGATGCATCCGGTGCTGACACGTGTCGACATCGTGTCGAGTCTACTAGCTGACCCAGCTAAGCTATAGTGTTGACTGATGTTGACGCGGGCCGCGTAAAGGTCCCTTATCTTTTACGCGGGCCGCGACATGACCAGATTACACAACTATAAATAGATAGCATCAGATTACAATTTCCGTCGCTCACATTTCAATCTCAATCTCGAATTTCTGTAGGAAAGTTATAATATTTGGGTATTATACCCCTAATTAGCGAGGTTCTGCTCCGTTGTAAGTATTATAACCCCAGTTTCATAATAGTTACGCTGCCCGATTGATTTAGGGTTCCGTAACAACTGTCGTGGTTCTGCCCGACGTAGTTGTTGGAATGCCGTCTCGGGGAGGGTATCATTAATATTTTCAAAGGGTTATGGTACTAACCAATGTACATTTGTATAAATTATAGATTATATCCAGGAAACCCTTACGAAAAGCCTAAAACAGCAATGTGAGTTTATCCTCTTTTTGTTAAACTTCTCTGTAATATTTTACAAAACCTTAAATGTTTTACAATGCGATTAAGCGGTGATTGAGTCTTTGTAGTTCTTCAATTACTGTCGGTATTTGGGGTTTTGTATACAAAATTTATTACTTGCGAGTAGTAAGTCGGAATGACAGTACGTTACCATTGGACGACGAGTAGCCAATGTGTAATATGACGCACAAGTCAAGGATTGACAGTACTGAATGAGTAATTGTGTAGAAATAAACAATGTGATCGCTCTCAATACTTTGTTAATTGATAAAATGTTCTTGATTAAAAATGGGATTCACTCACCAGTATTTCCCACTGACAAAATATTTTTAAAACATGTTTCAGGTAACACAATGTGAAAGCCAACTGGGAAAAAGCCAGCTCGAGAGCACTGACGGCTTGGAAAATAAGTGGCTATAAAAGTTATCTAATAAGAAATGTTTTAAATTCAATAAAATAGGGTTTTGTCCCTATGAATGTACTGTAACAAGAAACTTGGGTTTTGCCCATGTATTTATTAATATCTATTATGGTGGTTTTACTCTGATAAACATTTCCTAACTACGGTCCTGATGTAAATTCCGCTGCGAGATTAAATAACTGATACCACCGAAACTCTGAGTTCGCATCCGCCCGTTCCCGGGACAGATAAGGGATCGGGGGTTGCGACAGAAACAATCCAATAACGTGGACTTACAGCCCACTTAGAATACATTCTAGGCCCAATAATCGTTTAGCATCATCCTTTCTTCCTTTTCACCGCTTTTAATTATGTCCATACTTCTTTCATATATTCATATACCGCAGTTTCTTTTCTCCCGTTTTTTAACAAAGTCTTGTAGTTTCATGCAAACTAGATGTTTGATGAAATGCCTCAATGAACAATCTCACTTATTATGCTCCTATTCAACTTTAGTTTGTCTTCAACCCTTATTTTTAATAGGTGGTATATGTAGCTGTTGTGATTATATTTTCGTGTTTTGTTGTGTCTAATCGATTCATATTCAAATTCATTTTTATGTTAACGTTATATGCTTAGTGAATTAAGAACCGAAAATGTTGATGACATTGCACCATCATCAAATTCATTGGAAGTTAATTAAATTAACATGTAGGATTTATGAGGCATTACACAGAAAGATAGACATTTTAGATTGGATATGCAAAACTGACCCTCCATTCTGTTTGAAACGAATCATGAGTTTTTATACTTCGGAATGTTACATTCAAATTTGCAGGTTTAGTTTAAGACCAAATTTGCAGGTTTATTTTAATGCATTAAATATTTCTAAAATACTTTGCAATCTGTTTTCTTTTTTTAATTTGTTTCTTTCTCTGGTAGTACTTGTGAATCTCTAATTGACATATCTCATTTTCAAGAGTAAAATGCACGGATAGTCCCAGTGGTTTGGTGAAATTTCACCTTTAGTCCCAAACTTTTCAGAATTACACTCTTAGTCCCTGTGGTTTGACAAGTTGTTACTCGGATAGTCCCTAAAGCGGATGAAGGTTACTCGGATAGTCCCTGTGGTTTGACAAGTTGTTACTCGGATAGTCCTTGTCATTTCACACCCACTTAACCAGAAAAACTAACCTCCATCCGCTTTGGAGACTATCCGAGTAACAACTTGTCAAACCACAGGGACTAAGAGTGTAATTTTGAAAAGTTGGGGACTAAAGGTGAAATTTCACCAAACCACAGGGACTATCCGTGCATTTTACTCCATTTTCAATTTGAATTCCTTTTGTTAAATTTTTCTTTGTGAGAAAGGATGGTGCTCATCAATTAGGCTCCCATTGATTTCAAGAATGTAAAAATGATATGATTCTTACACGATTGAAGTTTACTGTGTAGTATGCATGTTACAGAGTTATATAAATAGTAAAAATTTGTGTACAATAAGCTCCTGCCTAAGGCAACAAAGTATGCAAATGGGACAGGAAAACCTTCTAAGATATTAGTAAATATGCTGACTTATCTGAATTTATTTGACTTATCTCCAAGATGTACGGTTCCTAAGAAAAGTAGAACTTGTAACCACCATAAACTGATTTGTAACTATCAATAACATTTTGCACCTTCAATTGGAACTTTAAAACAAGTGGCGAAGCTTGACGGAAGAGACGGGGGGTCGAAAACGTATATATACCCAAAAATTTCTATAGAACCGGGGGGTCGAAAACGTATATACCCAAAAATTTCTATATGAAAACTACATATATTACTGAGTGAAAAATTCTGAGGTCCCCCCCCCCCCCGCTCAATCCTGCGCCCGGTTCAAAACCATATGTCATACATTCAAGATGTTAAACTTGATTGTGTTTATACTCCTTTTTTACACTTGAAATTCATTATCACTACTTTTAAATTCAAATGTAAAACTTAATAAATGCAGAATTTTTACAATCTACTAAGACCATCCGTAGTGGGGCGTGATTTTTAAAAAAAATTGCAAAATAACGCCCCAAAACGCCACCACCCCCATTACATGGGGCGTTATCCAGCGTTTTTTTTTGAAAAAAAATGATATTGGCGTTTTAATTAAAACGCGCTTTGTACATCTTGACCATTTTGACCCACCAATCACTAATGCCCCATGTCTGACAACATCTGAGCTAGCACATGTGAGTTTGTCTTCATATGGCACTTTTTAATTTAATATCATATGTTTTAAATTAAAAAAAAAAGTGAAATGATTGCATGGGGGTTATTGGCATAATGCCCCACTACGCCACTTTTGCTATAATGCCCCATCGCTGACTAGGACGCTACGTGTCGGATAATGCCCCATGGTGGGGGCATTATAACACATTACCACTACACATGGTCTAACAGTTTAACACAACAAATAATATTATGCAATGGACTATCCATTTGTTTGAAAGTACTAGTGGAAATTCTGAACACCACCTACGTTGCTAACAATTTAACCCACTTATAATAAATATATCCAAGGCCCAACTAATGTCCAAAGGTTATGCATTGCGTTTTAATCCAAATGGTCAGATAGGCCCAACTG
The DNA here is from genome assembly GCA_030545235.1 of Helianthus tuberosus. Classification (NCBI taxonomy): domain Eukaryota; kingdom Viridiplantae; phylum Streptophyta; class Magnoliopsida; order Asterales; family Asteraceae; genus Helianthus; species Helianthus tuberosus. Next base: position 8,707,417 of record CM060397.1, read on the forward strand.
CAACCACTGAGGATGGGTGTTCGATTAAAAATTAAAACAAATTATCTATTTTATTGGTAAAATGGTGGTTATATCCCTTATGTTAAGACCATTTGGTGTGGTGGTGGGGCATGAACAGAGGGCGTTAAACATTATGTGGTAGCCACGTAAGTAAGAGGGTGTGGTAAAAAAAGCATGGGATGGTGTTGGGTGTATAAAAGGGTCCCACCTAGTGTTAAAAAAACTAACCAATCACAAACCTTTTACCACAAACCACCAATCAACTCGTGCCACATCACCAACCAAATTGCCCTCCATGCTGGTGAAGAATCCTCTGCCCCCACACAACGGCGTGGAAAATGCCAAGCCCGGGGTGGTTTTGTGGGCGTTGACTGACCTCCACGGCAGATTTTCATGCCCACACCGTTGGTAACACCGATAACATCCGGATATCCAGTTTCCAGATATCCAGTCGAACATGGATAGCTTGGCAACCCTTGATTTGAGTTGGACTGATATAGAAATAATCCCACCGCCAGTTGGACGATTTTGTACCAACCTTGTGTCCTTAGATTTAAGGAATTGTAAAAACCTGAAAAGGATAGAGGGCAACTTTCATCTCTTAAAAAGTTTGAAAGACCTTCATCTCACCTATTGGAAGGGGCTAAAATCTTTCCATAAAGACCGGTTGGTGAGCCTTAAGCTTCCCCAGTTTCCACGTTTCTTAAGGAAGTTAAATCTTAGTAGGTGCAAATTGGGTGATGGAGACATCCCATCTGATATTTGTGGGTTAGTAAACCTACAGGTACTATACCTAAGTAGTAATAAAATTTCCCGGTTACATTCCGGCATCTCCCGACTCCCAGGTCTCAAGTGCCTTGATTTGTCATGGTGCGTGAACCTTGTAGAATTGCCAGACCTCCCATCAAGCATAGCTATTCTCAAAGCACATGAGTGTCACTCACTTGAAATTGTAAGAGATTTATCAGACTATAAATGGTTGTGGGAAGTCTCACTTTGGAGGAGAGCGAATAAGAGTGTACTACTTTCTATGCTTGAGGTATAACTCTTATCTTGTTTTTCAATTTCAATTTTTTTTTAACTTAGAAGATAATAATTATATTCATCATAATTGGAATGAAAACGTGGTAGGGAAATGCAACTGAAGATCGCTTTACGAGTTTCATAAGTCCCGTTGTTGAACCATCAAGCATTTTTACAAATTCTGTCACATTGCAACTTCCACACAAATGGTACAGTGAGTTTAGTGGATTTTTATTATCATTACGAGCTCGTAATTGCTTTTTCGGGATGTATAACATAGTTATTAAGCAGGAGATGTCCACGGATCAATCTGAGAAATTTGATAACGATTGTAGGGAACCATTTAACTTTAAGTATGAAAGGGTGGGTTATGTACCCTTTAGTTCATTGAGGCACATCCCATGGTTCAATCCTACATACACTAAAAATATTTCATTTCAGACTCATGGCGGTGGTCTTAATGTAGAACTTGCTCGTGGTAAAAGTAAAATAGGTGATTTAAACAAACTCCCAATCAATTACTCAGAATGTTGGGATGAAGAATATGAAAATACAAAGACACTTGTGATAATATATGATTCAAAGTCCACTGAAATTCAGATTTCATGGCGTCATTAATCGTTGACACCGACATTAATGTTGCAGGTAAACTCCAAGATTTTGTTTCTAGCATTGTCAAAAACCATTACTCGGTCTCAGTTTCAACATTATTAGGCCCACATTCTCTTACCATTTCTAGTTTGCTCTTTTGCTTCTCCAACATTATTGCAGTCTACAAAAAAAAGTTGTAATAAAATTTTCTTTATTATCTCTTAAGACTTCACATTCTATACTTTGTTCATTACTAGGTTTCATATCGTTTTTGTAGGTTGTTGCTCCTCTTTATGCATATTATCGTATGTGTAAGCAAAAAAGGTATGTTATTTATAGAGGAGGATACAAGACGGGTCAAAATGAGTTACGAGTTGAAACGGCATGTTTATACAGGCCAAAATGGGGTTGATAAGAAAATACAAATGAAATCGACTAGTCGGTGATAAAAGGGGCTCTTGATACCGAACATATATACGGCACCTATCAGCCATCCATATTTTTATGGGGTTGTAATAATGGTGTGGTGTGTGTATTTGGACTTTGGTGAACTGTTTTGCTTGTATGTATATTTTGGTTCTCCAGCTTAGCTAGCTTCTTGCTCGCCGGATCCTGGTGGATGAATGCAGCATCATCCGTGATCCTGCTTGAACCAACAGACAATGAAACCGGTGTCGGTTTCAAATCGGTTCTTCTCTTAATAGCTGCCATGAAATCGTAGAAAATTGGCTTTGATTAACCGGTTGTAGTCGCTAATAATCCCAATTGTCTCTTCACTGTTCTTGCTGACTTTATTTCCTCTTTTTTCAAGAAAATTCTTCAAATCATGGAATTTTCCATACCGTGATGTAACAAAAACAAACCGTTAGCTAAATGGGTTAGCATATCCGAATCAAAGTTTTGTCAATTAGAAAGAAACCTTTCCGGGTTCTTGGGTTGGGGATTGCGACTTGCGAGTCAGTACTCGTGCATGATCCAATCGGTTCCTGACCCATGTGGGGGGTTTCCTTTGCAAAACACGAGTGTTTTCTTCATTCCCCAACTCGTAATCTGGTTGCTTTCCGATACCCCAATAAAGAAGCCCGATTCGTTCAGTTCTCATTCTGGTATTTGATTTCTTTTGTGCTAAAAGAAAATCGCAGTCACCGAACACATAGAACCAAAAGCTTACTATAATGAATCGATTAAAGCTTTGTTTGTATGAAAAAAATGCTAAACATTTGATCTAAGCATACCTTTGGACGTCTGGAGATTCCTTTTTTTTTTTGTTTTTTCTCTTTTGTGTTAAAGTTCATATGATAATCATATGTATAGTTATAGTTTAGACCGTGGGGTATCGTGGGGCATGGGTTGACACGTGGAGTTCGAGCCCCCCGCTGGTGAATAACGTGTCTGTGGGGTATGGCGGGGCGTGGCTAGCCCGGCGTGGCTTGGCCATGTGTATTAAAATAAAATAAAAATCTAAAATTAAAAAATACACACAACATTTAAAAAAAAAAAAGCCTAAAATTTTATTAAAATTTCCTAAATATTACAAAATTCTACAAAAAAAGGATTACAAAAAAAAAAACCTAAAGCGTTAGGTAGATTTCGAAAAGGGCGAGCTTGTCAAACGGCTTCCGCTCCTTGCCCCGGAACTCGATGTTGGCCACCGCAACCCGGTCTTCGTGACTTATCTCACCGCCCGGGACTCTGTCGTAGTAGGCTTTAAAACGATCGAGTTTCGGCCGTAGCTCGCGACCTCGCGCCACTTGTGTTGTCACGCGTTTAAATTGTGCCGGCCGTTTCCCACGTTGTGCCAGTAGCTTGCGAAACTTCCGGCCAGTAACGGGTCTCACCCGGTTGGCGGCTGTCACACCCTCAAATTCCACATGCGGAGTATCACCGCGAGACGTGTGACTGCCCAGGATCAAGCCATCAATTACATAGAACATTTAACACAAGTAAGATAAAAACATAGTAGGTTTGTAATAAAGTTCCAAAACATAGCAAGTTTAACAAAATAAGGTTCGAGCATTTAGCGGAAGCGTTAAGTTCATAAGTAGCTTAAAACAATTATTCAAAAGTAGAAATCCGATAACAGATCCTAGACGACAACCACAGCGCTCCAAGCGGACTCCAGCATAGCATCTACGGACCTGCAAGCACGCAGTAGTGTGTCAACATAAAGTCGGCGAGTTCACGGTTTTCAAAAAGGTTTTCCACGTTATCCAAAAACATTCGTTTGTGAGTTATCATGTTATCAAAACATGTTGTGGGAAATCCATCCCAAAATGAGCTACTAAACTGTATAGTACCGAAACTTTGACGTAGTTGTTGTTTGCCCTCTTAGGTCAATGTCTACCGTCATTGACCCGTTAATCCAGATAATAGTTCACGCCCGGCTCCCCGCACGGTGTGAGGTTGTCAAACCTAATAGCGCTATCAACTAATATCTTGTTCGCTCCCCGCGATTAATCGGTATTAGTGTAAGGGACTTTCCTTGGTAGAGTTTTGTTTAGTATGGTAGCTCCCAAACAATTGGGAGTGCATGCTTTATGAGTTTTTATAAAGTTGTCACACCGTTACCTTGGTGTGAGCGAAGTTCCCAAATCATTGAGAATGCGAGCGTTTAGTTTAAGTGTGAACTCACCTTTGATTGCTCAGTAGATAATACTTTATCCTAAACCGGGTCAACCGCGTCCTATAACGATTACCCATCGTTAGGACCGTATGCAAATAATTCACATATAACAAACATTTCATACATGTAGCAAGTAATCACGTATTTCACAGTAGTATACAAACAGTAGGTAGTTTACGACTAAACAGTGTGTGAACACGATCATTAATAATTGTGCGACTTATATACAGTGAAGGATATGATATAACAGATGTGTGAATGTTTTTATGATTTGAATTACAATCAAACAGTGCATGACTAACACCCTGGCCCAAGTTGTACAGCCCAACAAGGTGACTTGTGCAATCAGTACCCATTTATGCGATTCAAGAGTATGTTGTACGATTAAAAGTCTTTGTGCGATCAACAAATTAAAGTGGTGGGGCCAGTTAATTTGAGTGTGCATTTATAACAGATTGTGCGACCAGTATTGTGCTATGTTCTAATTTGTGTTCATGATTTAAGACAATTGTGCGATTCATCTCAAAGAAAAATTGTGCGATCAATAGTGGTGGGACCCAAACATTTAATGTGCGGTCCTAGGTTTGTATGAACTTTATCATTTATACTCCTTACTATCTTAAATCAAACCAACTAAGGACAAAACATGTGTATCATACCATTTTTGAATCATGAAACATTCATGTAGGTGGTACCTCATGCAAAGCCATTTGTACATTTTATGAAGAAAACCCAATTCATCAAACACCATTATGAGTATGCGATATTCTGTTTGTTCGATGATGATTGAGACAGCAGAATCAACTTTTATATTATGATTTCAACTTAGTATCTCACATTTAGAGAGTTGTACCTTACGCATGAAAAGTTGTACACACCATAGTTTCAAGCTCACGAAAAGAAAACCCAGATCATATAATTCATACTGTTTCATGTCTATGTTTGCAAATCTGCGTTATAAATCATCTAAGGCTCACAACATTCATGTCATCTTTATTAACACATACAACTTCAACATGAATCGTCCTAGCAATTACCAACATTGGCAACAGCTCTATATTCGGCTTCTGCACTGGATCTAGAGACGGTAGTTTGGCGCTTGGAAGACCAGGAGATCAGATTATCAGCGTAGTATATGCAGTAACCGCTAGTAGATCGTCTCGTATCGGGGCAACCTGCCCAGTCAGCATCTGTGTACGCAGTGAGAGACGGAGACGAAAAATGACTCAATGTGATACCGAACGAAGACGTGCCTTTAATGTATCGGATAATTCGCTTCAAGGCATTCCAATGAGATTGCATGGGGGAGTGCATGTGCATGCACACCTGCTGAACAACATATGTAATCTCCGGTCGAGTGAAGGTCAGATATTGCAGTGCCCCAGCTAAGCTTCGGTATAGAGTGGGGTCATGAAACAGGTCACCGCAAGCACCGAGCTTAGCATTCGTATCAACCGGAGTGGCGACTGGGTTGCATGATTGCATGCCCGCACGAGTAATGATGTCTGTGGCATATGATTGTTGTGAGAGGAACAAGTTCGTGCGAATGACCGAAATACCAAGGAAGTAACTGAGGGGACCAAGGTCTTTCATGGCGAATTCACTAGCAAGTTTGGCCAGAAGTTGATGTCGGAGAGCCGCTGACGATGTGACAAGAAGAATGTCATCGACATATAAGAGTAGAAAAGCCGTATTATGCCCCTGATGAAGTGTGAAGAGAGATGCATCACATTTGCTGTGGTGAAAACCCAATGTGAGAACGTAATCAGTAAACCGTTGGTACCAAGCCCGTGGTGCCTGTTTCAATCCATAGAGTGACTTTTTCAGTGAGCAAACATAGTCGGGATAGTGTTTGTCTCGAAAACCCATCGGTTGATACATGTAGACCGTCTCATTAAGGTTACCATGTAAGAAGGCGTTAGTGACGTCTAGTTGATGTACGTCCCAACCCTTCGAGATGGCAATAGATAACACTGTCTTGATAGTTGCCGGTTTCACAACCGGGCTAGAAGTCTCACCACAATCCACGCCAATCTGTTGTAATCTTCCGTCACACACAAGACGAGCTTTATATCGCTCGAGAGTACCATTGGACTTAAATTTGTGTTTGAACAACCACATGCTTCTTATAACATTCATATGTGGCTGTCTTGGGACCAAATCCCATGTCCTGTTCCTAATTAATGCATGATATTCAGTTGACATTGCAGAGTACCATTCCGGAATAGATAAGGCATCGGCTGGGTTTTTGGGTATGGGCATGGGTGAGGTGGATGTATGTAAGGAGAATGGTTGTTTGGGTTTGTGAATGCCACTCATGGAACGAGTGTGCATGGTTCGGGTTGGTGGTGGGGGCGGACATGGGTCGGGTTGTGGATCGGGCGGAGGTGTGTGTGGGCCGGTGGTATGGTTGGGCTGTATTGGGCTTGACGGTGTGACAGGAGAGGTGGGATTGGGCGACGTGGGCTGTGGGGACGGGTTAGGCGATGTGGGATGTGGAGACGGGTTGGGCAGGTCATTGGGCCGAGAGGTATGCATGGGTGAGTGGGCTGTGAAAGGTGGGTCGGCCGAGGAGTTGGTGTTAGGGATGTTCGGGTTGGATGAGGACATGACATGAGGCCAAAGGTGAGGTGGAAACGGGTCAGTGAGGAAGTTGTAGGATGGAGTGGGTGAGATTGATTGGGCGAACGGGAAGGTGGTTTCATGAAAGGCTACATGCCGAGAGATGAAGACTTGGTGTGTGGTAAGGTTAAGGCATCGATAGCCTCGATGGTTGGGGGGTAGCCTAGGAAAACACAAGGGTGTGACCGATGGTCCAGCTTGTGTATGGTGGTGGATGGAGTGAGCGGGTAGCATAAACATCCAAAGACTCGTAAGTGGGCATAGGAGGGTGTGGATAGGTAGAGTAGTTCAGTTGGTGTTTTATTTTTGGTGAGTGTAATTGGGAGAATGTTTAATAGGTAGGTGGCGGTTTCAAGTGCGTGGTGCCAGAAATAGGTAGGAAGGGAAGCATGGGCTAGAAGTGTGCGCATCATGTTATTTATGGTTCGTATTTTGCGCTCGGCCTTCCCGTTTTGGGAAGAGGTGTAGGGGCATGAGGGGCGGTAAAGAATACCGTTAGTGTTGAAAAAACTTTGAAAAGCGGAGTTGACATACTCTTTCCCATTGTCACATTGGAAGGTTTTAATGACCCGTTCAAATTGAGTTTTAATATTTTTTGCAAATTGTGTAAAAGTGGGGAAGTCATGCGATTTTTGAGAAATAGGGAATGTCCATAAAAAATTGGTTAAGTCGTCGAGGAACAATATATAATATTTATGGCCAGCTGAACTAACAATAGGTGACGTCCACACGTCACTATGTATGATATCAAATGGTTGGGTAGTGTAAGAAGTAGACGCATAAAACGGTAAACGAATACTTTTTCCATAAACACAAGACTGGCATACATTATTCTCAAAATTATTAAAGTCAATGGAACAAGAAATTTTTAATGAATGTAAAGACGGGCGCCCTGGGTGACCAAGACGGTGATGCCAGAGTTGTGAAGAAATAGCGGCAAGAGCAGTAGGTGAGGAGGAGCTGGGTCCCAAAAGCAAAGGATAAAGATCACCGCTGCTGTTGCATCGCAGGAGTGGGGTCCTGGTCTTGTAATCCTTCACAAGAAAACCAAACGGGTCAAATTCAACAGACACAGAATTATCGGTTGTAAATCTACGGACATAAATTAGGTTTTTAAGTAATTTGGGTGAGTAAAGGACATTTTTTAGAATGAAAGGTGGATAAGGTTTGGGTAGGTATTTGGTGCCTGTACCTATAACCGGATTAGTATCTCCATTGCCAACAATAATATTTTTAGACATGCAAGAATTAGAAAAGGAATGATAATCACCTTGTTCATTAGACATATTCGTTGTTGCGCCAGTGTCCATGTACGGTATCGGGTCATGTTGTTGCAGAGACAGTGTACATAGCATGTTCGATATCTGTTGGAGTATAAGCTGCATGAAGCCCGTGTGTGGGCCTTGGCCCAAGTAACTCCTGTGTACCCGTAGGAGGAGGCTGTTGTTTGTTGTTGGACGTGGGGTAGGGGCAAGGTGGCGGCGACCAGGAGTTGTAGTGCTGCGGCTGCTGTGGTGGGTATCCGGACCAGGTACTCATCCATGGAACATAGGGTGGCTGCCAGTAAGTGTTGGTGGGTGGGTAACGTGACCGGCCAGACGAACCGCGGCCGCGGCCACATCCGCGAGACCTGCCACGTCCCCGTGAGTCGGAGCGGTAAGGGTTCGGAGGTGAGTCATGGTGGGTTGGGGTGCGGCTGGTGGTGGTGTTTAGAGCTGTGGCAGTCTTGGACGCAAGGAGCGCCTGTTCAGCTTTGCGTGTTTCAACTTGGATGAGTCTAGAGCGGGCTGTATAGAACAAAGGTAGCGGGTCCTGTTGTTGCAGAATAGTGGCGATGCCTTCATAAGATTCATTGAGCCCAGTAATTAGTTGCAACACAAGACGTTCATCATCAACCGGGGCATTGACATTTGCAAGTTGATCAGCCAGGACTTTAAGTTCCTGGCAATAGGCAGAGACAGAAGAGAAAGCATCTAGACGAGTGTTGGAAAATTTCTGCATGAGGTGGATGGCTCTGGAACTTTTGTTATCTTGAAACAGGTTTTCAATGGCGGTCCAGGCTTCATGTGCGGTAGATGTTTTATTGATTATGGTGTGTAGAAGATCATTAGAAATCGTGCTATATATCCATTGTAAAACAATGGCATCAAGCCGTTCCCAATCGGCTGAGGGTTTGGGTGGGTCGGAAGAGGAGGTTTCGGTGGTGGAGGGTTTCGGCGGAGAGAGGTGGTCGTGGACAAGAAAGGCTTTGCATTGTATTTTGAAGAGGGTGGCCCATGAGTTATATTGAGAAGATTCGATCTCCAGGGTTATAGGAATTAGGTTTTTGATATTGGAAACTGTGGTTGCAGGGTGAAGGGAGGGGGAGGTGGTCGACGGCATAAGAGAGGAGGTCATGGCTGATGTAGTCATCGGCACAGGGTGGGGATGAGAGGAGCAGTAGATCGAACAAGAAAGGGGGCGGCGATTTAGGGTTTAGCAGAGGAGAGATGTCTGGACTCTTGATACCATGATAGAATAGGTTCGATACCCTCTCTCCATTCATTCTATTGTATTTATAATTACATTGTGCCTCTCTATTTTAGGATAGAGATCAATACAAATCATTACAATATATACAAAATATACGCTAGCTATTAAAAAATACACACAACATTTAAAAAAAAAAGCCTAAAATTTTATTAAAATTTCCTAAATATTACAAAATTCTACAAAAAAAAGGATTACAAAAAAAAAAAAAAAAAAAAAAATCCTAAAGCGTTAGGTAGATTTCGAAAAGGGCGAGCTTGTCAAACGGCTTCCGCTCCTTGCCCCGGAACTCGATGTTGGCCGCAACCCGGTCTTCATGACTTATCTCACCGCCCGGGACTCTGTCGTAGTAGGCTTTAAAACGATCGAGTTTCGGCCGTAGCTCGCGCCACTTGTGTTGTCACGCGTTTAAATTGTGCCGGCCGTTTCCCACGTTGTGCCAGTAGCTTGCGAAACTTCCGGCCAGTAACGGGTCTCACCCGGTTGGCGGCTGTCACACCCTCAAATTCCACATGCAGAGTATCACCGCGAGAAGTGTGACTGCCCAGGATCAAGCCATCAATTACATAGAACATTTAACACAAGTAAGATAAAAACATAGTAGGTTTGTAATAAAGTTTCAAAACATAGCAAGTTTAACAAAATAAGGTTCGAGCATTTAGCGGAAGCGTTAAGTTCATAAGTAGCTTAAAACAATTATTCAAAAGTAGAAATCCGATAACAGATCCTAGACGACAACCACAGCGCTCCAAGCGGACTCCAGCATAGCATCTACGGACCTGCAAGCATGCAGTAGTGTGTCAACATAAAGTCGGTGAGTTCACGGTTTTCAAAAAGGTTTTCCATGTTATCCAAAAACATTCGTTTGTGAGTTATCATGTTATCAAAACATGTTGTGGGAAATCCATCCCAAAATGAGCTACTAAACTCTATAGTACCGAAACTTTGACGTAGCTGTTGTTCGCCCTCTTAGGTCAATGTCTACCGTCATTGACCCGTTAATCCAGATAATAGTTCACGCCCGGCTCCCCGCACGGTGTGAGGTTGTCAAACCTAATAGCGCTATCAACTAATATCCTGTTCGCTCCCCGCGATTAATCGGTATTAGTGTAAGGGACTTTCCTTGGTAGAGTTTTGTTTAGTATGGTAGCTCCCAAACAATTGGGCGTGCATGCTTTATGAGTTTTCATAAAGTTGTCACACCGTTACCTTGGTGTGAGCGAAGTTCCCAAGTCATTGGGAATGCGAGCGTTTAGTTTAAGTGTGAACTCACCTTTGATTGCTCAGTAGATAATACTTTATCCTAAACCGGGTCAACCGCGTCCTATAACGATTACCCATCGTTAGGACCGTATGCAAATAATTCACATATAACAAGCATTTCATACATGTAGCAAGTAATCACGTATTTCACAGTAGTATACAAACAGTAGGTAGTTTACGACTAAACAGTGTGTGAACACGATCATTAATAATTGTGCGACTTATATACAGTGAAGGATATGATATAACAGATGTGTGAATGTTTTTATGATTTGAATTACAATCAAACAGTGCATGACTAACACCCTGGCCCAAGTTGTACAGCCCAACAAGGTGACTTGTGCAATCAGTACCCATTTGTGCGATTCAAGAGTATGTTGTACGATTAAAAGTCTTTGTGCGATCAACAAATTAAAGTGGTGGGGCCAGTTAATTTGAGTGTGCATTTATAACAGATTGTGCGACCAGTATTGTGCTATGTTCTAATTTGTGTGCATGATTTGAGACAATTGTGCGATTCATCTCAAAGAAAAATTGTGCGATCAATAGTGGTGGGACCCAAACATTTAATGTGCGGTCCTAGGTTTGTATGAACTTTATCATTTATACTCCTTACTATCTTAAATCAAACCAACTAAGGACAAAACATGTGTATCATACCATTTTTGAATCATGAAACATTCATGTAGGTGGTACCTCATGCAAAGCCATTTGTACATTTTATGAAGAAAACCCAATTCATCAAACACCATTATGAGTATGCGATATTCTGTTTGTTCGATGATGATTGAGACAGCAGAATCAACTTTTATATTATGATTTCAACTTAGTATCTCACATTTAGAGAGTTGTACCTTACGCATGAAAAGTTGTACACACCATAGTTTCAAGCTCACGAAAAGAAAACCCAGATCATATAATTCATACTGTTTCATGTCTATGTTTGCAAATCTGCGTTATAAATCATCTAAGGCTCACAACATTCATGTCATCTTTATTAACACATACAACTTCAACATGAATCGTCCTAGCAATTACCAACATTGGCAACAGCTCTATATTCGGCTTCTGCACTGGATCTAGAGACGGTAGTTTGGCGCTTGGAAGACCAGGAGATCAGATTATCAGCGTAGTATATGCAGTAACCGCTAGTAGATCGTCTCGTATCGGGGCAACCTGCCCAGTCAGCATCTGTGTACGCAGTGAGAGACGGAGACGAAAAACGACTCAATGTGATACCGAACGAAGACGTGCCTTTAATGTATCGGATAATTCGCTTCAAGGCATTCCAATGAGATTGCATGGGGGAGTGCATGTGCATGCACACCTGCTGAACAACATATGTAATCTCCGGTCGAGTGAAGGTCAGATATTGCAGTGCCCCAGCTAAGCTTCGGTATAGAGTGGGGTCATGAAACAGGTCACCGCAAGCACCGAGCTTAGCATTCGTATCAACCGGAGTGGCGACTGGGTTGCATGATTGCATGCCCGCACGAGTAATGATGTCTGTGGCATATGATTGTTGTGAGAGGAACAAGTTCGTGCGAATGACCGAAATACCAAAGAAGTAACTGAGGGGACCAAGGTCTTTCATGGCGAATTCACTAGCAAGTTTGGCCAGAAGTTGATGTCGGAGAGCCGCTGACGATGTGACAAGAAGAATGTCATCGACATATAAGAGTAGAAAAGCCGTATTATGCCCCTGATGAAGTGTGAAGAGAGATGCATCACATTTGCTGTGGTGAAAACCCAATGTGAGAACGTAATCAGTAAACCTTTGGTACCAAGCCCGTGGTGCCTGTTTCAATCCATAGAGTGACTTTTTCAGTGAGCAAACATAGTCGGGATAGTGTTTGTCTCGAAAACCCATCGGTTGATACATGTAGACCGTCTCATTAAGGTTACCATGTAAGAAGGCGTTAGTGACGTCTAGTTGATGTACGTCCCAACCCTTCGAGATGGCAATAGATAACACTGTCCTGATAGTTGCCGGTTTCACAACCGGGCTAGAAGTCTCACCACAATCCACGCCAATCTGTTGTAATCTTCCGTCACACACAAGACGAGCTTTATATCGCTCGAGAGTACCATTGGACTTAAATTTGTGTTTGAACAACCACATGCTTCTTATAACATTCATATGTGGCTGTCTTGGGACCAAATCCCATGTCCTGTTCCTAATTAATGCATGATATTCAGTTGACATTGCAGAGTACCATTCCGGAATAGATAAGGCATCGGCTGGGTTTTTGGGTATGGGCATAGGTGAGGTGGATGTATGTAAGGAGAATGGTTGTTTGGGTTTGTGAATGCCACTCATGGAACGAGTGTGCATGGTTCGGGTTGGTGGTGGGGGCGGACATGGGTCGGGTTGTGGATCGGGCGGAGGTGTGTGTGGGCCGGTGGTATGGTTGGGCTGTATTGGGCTTGACGGTGTGACAGGAGAGGTGGGATTGGGCGACGTGGGCTGTGGGGACGGGTTAGGCGATGTGGGATGTGGAGACGGGTTGGGCAGGTCATTGGGCCGAGAGGTATGCATGGGTGAGTGGGCTGTGAAAGGTGGGTCGGCCGAGGAGTTGGTGTTAGGGATGTTCGGGTTGGATGAGGACATGACATGAGGCCAAAGGTGAGGTGGAAACGGGTCAGTGAGGAAGTTGTAGGATGGAGTGGGTGAGATTGATTGGGCGAACGGGAAGGTGGTTTCATGAAAGGCTACATGCCGAGAGATGAAGACTTGGTGTGTGGTAAGGTTAAGGCATCGATAGCCTCGATGGTTGGGGGGTAGCCTAGGAAAACACAAGGGTGTGACCGATGGTCCAGCTTGTGTATGGTGGTGGATGGAGTGAGCGGGTAGCATAAACATCCAAAGACTCGTAAGTGGGCATAGGAGGGTGTGGATAGGTAGAGTAGTTCAGTTGGTGTTTTATTTTTGGTGAGTGTAATTGGGAGAATGTTTAATAGGTAGGTGGCGGTTTCAAGTGCGTGGTGCCAGAAATAGGTAGGAAGGGAAGCATGGGCTAGAAGTGTGCGCATCATGTTATTTATGGTTCGTATTTTGCGCTCGGCCTTCCCGTTTTGGGAAGAGGTGTAGGGGCATGAGGGGCGGTAAAGAATACCGTTAGTGTTGAAAAAACTTTGAAAAGCGGAGTTGACATACTCTTTCCCATTGTCACATTGGAAGGTTTTAATGACCCGTTCAAATTGAGTTTTAATATTTTTTGCAAATTGTGTAAAAGTGGGGAAGTCATGCGATTTTTGAGAAATAGGGAATGTCCATAAAAAATTGGTTAAGTCGTCGAGGAACAATATATAATATTTATGGCCAGCTGAACTAACAATAGGTGACGTCCACACGTCACTATGTATGATATCAAATGGTTGGGTAGTGTAAGAAGTAGACGCATAAAACGGTAAACGAATACTTTTTCCATAAACACAAGACTGGCATACATTATTCTCAAAATTATTAAAGTCAATGGAACAAGAAATTTTTAATGAATGTAAAGACGGGCGCCCTGGGTGACCAAGACGGTGATGCCAGAGTTGTGAAGAAATAGCGGCAAGAGCAGTAGGTGAGGAGGAGCTGGGTCCCAAAAGCAAAGGATAAAGATCACCGCTGTTGTTGCATCGCAGGAGTGGGGTCCTGGTCTTGTAATCCTTCACAAGAAAACCAAACGGGTCAAATTCAACAGACACAGAATTATCGGTTGTAAATCTACGGACATAAATTAGGTTTTTAAGTAATTTGGGTGAGTAAAGGACATTTTTTAGAATGAAAGGTGGATAAGGTTTGGGTAGGTATTTGGTGCCTGTACCTATAACCGGATTAGTATCTCCATTGCCAACAATAATATTTTTAGACATGCAAGAATTAGAAAAGGAATGATAATCACCTTGTTCATTAGACATATTCGTTGTTGCGCCAGTGTCCATGTACGGTATCGGGTCATGTTGTTGCAGAGACAGTGTACATAGCATGTTCGATATCTGTTGGAGTATAAGCTGCATGAAGCCCGTGTGTGGGCCTTGGCCCAAGTAACTCCTGTGTACCCGTAGGAGGAGGCTGTTGTTTGTTGTTGGACGTGGGGTAGGGGCAAGGTGGCGGCGACCAGGAGTTGTAGTGCTGCGGCTGCTGTGGTGGGTATCCGGACCAGGTACTCATCCATGGAGCATAGGGTGGCTGCCAGTAAGTGTTGGTGGGTGGGTAACGTGACCGGCCAGACGAACCGCGGCCGCGGCCACGTCCGCGAGACCTGCCACGTCCCCGTGAGTCGGAGCGGTAAGGGTTCGGAGGTGAGTCATGGTGGGTTGGGGTGCGGCTGGTGGTGGTGTTTAGAGCTGTGGCAGTCTTGGACGCAAGGAGCGCCTGTTCAGCTTTGCGTGTTTCAACTTGGATGAGTCTAGAGCGGGCTGTATAGAACAAAGGTAGCGGGTCCTGTTGTTGCAGAATAGTGGCGATGCCTTCATAAGATTCATTGAGCCCAGTAATTAGTTGCAACACAAGACGTTCATCATCAACCGGGGCATTGACATTTGCAAGTTGATCAGCCAGGACTTTAAGTTCCTGGCAATAGGCCGAGACAGAAGAGAAAGCATCTAGACGAGTGTTGGAAAATTTCTGCATGAGGTGGATGGCTCTGGAACTTTTGTTATCTTGAAACAGGTTTTCAATGGCGGTCCAGGCTTCATGTGCGGTAGATGTTTTATTGATTATGGTGTGTAGAAGATCATTAGAAATCGTGCTATATATCCATTGTAAAACAATGGCATCAAGCCGTTCCCAATCGGCTGAGGGTTAGGGTGGGTCGGAAGAGGAGGTTTCGGTGGTGGAGGGTTTCGGCGGAGAGAGGTGGTCGTGGACAAGAAAGGCTTTGCATTGTATTTTGAAGAGGGTGGCCCATGAGTTATATTGAGAAGATTCGATCTCCAGGGTTATAGGAATTAGGTTTTTGATATTGGAAACTGTGGTTGCAGGGTGAAGGGAGGGGGAGGTGGTCGACGGCATAAGAGAGGAGGTCATGGCTGATGTAGTCATCGGCACAGGGTGGGGATGAGAGGAGCAGTAGATCGAACAAGAAAGGGGGCGGCGATTTAGGGTTTAGCAAAGGAGAGATGTCTGGACTCTTGATACCATGATAGAATAGGTTCGATACCCTCTCTCCATTCATTCTATTGTATTTATAATTACATTGTGCCTCTCTATTTTAGGATAGAGATCAATACAAATCATTACAATATATACAAAATATACGCTAGCTATTAAAAAATACACACAACATTTAAAAAAAAAGCCTAAAATTTTATTAAAATTTCCTAAATATTACAAAATTCTACAAAAAAAAGGATTACAAAAAAAAAAAAAAAAAAAAAAAATCCTAAAGCGTTAGGTAGATTTCGAAAAGGGCGAGCTTGTCAAACGGCTTCCGCTCCTTGCCCCGGAACTCGATGTTGGCCGCAACCCGGTCTTCATGACTTATCTCACCGCCCGGGACTCTGTCGTAGTAGGCTTTAAAACGATCGAGTTTCGGCCGTAGCTCGCGCCACTTGTGTTGTCACGCGTTTAAATTGTGCCGGCCGTTTCCCACGTTGTGCCAGTAGCTTGCGAAACTTCCGGCCAGTAACGGGTCTCACCCGGTTGGCGGCTGTCACACCCTCAAATTCCACATGCAGAGTATCACCGCGAGAAGTGTGACTGCCCAGGATCAAGCCATCAATTACATAGAACATTTAACACAAGTAAGATAAAAACATAGTAGGTTTGTAATAAAGTTTCAAAACATAGCAAGTTTAACAAAATAAGGTTCGAGCATTTAGCGGAAGCGTTAAGTTCATAAGTAGCTTAAAACAATTATTCAAAAGTAGAAATCCGATAACAGATCCTAGACGACAACCACAGCGCTCCAAGCGGACTCCAGCATAGCATCTACGGACCTGCAAGCATGCAGTAGTGTGTCAACATAAAGTCGGTGAGTTCACGGTTTTCAAAAAGGTTTTCCATGTTATCCAAAAACATTCGTTTGTGAGTTATCATGTTATCAAAACATGTTGTGGGAAATCCATCCCAAAATGAGCTACTAAACTCTATAGTACCGAAACTTTGACGTAGCTGTTGTTCGCCCTCTTAGGTCAATGTCTACCGTCATTGACCCGTTAATCCAGATAATAGTTCACGCCCGGCTCCCCGCACGGTGTGAGGTTGTCAAACCTAATAGCGCTATCAACTAATATCCTGTTCGCTCCCCGCGATTAATCGGTATTAGTGTAAGGGACTTTCCTTGGTAGAGTTTTGTTTAGTATGGTAGCTCCCAAACAATTGGGCGTGCATGCTTTATGAGTTTTCATAAAGTTGTCACACCGTTACCTTGGTGTGAGCGAAGTTCCCAAGTCATTGGGAATGCGAGCGTTTAGTTTAAGTGTGAACTCACCTTTGATTGCTCAGTAGATAATACTTTATCCTAAACCGGGTCAACCACGTCCTATAACGATTACCCATCGTTAGGACCGTATGCAAATAATTCACATATAACAAGCATTTCATACATGTAGCAAGTAATCACGTATTTCACAGTAGTATACAAACAGTAGGTAGTTTACGACCAAACAGTGTGTGAACACGATCATTAATAATTGTGCGACTTATATACAGTGAAGGATATGATATAATAGATGTGTGAATGTTTTTGTGATTTGAATTACAATCAAACAGTGCATGACTAACACCCTGGCCCAAGTTGTACAACCCAACAAGGTGACTTGTGCGATCAGTACCCATTTGTGCGATTCAAGAGTATGTTGTACGATTAAAAGTCTTTGTACGATCAACAAATTAAAGTGGTGGGGCCAGTTAATTTGAGTGTGCATCTATAAAAATTGTGCAACCAGTATTGTGCGATTGAATGGAAAATATAGTGGGTGCATGTGTATGTTCTAATTTGTGTGCATGATTTGAGACAATTGTGCGATTCAACTCAAAGAAAAATTGTGCGATCAATAGTGGTGGGACCCAAACATTTAATGTTCGGTCCTAGGTTTGTACGAACTTTATCATTTATACTCCGCACTATCCTAAATCAAACCAACTAAGGACAAAACATGTATCACACCATTTTTGAATCATGAAACATTCATGTAGGTGGTACCTCATGCAAAGCCATTTGTACATTTTATGAAGAAAACCCAATTCATCAGATCAAACACCATTATGAGTATGCGATATTCTGTTTGTTCGATGATGATTGAGACAGCAGAATCATACATTTAACATTAATGTTTTACAAGCTAACATTCAGGTATGTATTAATTCAGAAAGGACAATCGACTTTTATATTATGATTTCAAATTATCTCACATTTAGAGAGTTGTACCTTACGCATGAAAAGTTGTACACACCATAGTTTCAAGCTCACGAAAAGAAAACCCAGATCATATAATTCATACTGTTTGATGTCTATGTTTGCAAATCTGCGTTATAAATCATCTAAGGCTCACAACATTCATGTCATCTTTATTAACACATACAACTTCAACATGAATCGTCCTAGCAATTACCAAGCAAGAGTCCAGGTTGTTCCATAAGCAAGTGCAGTTGTCCATTCAAAGAAAAAACCCAGTTCATCATCTTGCCTATTCATCCTTATTTCCCATGAAACATTGTCTTTATCACTATTATGGTGATTTAAGTGAACAGTAGTGACATCATCCTCAAAACATATAACAAGCAATTGTTCAAACATGGAAACCCAGATTTCCTACTCGGATTCAGAGTGAACATCAACATCAAGTTTTACACGGAATCAACATCAATCATCAACCTTAACATTAACGTTATGGCAACAAGTTTTACACAGAAACATCATTCACTAGTGTTTACATCTTAACATTTATTCGAAAATATTCAGGGTGTGGGATCCATTTAACGTTATGGGCTTATAGTTGGGCTGGACAATATTCAGGGTGTGGGATCCATTTAATGTTAAGTGTTATTCAAAAGATAAAAATTGTATTATTATGTAAACAATAGATAATTAAATAATAAAACAGAGTTATAATTTAGAATTTCTAATTTAATAGCTTGCTTAATCGTTTCGTACAATAAGTTTATGCGGGAAGAACCCAAAGTGTCACATTATCCCCAAGTTATAGGAATATTCGTCCTGAAATTTAGCGTACACCAAAAGTGTTTTCACGGGGTGTCACAGCGGCCCTTCATCGCGTCCACGACGCTCGTGACAAGGGCTAGCTCTTCCTCGTGCGTCCAAGAGGCCATAGATCAAGTGTTTGTTTATGGGTAGCGGTTCGGGTGGGTGACTTGGGTTGGGTTAGCGATGGGGACAGCCGGTGGGGTTGGGGGTTATATAGTGATGTGGACAGTTGGGGTGGGTGAACCGTTTGGCTTGGCCAATGGTTATATTTTAAAATTTAAAAAGGCCCGCTATGCCCTAGCCAACAAGCCAATAATAGCCGGCCACATAGGATCGCTAGCATGCCCCACGTCCGGCCTTAAATTCCCGCCCAAGGGGCCACACCCAAACCCAAGCCCACCCGGGGTGGTGATTTAGGCGTTTATGGCCAACCCACGCCCCAACCCCCGCCCCATACCCCATAGTCTTAATAAGTTACATGTGACAAGTTGATGAAAAGAGTACTCCTGATACCCGAAAAAATATCCGGGCCATACCACCCATTGATATTTTCTTAGGTAACTTTTTTCTCTAAATAATCAATACCCAAAAATACCTGGAACCGAAACGGTTATAGCAATAACAAATTCCAACCATTAAAACGAGAAACCAGAACCGGTTCAATAACCGAAACCAGTTATTAAAAATAACCGATTTGTGTACCTCTACCTATATATGTGTTTTATAAACCTTGACTATCAATTTTTTTCCTAAAAGGTCTATCGATATATATAGCCTCAAATGGAACCCAAAAACAATCCAATAACGTGGACTTACAGCCCACTTAGAATGCATTCAAAGCTCAATAATCGTTTAGCATCCTTTCTTCCTTTCCACAGTCCATACTTGTTTCATTTAATATGCGAAAAGCAGCTAGTTCATGATATTCGATTTTTCATATCTTCATATACCGCAGTTTCTTTTCTCCCTTTTTAACAAAGTCTTGTAGTTTCATGCAAACCAGCTGTATGATGAAATGCCTCAATGAACAATCTCACTTATTATGCTCCTATTCAACTTTAGTTTGTCTTCAACCCTTATTTTTAGTAGGTGGTATATGTAGTTGTTGTGATTATATTTTCGTGTGTCGATTCATATTCAAATTCATTTTTATGTTAATGTTATATGCTTAGTGAATTAAGAACCGAAAAGGTTAATGACATTGCAGCATCATCAAATTCATTGGAAATTTCTTAAATTAACATATAGGTATCCGTTCCGGTACCGGTTCGGAACGGTACCTGGTACCATTTGCTCAAGTAGTTTCGAGTAGGCTTTTAGACCATATAATGTAAAGTTGATTGACAATTTTTATATTTGTTTCCCTTTTTGGCCTCCTCAGACTAAATAGATTTTGTCATCCTATTTTTATTTATATTTAAATACATCAAATACTTTTAATTATTTAGTAATCTTTTTTTTTCTTTCTCTAGCACTTGTGAATCTCTAACCTGTTTTTGTGTTTATTTTAATGCACTAAATATTTCTAAAATACTTTGCAATCTGTCTGTTTTTTTTTTTATTTGTTTCTTTCTCTGGTGGTACTTGTGAATCTCTAATTGACATATCTCATTTTCAATTTGAATTCTTTTTGTTAAATTTTTCTTTGTGAGAAAGGATGGTGCTCATCAATTAGGCTCCCATTTATTTCTAGAATGTAAAAATGATATGATTCTTACACGATTGAAGTTTACTATGTAGTATGCATGTTACAGAGTTATATAAATAGTAAAAATTTGTGTACAATAAGCTCCTGCCTAAGGTAACAAAATATGCAAATGGGGCATGAAAAGAATATTGGACTTTAATAATCCCAATTATTCGTCGTTAGCCGCCAACAGTCCCAACTTTAAAAATAACCACTGGGAGTCCTAACTTTTAACATATTGGCCTCCAATAGACCCTGACTAACAGAACCCTGACGCCGTTAGTCTCCGGTCGCCGGAAAACTCAACATTTTCGTCTCGAATCTCTTTGTAACCTTATTATGGACCTTTGGGAACCTTTTTCTAGTAAAAGCTTCAATTATTAAAGTCGCCGAAAAACTCCTTTTTCGCCGAAAAACTCTTTTTGTCAATAGTTGGGACTGCCAATGGTTATTTTTGAAGTTAGGACTGTTGACGGCCAACGACGAATAGTTGAAATTATTAAAATACAATATTCTGACAAGAAAACCTTCTATGATATTAATAAATACACTGACTTATCTGAATTTATTTGTCTACCAAATTTGAAAATCCTTCATCTCCAAGATGTACGGTTCCTAAGAAAAGTAGAACTTGTAACCACCATAAACTGATTGGTAACTACCAAAAACATTTTGCACCTTCAATTGGAACTTCAAAACAATATGTCATACATTCTTGATTCTGTTTATACTCCTTTTTTACACTTGAAATTCATTATCACTACTTTTAAATTCAAATGTAGAACTTAATAAATGCAGAATTTTTACAATCTACTAACAGTTTAACACAACAAATAATATTATGCAATGGACTATCCATTTGTTTGAAAGTACTAGTGGAAATTCTGAACACCACCTACGTTGCTAACAATTTAGCCCACTTATAATAAATATATCCAAGGCCCAATTAATGTCTGCGTTTAATCCAAATGGTCAGATAGGCCAAACTGCAACCACTGAGGATGGGTGTTCGATTAAAAATCAAAACAAATTATCTATTTTATTTGTAAAATGGTGGTTATATCCCTTATGTTAAGACCATTTGGTGTGGTGGAGGGGCATGAACAGAGGGCGGTAAACATCATGTGGTAGCCACGTAAGTAAGAGGGTGTGGTAAAAAAAGCACGGGATGGCGTTGGGTGTGGAAAGGGCCCCACCTAGTGTTTAAAAAAAACTAACCAATCACAAACCTTTTACCACAAACCACCAATCAACTCGCGCCACATCACCAACCAAATTGCCCTCAATGTCGGTGAAGAATCCTCCGCCCCCCACACAACGCCGTGGAAAATGCCAAGCCCGGGTGCTTTTGTGGGTGTGGACTGCCTCCACGCTAGATTTTCATGCCCACACCATTGGTAACACTGATAACATCTAGAGGTCGCTTTTCATGTGAGAAATGCATACTGCTTGTTTCGTATCGTTTTTCTTTTAACTTAAGAGTTTTTGATTCGTCGATATGTGTTCGATTAAGCAAGTAGTGCTTGTTTCGTATCGTTTTTCTTTTAACTTAAAGAGTTTTTGATTCGTCAATATGTGTTCAACTAAGCAAGTTAATTAATTCATGTTAGCACCGGATTTCAAATATTTAGTTTGTATCATCAACAAAGTCAACATCAGTCATATATATATTACAAGTTTTGTCCTTTATCTTTATACCACTTTTCAGGTTGTTGGTGCAGTTTTGTGTCTGTCGCTTGTTCTTATTCTTATTACGTAGTAATTTGTACGGTCTTTATTTACGGTCTGTATAGTTTTGGTCGAGTCGGCCAAGGCAGATATGTGACAACTGTCAAAATTTCAGGTATCCGTGCAACTATTAAACCCTGATTAGTGCTTAATGACTGTGCTAAATTACAATTAATTACTTGAATTACTTTCTGATTATTGCCATATACATACATGTGCATCGTATATTACAAATGATATATCATTATTTCATGAGAACTTTAGTGACTCAAATGATGCACGAAACACGGCTAGCACAGTTATCAGACAAATCAGGAAAATGCTGACGGAGTTCAGTAGATAGACAGACATTGTATTAAGACACAGAATGAGCCAGAAATCAAGTATTACACTAGTATAGTGTGTAGGAAAGTAAGGATCACAAAACTGCCTTCCTAGTGATAGTTTAAGTGCCGGAAAGTGCCTAAAACTCACATAAACTGCAGAAATTCAGCATTTAAACACACTAACATTATGCAGAAATATGGATAAATGGTCTTGAATGCTTTCCTAAGTGTCGGGAATCAAAAGTGTCACAAAAGGGTACATAAAGCACACTAAACTACATAGTTTAGCACCTTAACGAACCGGTAACCAACCGAACAACCGGACACTACCCGAAACACCAAACTTACACTAGAAGCATTGTTTTAACATTACCAAGCTAGTTATGGTCCCCGAACATCATAACACATCATATATGTAACAACCTTGATTTTCAAACATGTACTTGTTTGATACACATATCACATCTTGAGATGCAATTTGTTTGATACATGTTTAGTTTTACTGTTGCTACATGTTTTGCCGGCCCAAACACGTGTATATTTGCAATTTTGAATGAGTTTTATACTTATAAACAAGACAATATTAATTACAAGGGCCAAACATGTCATTTTGTGAAAGTATAAGCTAAGGGACTT
This sequence comes from Helianthus tuberosus, assembly GCA_030545235.1. Classification (NCBI taxonomy): domain Eukaryota; kingdom Viridiplantae; phylum Streptophyta; class Magnoliopsida; order Asterales; family Asteraceae; genus Helianthus; species Helianthus tuberosus. The sequence continues at coordinate 8,730,586 of CM060397.1, forward strand.
AATTGTCATTCCTTGAAACTTGTTTGAAAACTTCGATTTTAAATCCGTAGATAAAACCGTCACTATCTTACAAAATATAAAGTTCGGGGACTAAATTGTCATTTTTGAAACTTAAATGTTCGGGTTAAAAACGTAAAAATTGTAAAACATAAAGTTTAGGGTCCTTTGTGACATTTTTGAAACTTGTTTTATAAATAAAATATAAAACTTTTAAAAGTTTAGGGTCTAAAATGTCATTTTGAAAATTTATATTTTATATAAACTAAACATATATATTTTGGTTTAAAACTACAAGGGCCATTGGGTCATTTTCTCAAACTATAGTTCAGGGACTGTTACTGACATTTTTAAAACTGTTTTAAACTAAAAAGTCTAACTCAGTTAGTTATTATATAAAGGATTTTAAAACAAAAGTTAACCTAGTTAACTACCCAGTTAACTACTACAGGGACCATTTCTGTTGCTTTTAAAACTATTTTAACCATAAATTCTAACCGGGTTTGATTTTATAAAGGGTTTCTTAATTAAAAACTTAACCCAGTTAACCACCCAGTTAACTGTTTCGAGGGTTAAATGTATTATATCTGAAACCTCAGGGACCTAACTGTATCTTTTCTTTTAAACCGGAAAACCGCGCCTATGACCGGAATCATTCCAAAACGCAACCAGACAAACGTTCTGTGTTCGATACGCCTGCCTGCATGATCTACTCGACATACAAACACGTCCAAAACACTGATTTAAACCGAGACATGCATTTATGTCTCCAAAAACTGAAAATTTTATAAAAATCAAAGTGGGTATCAATCCGCTGTTATACGTTTGTTTTTCGAATCAATTGATACGTTTTATAGGGCCCCTGATAATCACTGAACATCATTCACCCTTCAAAACTCTCAAAACACTTCGAAATTTCCTCTGTATTGTCTCTGTAAATATCGCCGGAGATACGGTCACCGGAATTTGATCGACTCGACAACCCTTCCGATACCGGACCAACCATACTTGGTACATTCGATTATTATTACATTTTCAATGTTCATGATCAATTAATTTGATTATCGTTTCGGTTTCGATCTTGAATTTAATCGGTTGACTTCTGTTGGCCGATTTTGGGGAAGAAGATGAAGTATTATGCATTTATTTTCTTATTTTATAAATCAGTTGTTCTTTAATTTATAATAATCCGATCTTAAATATTTAAAATCTGAAATTTTTATCATAAATCCCTTAAATACTGATGCATTTAATAAAAATATAAAGTCTGCAAAATTTTTATAGAACTATTTTATTTTAATTAAAAACAGTTTTAAATTTAAAAATTTATATTAATTCGGTTATTTGGAATTAATTAATGAAATTTTTATGTTAATTATTTTAAACAGTAAACTATATAAAAATAATTTTATCACTATTATTTGATACTGTTTTGATATTTTTATAATTAAAACAGTTAGATTGCATATTTTTAAAGTTAAATTTTAATCAGTTAAAATTATATAACTAAGCAATATTGGTCCAAAATTATTTTTATAATATTGTGCATGTTTTGTTGAGTTTATAAAAAAATCCAGAAAACATATTTTATCATTTGCATGTTATTTTTATAATAAACTTATTAAATCAGTTATTTAGATAATAATCCTTTCAATTCCAGATTATTGATATAAAATTTATTTAAGGCCATAATATTTTAAATCTGTAATATTGCATGTTAATATTTAAAAATATTATTTCTAATTTTTCTGTTTTAAATAATTATTTAGGTAATTATTTACACAATTATCCAGTTATTTCATTTTTAACAAATAATTAAACTTTTTATTTAAAATATATTTACTTTCTGCCATGATAATTACATTTAATCTGATTATGCTTGTTATATAATTAAAATGTCATTTTTAATTATTCTGGCCTAAATTAATTATTAGATAATTAAATTGTATAATTATCATATTATTCTAAAAATACATATGTTTTGATAATACAGAAAATAATTTATAAATTCTATAATTAAACTTGGACTTTTGGTTTAAAATTTTAAAATTCTTAAATTATACAAATTGTGTACATAATTTTTTATAAGTTAATATAAATAGACTTAAAAGTATAATTATTTATATATATATATATATATATATATATTAGTTGTTTAAATATACAAATAATAATATTTTACTTATTATTTGTATAACCTAGTATTTTATATAAATACTTCACAAATTTATCAAGTTACCAAGTGTTCCCCAAACAGATTGTCAAACCGTACAACACAAAACCTTGTCACCCGTTTATAAAAAATCACAGTGTTGCCCTTGTTAATGCTATTTTCCATATGTGTTTGTTTCATGCATGTTTATAGAATAGCGTGGAAAGACTTGTTCCTGCAAACTCTTATCTATATACTTGTTTGGGATTTATTTCGCAAACAAGGTGAGTTCATAGTTCCCATTTTCTGTTTTACAATATTTTCGGGATGAAACATATGTAATAATGTGATACAAACTCATTTGCATTTTTGTGGCTATCTTGATCGTTTTCTTACAATTGTTTGATTACTTGATGCTTAAACATTACATTCATTAACTCCGTACAAGCCGAACGGTAATATTATAGCGCTATAGGTGTGACGCCCCATCCGACTTCCAGTTCAGCTCTATTGTTGTTGTTGTTGTTGTTCACGTTATTCATTGCGGAAGTCTGGGTGATCAATGCCGTGTTCAGTCTACAAAGGTTTGAATGTTCACCAAGCGGGACTTGTTTCATTCAATTGTTTAAAACATATCAAATGCCACATTGTTAAACATTTTGTTTCATTATCACATTATTTGTTTACTACCAAACTAACCTAAACCTATGAACTCACTCAACCGTTTGTTGACCCAAATTGTTTTTAACATATGTTTCAGGTGTTGATGTTGAAGTTAGCTTTTGCAAGGATCATATAGGATTGCAGGACAAGTGCCTTAGCTTAAAATAAAAACAAAGACCTTTGTGAACAATGTGTTGTATTTGTTTGTACCAGTTTGGATGTGAATGCAATCCTATCAATCAACTTAATCATACTTCAACTTTAATTTAATTACCATGTGCTCATATGCATTCTATCAAGTTTCGTGATGCCCTTGACGTTTCCGCCTCCGTGTCAGGGTGTCACAGGTTGGTATCAGAGCCATGGTTATAGGGATTTAGGTTATTAGAAATTACTTTTGACCTAGACTATAACTTACCTAGGACACCTATCCACTAGATACTCTGTCCGCTTCCTTGTCCTTATCCATGTCCTTATTCTTTTAAACCAAAGCCTCGTCACCACGGATTTTCCCCTCATTAAACTGTTAGGACATACAATTATTCATCATCTGTCCTTAGGTGCTTATTTTCAAAACCTCTTCTGATTTTTAAATTCTCATCAAAGTCTTGGGCTCTAATAACGAACTCGTGCAATCTGGAAGGGTGGGTGCCTGTATTCTGAGTTTTCTGTCTAGGCAAGCACTTCGTATAAATCTCATCAGACGCGAGACCAGTTGTGCTTACCTGGGAATTCTCGGGATGAGTGTCCACTTATAGGCTAAAGCATGACTTCATTAAGTTATAAGAACCCAACCACTTTGATTAGTCACTCATGTTGTTTATTCGCCAAATAAACGATGTCCATCTTGTTGTGTATTTTCTCTCGTCTTCATTAATTTTATGAAACTATTCCACCAAAAACATTTCATTCCGACTCCTATGACCTTATGTTTTCCCCTACTGCTTGTAGACACGTAGCTAGTCCAATGACTCTCTTGCCCATGATTTTCCTAGCCATTAAAACACAAATCACACTACATCATTTTACTAAAGATATTCACTATCAAGCAGAACCCTAACCAACTTTTATCGCATAACTACAAGGTTTTATAAATAATATAAATCGTTTTACCAAAACTCCTTTCAAATTTAAATTATTTTCGGATCATACCTGTTTAAATTCAAAATTTCAAACCGGCCACGATAAACTATTTTTAAAACGTATAAACAATGAAAACTTCAAAAGTTTGAAACATTTCTGAAACACACTACCACCCGAATGACCATCTATAAGCTTTCTTTATATAAGCTATATGGAGACAACCTATCCTTTTTATAGTTTTATTTCGTTAAATCTTTTAAAAATTTTCGCCTAAACTTGACAGCAATCACCGTCTCCTTTTTCAAAACTTAACATCACCAATTTTCTTTCCGGCTTCTGATCTTTCTTTTGGAAGATGCCTCTACGACGAGACACACGTTTGCCTACCTGGGAACTACGATGAGAGTACAGTATACCTATAGGCTCAAGGCATGTTACCCTAATTCAAAAGGATTTTTTTTCCTTTCCTCCGTTTCAGAACAATCCAAGCTCTAATCCACCTACGTTGTACTATTATCAATTTATTACGATACGGTTCCCTTCTTTTCAAAGTTTCAAAATTTTATCGAGACCATACCTGTCAGATTCAAATTTTCAAACTAGCTGCAGAATGTAGCATGGAAGCTCTAACCGATCATATGGTGTAATCCGGAATCTCCTTATCTATATAAGAAACTCACTACTCGAGCTAATCTACACAAGAACTACAATTTCTGATATAATTCAATACCCCATACCCAAACTTTTCTTAGTTCAACAAAACCCCATATCCCAATGGCAAATCTCCCAGCAGCATATGCTGAATCTTCAAATGCAGCAAAAATTCATCCCTTCCTTCAGTTTGCTAATTTACGCAACCAAGAGAGGTATCAAAAACTCAAGCAGCATGAATTTCTTACTATTAGTGGTATTGATTGGCAACGAATAGGAATGATTGATTCCAGTGGTATACTGGCAAGATTACTACTACCTAATACGCCTTGGCGCCGTTTCTTCGACATCCTAGAACCATCATACGATGAACTGTGTATGAGTTCTTGTCCACTTTCTATTACAAAAATAATACCAATAAATCCATTCATTTTCAACTTTGTGGGCAAACCCATATTATGCCATTAACTGAATTCGCAGTTCATCTGGGCATATATACAGATGAAGAAGTTAAACAACCCACTTTTACGGAGGCATCAACCTCTTATTCCTCCGCGGATTTGGTAGATTTTTGGCAATGCCATTCATTAAAAGAATGGTGTAGCCACAATAATGCTGCGAACTTCATAGACCCTTGTTATCAATATATGCACCGTGTTGTAGCCAACACTATCACGGGGCGCAGGCATCATCAAAGGGTTACAACAACTGAACTTTTCTATCTGTATAGTATTTTTAAGCAAGTTCCTTGTAATATTGCCCACGAGCTTGCTGTATATTTTTCTAATCAACAATCACATCCTCTGAAAAGTCTCATGGGAGGGTCTTACATTACAAAAATAGCACAATCATTAGGTGTCTTAAGCGATCAGATTATCCAGGGATTATCTCCACCGAAGACACCTGGGATTGTAAATCCTTACACCATGAGGCTAACCCCTGTTCATATTGGTACACTAACACAATCATCACAGTCGGAGGGAGCTCCAGTTATCTTAGAGAATACCTTCCCACAAGATTTACAACAATCATTTTTGCAGTTTCCTCAACCGTCTTTTTATCGGTTTGATATGCAACCACCGCTGCCATACATACAAGAACCTATTACAACTAACTTATTCCAACCTTTAACACCGAACGTCTTACCAAGCTTCCCACCGTTATTTTTCGAGGAGAATTCAGCGATGCAAGGAACTTGGTTTGATGAAAACATGATGACTCAAGAGCAGTTAGCATCAGAACCCTTTTTACAAGCACCGTTACTGTCACATTCTTTCCAGTCACTGTTGAACGAAGTAGAACAACTGCCACCAACTGATATGGCAGGCCCAAGTACGATGCCTCAAATGAATCTACCTCCAGATTCATTGGGAGACGAAGTGACTAGGTTAAACAATCAAGTTCAAAATTTGTCTCAACAAATAAAATGGTTGACAGAAAGAAATCTATGGTTGGAAAGCATGCTGAGACAAATAATTGATCATATGCAACTGCCTCTACCACCTCCACCACCTTATAATCCTGAATTTGATCCATTACATGACTTATTTCAAATGTAAATTTGTTTAATAGACTGTCAAACAAACAATGCTATACGTTTTGATTAAATTGATGTTGTGTTATATTGATGCTTGTTTTAAACAATACCTCAATCTTATTTGTTTTCCTCACTTAACTAGAAGTGCTATGTGGACCATGTGACGAAACGCGTAATTTTGGGTGCACACTTAATTACGAGGTTCGATGCATGAGAATCATAGCAAGCCTTGTTAAGTAAGGTGGCATATAAAAACATCATGTGGTTATGTGATCATTCATTATTTGCTTATTAATACACACAGTTGTTTGCATAATATTTACATTACAAATCTAGCATAGCATAGTGCCATGCAAAACAATTTCCACACAATGATCCTCGGAAATTCCTCGGAATTTTCAGCACCAAACAATGACTTGATTATCTTGCTAATCATTTCAATTACATTCTACGGTCTCATTCGAATAAATTTCGGGACGAAATTTTCTAAAGTAGGGGAGACTGTAACAACCTTGATTTTCAAACATGTACTTGTTTGATACACATATCACATCTTGAGATGCAATTTGTTTGATACATGTTTAGTTTTACTGTTGCTATATGTTTTGCCGGCCCAAACACGTGTATATTTGCAATTTTGAATGAGTTTTATACTTATAAACAAGACAATATTAATTACAAGGGCCAAACATGTCATTTTGTGAAAGTATAAGCTAAGGGACTTAATTGTCATTCCTTGAAACTTGTTTGAAAACTTCGATTTTAAATCCGTAGATAAAACCGTCACTATCTTACAAAATATAAAGTTCGGGGACTAAATTGTCATTTTTGAAACTTAAATGTTCGGGTTAAAAACGTAAAAATTGTAAAACATAAAGTTTAGGGTCCTTTGTGACATTTTTGAAACTTGTTTTATAAATAAAATATAAAACTTTTAAAAGTTTAGGGTCTAAAATGTCATTTTGAAAATTTATATTTTATATAAACTAAACATATATATTTTGGTTTAAAACTACAAGGGCCATTGGGTCATTTTCTCAAACTATAGTTCAGGGACTGTTACTGACATTTTTAAAACTGTTTTAAACTAAAAAGTCTAACTCAGTTAGTTATTATATAAAGGATTTTAAAACAAAAGTTAACCTAGTTAACAACCCAGTTAACTACTACAGGGACCATTTCTGTTGCTTTTAAAACTATTTTAACCATAAATTCTAACCGGGTTTGATTTTATAAAGGGTTTCTTAATTAAAAACTTAACCCAGTTAACCACCCAGTTAACTGTTTCGAGGGTTAAATGTATTATATCTGAAACCTCAGGGACCTAACTGTATCTTTTCTTTTAAACCGGAAAACCGCGCCTATGACCGGAATCATTCCAAAACGCAACCAGACAAACGTTCTGTGTTCGATACGCCTGCCTGCATGATCTACTCGACATACAAACACGTCCAAAACACTGATTTAAACCGAGACATGCATTTATGTCTCCAAAAACTGAAAATTTTATAAAAATCAAAGTGGGTATCAATCCGCTGTTATACGTTTGTTTTTCGAATCAATTGATACGTTTTATAGGGCCCCTGATAATCACTGAACATCATTCACCCTTCAAAACTCTCAAAACACTTCGAAATTTCCTCTGTATTGTCTCTGTAAATATCGCCGGAGATACGGTCACCGGAATTTGATCGACTCGACAATCCTTCCGATACCGGACCAACCATACTTGGTACATTCGATTATTATTACATTTTCAATGTTCATGTTCAATTAATTTGATTATCGTTTCGGTTTCGATCTTGAATTTAACCGGTTGACTTCTGTTGACCGATTTTGGGGAAGAAGATGAAGTATTATGCATTTATTTTCTTATTTTATAAATCAGTTGTTCTTTAATTTATAATAATCCGATCTTAAATATTTAAAATCTGAAATTTTTATCATAAATCCCTTAAATACTGATGCATTTAATAAAAATATAAAGTCTGCAAAATTTTTATAGAACTATTTTATTTTAATTAAAAACAGTTTTAAATTTAAAAATTTATATTAATTCGGTTATTTGGAATTAATTAATGAAATTTTTATGTTAATTATTTTAAACAGTAAACTATATAAAAATAATTTTATCACTAATATTTGATACTGTTTTGATATTTTTATAATTAAAACAGTTAGATTGCATATTTTTAAAGTTAAATTTTAATCAGTTAAAATTATATAACTAAGCAATATTGGTCCAAAATTATTTTTATAATATTGTGCATGTTTTGTTGAGTTTATAAAAAAAATCCAGAAAACATATTTTATCATTTGCATGTTATTTTTATAATAAACTTATTAAATCAGTTATTTAGATAATAATCCATTCAATTCCAGATTATTTATATAAAATTTATTTAAGGCCATAATATTTTAAATCTGTAATGTTGCATGTTAATATTTAAAAATATTATTTCTAATTTTTCTGTTTTAAATAATTATTTAGGTAATTATTTACACAATTATCCAGTTATTTCATTTTTAACAAATAATTAAACTTTTTATTTAAAATATATTTACTTTTTGCCATGATAATTACATTTAATCTGATTATGCTTGTTATATAATTAAAATGTCATTTTTAATTATTCTGCCCTAAATTAATTATTAGATAATTAAGTTGTATAATTATCATATTATTCTGAAAATACATATGTTTTGATAATACAGAAAATAATTTATAAATTCTATAATTAAACTTGGACTTTTGGTTTAAAATTTTAAAATTCTTAAATTATACAAACTGTGTACATAATTTTTTATAAGTTAATATAAATAGACTTAAAAGTATAATTATTTATATATATATATATATATTAGTTGTTTAAATATACAAATAATAATATTTTACTTATTATTTGTATAACCTAGTATTTTATATAAATACTTCACAAATTTATCAAGTTACCAAGTGTTCCCCAAACAGATTGTCAAACCGTACAACACAAAACCTTGTCACCCGTTTATACAAAATCACAGTGTTGCCCTTGTTAATGCTATTTTCCATATGTGTTTGTTTCATGCATGTTTATAGAATAGCGTGGAAAGACTTGTTCCTGCAAACTCTTATCTATATACTTGTTTGGGATTTATTTCGCAAACAAGGTGAGTTCATAGTTCCCATTTTCTGTTTTACAATATTTTCGGGATGAAACATATGTAATAATGTGATACAAACTCATTTGCATTTTTGTGGCTATCTTGATCGTTTTCTTACAATTGTTTGATTACTTGATGCTTAAACATTACATTCATTAACTCCGTACAAGCCGAACGGTAATATTATAGCGCTATAGGTGTGACGCCCCATCCGACTTCCAGTTCAGCTCTATTGTTGTTGTTGTTGTTGTTGTTCACGTTATTCATTGCGGAAGTCTGGGTGATCAATGCCGTGTTCAGTCTACAAAGGTTTGAATGTTCACCAAGCGGGACTTGTTTCATTCAATTGTTTAAAACATATCAAATGCCACATTGTTAAACATTTTGTTTCATTATCACATTATTTGTTTACTACCAAACTAACCAAAACCTATGAACTCACTCAACCGTTTGTTGACCCAAATTGTTTTTAACATATGTTTCAGGTGTTGATGTTGAAGTTAGCTTTTGCAAGGATCATATAGGATTGCAGGACAAGTGCCTTAGCTTAAAATAAAAACAAAGACCTTTGTGAACAATGTGTTGTATTTTTTTGTACCAGTTTTGATGTGAATGCAATCCTATCAATCAACTTAATCATACTTCAACTTTAATTTAATTACTATGTGCTCATATGCATTCTATCAAGTTTCGTGATGCCCTTGACGTTTCCGCCTCCGTGTCAGGGTGTCACAATATAAATACCTAATAACTAATCACCTAACTAGACACTTACATTCCAACCATAAACTAACTATAAGGTTAAAACCTAGTCTACACACCCCCCCCCCATACCTACGGCCTCAACAAGGGACCCATATAGAGATTTTGTTTCAATTCTTTAATGGATATTGTAGGATCTTGTGCTCACTTTACTAAACATAATACACAATGGGCTAATGGTGTGGAAGGATTATTTAAGGAACCATAAGACTAAACAAACTCATTTTTCACTAACATCACCACACCACACTTCTCCCTCTCCTCCTCCTAGTCTCGGCCGAGATCAAGGTCACCACCACCACCATCTTTCACTTCCATCCCATCCAAACTCTAGTGATACAAAGGTGTTAGAAGGTGCATAGAGAAGCTAGGAGCTTTCGGAAGTTCAAGGACCTCCTTCATTTGCTATTATCCACTTGTTTTCTTCTCTTGAATCATCCCTAGCCTTGAGCTAGTGGTAAGAACATTATACACTCCATTTTACATCTTATATTAATGGTTAAAAGATGTTACATATTGATAATCTTGAAGAACACTAAGAATCACAAGAAAGAAACTTGAACATAAGCTTAAATCATGAAGTAATCTTAATGTTTATGTGTTGTAATACTTGTTGATTGTTGATTGCTTGTTGACCATCATATGATCTTGCTAGATTATGATTAAAAACATAATCTAGCAATATGAGAGGATGAACATGGTAGAAGTTAATGGATCATCCTCATGAGAAGAATGAACTTGAAAGAATATGTGGTTTTCTTGTAAAATAATTATCAAAGTAAGTTGTAATACTTATAGATCTAAAATTTCATGGATGATTTCTCAAGAAACCAAATTAAAAATAGAAGTTTTACTAAATTTTGGTTCTTAGACAAATAAACCTTATTTTTGGTGGTTAATAAAGTGTAGAAGTATATGTGTAACAAGAAAAATCCATAAAGAAACTGATATTCGCTAATTTACATATATTTTAGACCCCCATTTTATCCCCATTTTATGCATTTTCGGCCGTAAAACCGTCATTCGGATACTTAATCATGTATACTTTTGTTTACAGGCCTAAAACAGCATACCAGACAAGATGATAGTGAAAACGAGGACTTTCCAGACAAAACGACGAAACTGCGAAGATTCTGTGAGAATTCTGACTTGGACCATCCGAACGGTCGTGCCACCATCCGAACGACCGTGCGTTGCCTACAAAAGCAGTCCGATCTGGAAGTGAACGAGGGTACAACAACGCGTGCAAGCCCATCATGAAAACGCACGAGCGTTCCGATACCGCACGTCCGTGCGGATGCAACATCAAAGAGATCATCGGGCAATGCACCCTCCGTGCAATCAGGCGTGCCAGCCGAATGTCGAGATCGAACGACCGTTCGATCCGAGGAACGATCGTGCCCTTTTGACCTGTCACCCACCGACCACAATGATCACATGTCGGATCTGAGTGCGATGCACGTAATCAATGACGTCATCGGAACCGCACGACCGTGCGAGAGGCCGCACGACCTTGCGAGAGGCCGCACGACCGTGCGAGACAGACACAAAATCCCTATAAATAGCTGCATTCACTTCTACTCAAATGTTGAGTTTTTCTCCATATTTCTGGGCGAATTCTGGGTTCCGAAACAGTTCTGATCAAGCCACATTGAAGCCTCAAGATCGCGTGGAAGCATAACCGATTCAACCCATCAATTCCTTGCTTGTTTATGGTTCGATTCCTTGTTCTTGAACATGTATTCTAATCATTTTACAAGTATTGAGCTGATGTTAGTTTATGTTTAATGAACTTTATGTAATAGTAGTTATAATCTTGTTTCTTGAATAATCTTTATGTTGTAATCTTGTTTGTACGAAACTTAAGTACTTTTTCATGTTTGAATCTTGATGATTATATGACGAATGTTTCATTGATGTTGAATTCTTGATTATGTTTGATTATCTCGGGTAATGAATATGTGGTTAGTAGGATGGTCTGTAGGTGTAAACCGCAAAGAATGGTCGGACAAACTTGATGAAGCATTGTGGGCATTCCGTACAGCTTACAAGACCCCTATTGGGACTACTCCCTTTAGGCTTGTATACGGAAAGGCGTGCCATTTACCGGTAGAGTTGGAGCATAAAGCTATGTGGGCTTTAAAAACCGCGAATCTGGACTTAAAAACCCGAGGTAAAGCCCGGTTTCTCCAGATCCATGAGTTGGAGGAAATGCGACAACAAGCTTATGAGAGCTCCGTCCTCTACAAAGAGCGCACGAAGAAATTTCACGACAAACGCTTGAAGGACCACAAAGAATTCCAAGCGGGTGATCTTGTTCTTCTTTACAATTCACGACTGCGCTTATTTCCAGGGAAGCTTCATTCACGTTGGACGGGACCATACACAGTTAAAGAAGTATTTCCGTACGGGACTGTTGCAATAGAAAGCGCGGATGGCGTTTCATTCAAGGTAAATGGTCATAGGTTGAAGCTGTACGTTGCCGGGCCGACAGCGTCGGCGGTAGAAGTTTTCGAACTCCACACCCCGCACATGTCATAAGTATGGGGAGGAGAGTCTACGCTACTGACTCGATGATTAAAAATGTAGCAAGAGTGTCTTTGGCATTATAGGGGTAAAATCGTAATTTTTTGTGTTTTTATAGTTAAATCGTAATTTAGGTGTGTTTGATAGTTTGCGTTATTTTGTACAAGTTTTATACGTACCGAACGAAGGTTCTATATGGGGAAACTGTTAAAACCGTTTGCGTATCGAAAAGATGGCGAAAACCGGCCAAAACGGATGCTGAAACGGCATTCTGCAGAAAAACTGATCTGCAGCCAAGAAACGGTCGTTCCATGTGTCGCACGACCGTGCGTTTTCGGTGATCGCCGGCACGGTGAGTCGCACCCCTAGTTCGTCTCCGATAAGTTCGAAAAATATCGGTCACGCACGACCGTGCGAAAAGACGAACGATCGTGCGTGACCCAGGGGCAGTTTGGTCATTTTTGCTTTAAACATGTAAAAGATTACTTTAGAGGGACTAAAGTTGACAAACAAAGAAAGTATGTGAATAAAAGGATTCAAAATGTCAACAACGGATAAATATGCCTTACAATAACCCTATACGATGTTTATACCCTTAAACGAATAAATTATAGATCATACGAAGCTAATTGTGGAAGAAAGTGAGAGATTGCAAACTACAGGGGTTAAACGTGTCAACATGTTTGAAAGTATACCTCTGAGTGACCTTTTAGCAAACCCTAAGCTTTGTAACGATTAATTATGCTCACGAGATTAAGTGATAAAAATTTCACAAGGTTTCGATAAAGTATGAGAAAGTTATGATAATATTCGTGTACGAAGGGTTAAAAGCGCCAACGAGGCAAAACTTGTGTTTTCGGTTATCGTTTAACGAAACCGGACCTATTTATGGTTGGTTTTATCTCATGGATCATAGAAATATAAATTTCAAGGGTTAAAAGTGCCTAAAATGGAAGAAATTACGCATTTGAAGGTCCAGGGGGTGAAAGTGTCACATTTTGAAACATGTTGGCTGATATGTGGGGTGCTGGCGTAGCGCCATGTCACGGCCCCCGACCCGGTTTGAACCGTTTCAAGAGCCGTGGGACAGAAATCCCGTGGTATTTTAATTAACAGCGGAAGTTTCTTCAGGATTTTTTTAAAACTGAAATATTTCCCGTTTATTTTATTTCACAATTCGGGATATAACCCGATAATTTACAATCTTGAGATTTCACCAGGAAATCTTTTATTTTTACAAAACATGTTTCTTTATTTTATACTGAGCCACTTCCTTAAGCTGATAGTGCTTCACGGCACTTTTCCTGGATCACAACAGATCACCTGAAACATGTTTGAAAAAGGTTTTGTCAGCGGGAAATACTGAGTGAATCATTCATTTTGCTAAAATGACTCTTTTGTTATAATTCACAGTATTAAGAGAGATTACAATGTTTATTTCAACCAAATACCCACAGTACTTGTCATCGACTTGTTTCGGTGACTGTGGTCATATTACTATTGAGTCCGTTCACCCAATAGTAACGAGTATCATTAATTAGGTTCGCCCACCTAAAGTGATAAAATAGCAATACTGTGCACAATACCCCACATACCGGCTGTAATTTGGTGACTACATAAACTTAATCACTGTAATTATAATCTTGAAAATAAACATACTTTTATAAACAGATTTGATAAAAAGAGAATGACTCACATTGCAAATTTAACAGAGCTTAGTTTACTTATTAGCCTTGATAACCTAGTTTAAATAATCAAGCACACAAACTAGGTTAGTAACTTAATACAGCATTTACGATAACTCACGAGATTGAAACCTTCACAACGAATGACAAAGTGCGATACTTAAACATCCATCGATTTAACGACGAATGACAAAGCATAAACCCTAATGTGGGCAGCACTTAAACATCCATTGGATAGTTTAATCGATCGGACATTGAATCGTAGCAGCGATCGAGTTATTACCCTGAATTGTGGCAGCACTTCGTGAATCGTGTGTGTGTTTTGAACTGTTTCTATAATAACTCGGAGTATAATTTGAAACTGAACGTCGCATCAACGCAGAATTGCATCAAACAGACTGTTCTATTTATACTTGAAAATGCCCCCCTCGCGCCACGCGAAAGGTTTCCTTGCGCGCGTCGCGTGGCGCGAGAGACCCTATTCTACCCTAGGGTTGCTTCGTGTCCCAGTAGCTTGGCTGAGTTGGTTTCGTGTGATTTTTAATTTTTGACAGCAAATTGTGTGGATTTTACCGACTAGGGTTTACCCCCCCCCCCCTGAGTTTTAGGGGCCCTGATCCTGATTCCGATTGTTCTGAAAATTTTAGGGTTTGTTCAGAATTACTTGGGTTTCTCAATTAGGGTTTCCTATTGGACAATTTAGTTAAATAAATATGACTTTTGATGAGAGTTGTTACATTCTCCCCACTTTAATAAAAATCTCGTCCTCGAGATTTACTGGAATAAGTGAGGATACTTTCGCTTCATTTCTGATTCTAACTCCCAAGTGTATTCAGCTCCTCTCTTTGAATCCCATCTGACTTTGACTAAAACTAGTCGTTTATGTTTGAGAAACTTGATCTTTCGATCCTCAATTTGAAGAGGTTTCTCAACAAATTTCAGCTTTTCGTTTACCTCTATATCTCGAAGAGGTACTACCAGTGATTCATCTGATAGACATTTCTTGAGATTGGATACATGAAATACATCATGTACTCCTGCTAATTCTTCTGGTAGTTGTAAACGATAAGCAACTGGTCCTATACGTTGGATCACTGAAAATGGTCCTACGTACCTTAGACTTAGCTTTCCTTTCTTTCCGAATCTAACTACTCCTTTCCAAGGAGAAACCTTCAATAGTACTTTGTCTCCCACTTGGAATTCTAATGGCTTGCATCTATTGTCTGCATAACTCTTTTGACGATCACGAGCCATCTTCAGTCTTTCCTTGATTTGAGTAATCTTATCAATCGTCTCTTGCACTATTTCAGGACCTGATAATTGATTTTCTTCTATTTCTGCCCAACAGACTGGAGTTCTGCACTTTCTTCCATATAGTGCCTCGAATGGGGCAGTTTCAATACTTGAATGATAGCTATTGTTATAGGAGAATTCAATTAATGGTAAATGATCATCCCAATTTCCACCAAAATCTATTACACATGCTCGAAGCATGTCTTCTAGAGTTTGGATTGTCCTTTCACTTTGTCCGTCTGTTTGGGGATGATATGCAGTGCTCAGATTTAATCGAGTTCCCATAGCTTGCTGGAAACTTTTCCAGAAATGAGAAGTAAAACGACTATCCCTATCCCAAACAATGGAGAGTGGAACTCCATGTAAGGATACAACTTCGTCTACATACAATTTTGCCAACCTTTCCATACTAAAGGTTTCTTTCATTGGTAGAAAGTGAGCTGATTTGGTTAATCGATCCACAATTACCCAAATCGCATCATTACCTTTTCTGGTTTTGGGTAACTTAGTAACAAAATCCATTGTTATAAGTTCTCATTTCCATACTGGCATTTCTAATTGTTGTAGTAAACCTGAAGGTTTCTGATGTTCTGCCTTAACTTGTGAACAAGTGAGACATTTAGAAACATATCGCGCTATATCCTTTTTCATTCCTATCCACCAAAAGTTCTTTCTTAAATCTTGGTACATCTTATTGTTTCCTGGGTGCATAGTATACCTAGATTTATGAGCTTCTTCTAAAATCTTAGGTCTTCAGTCTCCCTTCTTAGGTACCCAAATTCTACTTTTGTGGAATCTCCAAATTTCATCTGCTACTTGTTCTAATTCCTTGATTCGTCCTTTCATTCCTTCAGCATCATCCTTGATTGCTGTAGTTTGAACATTCTTCAATTGTTCTATTAAATCTATTTGTAGATTTAATCTGAGAGCACGAACTCGTCGTTGTTTCTCATAATACTTACGACTTAAAGCATCTGCAACTACATTTGCCTTTCCTTCATGATACTGAATATCACAGTCGTAGTCACTTAGGATTTCCATCCATCTCCTTTGCCTCATGTTTAATTCTTTTTGCCCAAATATATATCTTAAACTTTTGTGGTCTGTGTAGACAGTAAATTTACTTCCGTAAAGATAATGTCTCCAAATCTTAAGGGCAAAAATTACGGCTCCTAATTCTAAATCATGAGTCGTATAGTTTTCTTCGTACTTTTTCAATTGTCTTGAAGCGTAAGCAATTACCTTCTTGCGTTGCATAAGCACACATCCAAATCCTAGTTTTGAAGCATCACAATATACTTCAAAGTTTTCAATTCCTTCTGGTAAGGCTAAGATTGGTGCATTTGTTAATTTCTGCTTCAATATTCTAAAGGCTTCTTCTTGCTTAGGTCCCCATTCAAACTTAATGGCTTTACAGGTTAACTTAGTTAATGGTACGGCTATCTTGGAAAAATCCTTAATAAACCGTCTATAATACCCAGCTAAACCTATAAAACTTCTTATTTCCATTGCTGTTTGTGGAACCTTCCATTTGGTAATTACCTCTATCTTAGCAGGATCTACGTGAATGCCTTCGTGATTCACCATGTGTCCTAAGAATTGCACTTCTTGCAACCAAAATTCACACTTTGAGAATTTGGCATAAAGCTTTTCTTTTCTTAACAAAGTTAAGAGTGCATGAAGGTGTTCACAATGCCCTGTCTGACTTTTAGAATAAATAAGTATATCGTCTATGAAGACAATTACAAATTTATCCAAATATGGTTTACAGATCCTATTCATCATGTCCATGAATGCAGCAGGTGCATTTGTTAATCTAAAGGGCATGACTGTAAACTCATAATGACCATACCTAGTTCTGAAAGCAGTCTTAGGTATGTCTTCTTCTTGTACCTTCAATTGATGATATCCGGAGCGTAAATTTATCTTAGAAAAATATCTAGCCCCCTGAAGTTGATCAAATAGATCATCAATCCTAGGTAATGGGTATCGATTCTTAATTGTAACCTTATTCAATTCTCTATAATCGATACACATTCTCATTGAACCATCCTTTTTCTTAACAAACAACACAGGTGCTCCCCACGGGGATGAACTAGGTTGTATGAATCCTTTACTTAGTAATTCATCTAATTGCTTTTTCAATTCTAACATTTCGGTGGGTGCTAACCGATAAGGTGCCTTGGCTATCGGTGTAGTTCCTGGAATTAGATGAATCCTAAATTCTACTTCCCTATCTGGAGGTAATCCTGGTAAATCTTCTGGGAATATATCTGGATATTCTGAGACTACAGGAATTTCCTTAAGTTCTTTACCCTTAGTACTAATGATTACTGAAATCATATATACTATTCCTTGTTTTCGTTCATAATTAGCAACTTTCATTACAGATATGAACTTCATGGGCTTACGTGGTTTATCTCCTGTAATCCTAATCACTTCTCCGGTGGGTGATTGAATTTCTATGGAATTCTGATCACAAAATATTCGAGCATGGTTGGCTATTAACCAATCCATTCCTAATACAACATCAAATTCAGCTAACTTCATCGGCAATAGTTTTGCAGAGAATTTATGTCCTAAAAGTTCTATGTTTTCTTCTTGCAAAACTTTATCTATTTTAACTGAATTTCCGTCTGCCGTTTCAACTGTAAAAATCTGCCTAATGTTGGTTAAAGGTAAATTAAGAGCTTGGCAGAATGAAGTATTTATAAAACTTTGGTTTGCACCAGAGTCAAATAATACTTTGGCGTAAATGTTGTGAACTAAGAACGTACCCGCTATCACATCTGGGATGAGTTCTGCTTCTTGAGTGGTCAGCTGAAATGCCCTGGCATTCTTTTTAATATTTCCATCAGTTGCCTTGGTTTTGTTGTCTGCTGGTTTAACCAATTTAGGACATTCTGTTTTGAAATGTCCTACTTCTCCACAATTATAATAGATTGTGGATTTCTTCCTGCAGTTTTCTTCACGATGTCCTACCATTTTACAAAAATTGCAGGTTACACCACATCTTCCAAAATGTTTCTTTCTGCAATTCCTGCAGAATGGTGGAGTTGAGGGTTGCCCTGTTCCTCTTCTTTTGAAATTGTTATTATTACCCGTACGAAATCCTTGGGTAATTTTATGAGCCAATTCTTTCTTTCTGTCTTCATCTCTTGTGCGCACCAGTTCATCGGTTAGGGTATTAGCTAATTCTACAGCATCGTCAATAGTGCGAGGTCTCGCAGCTTTAACGATGTTGCGGATTTCACTAATCAGTCCCCAAATGTAGCGAGAAATGAGTACCGGTTCTGGCGAAGCCAGTGTTGGTACTACTCTAGCATATTCAAAGAATGTCGAAGTATAACCGCGACAGTCTACACCCATCATCCGATGATTTAAAAACTTATTCGTCATCTGTTCCTTTTCATACTCGGGACAGAATTTTCTTTCTACAAAACCCTTAAATTCTTCCCAAGTCATAGCATAAGCTATTATTCTTCCTTTTGATTGTAACACAGTGTTCCACCATTCAAGTGCTCCTTCCTTGAAGAGATTTGATGCGTACATGACCTGATCATCTTTAGCACATTTACTTATTGCAATTACTGCTTCGGTTTTCTCTAACCATCGCAGTGATGCAGTTGCTCCTTTATTGCCTGCAAATTCCGTAGGTTTACAAGCAAGGAATTCTTTGAAAGTGCAACCAGGCGTTGCAGTTTTCATTTTCTTAGGAAATGGAGCTTGATGTGGTTCCCCATTATGATTAATATTATCATTGCCTCCGTTTACACTATTACTGAAGTTATCTTCAGAAATACGTTTACTTGGGACAATTTGTTGCGGTTCGATAGGATTCTTTATAGCAGCAACGAATGCTGGAATAGCATTGGCTATCCCTTGAGCAACAATATTTTCGATATCTTGTCTAGTCATATATTGATCTCCTGGATGTTGCGCCGACTGATTATCCTCATTTACTGGTTCGTTACCAATGTTTGACATCTGATAACAAAATTTTATGTAAATAATTAGTATAAATATAAATATAATAAAACAAATTGACACATAATCATATTAACATGTATAATAAAAAATTATCGATTTCAAAAGTTTCATTTCTATATATTATATCATGCCTCGTACACACGATTATCCTACAACGTTTTATTGTTAAGTTATTACACATACTGGTTATTATGATTATTTATTAACACATATTCCTGCAAACTCCCATTATCTGGTCAGCTAATTTCTTAAAAACGACGCTCCCTTTCGTCATACTTCCAAGTAACTCTTTCTCCCACATCCCTAATCCGATTTCCTGCATCAATTAACTCTTCGCCCCAGAGGCGAAGTTCAGTCAGATTCTCCGGGCTCATAGTTGGGTATAGTGGAGGTTCTGGGTCAACTTGTGGGAAAAATGTATCAGGGTTGTTTAAAAGATTTTGGTATTGCCAGTCAGTTGTCCACCATTCATCTAATTCTACTGGTAATGGTTGAGGTTGGACAATAGGATCTGGAATAGCAGGTTCTAAATTGATTGGGATTGGAGCTTCTAGTGGGTAACTGAAAAGATCTTCTTCAGTAAATATAAGGTTTGGATTAGCTGGTTCAAGGTTTCCATCGGCAGGTCCGATGAGGTCACTCATTACTAGTTTATGATCTAAAACTTCCCAAGGAGTCATTTTCTGTTTCTGGCTAGAACTTTCTCCGATTTCTCTTTCTGTTTGCTTAAAACTCTTTTCAGCTTCTATCTCTACTTGATTAATATTTTCCTCAATTTCTACCCCTTTTCCTTTGTCTTTTGGTTCTTTAGTTGTAGTAACCTTTCTTGTTGCTGGCTTTTTCCTTCGTACACGCCTCCAGCCCACAAATCTACTTCTTTTCTTGGGTTTAGGTTTTGCCAGTGGTTTGGATTGAAATTCCATGGGTTCTTCTTTATCAGCGAAGTAACCGGTGAATTCCTTTGAGACTTCTATCTTAACGGGATATAGGTTAAGATTTTCTAAACCTTCTGATATCTCATTCATGCTGTTTAGCATATATGCAAAATATATACCAAATGTTAAAATAAAATAAAAATTTTATAGATAACCCGTAAATATTATTGCATACATAAAACAACTGACAAGTAAATTATACTACGATTTACTGTAAACTTATTTATTTACTAAATAAGGTTTCTGGAAAATAAAAGTACTAAAACTTTTAAGTATTTAGAGATTTGCATTTTCTGCTACTGTGGCTAGCATATAAAGATTTGCCCATTTCTCATCTAATTTGTCCTCCCAAGGTGATTTATTGATTAAGTCCTGGGTTTCTTGTTTAACTTTCTTCTCTCGGTTTTTCCTCATTTTCTCCTGACTTTTCCTAATAATCAAACTTCTTTTATCAGGAGAAAGTGGTTCCTCGTAATGTGCCTTACGGACAAATATTCCTTCTTCAGGAATTACATAAGGTTTTGTTTGGGATGAACTTCCCTTCTCATTGGATGACCTATCTAGTTTAAGATAGATGTTTGACAGCTTTTGTTTACCCATACTGTAATTAACAAATAAGCAGTTAATAAAACACATAATCACATAATTGGCAATCAGTAAAATTAAGTATTTCTAAATACTTAATAGGCTTAAATCAGTGGCTCTGATACCACCTTATTTCTGTCACGGCCCCCGACCCGGTTTGAACCGTTTCAGGAGCCGTGGGACAGAAATCCCGTGGTATTTTAATTAACAGCGGAAGTTTCTTCAGGATCTTTTTAAAACTGAAATATTTCCCGTTTATTTTATTTCACAATTCGGGATATAACCCGATAATTTACAATCTTGAGATTTCACCAGGAAATCTTTTATTTTTACAAAACATGTTTCTTTATTTTATACTGAGCCACTTCCTTAAGCTGATAGTGCTTCACGGCACTTTTCCTGGATCACAACAGATCACCTGAAACATGTTTGAAAAAGGTTTTGTCAGCGGGAAATACTGAGTGAATCATTCATTTTGCTAAAATGACTCTTTTGTTATAATTCACAGTATTAAGAGAGATTACAATGTTTATTTCAACCAAATACCCACAGTACTTGTCATCGACTTGTTTCGATGACTGTGGTCATATTACTATTGAGTCCGTTCACCCAATAGTAACGAGTATCATTAATTAGGTTCGCCCACCTAAAGTGATAAAATAGCAATACTGTGCACAATACCCCACATACCGGCTGTAATTTGGTGACTACATAAACTTAATCACTGTAATTATAATCTTGAAAATAAACATACTTTTATAAACAGATTTGATAAAAAGAGAATGACTCACATTGCAAATTTAACAGAGCTTAGTTCACTTATTAGCCTTGATAACCTAGTTTAAATAATCAAGCACACAAACTAGGTTAGTAACTTAATACAACATTTACGATAACTCACGAGATTGAAACCTTCACAACGAATGACAAAGTGCGATACTTAAACATCCATCGATTTAACGACGAATGACAAAGCATAAACCCTAATGTGGGCAGCACTTAAACATCCATTGGATAGTTTAATCGATCGGACATTGAATCGTAGCAGCAATCGAGTTATTACCCTGAATTGTGGCAGCACTTCGTGAATCGTGTGTGTGTTTTGAACTGTTTCTATAATAACTCGGAGTATAATTTGAAACTGAACGTCGCATCAACGCAGAATTGCATCAAACAGACTGTTCTATTTATACTTGAAAAATGCCCCCCTCGCGCCACGCGAAAGGTTTCCTTGAGCGCGTCGCGTGGCGCGAGAGACCCTATTCTACCCTAGGGTTGCTTCGTGTCCCAGTAGCTTGGCTGAGTTGGTTTCGTGTGATTTTTAATTTTTGACAGCAAATTGTGTGGATTTTACCGACTAGGGTTTACCCCCCCCTGAGTTTTAGGGGCCCTGATCCTGATTCCGATTGTTCTGAAAATTTTAGGGTTTGTTCAGAATTACTTGGGTTTCTCAATTAGGGTTTCCTATTGGACAATTTAGTTAAATAAATATGACTTTTGATGAGAGTTGTTACACGCCACCACCTAGGCACCCGTCCGTGGCGCCGCGCGACGGACTGCCAGTGACAGCAAACATCTTTTAACGTGGCAGCTTGCATGTTTACGCGATTCAGCGAGTTTGCCACCCTCTTGCTGCATGATACACGTCCCTAGGCACTTGTCATCATCCCTGGAAGTTCCCTTAACACCTGGATCAATCTCCATGACTTCCCTTGGCTATATATAGGACCAATTGTTGCAACTTATGAACTCACTTTTGAGCATTCACTTGGAAAGCTTCCAAACTCTTGTTCTGAAGATTTCTGGAGCTCAAGGGCACTTCTCAAGGATCCCTAGTTGTGCTTAGGACTTCAGTAAGTGTCCTTAACCTTTCTTAATTCGTTTTACTTAGTTTATTAGCCTAAAGTCAAACCGTCGTAATTAAGGTTTGACTTCGTGATTAGTTAATATTTGTCCAGTCAAATCAAGAATTGAAAGTAGCTTTGAGTTGGTAATTATGTGGGTAATAAACCCTTAAAAGAGCACCCTATAATTCCCACTCTAAATAAGTCAATTGTCGGGTCAAAGTTAATTTTAAAAAGTCAACAGAAAGCTAATTTTCGCATAAACACATAATTAACGATGTAGAAGCTATGAAACCTGTTTTATCACTCATATAACTTGGTAATCAATGTAAGAACATGTCTAGGCATGTTCAACCCGACAATTTTCTGTTTAAGCTCGGTTCGGAACCGAAAGTCGCAAAAGTAGACTTTTGCTTTGACTTTCAGTTCTGACCCATTAGGGCATGTTTTAGAATTTCCTTAGAGCTCTTTTAGGACCAGGTTATTGATTAGTGTAACCCTCTGAGGTTATACAACTTGGTTCATTAGTTATGCGATTCATATGCAAGTTTCCGTTATATGCCTAAATGTTGACCAATATGCCCTTATGACCTTAAAATGTGATTTTTGAAAATGTAAAAGAATAAAAACCTTAGTTACTGATTATTAGACTTGTCCCTAAAATTTGACATCAGATTGAGGTCTAGATTAAGAGTTATGCTCATTAGCGTAATTAGAAAGCTTTTTATTAATCAAACAGCGTAATTAGCATATAGCCTATCTAAACCCAATTTTTGATACCAAACTTTTTACCCACTTATGTAAAATAATATTTTGGGATTTTTGAAGATTTTTATTTATTTTTAGGCTGAGCATAACATAGGGTTATAGCTTTAATTCGGTAATTGTCGATTTTGCCCTTTTGGCTTATAAAATGAGTTTTACAAATTATTTTGATACCAAACCTTTTGCTACTGATTTTTTATGATAAATAAAATATTTTAAGCTTTCTGGAATGATAAAAATATCAGCTTTCCTTTAAAAACCCGGAAATAGCTCAAAAATCACCTTTTTAAGCGTTTTTAACGCATAGTATGTATTAAAACTATTTTAAACATACAAGGTTTGTTACCTACTGATATTTTCAGTAAATTTTTATATTTTAACAGTAAGCAAAAGTTTTAAACTCAGATTTCCAGTTTTTGACCTTTTAAGCCTATGTGAAATTACCAAAATGCCCATTAGGTGCATAGTTTGGTTATAAATGATAAATTTCATATATATATAATACCCTACTGTTATAACTTATTAAATTAAGTATTTTTACTGATTATATCAGACCTGTAACTCAGATTATTATTTAAACTCTTTTATAACCTTTAAAATGACCAAAATACCCCTACGGGGCATAGTTTGAGTTTAAATTCGTTTTGGGCATAATAGAAGATATCTTACTGATGTCACAACATATTTAAGCCATATTAACTTAGGAAACCTGTATATGACTCATATGGTTACCCGTTACGCATCTTGCACGTTCGGTTCGGTTTTTGTAACTAGTTTGCATAAATTGACCGAAACGGGTCAAACCTTATCATTTTTGTTTCAAAATCCAGAATGTGTTTGGTTTACCCATATTATACAAGTATTCAAACTTGTCGGGTCTAAATCACATTCTATTCCGGTCTTCGCTTAATCGTGCGTTTGAACCGTATCTTCCTTTAAAACTAACCGGTCTAAGTTTAGGCTTAATTAAAGACCCGTTAGGAATCTAATAGGTTATTATAAACCTTTGTTCCAGACTAGGAGACCCGGTAAAAGCTACGTGCATTTGCTGTTTGTGATTAATACTTGCAAAGGTAAATACTTTTAACTTATTTTCCCTATACGGGCTTGGGGTACGGTATATAAAATACCGCTTGGTCGGGCATTGAATTTTTAATTGTATGAAGGTTAATTTATTGAAATGTCCTGTTTAAATTGTTTTGCTTAAAGCCTTTGGGGGGTTAATGACCATGTCCCGGATATCCTTGGCATCATTTTAAGAAATGGCCACGACCTAAGCACGGGGTGTAGGCGTACACCCGACAGTGCATAAATAAATAATAAGGTATAACCGCCGGTTTCGGGAATAACCCGCCGCGGGACTATGTCATGTGGTGTGTCTATTAATCTTTAACCCGGTGTCAATCCGGGCTACTGAACGCATAACGAACACGTAATTCTCTTACAAGTTTATATATAAATAATTATCCCAAGTTATAAAATGTTTTGTGCCTTGTGCATTCAAACCAATTTTCTAAACCTTTTCAAAATGAGTCAGTTAATTGTATTTACCAGTGTAAACTGACGTATTTTCCCAAAAAGATTAAGTGCAGGTACTAATCGAAATAGGATTGCCTCTCCTTAGCATCAATAAGAGTCTCACAAGCTTGGATGCATTTAAAGTCTGATGAACTATGTTTCCTTTTTTATTTGATCCGTCTGTGGATCTGTTTTAACTATTTTGTGATACTTAATATTACAATTTATTCAGTTGAAATAAATCTATCTTTTGCTTCCGCTGTGCATTTAAAATTGTGTTGTTTGACTATGATGATATCAACTACGTCACGATACTCCCAACCGGGCCCACCGGTAATATGTGGAAATATCGGGGTGTGACAAAAAGGCAAACAAAGAGCTCAGAACATGAAGAAGTTTCAAAAGATAAACTTCGTGAAATCCAGAAGGACTGATAAAATTGAATCTTTTGAAAACAAATCAAACACAGATTTTGTTGTGCAAAAGAAAATTTTGAAAAGAAATAGTCAAAACAATTACACACAACACACAAACTGTTGTGATGTAGGACCAAGTACCTCAAGATCACGAAGTTCATCATCAAGCTCCTACAGTTATGATACTCTGAGGTTTGTTGAGCGGAGATCATGTTTTGAATGCGGTAAGTATGGGCACATTGTCAGAAACTGTCCATATCTCATGAAAGGAAAGGCAAAAGTTGATGCCCCCGTGGTAACTAAAAACTAACCTAATCTAGACACCCTAGTTTTAAATTTATAAACTAAGACTCTCTAAATGATAGACCACTGACAGGCAAGTGTACCTATCGTACGTAGTAAAGCCTAATGAAGTCCGAGTATCGAACCCACGAGGCACTAGCGACGCTAAACTAGACTCTGACTCAACTAATTTCTTAAATGGTTTAATTTGTTTTGGGGTTTTAATTAACTAATATCTAAATTAAACTAAAGCGAGTAAACAAGAGAACAAAGAAAGCAAGCAAGATGGTGAAGTGATGGGAAGCAGACAATGATGAGAAAGAACTATCCAGGCTTCAAATCCCTATGACTAACCCATGACCTCAAGTCCTGACCAATAGCTAAAGCTTCGAATCTACCCAGGAAACCTCCCGCTAAGGATGATCAACTAAAATAGAAGATGGAACAAAGTCATGAAGTGCTAAATTGGAAATGACTCGAGCTATCGATACCGAATCCCACGACTGTCAGATTAAAAACAACTATGGTGCTAAGAAAAGAAAAGAAAGTAAAAGTAAAAGTGAGAAAGGAAAGGACGAGAAAGGAAAAAACAAGATGTCTTTCCCACCGTTTCCACCCAAATCGGAAGGAAAGAAAAATTAAAGAATTTAGCCTAGTTTTCCTTTCATTTCCTTTCTTTTCCTTCCTTAAATGAAACTCGGGAACACGACATGTTTTATTTTCCTTTCTTTTCCTTCCTTAAATGAAACTCTGGAACACAAAATATTTTTACTTTCTTTTTGCTTCCTTTCCTTTCCTTCCGTTAGTAAACTCTGGAACACAGTGTAAAAAAGAAACAAGTCTCAAATAATAAATAAAGCATAGTATCAAATCTGAAAACACAAAGTCTTAACAAAATTGAATACTAATAAATATCAAACCCGTACTTGAATCTTGATCACGGCTTGAACCCTCGAACCAATCAACTTCTTTTTTTCTCTCTCTTTTTTTCTTTGCGTGCGGCAGTCCTTGCTTTCGTCAAACTCCACCAAAAAATAATATCTTCCTTCGACCCCACTGTCTCTGCCGCCTGTGCTTTATAAATTTCGTATGATATATATACACACCCATTCCCTGCCATACGATGTCACAATTCAAGTCAAATACCAACAATTCACGTCATTAAGGCCCATGCGAATTTCTAAAGGGAATTGGGCCGGCTCTTAATACTCCAGCAGCCCAAAAGAAAAAGTGGGGTGGTGGTGGTCAACAAGGATTTACACTCGGTCAACACCTGCACACATCCACGAAAACAATTCCAAACTTCCAATTTGCATACTAAAAGTCTTTTCATTTAATTCACAAGACATATTAAAAAAAAACATCTATCATTAACCATATTATGTCATTACAATACAACTAACACAATATTATTTTCAAAGGATTTACGTGAATGCAAGTGTAATTTAAGGTTAAGTCCTTTTTTTATTTCTTATTCTCCTAATTATTCAAATTACATTCAGCTAAAACCAATATATAAATATATATAATATACAAATAACATGAGATATGATTGTTTGCAAATAGTTTAGCTCGTTTTCACTTAAAATCATTCAACTTTAAATATGAGCCAATTATGAGTAAAATTTTATAAAAACAACCCCAAAGCTACCCAAAAGTGTAGGAATAATTATATAAAAAATATGAATATTTTAGAACACATCAGTAACTGTTACCATAAAAGATCTGTTTCACCAAAACAGGACCCTCGTCTTCTTAAACAACAGGAAATGAAACAGAAAAAGAAACAAAGAAAAGAAGTGAAAAGGCTTTGAAAACAGAGGTTATCCAAACACAGTCTGTTAAGTTAGAAGTTAAAAATGAAAAACAAAAACAGATTTGGAAACCAAAACCAGTAACCGTTTCAGGGGGAGCTACATCAATTCCGAATCATCAGGAAATGGATGTCACAATTCTCGATGATGACGGAGGACCCAAGTCTGTGAAGGCTTGGGTCCCCCTCTCCAACTAATCTCTGAATGAGTGTGCAGGATGTTCCAGGAGGAACTATTGATAGTCCTAGGATTGTTGATAGTGGAGCGTCCATGCACAAGATCGGCGACATAAGGCTCCGAAACATAGTTAGATCTAGGAGAATATTGTTGCCTTTGATGGAAAGGGAAAAAGAAAAGAAGAGAAAAAGTCTGATGAAGGAATGATGGTGAAAGAATGTGGTTAGATGAAATTGAAAAATTCGACAACATGAAAAATGTGCCAAAATTTGGTTGTTATGGTTTTAGATCGGGTCAAGAGGAAAGATTTCAATGATAAGTACGCGCCTGCAGCACGTCTGAAGCTTTTCAAAGATTCATGGATTTTTCTTCCACAAGAAGTTCAAAGTCTGCTAAATGAACGTGCAGTGTACATTTCTTCAAGGTGTGATTGAAGAAAATGTGTTTGTTGATCAAACCAACCGGGTGTGCGGATGGCTTGGCATGGATTAAACAACCGCACACTACTTCTAAAGGAGAAAGACGAAGACCTTTGTTGGTGCAAAAGCATGTGGAAGACATCATGTATGGACCGTCCCATGATGATGTGTACAAGCTTTCCCACATGCTCCATTTGCCACTTTCCAGCCGGACCCAGAGGTTTATCATCTTGTTGTTGTGAATAGAATTCTCGATTCATTGAAGTAGCTGGAAAATCGCCTTGAAATCCACACCGGGTGGATATCAAGTTTGGGAGAGCACTCAGACTCCTGACAATGCACGAAGAAGTTGCAGGATTACAGTTTTGAATTTCTAATCTCTCCTATCCATGTCGATATTTAAGCTGCTTTATGATTTACTAACATCTTTTACATCACTCCTTGACCAAACACGTTGATTTCGAATATCATCTCACACGTGATCATTTCATATGAAACTCGTTGATGTTGTTTTGGTCCACATCGATTACCAACGTGCCAACTCATCTTTCCAAAATTCGATAAATCATTAAATCATTTTTTATTTAAATTAATTTTGGTAAATAACATTAAGGTAAAACATGAGTTAATCCATATCTGGAAATCGTTTTTGTGAATATTTTTCTTGAGAAAATCCAAAAAGATGTTTTTAAAAGTTTAAATTTACTTTTTGAATTTTAGGGGGAGTAAATCCAAATCAGAAAAACACAAAAACAATAGAAAAACAAAAATGAGTTTCCTGGTGAGCAAAAGAGAAAATGATTGTACATCAGTGGTCTGTCGAAACCTCTTTAAACCTAAAATGAAAAACGATAAGCAGCTCTATATAAGATGTATCGGTAGGCTCACAATCATTTTAAAGTGTGCAGGGTAATATAAACCTAAATCGACTGAAGACTGTGTGGGAACTGCTCATTGGCATATGGTCTTGGTACCGAAAGTTCGTTTGATAGATTGCTGAGGTTCTGAGATATGTGGTCTTTATGCTGTTTATCATCTGGGTATCATGGTTGTTTCTTTTACCGAAAACCACGGGGACGCAAGTTTAGAACTTCCATGATACCATACATACGTGTACATATCTTTCAAACATGTATATAATACATGATGCATACGACCTCAATAAGTGATAAACAATCACATGTCCCAATCAATAAGTGATAATATATCACAGCTTTTATGCTGGAGTCAGGTTCGTCTTTGTGTCGGTACGATGGTACTAACCTGTTCACGGACTTTCTCTTGTGCCCTGCATGCATCGAATATCAAGTTCCTCATCAATAAGTGATTTTATCACATAGGTCTTATATTCATCCAAAAATAAGTGAGTATCTCACATCATATACGTTGAAAACAGATGATAAATGGTATACTCACCAGTAAGATGAACACCGGTCGGTAAGTATAAATCATACCTTAACGTATCCCCTAACCACGAGTACATCTGATAAGTTGAGTTTATGTGGACAACAATACGATAATCGTTATAGGATGCTTATCTAAATGTTAATTAATTGAACAACAAGAGCGTTTTGGCATGACCGTACACTTATACGATTCTCTTACCCTCGAAACTCGCAAAGTGAATATCTGTAAATATTTATTTAATGCTTTCAATTTCTGCATCTCTGTATATATTTATTTACTGCTTTCCGTCTTTACATTTGAAATATTCAAAAATACCAAAAAGATTTTAGGTGTGTTTTAATATAAACTTTATACAAACCAAAAAGATTTTATTTCTATTTTATTTTTGATTGTACGATGCTAGATCTCGAGTCTTAACCACCTAAAACCTGATCGAAACCCAAAACAATTGCATCTTCATAAACGGTCAAAATTTAGCAAGTCTTGAAAGTTAAAATCTAAATTGATCAAATTTTTACAACTTTCAAACTGTTGTCGGTAGGTAGTTGATTGATAGTTGGTCACATATGTGTCGTTTGTTTATGTTGACTGTATTTCAAGCGGCTGTTCTCATTACGCGTTTAGCTCTGTTGTATGTGCAGATGTGGCATTCGAACCAACTAAAGGCAAAGAGAACATGTTAGATGACAAGCTGTGGAATGAAGACACGACATTGATGCAATCAGAGGGTCAAGATGATCGAGTTGCAGCTGACCACTCATCAACAACAACAAGGATCTGAAGTACTGAATAAAAAAGATTCACCAGCAATATCTAAGGGGGAGTTTGTTGATGCACCTCATGTTTGCTGCAACTGAAGACATCTGGAGATCCGACAACATGTGAAGATCGAACCACTTGGATTCCACACTTGTGGGTGTGGGTGTGCGCATCAAGCGTTGCTATTTCAACGCGTCGCTTGTTTTTGGTGCTACTGAGACAGGCCTCAAAGGGTTGAAGACCGAAGACCAAGCAACAGACAAGGGGGAGTTTGTTGGTGCAGTTTTGTGTCTGTCGCTTGTTCTTATTACGTAGTAATTTGTACGGTCTTTATTTACAGTCTGTATAGTTTTGGCCGAGTCGGCCAAGTCAGATATCCTCCTATCTTGACTTAGCACGACGTTTATTTTGTCAGCGTTGTATAACAGTTTGTTGTGTGCAACTGTTAGTTGTGTTTGTGTTTGGCTCTTACTGTTCGGTTGCTGCAAGTATCTGTCTGCATATGGGTTCCCCACGAAGAATCCCTATTCTTCGTGGGATTGCTTGTCACGAACCATGCCTTCAATGATTGTTCACCATGAAGAATCATTGTTCACCATGAAGAATCAATGTTCACCACGAAGACTTGATTGTTCGTGGTCTTCTGAAGGTTCGTTGATATTGTCCACGAAGACTCCTAAGTCTTCGTGGGACTGTTGATTGTTTGTGGCCCAGTAACCATTCTTCGTAGGGTTACTGGGTGTTGGGCCTATAAATACAGACACTTGTTTATCATTCAGACAAAGAGCACACACCAGAGAGTTGAGAGTTTATTGTGTAATCTTGTACTGATACTTTTATGGTTGATATATATTGAAGCTTTTAAAATTTGAATCTTTGTGTATTGTGTGTTCTTGATCTCGGTTTGCATACCCGTTTTGTTTTCGCACAACCGGGTTTGTTGTATAACAAGGATAAGGTTACTAGATCCTCCGCTACTGGACCTACACAGGCGGTGTCCTTTACTAGGTATTTTGTTGCAAGTTTAGTCCTTTACACCCAACCCAGTTAAAAACCCTGTTAATTGTTGACAGGCGGTGTCCTTTACTAGGTATTTTGTTGCAAGTTTAGTCCTTTACTAGGTATTTTGTTGCAAGTTTAGTCATTTACACCCAACAATTAACAGGGTTTTTTAACTGGGTTGGGTGTAAAGGAGTAAACTTGCAACAAAATACCTATTAAAGGACATCGTCTGTCAACATTCATTAAAAAGGACACCGCAAAAGTGGTATAAAGATAAAGGACAAAACTTGTAAGTTTTCCTATTTTTTTTTTTTTGCCAAAACAGCCGATTACAAAAAAAAAAAAAAAAGATAATAAATAAGGACAATAAGTTGCGTCAAAATCTTTTTGTTAATAATTTTTCAAATATTTTGTTTGTAGCATCAACAAATATTAGTCAATATCACTTGATGCCCCACATTTTGCATGATTTTTCTAATATTTTGTTTACATCATCAACAAGTATTAGTGGAGAAAAGAAGATCGTATTACAAGGCATTATTATCATCACGAGTTGGAGGTTATGGAAAGCTAGAAACGACCAAATGTTTTCTAATAAGGAGGTTAATGTGACGGACATTATTTCCGACGTCAAAGCTTTGGGCTTTCTTTGGTACAAACACAGGGCGCGTCGGGGTGTTTTAGATTGGGAGAAATGGTGTAATTGCGATGTAATGTAAATGTAAATGTACTCGTTTTCGGGCCTTTATTCCTTCTTGGAATAAGGTTCCTTTGTGTTTAATGAAAGTTATCCTTCAAAAAAAAAAAAAAAAAACAAGTATTAGTCAGTTTTAGTTGATGCCCCACAATGTGGATGATTTTTATAGCTTTTTTAGTCTGACTTGGCTTTCCAACATTATTGCATCCATCTTCACGTTTGTTGTTCTGAAAATGATATAAACACCTTAATACCATCCTAAATATTAAATGACATTTATTGATCTTTTTGTATTTTGATAGCTTGAAGATAATATGAAATTTCCACTATGACTTTTCTTGAAGGAACCAATGTTGAAGTTAATATGAAATTTCCTTTTCTTGATAAGAAAATGCGAACAGGCGAATAGATTGAGAAAATAGGAACAAATGTGGAACGTTGAATTTTTCTGTTGACCATACCTCCATTCCATCCACATATTTTTTCTAAGGTAAACTAGTGGGAACTAGGCAACAAATACGATGGGGATGCCAAAGCAACAATGCGATTGGGACAATGGAGGCCAATAAGGTTTTAATCCTTATCCTTTGCACCCAGAAAATTGCCAAGATAGACCAATCATTCAACCAAAATAAGGGCATGTCTGGCTAAGTCTTTTGAAACAATTTATTGACTTATTGGCTCTTTTAAAAAGCCAATAATTCAAAATAATGTTTGAGTAATTGAAAAAGACTTTTTGAAACAACTTTTTTATAGAAGGAAAAGTTAATTTTAAAAAGCTAGTATTTTGTGACTTTTTGGAACTTCTTATATCTTTTCAAAACACAATTACAGAATTACCCCCTGCCTTAAACTAATCCACCCATAAGCTAACCCAAACACTTAAAAAAAACAACTGATTAACTTATTGGTTTTTCTCACCACATAAGCTAATCCAAACACTTTTTTAAAAACTCTTTTTAAAAAAGCCATAAGTCAATAAGTGCTTTTGATAAAAAGCCTTTTTGAATTAAATAAGCTTAGCCAATCGACTGTCAAATCTCATAAGATGTTGACACATGAATAAAATTACTATTCATAAGAAAAAAGTGGCGTTTTAATGAAAATTTGGCAACACGAGGAAAAACTTAGCCTCAAATAATGACATACGGCGAGTATCGGTACCATATCAAATCGATACCGACCAAAATACATCAGTACCAATACTCAAGTTAGGGGCTTTTATTATTCGGTTATAACGAGTACCGATACCGGTTAGTTCGATATTCGCTTTGAGTACCAAATTTTGTATACTAGAATTAGATTTTACTATGTATGTTGGTATATAAAATAAACCAAAACTTTCCTTTTAAAATTGAGGAACCATCACAACATTAATGTTAAAAAAAATGAAAGAAATAAATTCGTTAAACATCAGAATATAAAAAAAATGTGGTAAGTTTATAAAGAGTTTAAACTTTACTATTCCTTGAAAAAAAATACATATCAAAATAAAAACCTTCAATGAAATTTGCACTCAAACTAAAGTTTTAAATTTAGCAATATAGCAGTTTCCTCATGAGTGGCTTTTTATTTTAAATTATCAATAATTCAAATTGTTTAAATGGTAACTCTTAACCAATGTATTTATTGGTAATTAGCAAAAACAATCTGTGATATATTCACCTTTTTAAATTGTGTAAATTTAGAAATTATTATGTTTTATTTTAATTTCAAACAAAGAAATTCACATTTTCCTGATTATGGATGGTTTTAAGCATTTTTTATGTCATAATTTTCAGCCAATGTAATACGCACGTCTATAACCTAGTATATATATATATATATATATAGATATATATGTGTGTGTGTGTGTTGGTTTCTTAAACTTTTTTTTGTTTTATTATTAGAATATTTATAAACTAGATTATTACCCCGTGTATTACACGGGTTGAAAAAAAATTATAATTTTACATACTAAATAATAAAACAATATATCTTTAAAAACCTCATTTATTACACGGGTTGAATAAATGTAATTTTATATATTAAATAATAAAAAAATATTATATTTTTAAGAACCTCGTGTATTGTAATTTATATACCAAATAATAAAATGTTAAATCTTTATAAACTCTATGTATTACACAAGTTGAATAAATGTAATTTTAGATTAATAGTATATTAAATAAATATAATTTTGGATCAATGGTGTATTAAATAAATATAATTTTGGATAAAGTCTTATATATAAATTTTAAGTAATCAATATATTTGATAAATAATAAAAATACTAATAATAGTAAAAATCTAATTTATATACTAAATAATAAATATAAAAGAAAGGCGGAAAACCCCAACAATAGGTGCCTCCAATGAATGATATGTGTCACATATTGATTTCTTTAATAATATAGTATAGATATAGATATAGATATAGATGTTCACATCATCGATCGGTTGTTTCAATCGATAACATAATTTGTTTTCATATCATGGATCGATAACCAACACTACAAATGTGACAAACAACACTACAAAAAGGGAGGTGGATATGAAATACCGACTAATAATATTTAGTAGGAATGTTATCTATAATATAAGATATTAAACTAAATAATATTTAGTAGGATTATTATCTATAATTAATTAGAAGAGATTAAACTAAAATAATAATTATCTATAAGAGATGGGCTAATATAATGACAAGTGTCCCTAAAGTGGTTTCTTTTATTATATAATATAGACATAATTTGTTTTCATATCATGGATCGATAACCAACGCTACAAATGTGACAAACAACACTACAAAAAGGGAGGAGGATATGAAATACCGAGTATAAAGTTAACCAATAGACTATAAAGAAATTGAAATAAAGTAGAGTATATGGTCTAAATATGGAGTAAAGTGAAATAACAAAGTAAAGTGTGCATGTTCTAAATATGGAAGAGTGAAATAAGTCGTTTTATACTTAAGATTTATGAATATATAAAATTCACTGAAATTAAACTAATAATATTTATCTATAAGATATTAAACTAATAATATTTAGTAGGAATGTTATCTATAATATAAGATATTAAACTAAATAATATTGGAAAATTGGTAATTAACAAACCAACCTTTCACCAGTTGGTAAAGAATAATCCTACCTACAGAATTGGTAAATAATAATACTACCTTTCAATATGTTGGTACTCAATGGACATCCGTTAGTTTTTTTTAACTGAAGTTAGTTTTTAACTTTTATTTATTACACAAACAGTCCCTGTAGTTATAATTTACTAGTTTTAACTATGAGTTAATAACCAAAATGGTCCCTGAGGTTTGCATCACCACCACCACCACTGCACCGCCACCACCACCACCACCACCACCACCACCACCGCACCACAGCACCGCCGCCACCACCACCACCATCGCCACAGCACCGCCACCACCGCACCGCCACCACCACCGGAGACGATGAGGATGATGCGGAGGTGACCGGAAAACTCAAAACAGTGGTGGCTGTGATGGTGACCAGACGATGGTGGTGGCGGTGTTGTGGCGATGGTGGTGGTGGCGGTGCGGCGGTGGTGGTGGCGGTGGTGGCGGCGGTGCTGTGGTGGTGGCGGTGGTGGTGGTGGCGGTGGTGGTGGTGGCGGTGGTGGTGGTGGCGGTGGTGGTGGTGGCGGTGGTGGTGGTGGTGGTGGCGGTGCGATGGTGGTGGTGGTGGTGGTGGCGGTGGCGGTGCAAACCTCAGGGACCATTTTGGCTATTAACTCATAGTTAAAACTAGTAAATTATAACTACAGGGACTGTTTGTGTAATAAATAAAAGTTAAAAACTAACTTCAGTTAAAAAAAACTAACGGAGGTCCATTGAGTACCAAATATTGAAAGGTAGTATTATTATTTACCAATTCTGTAGGTAGGATTATTCTTTACCAACTGGTGAAAGGTTGGTTTATTAATTACCAATTTTCCAATAATATTTAGTAGGATTATTATATATAATTAATTAGAAGAGATTAAACTAAAATAATAATTATCTATAAGAGATGGGCTAATATAATGACAAGTGTCCCTAAAGTGGTTTCTTTTATTATATAGTATAGATAAATGGATAAAAACACCAAACTACCTTTGTGTGACCTTATTTAACGATAAGAATTAAGTGTGTTAGGGCCAAGCGACGTAACGTGGAAAATATGCAAACGTAACTACTATTCCGGTTAATCTTAAAGGCAACCACTATTTTTTTTTGAACTACAAATTTGGATAACTAACTCACCACTAGAGTATTATCATGTCTCCAAAGAAAAACCTTCTTGTGGAAATCGAATCCAGAACCTCATGGTTAGATTCTTAAGTTTTATCCCACCCTAAAAATATCACTACTAGGGGTGTAAACAAGCCCAGAGGCTCGAGAGCTACTCGTGATCGGCTCGGTTAAAAGCTCGAACGAGCCGAGCCTTAACGAGCCCGAGCCCGAGCTCGAGCCTGAAATAGAGCTCGTTTTGTTATCGAGCCCGAGCTCGAGCCTGAAATACAAAGCTTGTTTAGGCTCGCGAGCCTAAACGAGCCCAAACAAAATTTTAATTTTTTATATATAATATATTAATAATGATGATAACATTGATGAGCCGAGCTCGAGTCGAGCTTTGGCTTGTTTAAGCGATGTTGAAGTGAGCTCGAGCCGAGCTTTTAGCTCGTTTAAGGTTGTTCTCAAAATAGCTCGAGCCGAGTCGAGCTCGAGCTCTAGGTTTTACTCGCGAGCCGAGCTCGAGCTCAAAGAAGTAGGCTCGAACCGAGCCGAGCTCGAGCTTCATAAAAACCCAACGAGCCGAGCTCGAGCCTGGTCGAGCTCGGG
Organism: Helianthus tuberosus; assembly: GCA_030545235.1. Lineage (NCBI taxonomy): Eukaryota > Viridiplantae > Streptophyta > Magnoliopsida > Asterales > Asteraceae > Helianthus > Helianthus tuberosus. The sequence goes on from CM060397.1 coordinate 8,767,523, forward strand.
CTCGGCTCGTTTACACCCCTAATCACTACGGTATAATGTCATTGACTGGAACCTCATGCTTATATACGTACACACATACACACTAGTAGATGAATCAGAGCAAGAAGACCATAAACGGCTGAATGGCTGCAAACACGTCGTTAAAGGGCTGCAAAATCGCTGCCGTTTGCAGCCTAAACGGGCCTTTAAACAGCTGCAAACGCGCCGTTAAAGGGCTGCGAAATCGCTTCCGTTTGCGGCTGCTTATGCAGCCGTTTAAAGGCCCGTTTACGGTGATTTTGCAGCCATCATTAAATCTAATTTATATATAATATTTTATCTTTTTTATTTAATTCGTAGGAAAATTTTAACTTTGATGAAGTGGAACGTGATTTAGAGGCGAAAAACTTGACGAGTGGTATTAGGAGTGTGCTTATGAAGCGGTACTCTGACCGCAAGCACGAAGCTAAAAAAATATTTATGAGAGAGGGAGGTTACAACGAAATTGAGAGGGCAAGGGCATACCATCCCGTGGATATGCCCTATGATAACTGGTTGAGAACCATCGAAGGTTTCCGGGACCAAAAATATATTAAAAAAGCGAGGCCAACAAACAAGTACGCGGGAAACAACAATTCCCATTCCGCGGGGGGACATCGTCATACGGTAGCACCGCCTATAAAAATGTAATGTTTTATGTATGTGTGCGTACGCTAAAACCCACACGGATAATCAGGGGAATTGGGTTGATCCAGTTGCTGAACAAAATTACGTAAGTATTTCTTTTAAGTATAATTTTCTATAACAAATATATATATATATATATATATATATAGGGGACTGCTAAAATGAAAACCACCTCTAGTTGTAAGAACCGTGAGAACTACATCGTACGGGGCGAGGTGGACCAAATTTTTTTTTCATAAACGTAGATGAGTGTATTATAAACACATTTGTGAAAAAAAAAATTCAAAAAAAAAAAAGTCGTGTGTGTAGTTTTCAGCACCACAAGTTTGCGTTTACGGGTACCGTAAATTTTGTTTAAAATTTACGGTACCCCTAAACACAAACAAAACTACACACACGACATTTTTTTTTGAATTTTTTTTTACAAATGTGTTTATAATACACGCATCTACGTTTATGAAAAAAATTTGGTCCACCTCGCCCCATACAGTGTAGTTCTCATGGTTCTTACAACTGGAGGTGGTTTTCATTTTAGCGGCCCCTATATATATATATATATTTAATCATCTTTGTAAAATACATCGGAATTTACAGCAGGCCACAAACGAATGGAGCGGTGATGGTCCTCCAATTGGCCCGTATCAGGAAGCGTTGGGAGAGCGGCGAGGATGGTACCGAGGGATGGGGCATAAACCTTCTTCCAACACGTCCTCGAACTTGTCGTCTTCGCAACCTCGGACTCAAGAACCCTTTTCTGAGGTAAACTACGCAATTTATAAAATGGCAAACGAATGCTTGTTTCCTTGTTAAATATATGTTGGTAGCGTTAATTAATATGCTAATATACGTTTTGATATCTAAGCTTGTTCAAACCCCTGATCTTTTTGAACCAACTTAACAACTATCTTGGTTCAAAAGGAAAAGGAAAGGCAAACGACTACGATTCTGATGACTTATTCGATAGAGAAGATGAGGATCATTCCGACGAGTGACTTGTTATTTTTTTACGTAAGATGATAATGTAGGATTTAAACGTTGTAGGATGATAATGTAGGACTTAAACGTAGTTTGTAATTATATTACTTTTAGTATATGTTTATGGCGTATGTTTGCGTTGTTTGAATTTGGTAGATTGTGTTTTTCGGCCGGAAACTGGCTGGGTGCAGCTGTATTCAGCTGCTGTCTATTTTTTTTTTGACTTTTAGCGGCGACAGGTGTCGCCGCTATTGCCTATCACCTTTACCGACCATAGTTAACACCGACGACCCTTTAGCGGCCACACGTCGTCGCTAAAAGTCAAAGGTCAATAGCGGTGACATTGACCTTTACCAGCGACAACCAGGTCAATAGCGACCCATCAAAAATGACGACCCTTTAGCGGCGACATGTCGCCGGTAAAAGGTAATAGCGGTGACAAAGCTGGGCAATAGCGGCGACAACTGTCGCTGCTAAAGGTGCCAGTTTCTTGTAGTGTTCCCCATACACTTTTTTTTTTGTATTTTTCTATGTTTTTTTTTCAATCTTAGTGTATTGACTCTCATATAAAAACATTATTGTTAGAATAAGATTGAATCACTGATAATCGACTAGTCGGTGATAAAAGGGGCTCGTGATACCAGCCGTCGATATTTTTATGGGGTTGTAATAATGGAGTGGTGTGTTTTTGGACTTTGGTGAACTGTTTTGCTTGTATGTATATTTTGGTTCTCCAGCTTAGCTAGCTTCTTGCTACCCCAATCCTGGTGGAATGAATGCAGCATCATCCGTGATCCTGCTTGAACCAAAAGACAATGAAACCGGTGTCGGATTCAAATTGGTTCTTCTCTTAATAGCAGCCATGAAATCTTAGAAAATTCTTCAAATCATTGAATTTTCTGTTGGGGAATTTCAGATTGCCGGATGATCAGAGAGGCATGATGTCACTCTCAGATCAAATTATTTTGGTGGTCCACCTGAATAATTCAATCGGATACAACTCTGATTTTGAGAAATGAACGAGTGTATGTGTTTTCGTGAATTGTCTGAACCAGAGAATTGTGACCAGAAAAACTGTCTACGAAAAATGGGATTTTTTTGGGTGTAACTGCCTAATGGCAGTTATCTCTATTTTCAGACAAAATTGCCAAAAAAATTGCCATTTTTATTATTTAAAAAATGTGACAAATTCCAGAAAGTTTCATTAAGGCAATTTAATGAAAATAAAATTTTTCCAAGCTGATGGGTTAGCATATCCGAATCAAAGTTTTGTCAATTAGAAAGAAACCTTTCCGGGTTCTTGGGTTGGGGATTGTGACTTGCGAGTCACTACTCGTGCATGATCCAATCAGTTCGTGACCCTTGTGATGGGTTTCCTTTGCAAAACACGAGTGTTTTCTTCATTACCCCAACTCAATTGTTTTCAAAACTAACAATTTGCTTATGTAATCTGGTTGCTTTCCGATACCCTGATAAAGAAGCCCGATTCGTTTGGTTCTCATTCTGGTATCTGATTTCTTTTGTGCTAAAAGAAAATCGCAGTCACCGAACACATAGAACCAAAAGCTTACTATAATGAATCAATTAAAGCTTTGTTTGTATGAAAAAATGCTGAATATTTGATCTAGCATACCTTTTGACGTCCGAAGATTCCATTTTTTTTCTCAAAAGTTAAAGTTCATATGATAGTCATATGTATAGTTATAGTTTAATAAGTTACATGTGACAAGTTGGTGATAAAGAGTGCTCCAGATACCCGAAAAATATCCAGGCCATACCTACCACCCATTGATATTTTCTTAGGTAACTTTTTTCTCTAAATAATCAAAACCCAAAAATATCCGGAACCGAAACGGTTATTGCAATAACCAATTCCAACCATTAAAACGAGAAACCAGAACAGGTTCAATAACCGAAACCAGTTATTAAAAATAACCGATTTGTGTACCTCTACCTATATATATGTTTTATAAACCTTGACTATCAATTTTTTTTTCCTAAAAGTTCTTTTGATATATAGCCTCAAATCGAGCCCAAGAAACAATCCAATAATGTGGAGTTACAGCCCACTCAGAATACATTCAAGGCCCAAGAATCGTTTAGCATCATCCTTTCTTCCTTTTCACAGCTTTTAGTTAATTCGGTACATACTTCTTTCATTTAATATGCGAAAAGCAGCTAGTTCATGACATTCGATTTTTCATATCTTTTCATATACCGCATTTTTTTTCTCCCTTTTTTAACAAAGTCTTGTAGTTTCATGCACACCAGATGTATGATGAAATGCCTCAATGAACAATCTCACTTATTATGCTCCTATTCAACTTTAGTTTGTCTTCAACCCTTATTTTTAATAGGTGGTATATGTAGCTGTTGTGATTATATTTTCGTGTTTTGTTATGTCTAATCGATTCATTTTCAAATTCATTTTTATGTTAACGTTGTATGCTTAGTGAATTAAGAACCAAAAAGGTTGATGACATTGCACCATCATCAAATTCATTGGAGGCTTCTCGTGTGGATGCAATACGGTTTTCGGGGAACGCCGTAACCAAGTCTGACCAACCCAGCGCGGGCCCGGTTAAGACAACGCAGTCTGGGCAGATCTTGGCTAGGGCCGTCGTTTAGGCGGTGTGACACTGGGTCACTAAAAAAGAAAGTCACTGTTAAAAAAAAATCAAATTCATTGGAAATTAATTAAATTAACATGTAGGATGTATTAGGCATCACGCAGAAAGATAGACATTTTAGATTGGATATGTGAAGGACCTCCATTTTGTTTGAAACGAATCATGAGTTTTTATACTTTTATGATATGGGGGCAGCTGCACCGTTAATGGTTAAGTTAATTTAACACAAATATAATTTTTGTGTGCATCTGGTGACATTTGTCTATTGATACTGATACAATTTGGTTTCAACACAGGAAAGAGGAAGAAAAATGTTAGTAGGGTGGTTGGTTATCTAATCTCCTTATGTTTTACGCTTAAAGCTATATGTAAAAGTGCTTAGTGTATGTTTTTTTAAAATAAATAACTCACACGCCTTCTATACCTACACTTAAATCTACACGAATGTGTACAATGAAGTATGACACTCAACCACTTACAGAGAAAAACCTTTACTACATACATTATTATAGCCATGCTACAAGTCGTTTGGTAAAATTTCACTTGATATAATCCTATCTTGGTGTGTTAAAGTTGATACTTGTGTATATCACTAACATGAGATAAAGTGTAAGTTACGTTTGCGTAGTTCATCCCAAAATTTAGATAGGAGTAAATTACAACTTTTGTCCATAAACTATATAGGGTCAGGATTTAGAGAAAACGATAGAAAGTGTGAAAACGGTGAGAACGCTTATGGATCGTCCGATCAAAACAATCTATGGACTAGATTGGCGCGGTGGCGTTTTCGTAAATAACATCGATTTTATTGCGTGGACGCGCTTCATTAAGGGTAAAAAAGGCAAAACATCATTTCTCACATAAAACGCCATTGAAAAATAAAACGCCAAATAAATACAAAACGCCAATTTTATCACTGCGTACTTTTTTCTGTGTTTTTATTTAAGCTCTCTGGCTACAAAAACGCCACAAAATATGAAACGCCATAATATATAACGCCAAACCTTAAATCCGGATAAATGTTAATTACATTTTTTGTTATAAAAATAATATCCCGCCTAAACTACGTGCCAAAAAAAATTCTATAAATAGAAACTTCTCACCACCTTCCGTTTCTCACACCAAAAAATACACAAAAAGCACAGCGGTTCCTAAAAAAAATACAACTCAATGTAAAACGCAAAAAAATACAACGATGGCAAACATCTTTTCTTTGATACTCAGTAATGTTCTGCATGAAGTTTCGCTGAATGATTTGTTACGTAAGTGTAGTAAGATTTTGCTGCATGAGATGGACAAAATTCAAAAAAGAGGGACTGATGACACCCATATGTGATTCTGTCATCTTTGTTCTTGAAGAAGGTTTGGATGATAAGAAGAGACCTATACCAGTGTAAATGCTAGTTTAGCCTTGATGATTATAATGAAGACGATGGGCATATAGCATCCACTCACAAAGGGTTGATCTATATCTCCAACATCTACAAAGACACTTCAACACATGAACAAAGAAAATAAACAACGCCAAACCCAAAACGTCATTTATTTGTCACCGTTCTTGTAGTTTCAAAAGAAAAAAGAGACTGATGACACTGAAGATTTAAATCATAAATTGCTTCTACTTTGTTTTTTTTTAATTTTCTTTATTTGTTGTTTGTTTTGTAATTTCAGTTAATAAACAACAAAAGTACATTACTACTATAATGAAATAAATAATAAAACGCCAAAATGAGCAATTGCTTGTAAAACGCCATGATGCCATAAAAACGCCCCCAAAAAACTACCAAACTATAATAAAATTACTTTGAACAACTACTATTATAAAAAAAGCGTGAAACAATGTGCAAAGAATATAAAACAAAAAAAGTCCAATCGTTATCTAAACGCCATTGGAAAACAAAACGCTATAATTACAGCCGTCAAGATTAGACGTGTTACACCACAAAAACAGTTGGGTCTGAAAACAAAACACGGTAACTACAAAAAACAGTAAAATGAAACGACGGAAAACATAATTACTAACATTTATTATATTGAAAGCAAAATACTTGGGGAATAAAATTCATTTATCTTTTTCAAAACGCTATAATTACCTATCATGCGCGGAAAAAAAAAAGTCAATATAAAAGAAGACCATGAGAACACAAGCTCAAACACGCCAAAAACATTGACTAAAACGCCACATATTGTCCAAAACGCCAAAAACTTTAAAAATGGCTAAGGTTATTGCATGGAAGTTTGAAAGAAAAGAGAAACGATTCATCATAAAGTTCTCTAATAGAAGAAGGGTAAAGGTAAGGACAATCAAAGCCATGCTTGGAATGAATGAAGGGGTTCAGAGGGATATCCTGGCCCTTGGGGTTCCAATGGCCAATGATTGTGAAAGAACCCGAACTGTAATAAAAAGACTAAAGAGAAGATTTCCGGCAGAAATGATGATGATATTGACGATACTCTTCTGCCAAAACTTAGCAGTTGGGTGATGCATGAGGAAGAAGGAACGCTTGAATTGACTTATAAAAACGGGGTGCAATATTCATTTGCCAATGGAAGAAATGTTGAAGACAGGGTTGCTATCTATCATTGAACAACTCTGTGATTTAGCACCTTCAAACGATCCAAAATCCAAGGATGCAGTGATATTCAAGAATAGACTGCAGCAAAGAAGAGAAGAGCTAATGGCGTTTGTCACGACCCCAGCCCCGGTTTGACCCGGTCATGAACCGCGGAACAGGAACCCGTGGTATCAATTAATGTGACAGCGGAAGACTTTTAACAGGATCAAATTTAAAACTTGAAAATGCCCGATTATTTTATTTTATACTTTTTCGGGATAAACCCCGTAGTTTACAATACAGTGATTTCACTGGGAAATCCTTATTTTTACAAAACATATTTCTTATTTATATTGAGCCACTCCTTTAAGCTTGTAGTGCTTCTCGGCACTTTTCCTAGATCACAATAGATCACCTAAAATATGTTTGAAAAAGGTTTTGTCAGCGGGGAAATACTGAGTGAATCATTCATTTTACTAAAACGACACATTGTTATAATTTACAGTATTAAGAGCGATTACAATGTTTCTATTTATCAACCAACTACCCACAGTATTTGTCACTCGACCATCCATCGGTAGCCTCTTTGCCCGATGGTGTCTGTGACTATGGTCATATCACCCCTTGGCTAACTCGTTGTCCAATGGTGACTGTTATCAAGTAATGTATACAAAACCCCACATACCGGCTGTAATTTGGTGATTACAAAGACGTAATCCCTGTAATTATAACTTTGAAAATAAACATGTTTTTGTAAACAAATTTGATAAAAAGAGAATGACTCACATTGCAGATTTACTCGGGCAGAGTTTTAGCCTACTGATTTAGCCTGATAACCTAATTTAACAATAATGCACACGAACTAGGTTAGTAACTAATACAACATTTACGATACTCACGAGATTAAACCCTCACAACGAATGACAAAGTGCAATACTTAAACATCCATCGAATTAACGACGAATGACAAAGTATAACCCTAATTAGAGTAGCACTTAAACATCCATTGGATAGTTTCAATCGATCGGATATTAAATCGTAGCAGCGATTAAGTTAATACCCGGTATCGGAGCAGCACCTCGCTAATATAAGTAATTTCGACTTTAGAGTACTATAACTTCGTTTTTGAAAGTTTGTTTCGACATCAGAGGACAGTGCAGGCAACAAGCTATTTATAGCTAAAATTAAGGCCTGTCGCGGCCCGCGTAAAACCTCAGCAAAACTTTACGCGGCCCGCGTGGCCGCCCAGTCTACGAGTAGGTTTGACTAGTCATACGTAGGGGCATCAGATGGACGACACTTGTCACGGTTATGCTTATCCTGTCAATCTAGGTTTGACGCGGCCCGCGTAAGACGTGCCTTATCTCTTACACGACCCGCCTGAGACCCTAAGTTCTTGATTTCTTAGTTTTTCTTGTATGGTAGGGTTTCAGGGGCTCGGGTTTGCACTTATAGGTCAAGTTAGGATATTTTTGAAGGTCCTTACATCCTCCCCACCTTATTTAGAATCTCGTCCTCGAGATTTACTGGAATAAGTGAGGATACTTCCGCTTCATCTCTGATTCCAACTCCCAAGTGTATTCAGGTCCTCTTCTCGATTCCCACTTGACTTTGACTAGCACTAGTCGCTTGCGTTTAAGAAACTTGATCTTTCTATCTTCTATTTGAAGCGGTTTTTCTACGAACTTCAACTTTTCATTTACCTCTATGTCTTGAAGAGGTACTACCAGGGTTTCGTCTGCTAGACACTTCTTGAGATTAGATACATGAAATACGTCATGTACTCCAGCTAATTCTTCTGGTAGTTGTAAGCGATAGGCAACTGGTCCTATACGTTGGATCACCGGAAATGGTCCTACGTATCGTGGGCTTAGCTTTCCTTTCTTACCGAATCAAACTACTCCTTTCCAAGGAGATACTTTCAAAAGTACTTTGTCTCCAACTTGGAATTCGAGCGGTTTGCGTCGATTATCGGCATAGCTCTTTTGGCGATCTCGAGCAGTCTTCAATCTTTCTTTGATCTGAGTGATCTTGTCAGTAGTTTCTCGTACAATTTCTGGACCTGATAATTGATTTTCTCCTATTTCTGCCCAACATACTGGAGTTCTGCACTTACGTCCATATAGTGCTTCGAATGGGGCAACTTCGATGCTTGTATGATAACTATTGTTATAGGAGAATTCAATTAAAGGTAGTTGATCGTCCCAATTTCCACCAAAATCTATTACACAAGCTCGGAGCATGTCTTCCAGAGTTTGGATTGTCCTTTCACTTTGTCCATCTGTTTGAGGATGATATGCCGTACTTAAATTAAGTCGGGTTCCTATTGCTTTCTGAAAACTTTTCCAGAAATGGGAAGTGAAACGACTATCCCTATCTGATTCAATGGAGAGTGGAACTCCATGCAAGGATACTACTTCATCTACATACAACTTGGCTAACCTTTCCATGCTAAAGGTTTCCTTCATATGTAGAAAATGAGCTAATTTGGTTAATCGATCCACAATTACCCAAATCGCATCATTCCCTTTTCTGGTTTTGGGTAGCTTAGTGACAAAGTCCATTGTTATGAGCTCCCATTTCCATACAGGCATTTCTAGCTGTTGAAGTGGACCTGCAGGTTTCTGGTGTTCTGCCTTAACTTGCGAACAAGTAAGACACTTAGAAACATATCTAGCTATGTCCTTTTTCATTCCTATCCACCAGAAATTATTTCTTAAATCTTGGTACATTTTATTGTTTCCTGGGTGCATGGTATACCTAGATTTATGTGCTTCCTCTAAGATCTTACTTCTTAAATTTCCTTGCTTAGGAACCCAAATTCTTTTCTTATGGAATCTCCAAATCCCATCACTTCCTTGTTCTAATTCTTTTATTCGTCCTTTCATTCCTTCAGCATCATCCTTGATTGCTGTTTCCTGAATATCTTTCAGTTGTTCCATTAAATCTAATTGTAGATTTAATCTGAGAGCACGAACCCGTCGTTGTTTCTCATGATACTTACGACTTAAGGCATCTGCAACTACGTTCGTTTTTCCTTTGTGATATTGAATATCACAGTCGTAGTCACTTAGGATTTCCATCCATCGTCTTTGTCTCATATTTAGTTCCTTTTGCCCAAATATGTACCTTAAGCTCTTATGATCTGTATAGACAGTGAACTTACTTCCGTACAGATAATGTCTCCAAATTTTAAGGGCAAAAATTATGGCTCCTAATTCTAAGTCATGGGTCGTATAATTTTCCTCGTGCTTTTTCAGTTGCCTTGATGCATAAGCAATTACCTTCTTGCGTTGCATCAGTACACATCCTAATCCTAGCTTTGAAGCATCACAATATACTTCAAAATCTTCTGTTCCTTCTGGCAAAGCTAAGATTGGAGCGTTTGTTAACTTTTGCTTCAAAATTCTAAAAGCTTCTTCCTGTTTGGGTCCCCATTCAAACTTAACTGCTTTACAGGTTAGCTTAGTTAAAGGTACTGTTATTTTAGAAAAGTCTTTAATAAAACGTCTATAGTACCCAGCTAATCCTAAAAAGCTTCTAACTTCCATGTGTAACACCTCGAAAATTCACGTCCTATAATGTGTTGACACGTGTCATAAAGTTTGAACGTGTGAAAGAATGTTATAAAAGGACTAAAGTTGACAAACATGGAAAGTATGTGATTATACGGGTTCTAAGTGTCAACAGTGAGTAAATATACTTCATAATAACCCTACATGATGTTTATAACATCAAACGAATAAATCATGGATCATACGAAGCTGAGAGTGAGAGATTACAAACTACAGGGGTTAAATGTGTCAACATGTTTAAAGATATACCTCTGAGTGACCTTTTGACAAACACGAAGCTTTGTAAATGTTAATTATGCTCACTAGAATGCGTGATATAAATTTCATAAAGTTTCGTTATCGTATGAGAATGTTATGATCAAATTCGTGTGTGAAGGGTTAAAGTGCAAACATTGAAAGTTAAGACTTTTCGGGTTAACCGGAAGTGTCTAGGGACTTGGCAAAGTGGGTATATGTCTAGAGGCCCTTATGTGACAATATAGAGGGTTCAAATTGCAAATAAAAGCTTGCTTGACCTTTCGAAAGGCCAAGAGATGTGATGCCAAGACTCAAAAACGTTTTTGGACGATCAGAAGGGCCACGCGGCCCGCGTGGAATATAACAGAAATTGAGGCGGGCCGCCTGGGACGCCCAGATGCAGAAAAACCTGCTACAGCCTGTTTTGCACGATTCTGACCGATCTTGTTGGTATTTTTCACTCATGGGCGACCCCTAAAATGTTCCTAGACCCTAGAGACACATGTTGAATGGTTGTGGTCGATTATAGAGTTGTGTGTCAAGTTCTTATGGTGAAAATTTCACTATATAAAGGCCATGACTTTCAATTCATTCCTCACACCTTCATCTGCCCATTTGGATCAATTCTGGAGCTCCCAAGCAGCCTCAACTGATCTTATCTCGTGCATAGGACTCTTGTAAGTCTACTAGTCCTTCTCTAATTGAGTTTAGCTTAGTATTTAGGCTAAAAGTCAAACCGTCGTAATTACGGTTTGACTTCAAGATTAGTCAATAATGGCTCAGTCAATTCTCGAATCAAAAGTAGATATAAGATGGTATTTATGTGGGTAATAAAACCCCAAAAGGGTTTCCCCTGATCATCACTCTAACCAGGTCAAAAGTCGGGTCAAACCTTTACTTAAAAAGTCAACAGGAAGTCTAAAATGCCATTTATGCATAATTAACATTGTAGATCATATACAACCTGTTGGATCATTGTTATAACTTAGTAATAAGTGTAAGAACATGTCTAAACATGTGCAACCCGACAATTTCCTGTTTAGACCCCGTTCGGAACCGAAAGTCACATAGTTTGACTTTCACTTTGACTTTCAGTTCTGACCCGTTTAGGCACATTTTAGAAATGCCTCAGAGCTTTAATTGGATTAGGTTACATGTTAGAACAACCCTCTGTGATTATACACCTTGGTTCATTAGTTATCCAATTAATATGCATGTTTCCGTTAATTGCTCATATGTTGACCATTATGCCCTTACTACCTTAAAACGTGATTTATGAAAATATAAAAGTGTAGAAACCTTAGTTACTGATATAGAAACTTGTATGCAAAGTTTGACATCAGTTTGACTTGTAGATTAAGAGTTATGCTCATTATCGCTAAATGAATGCTTTATGTTAATAAAATGGCGCAATTAGCGTATAACCTACTTAAACATACTTTTTGATATCAAATCTTTTACCCACTGATGTAATATATTATTTTTGGATTTTTAAAGATTTTTAATTAATTTTAGGCTGAGCATAACTCATAGTCGTAGGCTTAATCCGGTAATTGTCGGTTTTGCCCTTACGAGCCATAAAATGAGTTTTACACATCTAAACGACTCCAAACCTTTTGCTACTGATCACATATGATAAATAAATTATTTTAAGCCTTCTGGAAATATAAAAATACCAGATTTAAGTATCAAACCCGAAAATGGCCTTTAATCGCCTTATTTAGTGTTTTTAGCGCATAGAATGTTTTAAAATCATATTGGACATACCCAGGTTGATACCTACTGATATAAGAGGCAAATTATAATATTTTAACAGTAAGCAAAGGTGGATAAACTCAGACTTCAGTTTTGAGCTTTTCGGCTTATGTGAAATTACCAAAATACCCCTACGGGGCATAGTTTGGTTAAAAATGATAAATTTCACACATATGCTTTATCTTACTGTTATAACTCATTAATTTGAGTATGTTTACTGATTACATCAGACCTGTAACTCAGTTAAACACTTAAACCCTTTTACAACCTTTAAAATGACCAAACTACCCCTACGGGGCCTAGTTTGTGTTTAAACACGTTTCGGGCATAATGAAAGACATCTTACTGATGTCACAACATATTTGAGGCATAATTAACTTAGGAAACCTGTATATGGCTCTCATGATTACCCGTCATACGTTATTCGCGTTCGGTTCGGTTTATGTAACTAGTTTGCATAAATTAGCCGAAACGGGTCAAACGTTATCGTTTTTATCTCAAAATCCAGAATGTGTTTAGTTCACCCATATTATACAAGTCTCCAGACTTGTCGGGGCTAAATCACATCCTATTCCGGTCTTCGCTTAATCATGCGTTTTGAACCGTAAACCTTTCCTTAAAACTAACCGGTCTAAGTTACGACTTAAATAAGACCCGTTAGGAATTTAATAGGTTAATAAAACCTTCGTTCCAGATTAAGAGCCCCAGTAGAAGTACTTGTGCTTGCTGATTAAGATATACGGCTGAGTATAAATTGCATTGCTAGCTCAGGTAAATACTTTTAACTTATTTTCCCTTATACGGGCTTGGGATACGGTATTATAAAAATACCGCTTGGTCGGGTGTAGAAACCTTTTAATCGGAGTTGATTAAATTGCATAATCCCGTTTTAATCTGTATTGATTGATAACAAATAACATTGGGGGTTAATGACCGTGTCCTGGATATCCTTGGCTCATTTTAAAAAGTGAATGGCCACGACGTAAGCACAAGGTGTAGGCAAAACACCTCCTGTTGCATATGTATAACGTATACTCACTCGTAAGGGTATCTTCTTGTGAGATTATATTTGTGGTGTGTCGATTAATCTTGTCCGGCTTGTATTGTATAATCACCGGCCCTAAATGTTGGACAACCATGTAAATCGGATACAAGATTTTTATTAATAAAATTGTCCCAAGTATAAAAGATTAATTTTGCCTCTGTGCATTTTAATCGATGTGTCAAGATATTTTGTGCCGTTTGCACTCGAATCACTTTTCAAACTCTTTTTCCAAAATGAGTCAGTTAATTGTATTTACCAGTGTAAACTGACGTATTTTCCAAAAGGTTAAGTGACAGGTACTATGCGTAATTGGCTGGGAGCTCAGGGCGTCACTAGGGAATCTTGCAAGTTCTAGATGCCTAAAGTCTGTTGAACAGTTTTCTTTTATTGATCCGCCTGTGGATCCTTTACCTTCCGTTGTAATACTTTGACATTACTTATATTCGGAATGTAATATATTTATCTTTTGCTTCCGCTGTGCATTATTATATTGTGTTGTTTGACTATGATGATCTCAACTACGTCACGATACTCCCCACCGGTGACACGTGGAAATCGGGGTGTGACACCGTGGTTGTTTGTGGGACTTTCCATTTGGTAATTGCCTCTATCTTAGCAGGATCTACATGAATACCTTCGTGATTCACCATGTGTCCTAAGAATTGCACTTCTTGCAACCAAAATTCACATTTCGAGAATTTGGCGTAAAGCTTTTCTTTTCTTAACAAAGTTAAGAGTGCATGCAAGTGCTGACAATGTTCGTCCTGATTTTTGGAATAAATAAGTATATCGTCGATGAAGACAATTACAAATTTATCCAAATACAGTTTACAGATTCTATTCATCATGTCCATGAATGCCGCAGGTGCATTCGTAAGTCCAAAGGGCATGACTGTAAACTCGTAATGACCATACCTAGTTCTAAAAGCAGTCTTAGGTATGTCTTCTTCTTGTACCTTCAACTGATGATATCCGGAGCATAAATCTATCTTAGAAAAATATCTAGCTCCTTGGAGTTGATCAAAAAGATCATCAATCCTAGGTAATGGGTATCGATTCTTAATTGTAACCTTATTCAATTCTCTATAATCAATACACATTCGCATTGAACCATCCTTCTTCTTTACGAACAACACTGGTGCTCCCCACGGGGATGAACTAGGTTGTATGAATCCTTTACCAAGCAACTCATCTAATTGTTTCTTAAGTTCTAACATTTCGGTGGGTGCTAATCGATAAGGTGCTTTAGCTATTGGTATAGTTCCAGGGATTAGATGAATCCTAAATTCTACTTCCCTATCCGGTGGTAATCCTGGCAATTCTTCTGGGAACACAACGGGATATTCTGAAACTATAGGAATTTCCTTAAGTTCCTTTCCTTTGGTGGTAATGATTAATGAAATCATATATACCATTGCCTGTTTTCTTGAATAACTGGCCGACTTTATTGTTGAAATGAATTTTAGTGGCTTTCGTGGCTTATCTCCGATTATTGAAATTACTTCTCCTGTGGGTGTGTGTATTTCTATGGCATTTTTATCACAAAGAATTCGAGCATGGTTGGCTACTAACCAATCCATTCCTAATACTACATCGAATCCTGCTAAATTCATAGGCAATAGATTTGCAGAAAATTTATGACCTAAGAGTTCTATCTTTCCTTCTTGCAAAACCTTATCTATGTTAACAGAATTTCCCTCTGCTGTTTCGACTGTAAAAATCTGCTTAAGGTTGGTTAAGGGTAATTTAAGAGCTTGGCAGAATGAAGTATTTATAAAACTTTGGTTTGCACCAGAGTCAAATAATACTTTTGCATAAACGTTGTGAACTAGGAACGTACCGGCTATCACATCTGGAATGAGTTCTGCCTCCTGAGTAGTTAATTGGAATGCTCACACATTCTTCTTGGTAGTCCCGTCAGCCGGCTTAGCTTTATTGTCTACTGGTTTGGCTAACTTAGGGCATTCTGTTTTGAAATGCCCAGTTTCTCCACAGTTGTAACAAACTGTGGATTTCTTCCTATAGTTTTCTTCACAATGTCCTACAACTTTACAAAAGTTGCAGGTCACATTGCATCTTCCAAAATGTTTCTTTCTGCAATTTCTGCAGAAAGGCGGATTTGAGGATTGTCCTGTTCCTCTTTTCTTGAAATTATTACTCATACGAAATCCTTGAGTAATACCAGTTCGTCGGTTAAGGTGTTAGCTAATTCCACAGCATCGTCAATAGTGCGAGGTCTCGCAGATTTAACGATGTTACGGATTTTGCTAATCAGTCCCCAAACATAGCGGGAAATTAGCACCGGTTCTGGCGAAGCCAGTGTTGGTACCACTCTCGCATATTCGAAGAATGTTGAAGTATACCCTCGACAGTCTACTCCCACCATTCGATGGTTCAGGAATTTGTTTGCCATTTGTTCCTTTTCATATTCTGGACAAAATTTTCTTTCCATTAACTGCTTAAATTCTTCCCAGCTCATGGCATAAGCTATTCTTCTTCCTTTGGCTTGAAGTACCGTGTTCCACCATTCTAGCGCCCCTTCTTTGAAAAGATGCGACGCATACATGACTTTATCTTCCTCGGCACATTTACTTATCATAATTACTGCTTTGGTTTTCTCCAACCAACGCAGTGTTGCAGTTGCCCCTTCATTACCTGTAAATTCTGCGGGTTTACAGGCAAGAAATTCTTTGTAAGTGCAACCAGGTGTTGCAGCTTTCATTTTCTTAGGGAGCGGAGCTTGCAGTGGATCATCATCATGATGATTACCGCATCCGTTTATGCTATTACTGAAGTTATCTTCAGAAATACGTTTGCTAGGAATGATTTGTTGAGGTTCAACAGGTTTCTGAGCAGCAGCGAGTATTGCTGGAATAGCATTGGCTATTCCTTGAGCAACGATGTTTTCGATATCTTGCCTAGTCATAAATTGATCTCCCGGATTTTGCTCAGATTGATTTACTTCATTAACTGGTTCATTATTAACAGGTTCCATCTGATAATAAAGGTACACATAAATTATTAACATAGAATAAATAACAATTATAAAAAGACAATTACACATATTTCACAAACATCAACATACATTCTATTATTTTATATTATTTTAGGCCTCCGTACACACTGTTTATTTTACATGAGTTTTATTTGTAGTTATTTTACATAAGTAGATTTTTGTTATTATTTATGATACAATCTCTGTTTCTCCTCGTACTACCACTCGTCAGTTGTCTTCCTAGAAACGATGCTCCCTCTCATCATATTTCCAGGCGATTTGTCCTCCTATCTCCCGGATTCTATTTCCGGCATCCATTAACTCTTCGCCAAAATGGCGGAGTTCTGCTAAATTCTCGTTACTCATGGGTGGATTTGGTAAGGGTTCCGGGTCGAATTGTGGGAAGAAGGTATAAGGACTGTTGAGCAGGTTTTGGAACTGCCAATCGTTAGTCCACCACTCATCCATGAAAGGTTGGGTGTGGATTAGAGGGTCTGGAATAGCTGGTTCTAGGTTGATAAGGAGTTGATTTTCAGCTGGATAAGGGTAAAGATTATTATTAACTGGCCTAATGATATCACAGCTGGACAGGATGCGATCTAATTCCTGGTGTAGTGACAACCCCTCTGTCTGTCTAGAACTCTCTCCGACTTCTCTTTCTGCTTGCTTAAAACTCTCCCCAGCTTCCATCTCTACTTGATTAACATTTTCCTCAATTTCTACCCCTTTCCCTTTGTTCAAAGGTTTTTCTATTTTAGGAGTTCTCTTGGCTGGCTTTTTTCCTATGTACGCGCCTCCCCCATACATATCTTCTTCTTTTCTGAGGTTTTGGCTTTTCCGGAGGTGGAGCTGAAAATTCCATTGGTTTTTCCACATCAACGATGTAACCAGTGAAGTCTTTAGAAACTTCTACATTCACCGGGTAAAGATTAAGGTTCTGAAGGGCTTCAGATAGCTCACTCATGCTGGTGTAGTATATATGCAAAATGCATAAAATACTAAGTTACAAATTTATAAAAATTTATACAAATAAACATTCAACTATTATTGCATACCCTGAAATTAATATTTTACAAAAGATAATTATAAATTAAAACATACTAGGGTTACACACTTCTAATTTATTTTATTGTTTCTTACTACGTGATTTATTTTAAAACAAAGGTTTCTAGTTTGTAGAGGATATATGGGCTGGTACTGGATCTCGGTATTTAGAGTTTTGCATTTACTGCTATTGTAGCTAACATATAGAGATCAGCCCATTTTTCATCTAATTTATCTTCCCATGGTGGGTTGTTGCCTAATTTCTGGGTTTCCTGATTAACTTTTGCTTCTTGTGATTTCTTTCTTTTCTCCTGACTCTTTTTAATAATCAGACTTCTTTTCTTAGGAGAAAGTGGTTCCTCATATTGTGCCTTTCGGACAAATATTCCTTCTTCGGGAATTGCATAAGGTTTTGAGGATGATGATCCTTTTTCTCTCGGTGTAGTATTTAATTTATAATAGATATCCGAAAGTCTTTGCTTACCCATATTGTAAACAATTAATCAATTAATAAAACACATAATCACAGAATAGCAATTAGTAAAATTAAGTATTTTCTAAAATACTTAATTGGCTTGAATCAGTGGCTCTGATACCACCTTTTCCTGTCATGACCCCAGCCCCGGTTTGACCCGGTCAGGAACCGCAGAACAGGAACCCGTGGTATCAATTAATGTGACAGCGGAAGACTTTTAACAGGATCAAATTTAAAACTTGAAAATGCCCGATTATTTTATTTTATACTTTTTCGGGATAAACCCCGTAGTTTACAATACAGTGATTTCACTGGGAAATCCTTATTTTTACAAAACATATTTCTTATTTATATTGAGCCACTCCTTTAAGCTTGTAGTGCTTCTCGGCACTTTTCCTAGATCACAATAGATCACCTGAAATATGTTTGAAAAAGGTTTTGTCAGCGGGGAAATACTGAGTGAATCATTCATTTTACTAAAACGACACATTGTTATAATTTACAGTATTAAGAGCGATTACAATGTTTCTATTTATCAACCAACTACCCACAGTATTTGTCACTCGACCATCCATCGGTAGCCTCTTTGCCCGATGGTGTCTGTGACTATGGTCATATCACCCTTTGGCTAACTCGTTGTCCAATGGTGACGGTTATCAAGTAATGTATACAAAACCCCACATACCGGCTGTAATTTGGTGATTACAAAGACTTAATCCCTGTAATTATAACTTTGAAAACAAACATGCTTTTGTAAACAAATTTGATAAAAAGAGAATGACTCACATTGCAGATTTACTCGGGCAGAGTTTTAGCCTACTGATTTAGCCTGATAGCCTAATTTAACAATAATGCACACGAACTAGGTTAGTAACTAATACAACATTTACGATACTCACGAGATTAAACCCTCACAACGAATGACAAAGTGCAATACTTAAACATCCATCGAATTAACAACGAATGACAAAGTATAACCCTAATTAGAGTAGCACTTAAACATCCATTGGATAGTTTCAATCGATCGGATATTAAATCGTAGCAGCGATTAAGTTAATACCCGGTATCGGAGCAGCACCTCGCTAATATAAGTAATTTCGACTTTAGAGTACTATAACTTCGTTTTTGAAAGTTTCTTTCGACATCAGAGGACAGTGCAGGCAACAAGCTATTTATAGCTTAAATTAAGGCCTGTCGCGGCCCACGTAAAACCTCAGCAAAACTTTACGCGGCCCGCGTGGCCGCCTAGTCTACGAGTAGGTTTGACTAGTCATACGTAGGGGCATCAGATGGACGACACTTGTCACGGTTATGCTTATCCGGTCAATCTAGGTTTGACGCGGCCCGCGTAAGACGTGCCTTATCTCTTACGCGACCCGCCTGAGACCCTAAGTTCTTGATTTCTTAGTTTTTCTTGTATGGTAGGGTTTCAGGGGCTCGGGTTTGCACTTATAGGTCAAGTTAGGATATTTTTGAAGGTCCTTACAGCGTTATACGCAAATCTAAAATTTGATGATGATGATTCTGAAGAAAGTGATGAACAAAGCGATGGGTACATCTCTGATGTAATCCCATCCACAGAAGACTAGTAGTTTATTTTGATTTCGTATTATTGTAATTTTATAAAATATTAATCTATGGTAATAATTTATTAACAAAAAGAGCCAAAACGCCAAAAAATGACATGGAAAAAGCCATAACGCCAAAAAAATTAACTATGTGACACAAAAAGAATTAATTCATCGAGAAGAAATCTGAGAAAAACCGTAAAACGACAAGTATTAATGATTCTAGATAACGCCAAAATTATCTTGTACGCAAAAAATAAAACAACATGTCAAACGCGAAAATAGGGAAAGGAGAAGAATACTAAAAAGACAAAAAACCCCTCGGACCCTGATCATGTCCCGCACCACGTGTTGGGCCAGGATGCGTTCTCACCGTTCTCACACTTTTTGCCGTTTTCTCCTGAACCCGTTTCAAACTATATATATCAACTTGCTGGTTATATTCTGTCTTTAATAATTACTAGTTTTTTCATGTCGCGTGTTGGGGCGAAACCGATCAAATGATAATGTAAAACAAACGTGATTTGAAAATAAAGCATGTTAGTCAGACCATTAGAACAGTTTAGTTTATTATCGAACCGTTTCATAATACCAAATAAATACTCTATTTTGAGTACAACTTCATTTTTAACAAAACTTATAACGGAATGTCGAGAGAAAAAATCAAGCACGACTACGTATTTAAGTTTTTAGAAAAAAAAAGTTATAAACATAAATTATTAAAGAAGTATCAAATTAAAATTAATTGATAAATTAATACATGTTCTAAAAAAAGAAAAAAGAATTATTAAAAAATGGTAAAAAAAATATATGGTTTTAAAAAAGGGAAAAATAAAAAATATGTTATTAAAAGTAATTGAAACTAGAAGCTCTGGGAGAGGGTAATTGAAACTAGAATTAGAAGAGAAACTCAGGTTTCAGTAAACCAATTTGGATTCATGAAAGGGAGGTCAACCACAGAAGCGATTCATATTCTAAGGAGGTTGATGGAAAAATATAGAGCGAAGAAGCAAGATTTACATATGGTGTTTATCGACCTAGAAAAGGCATATGACACTGTCCCACGACAACTGATTTGGGATAGTTTGGAGCGTCGAGGGCTACCGGGGAAATATATAGACATAATTAAGGATACATACGATAGAATGGAAACTAGTGTCCGCGCGCCTGTAGGAGATACAAACTTCTTTCCTGTCGAGGTAGGACTCCACCAGGGGTCTGCGTTGAGCCCTTTTCTTTTTGTGGTTGTCTTGGATGAGTTGTCCAAGTTGATTCAGAAGACTGTTCCGTGGTGCATGCTTTTTGCAGACGATATTGTGTTGATTGGAGAGACTACAGTGCCTGAACGCGAGGGTAGAGGAGTGGAGAGTAGCCTTAGAGAGCAAGGGCCTAAGGATTAGTCGATCAAAGACTGAGTATCTACACTGTGATTTCAGTGGTGTAGCCGATGACGATGACACCTAAATCACCATTGAGGATCAATTGGTCCCGCGGGTAACTAGGTTTAAGTATCTGGGGTCGTTTGTACAAAGAGATGGTGACATAGATAGTGATGTAACCCATCGCATACAGGCTGGCTGGTGTAGATGGAGGGCAGCCAGTGGGGTATTGTGCGATAGGAGGTTCCCAACTAAATTAAAGGGGAAATTTTACAGGGTAGCAGTCAGACCCGCTATGCTATATGGAACAGACTGTTGGGCTATCAAGAAGACACAAGTGTGCAAGATGGAGTGTCACACCCCGAATTTCCACGTGTTACCGGTGGGCCCGGTAGGGGAGTAACGTGACGTGGTTGGCAACATCATAGTCAAACAACACAATATATAAATGCACAGCGGAAGCAAAAGGATAAATATATAATAGTCCGAAATAATGTATCATCACAATATTACAACGGAAGTAAGGGATCCACAGGCGGATCGAAGATAAAATAACACTGTTCAAAAGACTTTAGGCATCTAAGCTTGCGAAACTCTTTATTGATGCTAGGAGTAGCCAGCCAATTCCGATTAGTACCTGCACTTAGCCTTTTTGGGAAAATACGTCAGTTTACACTGGTAAATACAATCAACCGACTCATTTGAAAAGGTTTTTAAAATGATTGATTTGAATGCACATGGTACAAATAATATTTTATAACTTGGGATAATTATTTAAATATAATACTTGTAAACGAATTACATGTTTCTTATGCGTTCAGTAGCCCGATCCGTAGACCGGGTTAAAGATCAATAGACACACCACTTTATTTAATGAGACACTAACAGGTGTACGCTTACACCTGAGTGCTAAGGTCGTGGCCATTTCGTAAAATGATGCCAGGGATATCCGGGACATGGTCATTAACCCCCCAAAGGCTTTAAGCAAACAAAACATTTTAAAACGTAGCATATCAATGATTTAACCTCTATTCGATTAAAGATTCAATGCCGGACCAAGCGGTATTTTATATACGGTACCCCAAGCCCGTATAGGGAAATAGTTAAAAGTATTTACCTGAGCTAAATATAAATTCAATCCCAGCCGTATCAAATCAGCAAGTACAGATAGCTTTTACTGGACTCCTAAATCTGGAACGAAGGTTTTTAATAACCTATTAGAATCCTAACGGGTCTTTAATTAAGTCATGACTTAGACCAGTTAGTTTTCAAAAGGAAGATACGGTTCAAACGCATGATAAGGCGAAGACCGGAATAGAATGTGATTTAGACCCGACAAGTTCGGAGACTTGTATAATATAGGTATATTATACACATTCTGGATTTTGAGATAAAACCGATAAGATTTGACCCGTTTCGGCTAATTTATGTAAACTAGTTACATAAACCGAACCGAACGCGTATGAAGCGTAGTGGGTAACTGTAAGAGTCCTAAACAGGTTTCCTAAGTTAACATGCCTTAAATATGTTGTGATATCAGTAGGATACCTTCCATTATGCCCAAAACGAGTTTGATCTATAACTAAGCCCCGAAGGGGTATTTTGGTCATTTTAAAGATTATAAAAAGGGATTAATTCAACTCCTGTGATTCGGGTCTGAATAAATCAGGAAAATAATTTATTTTAATAGGTTATAACATTTGATGTTAAGTCTTATGAAACAAAATGGTTTTAAACTCAAACTACGCGTATAAAGCCGTTTTAAGCGACGTACGGTTTAAAATAGGATTCTAAGTTTTCTGATCATTTAAACGGGCTCAAAACACTTCATTTATTATTTAAAATCAGTAGCAATTGGATTTGTAGCAAAAGAACTTGTAAAACTCATTTTATACCCGAAAAGGGCATATTCAGTATTTACCGAATTAAGGCGATAAACCTAGCTTATGATCAGTTTAAAAATAATTAAAAATCTTCAAATATCCTAAAATATTATTAAACATCAGTGGGTAAAAGATTTGGTGTCAAAAATTTGGTTTAGATAGGCTTTATGCTAATGACGTCGTTTAATTAATAAAAGTGTTTATAATTACGTCATTAAGCATAACTCCTAATCTAGACTTCCGATTGACGTGAAAATTTACAGAAATGTTCAATAATCAGTAACAACGACTTTTGTACTTTCACATCTTCAAAAATCTCATTCTACGGTCATAAGGGCATTATGGTCATTAATTAGGCATTTAACGGAAACGTCGGGTAGTTAAGGGTTCGGGTAGTATAAACGCAGAGGATTATACTAACATGTAACAAGCTCCTAATGGAACTTTAAGGCATGTCTAAACCTATCAAAACCGGGTCAGAACTGAGGTCAAAGCAGAAAGTCAAACTATGCGACTTTCGGCTCCGAATTGGTTCAAAACAGAGAGTTGTCAAATCAAACAAGCGTAGACAAGTTATTATACTTATTTTCAAGTTATATGTATGTTAAAACAGATTACACGCCCTCTGTATCTTTAATTACATGTTTGATGGTTCGGTTGACTTTTTCGGAAGAAGTTTGACTCGACAAACGACATAGTTAGAACGGAATTCAAAGAGTGCCCTTTTAAGGGTTAATTGCTCATATGATTACCAACTTGTAACATCTTTCGTTTTGACAAAACTCTGGTCCGTTTGTGATTTATCGCTAAGTCAAACCGTAGTTACGACGGTTTAACTTCTAGGCTAAAAACGAATCAAGACTCATTTTAGAAGGGTCGAGGATACTTACGCAAGTCTAATAGATGATTTGGAAGGCTTGTATCAGGTCTTGAGCTCCTCTAAACGTCCAGAAGTTGTAATGAGGTTGTATGTTGCAACATGATAATTTTATATGAACTTTGATCTTTATCAAATGATGCCAAATGGGTCTAGGGTTGTAATCAGATGTCCAACATGTGTCCCTAAGGCTATAAACCACCTTAGACAAGCCCATAGAATCGAAACTTTCCATTTAAGTCGATTAAAAAACACAACAGGCAGCTGTCTGTCATTTTTCGCATCTGCAGGTCTGAGGCGGCCCGCTTTGGATCTTGACATATGGGAGGCGGGCCGCGTGGCCCATCTGATCATGTTAAACATGTTTTTCGTTATTGCGTTTTGGTCCTTGGTCCCCCGAAAGGTCGTTTTCACTTGTTTTCCAGCATTCTTATCCTTTAATATTGACATATGAGGGCTTTAATACTTATACCCACTTTGTCAAGTCCTCGGGTAACTTCGTGATCACCCGAAAAGCCCTAATTTTCATTGTTGACGATTCTAACCCTCACACACGAATTTTATCACAACTTTCTCATATGGTAACGAAACTTGGTGAAATTTTTATGGTACATTCTAGTGAGCATAATTAATCGTTACAAGGCTTCGGGTTTGCTAAAAGGTCACTCAGAGGTATATTCTAAACATGTTGACACATTTAACCCCCCGTAGTTTGTAACCTCTCACTTTCTTTCACAATTCGCTTCGTATGATCCATGATCCATTCGTTTAAGGTTATAAACATCATGTAGGGTTATTGTAAAGTATAATTATTCGTTGTTGACACTTTGAACCCTTATATTTACACAGTTTCATTGTTTGTTAACTTTAGTCCTTCAAGAACATTCTTTCACACGTTCAAAGGTTATGACACGTGTCAAGACATTATAGGACGTAAATTTTCGAGGTGTTACATCCTCACCCCCTTAAAAGAAATCTCGACCTCGAGATTTACTGAAATAGATAAGGGTACTTTTCTTTCATCGTGGACTCAACATCCCACGTATACTCGGGACCTCTACGGGCATCCCATTTGAACTTTACAATTGGTACTTGCTTCCTTCGAAGCTTCTTAACCTGTCGATCCTCAATCGATAAAGGATGTTTATCACATCGTAAATCCGCATACCAATTTGTGATAGTGCTCCTTGACTTATTGGCGGAACACCTCCTTCAGTCATTAGTGTGCAATGTTATTCGAGCTCCGCCAAACTACTTAAATAGGTTTTAGCTTACAAGCTACTTGATCTTGATACATTCGATTTCCTTCAAATGATTTCCATATATTTAGAGCTTAACTAGCCTGATAATTTAACAATTTTGGTACACCCTTCCTGGGTGATATCTTTTGTTAAACCATTTTCCTTAACAAGAACTTAGAAAGCTTGCTATTTTCATAACTCCTTGATTTCCTGCCGTATACTGGCAACCTACAATCGATTATGGATTTGTATGATCTTATTTGTTGTCTCCCAGGCAACTTTCAGATCTTGATAATTGAACTTACCAATTCTCTATCTAACAATAGATATTTAACATTCCATCTATACAAAGTCTCCAACGGAGTAGCCTTAATACTTACATATCAATTATTATAGAAAAGCTTATTTTAAGGTGAGATGGTTATTCCAACCACTGCTCAAAACTAAAATTAAGGAATAGCTAATCCTTGCCGCTAGTCGAACAATTCGACTATCCTGGGCAGCTGATGGCAAATTCTTAATCGTTGCCTAATTAGGGTTGCGGTGATAATGCATAAGCAAAATGAACCGTCTTTCATATCTAACTATACCGAACTCTCAGGATATTGAGTTAGGCTATATGAATCTATATCTTAAAACTTATTTGACCAGGGTTTTCAATTCTGCCAAAAATGGTACTAGCTGTCTTGGAGATCTCATAATAATGCAGCTCTAATTGGGATATAACCCTTAACTCTACCTGTCTCTCTGGGGTAAACAGGGTAATCTTAGAAGAAGATGATCAAGATATAAGGAGGTTACAGAGATTTTATGAATCTCAAGCTCCAATTCATCCATCTTTGCTTGTGTCAATTAAGTGACACTTTTACGTTACGAGTCCACGAATTTCTTGATCTGGAACATTTACTTGGATAATTCCATCCTGGATATCTCCTCTGAATACCATTAGTTGACTTTAGTACCATATGACCTCTCGGAATACCTTTGTGGTCCCATGCATTAAACCTCCATACTGATCAGGCATGGAAGCAATCTATGGAACTTATTAAGATACACCAATCTTCATATGGCGCTTTTATCATACCATCTGGTATTCGGAATCGGTAGAGATTAAAGAGATATCAACTATATATGCTTTCGCACTTCCTTTTATAGAGAGGATACTTCTAAAATTTTATGCCTAAAGGTTTCTGACAAGAACAGAAGAAATGGTTCATATGATTTGCCTGAAGGTTCCACCTTACACTTAACATCTGGGGTTCTTACAGGGAAAAATTTCTAAAAGTTTACTAAGTTTATGGTCTGGTGAGAGACTTAACAGCACCCGAAACCACATGTAATTTATAGCAATAAATTCACAAATAAGGGTTTATCTGGTGAAATTCACAATGTGAGTTGTCTCTAATTATTCAACAGGAGGGTTAAACGCCTCCATTATTAATCCTTCTAACTTAGCTGTAAAATCTTAGATAACTTTAGGGCAGTCTCAACTTTGACTGATTACTTCTTAATCATTATAACGTGGGTAGCTGAGGTAGATCCATAATGGATTTTTAATGAGTAGGTTTTTAAACCTTAATGTGCCCTCTTATTGCCAATGCTAACCACTAATAATTATGTGCTTTAATAGGGTACTATCTCAGCCAATGAATTAAAATTTGCGACACACTGTCGACAGTCTAGAACTTTTATGGCGAGAGTCAGAAAATTCTTATTCCGTCTTTTCCCTTTTTCGCGAAACGGATATCAGGTTTTTTTTTTTCTAATAAGGTCCTTAAAACTTGGACCGTTCCACAATGTATAAGAGGATCCTACTTGAGGATTTCATTAATGTCCTTACTCATTAAGAGTATTGCCATCAAATGACTGTGATGT
The DNA here is from genome assembly GCA_030545235.1 of Helianthus tuberosus. Classification (NCBI taxonomy): domain Eukaryota; kingdom Viridiplantae; phylum Streptophyta; class Magnoliopsida; order Asterales; family Asteraceae; genus Helianthus; species Helianthus tuberosus. The sequence goes on from CM060397.1 coordinate 8,794,298, forward strand.
ATACCTTACCATGTCCTTTCTAGCATAACCAGCGATATACTTAATGGTTTCTACTTCATCCTTTCTAGTGTTTAGTCAACATAAGCAAGCCAAGAGTAATTAAAACATAGAGATAAAATCTTGGATTCTAATACTTAGTTAACAGAAGAAGGATAAGTAGGGGACTTATAGTAAGAAGTAAGGAAGTTATTGTACATGTGCTTATATTTAATCAGATTGGAAATTTTCACAAACTAGGCACCTAGCTCGGTTGGCTAGGCACGTGAAAGGGTGCGGCCTAGACCCAGGTTCGATTCCGGGGACGGCCGGTTCCACCATTTTTTTTTTGACGCGGGCCGCGTAAGGTATCACCCAGGGCTTACGCGGGCCGCATGGATCTTTTGATCCGAAGCAAACCTTCAAAATGACAGTCTTGATAATTAACTGCTTCTTATCACCCACAATATGGGCTTGGTCACAAGACGACAAATCCTTACCTATTACTATATAGAGTCCTCTTATTAACGGAACAAGGACAGCGGAGAAAGGTAATTCTTAATGAATATAAAACATCCATCTAATATTGCTGAATTAGTCTCTGAGGTACTATCGGCCAATTTTACTTCATACTTAACGCTTAGAGTTTTATCAGGCAGATTTAATGATTTACAATATCTATTGTCTATGAGAGACTTATCTGAACATGAATCAATTAATACTCTAGCATGAGCGTTACTGGTAAAGAAAGTACCTGTGGTGATATTGTTATCCTAAACAATCTCCTGAGCATCCATTTGAGAGCTTCCAGCTTTGGTCTTCTTATCTTCCTCAAGCTTTTTAGCGTACTTAGGGCAGTTGGTCTTAATGTGCCCTTTTCCATTGCAACCATAGCAGGTTGCGTCTCCCAATCCCTTGCAATCCAAGGTCTTATGCTCCCTGGACTTGCAGATTCCACAGGGTAGAGGCTGGGATTCATATCTGCATTTCCCGAGGTGGTATTTCCTACAGGTTTTGCATTTGATCTTTTCACTGGTCTGCTGTTTGTCCTTCGAATCCTTCCCAGACTTCTTGGTTTTATTAGGGCAATTAGTTTTGATGTGCCCTATTTCATTGCAACCATAGCAGGTTGCGTCCTCCATCTTCTTGCAGTCCAAGGTCTTATGCCTCTTGGACTTGCATATCCCACATGCAAAAGTTCTCGCCTGTGTATGCGAGTTCGATTCATACCTGCACTTCCCGAAGTGCTGTTTCTTGCAGATTTTGCATCTGGGTTTTTCACCCGACTGTTGGTTTTTATTCAATTCCTTGCAATCATGGGTCTTGTGATCCATCTCTTTACAGATACCACATCCCCTGATCTGTTCATATATACATTTACTGAAGTGCCTCTTTTTCCCGCAATTCTTACATTCGGGTTTAGCCTCCTTTAGCTTGGACTGGTTATAGTTTGAACCGGTCTTACCCTTTTTACAACCTTGAATTGGGGTATCATCGCCCTTTCGTTTGTGATCCCTCAGCACGCGATCCACAACGTTATTTATGGCCGTATTTAACATAGCCTGTAACTCGGTTCTTGTTAAGTTCAGTCTTACTTCATCATTCTGGTCAACTGAACGATTTTGGGCTTCTGAGGAGTCAGCCATGGTGAAGCTTTGAAGGCTACAAACCAGTAGTAATATTTGATTTAATTATATTGTGAATTGTCGAATTTGTTGAACAAATAGCCATGGCGCAATTAAACCATGTAGGCCAATAGATAGAATTTAATTTATTTGATTATGTTTTGCCTAAGTTTAAATAAACCATCTTTGGCATTTAAGCGGAATATAATCCTTCATAATTATTAGACATGGGACATAAGTCACGACTGCCAATGTCATACTGACATCTTTTATATATAGCACAAGGGCTTGTCCCAAAGGACTTATGATGGCTTAGAGGCCTTGTCACTAGGGAAATTTTAAAACATAATCGATAATTCCTTTGGGTCGGAAAATTTCATAGTTCGTTGTCTTGACAAGAAGTTATGAAATAAAACTATCTTTTTCATGTATTCATCTTTACTCGTATATATACATCCCAAATGGATGTTTTGATGCGTACATCATTTTCGACGTTTACCAGCCATGATTCCTATTGATCATTTACGCTAAATAAGGGATTTGGAAAAATTCCTAATATAAGGATGACAAGTGTGATTTTTATAGCATCACGGTTGTCGGGAGTGTTATCACATTTTCAGATGATAACAAGGATCTGAATCTCTTTTTAAACAGGTTTTACCATCTTAGCTAGGTCTTCAATGACATTCAAGCTAGGTCAAACCTTTTAAGATTCTCTTGTAATATGTATACTGGTAGGAAAAGAATGATATTTATTTTATTCAGGATTTCTATCATAAATCCTGATTTACAAGTTAATAATAGCACAAATGGCCTAGTCGCATAGACAAGTTTAATTTATAAGCCATGATTTCAGAGAATCGAGGCATTAGGGTTTTAATAATAGTACGAATGGCCTAGTCACAAGGACATTTATAAATTATAAGCTAGGATTTCAGAGAATCAAAGCCTGAAAGTATACCGGCACAACAGGCCTAGTCACAAGGACATTTATAAGTTATAAGCTATGATTTCAGAGAATCAAAGCATGAAGGTTTGAACCTAATTCATTACCTTTATCTGACAGGGAGTCATCGCTACCACTGTCTTTTGGTTCATATGGAAATGAACAGGGCCTGTAGGCGCTATATTACCACGTATGGTCAAAATGTGATCATCTCAAGTGATGATCTAAACCCATGATTCAGAGATCATTACATTGGGTTAGGAATCTTTTGAAGAATCCATTAATAAGAATGACGTGTGTGATTTTAATGAATCACGTCTGTCAGGAGTGTTAACATATTTACAGATGTTAACAGGGATTCGAATCTTTTAAACAGGTCTTACCATCATGGCCCGGCCTTAAAATGACCCGAAGGCTAGGTTTCACTCTTAAGATTCTTATTAATATTTAACGCGGAACAATCCTAAATTGAGGTGTTAAATATGGATCTGAATCTAATTATGGAACTACCATCTTTGCTCTGCCTCAAAATATGCGTGGCTAGGTCTCGTCCTTTTTAGATTTTGCCATTTTATATAAAGGTAGATCTTATAAAAGGAATGTCTAAATGAAAATTTAAAGTTAATTATTCCACTATAAAATTAAAAATACAGATGTGCCCTAGACGGGACTTGAAAGGAATAGCGTTGTCCTCGAAGGAACTGAAAGGTAATTATGTCCTTATAAGGACTATTAAGGAAACGATTTTTAACATAAGGAGTTTCTTCTTTATTTTATTTCCGAATGCTTTCTCCTTAGATGTTCGTTTCATTCTAGCCGCGGTACGAAGCTCAGCAATTCAGGGCTCCGGGTGTGGAGAATTCCTATTACGGCTTCTTCGCTTGGCGACGTATCCAAAATATAAAAAAAATTTAGAAGCAGAATTTACAGATGAGGAAAGAGAATATTCCTATGTTAAGTCTAGACTCAGAAGGTCAAAGAATGTGCTACTGTGTCACTGAGATTAAACACAAAAAGGCTAGTGTTTAATTCACTCAATGTTGGCTCTGATACCAACCTGTCACACCCCGAATTTCCACGTGTTACCGGTGGGCCCGGTAGGGGAGTAACGTGACGTGGTTGGCAACATCATAGTCAAACAACACAATATATAAATGCACAGCGGAAGCAAAAGGATAAATATATAATAGTCCGAAATAATGTATCATCACAATATTACAACGGAAGTAAGGGATCCACAGGCGGATCGAAGATAAAATAACACTGTTCAAAAGACTTTAGGCATCTAAGCTTGCGAAACTCTTTATTGATGCTAGGAGTAGCCAGCCAATTCCGATTAGTACCTGCACTTAGCCTTTTTGGGAAAATACGTCAGTTTACACTGGTAAATACAATCAACCGACTCATTTGAAAAGGTTTTTAAAATGATTGATTTGAATGCACATGGCACAAATAATATTTTATAACTTGGGATAATTATTTAAATATAATACTTGTAAACGAATTACATGTTTCTTATGCGTTCAGTAGCCCGATCCGTAGACCGGGTTAAAGATCAATAGACACACCACTTTATTTAATGAGACACTGATAGGTGTACGCCTACACCTGAGTGCTAAGGTCGTGGCCATTTCGTAAAATGATGCCAGGGATATCCGGGACATGGTCATTAACCCCCCAAAGGCTTTAAGCAAACAAAACATTTCAAAACGTAGCATATCAATGATTTAACCTCTATTCGATTAAAGATTCAATGCCAGACCAAGAGGTATTTTATATACGGTACCCCAAGCCCGTATAGGGAAATAGTTAAAAGTATTTACCTGAGCTAAATATAAATTCAATCCCAGCCGTATCAAATCAGCAAGTACAGATAGCTTTTACTGGACTCCTAAATCTGGAACGAAGGTTTTTAATAACCTATTAGAATCCTAACGGGTCTTTAATTAAGTCATGACTTAGACCAGTTAGTTTTCAAAAGGAAGATACGGTTCAAACGCATGATAAGGCGAAGACCGGAATAGAATGTGATTTAGACCCGACAAGTTTGGAGACTTGTATAATATAGGTATATTATACACATTCTGGATTTTGAGATAAAACCGATAAGATTTGACCCGTTTCGGCTAATTTATGTAAACTAGTTACATAAACCGAACCGAACGCGTATGAAGCGTAGCGGGTAACCGTAAGAGTCCTAAACAGGTTTCCTAAGTTAACATGCCTTAAATATGTTGTGATATCAGTAGGATACCTTCCATTATGCCCAAAACGAGTTTGATCTATAACTAAGCCCCGAAGGGGTATTTTGGTCATTTTAAAGATTATAAAAAGGGATGAATTCAACTCCTGTGATTCGGGTCTGAATAAATCAGGAAAATAATTTATTTTAACAGGTTATAACATTTGATGTTAAGTCTTATGAAACAAAATGGTTTTAAACTCAAACTACGCGTATAAAGCCGTTTTAAGCGACGTACGGTTTAAAATAGGATTCTAAGTTTTCTGATCATTTAAACGGGCTCAAAACACTTCATTTATTATTTAAAATCAGTAGCAATTGGATTTGTAGCAAAAGAACTTGTAAAACTCATTTTATACCCGAAAAGGGCATATTCAGTATTTACCGAATTAAGGCGATAAACCTAGCTTATGATCAGTTTAAAAATAATTAAAAATCTTCAAAAATCCTAAAATATTATTTAACATCAGTGGGTAAAAGGTTTGGTGTCAAAAATTTGGTTTAGATAGGCTTTATGCTAATGACGTTGTTTAATTAATAAAAGTGTTTATAATTACGTCATTAAGCATAACTCCTAATCTAGACTTCCGATTGACGTGAAAATTTACAGACATGTTCAATAATCAGTAACAAAGACTTTTGTACTTTCACATCTTCAAAAATCTCATTCTACGGTCATAAGGGTATTATGGTCATTATTTAGGCATTTAACGGAAACGTCGGGTAGTTAAGGATTCGGGTAGTATAAACGCAGAGGATTATACTAACATGTAACAAGCTCCTAATGGAACTTTAAGGCATTTCTAAACCTATCAAAACCGGGTCAGAACTGAGGTCAAAGCAGAAAGTCAAACTATGCGACTTTCGGCTCCGAATCGGTTCAAAACAGAGAGTTGTCAAATCAAACAAGTGTAGACAAGTTATTATACTTATTTTCAAGTTATATGTATGTTAAAACAGATTACACGCCCTCTGTATCTTTAATTACATGTTTGATGGTTCGGTTGACTTTTTCGGAAGAAGTTTGACTCGACAAACGACATAGTTAGAACGGAATTCAAAGAGTGCCCTTTTAAGGGTTAATTGCTCATATGATTACCAACTTGTAACATCTTTCGTTTCGACAAAACTCTGGTCCGTTTGTGATTTATCGCTAAGTCAAACCGTAGTTACGACGGTTTGACTTCTAGGCTAAAAACGAATCAAGACTCAATTTAGAAGGGCCGAGGATACTTACGCAAGTCTAATAGATGATTTGGAAGGCTTGTATCAGGTCTTGAGCTCCTCTAAACGTCCAGAAGTTGTAATGAGGTTGTATGTTGCAACATGATAATTTTATAAGAACTTTGATCTTTATCAAATGATGCCAAATGGGTCTAGGGTTGTAATCAGATGTCCAACATGTGTCCCTAAGGCTATAAACCACCTTAGACAAGCCCATAGAATCGAAACTTGCCATTTAAGTCGGTTAAAAAACACAACAGGCAGCTGCCTGTCATTTTTCGCATCTGCAGGTCTGAGGCGGCCCGCTTTGGATCTTGACATATGGGAGGCCGGCCGCGTGGCCCATCTGATCATGTTAAACATGTTTTTCGTTATTGCGTTTTGGTCCTTGGTCCCCCGAAAGGTCGTTTTCACTTGTTTTCCAGCATTCTTATCCTTTAATATTGACATATGAGTGCTTTAATACTTATACCAACTTTGTCAAGTCCTCGGGAAACTTCGTGATCACCCGAAAAGCCCTAATTTTCATTGTTGACGATTCTAACCCTCACACACGAATTTTATCACAACTTTCTCATATGGTAACAAAACTTGGTAAAATTTTTATGGTACATTCTAGTGAGCATAATTAATCGTTACAAGGCTTCGGGTTTGCTAAAAGGTCACTCAGAGGTATATTCTAAACATGTTGACACATTTAACCCCCCGTAGTTTGTAACCTCTCACTTTCTTTCACAATTCGCTTCGTATGATCCATGATCCATTCGTTTAAGGTTATAAACATCATGTAGGGTTATTGTAAAGTATAATTATTCGTTGTTGACACTTTGAACCCTTATATTTACACAGTTTCATTGTTTGTCAACTTTAGTCCTTCAAGAACATTCTTTCACACGTTCAAAGGTTATGACACGTGTCAAGACATTATAGGACGTAAATTTTCGAGGTGTTACATGGAGGTAGCAGAGATGAGGATGCTGAGGTGGATGTGTGGACAAAAGAGGTTAGACCGGATAAGAAATGAGGTTTTTAGGGAAAGATTAGGAGTGGCTAGTATATCGGAGAAGATTAAGGAGGGGAGATTGAGATGGTTTGGGCATGTGAAGCGGAGGGAAACGACGGCACCAGTTAGAGTAGTGGAAACTCTTACTGTCGAGGGGAGGAGAGGAAGAGGCAGACCCAAACTGACATGGGATGAGCAGATTAGGCATGATTTAGTAGAGTTGCATCTTTCTGAGGACATGGTCCAAGATAGGACTGCGTGGAGGCATAGGATTAGGGTTAAGGACTTCTAGAAGATACTACAGTAAGGTCTTAGGTGTATTTTAAGGAGGTAGGTTTTTCCTAGTCTTTAAGGGACTTTTTCGGTGATTACCTTCTTGTGTTTATGCCCAAATGATGTTGTATGCATGCTATTATACATGATTTACATTATATTGTGCCAACTCGGATCAATTTCTTGGTATGGGGGACTTCTTATTTGTATATTCTTTGACTTGGTGTGTTGGTTTGTTGTCCGTTTTCGAGCCGAGGGTCTCTCTGGAAGCAGCCTCTCTATCCCTATGGATAGAGGCAAGGTCTGCCTACATCCCACCCTCCCCAGACCCTATAAGTAGCTTTGCTATTTGTGGGATTTACTGGGTATGGTTGTTGTTGTTGTTGTTATGTTATTAAAAGTAAATATAATAATAAATTATTATAATATATTAAATAAAAAAATAATAGAAAACTATATATTATTATAAAAATAAAGTTACTATACATCATTCTTCGTCAACAATATAAACATAATATAATATAATATAAATATAATACTAAAGATCCTTTAATTGGGAATTTTGCATGTTTGGTGTCATTTTCACTTACTTACTCTTGTGAGCTTTTTTTTAAACATAATGTGAAATGACTAAACTACCCTTAATAATAATTGAAAAAAAAAACTGACCACTTGAGTACCATTTGAAAGTATTCAGAAATTTCTCTTAGACTATCTCCTATCATTTCACGTGATTTCACTTCAAGTTATTGTCACGTCATAAAGTAAGTGTCGCCTCACTAACACATCACCACCCCACTTTCCTTCACTTAGTTTCATTAATACCTACTATTGTTTCACTCCTTTTTCAAGGGCGGACCTACCTTGATGGGTGGGTGGGCAGGCGCACCCACTGAAAAAAGAATCTAGTGTATTTTTTAGGCGAAAAACTTGAACGTACTCCTTAAAAAGATGGTTGAACCCTTCATCTACACCCCTAGAAAAAATTCTTGGGTCCGGCACTCTCCTTTTCACTACCCACTACTCCATAAAATAACACTATTTTCAAATAACTTTAAAAAATTGATTGGTTGAGAATAACATGGCCCCACACCACTTCCCCCTTCACGTTGTGTTCCCTACCCTGCCTCCTCTTCACACGCCACCCCCCCCCCCCCCCCGCGCCCCTGTCTGGTGTTCCTCGTCCTCTCACGACGCCCCTATTGAGACATGACGGGGGCGTGAGATGGTAGTAGATGCCCTTACTGGAACGAGAACTTTCTAGAAAATTTAATATGCATGTGATCTATAATCACTCAATGAGTCAATGGAGTCAATGATAAGTTTATTGAGTTTAATTTTTTTTAACGGCATAATAATTTTATTAAAAGATGGATCACACTAGCAAGCTACTAGTGAAAGGACACCAATAATTTATATCTAGAATTACACCATTTATACCACTTCAAATCATACAAATTACACTCTAAATTATAAAATTTCACTCTATTTGAGCTATTCAACACCACATATATCTTTTTCTGTTTATCTTTTATATTAATTTCTCATTATAATATATCAAAAAGTAATTAATGAAATAACAATATAAAACGTCAACTATCAATGAAAGTTAACAATACGTTGTGGTTTTGATTGAGATTACATTTTACTTGGTGAGTAAAAATTCCAGTCATCCATTTAAAAGTGAAACTATAAAAGTTATGAATATTTTATGTTATGAATTATAGAATTGTAAAAAATAGCAAAGTTAAGATAATGAATCTTACTTTCTATATTTATTTTCATTTTATTGATTGTTAAAGCTCGTATCACAAATTTTTATCCATTTTCTATCCCTAAATACCATCTAATCTTACACATACATATATTTGAATTTACATCACTTTTTGAGCAAACATACCACCAAGAAGTACTTAGTTATGTCACATGAATATACAAATATAAGGTAAGTATCATATAAGATAAAGTTGTTACCTACTTTTGTGGTTCAAGTGGCGGAGCTAGCCCATTAATTTAGGGGTAGTCTGGATTTTTATTTTATATTTTGGGTCTTGGGCTAACTTTATTAATAATATTTTGGGCCTCCTTTCAATTATATTATTGTTAATTTCGGCTTATTTTATCATTCAGGCTTAATTTTTCTTCAAATTTTCGGGTTATAAAATGTTTGGGCTTATAAGAAAAATTGGATTTTACTAAAATCAAGTATCCTATTTTTTGGTTAGAGGTATTCTCGTATTTTTTAAGGTTATCCTTAGTATAAAACCGAAAAAAAAATTAAATAAAAAATAACACTACGAATACGGGGTTAAGCCGTAGCCTGTGCTACGGCTACTAATGCTATAGTTCCGCCCATAATCATTATTTTATATTTGAATTATATAATTTAAAAGTGGCTTTACGAAAATACAAAGAAATATCGATGAAACGAGTGTGAAATGTTGAAACTTTCCTTTCCGTATCTATATTGTAGGTGGGTGTATGGGTGATAAGATAGTTGTCGGCAAATAATAAGTGTGATGGGACAACTCTTATTACATATGTATATTAAATTTCTTTTTTTTTTCTAAACAGTGAACACACCAAGTTTATGACATTTATCTCTAAAACCCACAAAATATATAGTTTGTGTGGCTTAAACTCACGTTACTTTACAGGGATAACTACTTAAAACATTCACCTTTGATTCTCTATATATTTATGTGAGTGAGTCCTCTATATTATATAGACTGGTTGTAAGAGGAGAAGAAAGAAAATATCAGTAAATTTGAGAAAAAATATTGTTCATCATCTATAATTTTTTAATATTTTAAAAATGATTGTGAGTAGAAGAAAGAAAAGGTGATGATAAAAGTATAAATAATATTATTTAATTAAAAAGGGGAAAGAAAAAAATTGTAATCTTTAGTATAATTATAAAGAAAGAGATTGGAGGATTAATTGTGAGTGCTCTTAGTGTCACTACTCTAAGGTGTTGTTTGTTTTTTGAAGAAAAGCTCTTCTGGCCACTTATGTCTGCGTCACGCAGACACGCGCAGACCTTTGGGTCCTGCAGCTTGTTTGTTTTCTTGAAAAGCTTCTCACCAAAAACCTATTCCCCACCTCTTCCCCAAGTAGACATGAACCCAAGTCTTAAAACCTCTTCTCTCCTCTTCTCTCTGCCATTCAAAACAGACCATCACCACCACATCTTCTCTGCATCACCTCCACCACCACATCTCCGCCACCACCTCCACCCCCACGTTCACCCATCTCCTCCACCGACAAAACCCCCTCACCCATCTCGGCTTTCGGTCATCTGGTTCTCCGGCGGTTCATTCCGTCGACAAAGCACACCCCACCTTCTCCCTTCAAATCAATAAACGGCCGGCCACCATCACCCCCATTTGGTGGCGTCGGCGACGGTACAGAGAGGCGAAGAGAGATGCAAGAGAGAGAGAGAGAGAGAGAGACCGATGAGGTAGATGTTCAGTTCCGCCCGAGACCCTAACGCACCACCTCCACCACCATCACCACTGCATAACCACCTCCACCAACACCGCAACACCACCTCTGATGTTGAGTTGTTTTGTCAGATCTGATGGTTTAGATGGTACAGATCTGATGTTGAGTTGTTTTGTTTAGAGAGAGAAAGTTAAAGGGTAGGTGGTGGTGGTGGTGGAAGGATATCGGCAGTGGGGGTGGGACGGTGGTGGTGGACGGATCTCGGCAGTGGGGGTGAGACGGTGGTGGTGGACTGTGATTTTGGTGGGGATGAAGGCAGAGAGAGAGAGGAGTGTACTGTGTTGTGTGTGTTGTGAGAAGAGAAAGAGGTTTTTGTAGAAGTAAAAAACAAACACTCTTCTCCTTGCACACTGCAGAGGTTTGGTCCACCTCTTCTACTACAGATGTCTGCAGATGTGGTCCGCAGACTGCAGACGTTTTACCTATGAAAAAACAAACAACACCTAAATGACCATTAATATAAAAATATTTAATTAGAGGATTAAACTATTAATTCTTTAAAGTTTTCTTAAATAGGTTTACTAAAAATATGATTATAGCTAATAACGGATAAAATTACTATTCTATTTTTAAATATCTCAACCATGTATGTAGTAGTCATTTCATCTATTAGTTTTGTAAATTAAGTTAAAAGAGTTATTAAATGCTCAAAAGCTACACCTTTATAAGGCTATTTTTTTATGGGTTGATGCTCTTTCACTCCACGTTACTACCACGTCATAAAGTAATTGTCACTTTATCGACACATCACAACCTCGTTCTCCTTCACTTTCTTCCACTGACATTTACTATGGTTTCACCCCTTTCACGCCCTATTAAAATGTTAAAAAGTAAAAAAAGACCAAAGAACTTTATTAGTTGCCAAGCATGGGACCCACCGCCCCTTGCCACGCCTTGTCTTGCAGTGTACCCCTGCCATGTGGCAAGGGACGTCAGTCAGTAGCTGACTGCCTAAGAAACACATCCATCCATGTTCCAATCGTTTCAGTTCCTTGCACATATTTAATTCACAGTTTAATTACAATAGACCTGATACAACACCAACCATAAGAAGATAATGCAAAAAAAAAAACGTAAATAACAAAGTTAAATATAAAAAATTTAAAAAAAGGAAAGGTATAAATAGTAGAAAAGAAGAGTAAACAAAGTTTAAGAAAAATAAGTAAGATAAAGGTAAAAAAAAAAGTTAAAAAAAGGAAATAAGTAAAAAAGAAGAAGCAAAAAAGACAGGCAAATACATGTATTATTGGTTAAGTAAAAAAGAAAAGGTGAGTGAAGCTAGAAAAGTATCGGTTGAGAAATAATTTTTCTTAGCTTAGTTGATTACATTGATATTTTAAAGCAAGAAAACCTGCGTTTGATTCTTAAAGGTACCCGATATTTTGTAATGATATTTTTAATAACATGTATATTTGATGATATTATGTGAAATAAAACATTTTGTTTTCCATTTTAAATCTAAACCCGAAAACCGAACAATCTGAACACAAATAACCCATACTTGAACAACTCGAACTTTAAATGGGTCAGTTGTCGGGTCGCTTTTTCCTAGCCAAAAACTCAAATAACCCGATCCGAAAATCCTGAAACTCAAAAAAAACCCGAAGAACACCCAAGCACAATCGAGCCCATTAGAACTAAAGAGGATGCATAAAAGAGGGTTGAAGTCGAGCCCATGGAAAAGAATATCATGCATTTGATTTCTCATATGGAGGTGGCTTTGGCCTGTGCGTGGGTTGACAACTCGGTAGACCTGGCTAGGATTAGTTATTTATAATGTTTATTTATTTATTTTACTTGTCTAACTGTCACACCCCTATATTTCCACGTATTACCGGTGGGCCCGGTGGGGAGTATCGTGACGTAGTTGATATCATCATAGTCAAACAACACAATTTAAATGCACAGCGGAAGCAAAAGATAAATATATTACAAACCGATTCAAAAGTAATATTAAATATTACAACGGAATGTAAGATGGATCCACAGGCGGATCTTAAAACAGAAAGATAACATTGTTCAACAGAATTTAACATCTAGAGCTTGCGAGACTTGATTATTGATGCCTGGAGTAGCCAGCCTATTACGTATAGTACCTGCACTTAGCCTTTTTGGAAAATACGTCAGTTTACACTGGTAAATACAACTTAACTGACTCATTTTGAAAAGAGTTTGAAAATTAATTTAAATGCACTTCGGCACAAAACTTTTTATAACTTGGGACAATTATTTATATATAATCTTGTATACAGTTTTACTTATTCGTCGTCCATTAGGGCCGGTTTGTAGGGCCGGACTAGATTAACTGACACGCCACAGGTATAATGCCCACGGGCTATCATCCTTTAAGTGGATTACCAGTTTCGGTATAATGCCCACAAGGATGATACCTCTGAGTGGATTACCAGTTTTTACATAATGCATCTGTCAGGTGTACGCCTACACCCCGTGCTTAGGTCGTGGCCATTTCTTAAAATGATGCCAAGGATATCCGGGACATGGTCATTTAACCCCCAAAAGCCATACACCAAATAATACATATTAAACGAGTTATGTAAATACATTAATCACAATCCGATTTAAATGATTACACACCCGACCAAGCGGTACTATTATAATACCGTATCCCAAGCCCGTATAGGGAAAATAAGTTAAGAGTATTTACCTGAGCTAAATATAAATTCAATCCCAGCCGTATATCAATTCAGCAAGTACAGATAGCTTTTACTGGGCTCCTAATCTGGAACGAACGTTTTTAATAACCTATTAGAATCCTAACGGGTCTTTAATTAAGCCTTGACTTAGACCGGTTAGTTTTCAAAAGGAAAGTACAGTTCAATCGCATGAAAAAGCGAAGACCGGATTAGAATGTGGTTTTGACCCGACAAGCTTGTACGCTTGTTTAATATGGGTAACTTAAACACATTCTGGATTTTGAGACAAAAATGATATGGTTTGACCCATTTCGGCTAATATATGCAAACTAGTTACATAAGCCAATCCGAACGCGAAAAGTGTGTAACGAGTAACCAACTGAGTCATGAACAGGTTTCCTAAGTTAATATGCCCTAAATATGTTGTGATATCAGTAGGATACCTTCTATTATGCCCAAAACGAATTAAGGACCAATTTATGCCCCGTAGGGGTATTTTGGTCATTTTAAAGGTTATAAAAGAGATTAAATATTATTCTGAGTTACAGGTCTGATTTGAATAGTAAATATACTTAATTTAATAAGTTATAACAGTAGGGTATCATATATATGTGAAATTTATTAATTATAACCATACTATGCACCGTAGGGGCATTTTGGTAATTTCACATAGGCTTAAAAGGTCAAAACTGAAAACCTGAGTTTAAAACTTTTTCTTAATGTTAAAGTATAAAAATTTACTGAATATATCAGTAGGCATCAACCCTTATATGTTTAAAATAGTTTTGATACATACTATGCGTTAAAAACGCTTAAAAAGGCGATTTGGAGCCATTTCCTGGTTTTCAAAGGAAAGCTGATGTTTTTATTATTCCAGATGGCTCAAAATATTTTATTTATCATATTAGATCAATAGAAAAAGGTTTGGCATCAAAAGGATTTGTAAAACTTATTTTATAGCCCAAAAGGGCAAAACCGACAACTACCGAATCGAGCTTAGAACCCTATGTTATGCTCAGCCTAAAATTAAATAAAAATCTTTAAAAATCCCAAAATATTATTTTATATCAGTAGGTAAAAAGTTTGGTTTCAAAAATTGGGTTTAGATAGGCTATACGCTAATTATGCCGTTTAATTAACAAAAAGCTTTTTAATTACGCTATTGAGCATAACTCCTAATCTAGACCTCAAACTGATGTCAAATTTTAAGGACAAGTTTATAAATCAGTAATAAAGATTATTGTTCTCTCACATTCTCAAAATTCTCGTTTTAGGGTTAAAAGGGCATAACGGTCAACATTTAGGCATATAACGGAAACAGGCATGAACTAGGATTTCTATGGAACCAAGTTGTATAACCTTGGAGGGTTATACTAACTTATAATATGGTCCTAATGGAATCCTAAGGCATATCTAAACTAATCTAAATCAGGTCAGAACTGAAAGTCAAAGCAAAAGTCAACTTTTGCGACTTTCGATTCCGAACCGAGCCTATACTTAGAATTGTCGGGTTGAATCATGCTTAGGCATGTTCAACTAATATTTACCAAGTTATTAAAGTGAGAAAACTGATTTTATGACTTTTATATTAATAGCTGTGTATTTTATTTAAACCTAACCCGTTTGACTTTTATTTGACCCGACAATTAAACTAAGTAAATGTGGTAATTAGGAGGTGCCCTCTTGAGGGTTAATCACCTACCTAATTACGGTCACGTAGCCATGTTCGTTGCGAACCATGGTTCAACCGTTTAAAAGTCAAAGCGTTTATCGAAAACGCTTGACTTTACGGTTTAAAACGCTAATTAATTAAACTAAGCACGAAAGGGGACTTACAAAGGGTCCAAAGGACTGAAGGAGGTTCTCAAGAAGCTCAAGATCCTCCAGGAATTAAGAGAATAAGCAGAATGGAAAGAAGGTGTGAAGGAAACAAGTGAACTCACCTCCTTTATATAGTTTTCGGGACCTTACGAGATCGCGAAAAGTGTCGGGGAGCTATAACCAGATCACAACAAGTGTTGGGTGGTTTCATTATACCATGGGCAGCCCCAAGGATCGAGTTTTGAGAGTATGGAAGCCAGCTATAACAAAATCTAGCAAATAACAGGCTGTTTGCAGCTGATATGCATTCTGTGCAGGCCTAGCGGCCCGCGTAAGTGTCTGTGTGGCCTTACGCGGCCCGCCTGACAATCCAGCCCAGCAACAACAGTTTCAAAACTGACAGAAATGGTCCCTGTGAGCCTTTAAAGTCATTTTAGGCACGTTTAAGGCCCGTTAACCTCATTTTAAGGCTTCACTATGGTGTGTAAACATAGGGGACATGAAACATGTTCATAAACATGTCGGATGTCGGTTCGTTTGGCCGTACGGTCACGTTGTGCGTCTAATTACGACGAAATACGAACGGATGCGAAAAACGATCCAAACTCCGCGAAGAATGAAATTTTATGATGCCGAACACTAGAATAAAATGTTTTAGTGCTTACATAAATTTTTTGGGTGTTCGGAGATATACAGAACGGAAGATATGCGCGAAAATGCAAACTTGTGCACTTTTTGACACTTTTAGTCCCTGGTGGACTTGAAAGTTTATTTTTGCGCATAAAACACCTCTAAGCCTATATCTAAGCTATATAAAGAATAAATAGGGTATGTTTAACTCATGGTCATATTCCGGAAGGTCCGATACCCTACGAATTGACATGCTTTTGCAGTTTGACGCAAATAGTCCTTAAATTGCGCAAAGTAGCGCGAAATGCCGTTAAATGTTATCTAAGCCTTCCATGGCCCATATTTATCCTTCCAAGCATATACTTAAATATTACTACGCTCCCGTTTGCTTAAATGGTCACCGAATAGCGTAGATTCAAAAGTTGAAGCTTTAGGCCCCTCTATTGCGCAAACTTGCGCATCTCGTCATTTATTAGCATTGAAGCCTCATCTAATCCATATTAGGCATCCTTGAAAGTATTATTAAACATCACGATGCTTCAGGTTCGCTAAAAGGTCATTCAGAGGTATAATTAAACATATTGACACTTTTAGTCCCTCTAATTTGCAAAGTTGCGCGTTACTTTACTTATAGGCATAAAAACTTTAATTGGCCAATAATTGGCATTCCCGAGAGTATAATCAAATATCATGAAGCTCCTGGTTTGTCAAAAGGTCATTCAGAGGTAAGAATTAACATGTTGACGCTTTTAACCCTTCATTGCGCAAACTTTCAATTAATTCCGTAAATGGCTACACTCGATGGCCAAGTGGCTCATTTGTGAATATAAATCTCGTGAGAGGTTATTTAGAAACTTATTTTAGGTATACAAACACTTCCAGTCCTTTCATAATCAAGGTTTTCGATTTTTCGAAAAATTAGTCCCTTAAATTTACTGTTTGACTTCATTAGGGTTTATTACACGTGTCAATACATCATTGGACGTGATTTTATGAGGTGTTACATCCTCACCCCATTAAAAGAAATCTCGACCTCGAGATTTGCCAAAATACTGGAAGTTCTTTTTGTCACATAATGGATTTAACTTCTTATAGCATATCTGGAGCCTCTCCAAGCTCAAGTTGACCTTTATACCTGTCGATCCTTCATCGATACAGGTTTCTTATCATCTCATGAATCTGCATATCTTTATGTGATAATACTTCTCAACTTATTGGTAAAACACATCCTTAAATCATTAGTGTGTAATGTATTGCAAGCTCTGCCAAGCTCCTTAAATAGGTTTAGCTTATAAGCTATTTGATCTTGATACATTTGATTTTCTTCGAATGATTCTATATATTCAGAGCTTAACTAGCCTGATAATTTAACAAACTGGTACACCCTTCAGGGTGATATCTCTTGTTGAACCTTATTCCTTAACAAGAACTTAGGAGGGTTGTTACTTTCATTAATCCTTGATTTTCTACCGAATATTGGCAACTTACAGATGATTATGAATTTGTATGATCTTATTCGTTGTTTCCAAGGTAACTTTCAGATCCTGGTAATTGGACTTATTGATCTGCTGTCTAACAATAGATGTTTAACATTCCATCTATGCAAGGTTTCCAAAGGAGCAGCCTTGATACTTATATAACAACTATCATAGAGAAGCTTATTCTAAGGTGAGATGGTTAATTCAACCACTACTTAAAACTAATCTTAAGGAATAACTAATCCTTGCAGCTAGTCGAACAAATCGACGATCCTGGGCAACTGATGGCGATTCTTAATTGTTGCCTAACTAGGGTTGCGGTAATCAATGCATAAGCAAAATGAACCGTCTTTCTTAATTAATTATACCGAATTCTCAGGATATTGAGTTAGGCTATATTAATCCTCTATTTTAAAACTTACTTAATCAGGGTTTCGATTATTCCATAATTGGTGGTACTAATCAACATGGAGATTTCAAAATACTGCAGCCCTAAGCGGGATGTTTAATCTTAACTCTACTCGCCTCTCAGGAGGTAAACAGGGTAATCTTAGGAGGTGATAATCAAGATACAAGGAGGCTACAGAGATTTTCCAAATCTCAGACTCCAGTTCATCCATCATTGCTTGTGTCAGATAGTGACACATTCACGTTACGAGTCCACGGATTCCTTAATCAGAGACATTTACTTGGATAATTCCATTCTGGATATCTTCTTTGAATACCATTAGTTGACTTTAGTACCATATGACCATTGGGGTATCCTTGTGGTCCCATGCATTAAACCTCCATACTGATCAGGCATGGAAGCAATCTATGGAGCATATTAAGATACACCAATCCTCATATGGCGCTTTTTATCATACCTTCTGGTATTCGTAATCAATAGAGATCAAGGAGATATCAACTATATATGCTGACGCATTTTCTCGAGAGAGAGGATACTTCAAAAATTCTACGACTGAAGGCTTCTGACAGGAACAGAAGAAATGGTTCTTATGATTTCGCCTGTAAGTCTTACATTACGCTTAATATCTGGGGTTCTTACGGGAGAGTTTCTAAAAGTTTGCTAAACTTATGGTCTTATGAGAGACTTAGCAGCACCTGAAACCAAACGTAACTAATAAAATCACAATAAGGGGTTTATCTGGTGTCATTATTAATGTGCAATGCCTTTAATCATTTAACAGGAGGGTTAAGCGCCTCCATTCTTAATCCTTTTAAACTTAACTGCAAAATCTTTGACAATTTCTAGGGCAGTTTCTGCCTTGACTGGTTATTTCTTACTCTATAAAATGTGAGTAACTGAGGTAGATCCATAATGGATTTATGATAAGCAGGCCTCGAAATATTTTCCTGACATTTCTCATAACCTTTCTAACAGTGACGTTAATTGCAGTTTTGGAGACTAACTTCATTAACATTGAGGTTCACATCTGATGCACCATTAACATTTGTCACGTTTCTAGCATCGCGACTTTTGTATGTCTCTTCTGAGTTTTCCATACTCTAAGCTTATTAAATACCAAATTCAACAAGTGCCTGGGCAACCCATACCCGGTGTCTCCTTGAATTGTCAAAGGCTTACCCTAAGGAGTCTTGATAACTAATTACTTCTTATTACCCACATTATGGGCTTGGTTACAAGACGACCAATCCATTCCTATTACTTTATCGAGTCCCTCTATTTTAACGAAAACAAGGACAACGGAAAAGAAGGATTCCTAATGGATATAAAACATCCATCTAATATTGCTGAAGCAGTCCCTGAGGTACTATCGACCAATTCTACTTTATACTTAACGCTTAGAGTTTTAACAGGCAGACTTAATAATTTACAAAATCCATTGTCTACGAAAGACTTATCTGAACCTGAATAAAATAATACTCTAGCATGAGCGTTATTGATAAAGAAAGTACCTGTTGTGACAATGTCATCCTGAATAGCCTCTTGAGCATTTACTTGAGAGCTTCCATCTTCGGTCTTCTTAGACTCCTCAGGCTTCTTGGTTTTATTAGGGCAATTAGTTTTAATGTGCCCTATTTCATTGCAACCATAGCAAGTTGCATCCTTTATGTCTTGGCACTCCAAGGTCTTGTGCCCCTTCTTGTTACAAATCCCACAAGGCCTAGCTTGTGACTCCAGAGTGCATTTCCCATTAGTTGCCTTCTTTGGGCAGCGGGTCTTTATGTGCCCTCTTTCGCCACAACCATGGTGGTCGCATCTTCCAACTTCATGCAATCCAAGGTCTTATGCTCCTTGGACTTGCAGATTCCACAAGGTGAAGGCTGAGATTCAAATCTGCATTTCCCGAGGTGGTATTTCCTACAGGTTTTGCATCTGGTCTTTTCACCGGTCTGCTGGTTGTCCTTCAATTCCTTGCATTCATGAGTATTGTGATCCATTTCCTTACAGATGTCACATCCCCCGGTCTTCTCATAGAAACATTTTCCGAAGTGCTTCTTCTTGCAGGTTTTACATTTGGGTTTTGCCTCTTTTGGCTTGGACTGGTTATAGTTTGAACCGGTCTTATCCTTTTTGTAACGTTTATCTGGGGTATTAACGCACTTCCGCTTATGATCCTTTAATACACGGTCCACGGCTTTGTTTACGGCTGTATCCAACATAGCCTGTAACTCGATGCCCGTTAAGCTCAATCTTGCGTTATCATTCTGATCATCTGGATGATCGTGAGCTTCAGATGGGTCAGCCATGGTGAAGCTTTGTGGGCTACAAACCAAGTAGTAATAATTGGTTTAATTATATGGTGAATTGTCGAATTTGATGATTAAATAGCCATGGTACAATTAAACCACATAGGCGAATAGATAGTATTAAATTTATTTGATTATGTTTTGCCTAGGTTTTTAAATAAACCATCCTTGGCGTGTGAACGGAATATAATCCTTCATATTTATTAGACAGGGAACATAAACCACGACTGTTAATGTCGTACCGACATTTTATATAGCACAAAGGCTTGTTCCAAAGGACTCTTGATGGCACAGGGGCCTTGTCACTAAGGAAAATTTTAAAACATAATCGATAATTCCTTTGGATCGGAAAATTTCATAGTTCATTGTCTTGACAAGAAGTTATGAAATAAAACTATCTTTTTCATGTATACATCTCTGCCCGAAGGTATTCATCCCAAATGGATGTTTTGATGTGTTCATCATGTTCGACGTTTATTAGCCAGGATTCCTCTTGATCATTAGACTAAATAAGGGGTTTGGAAAAATTTCCTAGTATAAAGATGACAAGTGTGATTTATCGCATCACTGTTGCCGAGAGTGTTAACAAGTTTGCAGATGTTAACAAGGATCTGAATCTATTTTTAAACAAGTTTTACCATCTTAGCTAGGTCTTTAATGACATTCAAGCTAGGTTATACCTTTTAAGATTCTCTTTTAATATTTATACTGGCAGGAAAGGAATGATATTTATTTTATTCAGGATTTTCACTATTAATCCTAAATTATAAGTTAGTATAGCACATAAGGCATAGTCACGTGGACAAGCTTAATTTATAAGTCATGATTCTCATAGAATCAAGGTATTTAGGCTTGAACGTTGTTTATTGCCTTTTCTTGACAGGGAGTTGTAGGCTACGACTGTCTTTAGTCTCAGAGGACGTTAATTATAGCCCGTGGGCACTTCATCCTTAAGGGATGATTATTTTAATAAGAAAAATTGGAGTAATCCAATTTAAGGATGACTTATGTGATTTTATCGAACCACGTCTGCCAGGAATGTTAACATGTTACAGATGTTAACAAGGATTTGAATCTCTTGAATAGGTTCTACCATCTTGGCCTTGTCATATAGGCTAGGTTTACATTTAAGATTCTTTTTAATAATTAACGCAGAACAATCCTAAATTGAGATGTTAATAAGGATCTGAATCTAAATTGAGGAACTGCCATCTCGGCCCTGTTTTTAAAAGACACATGGGCTAGGTCTTGTTCTTTTTAGATTTTGAATATAAAAATTTACTGAATATATCAGTAGGCATCAACCCTTATATGTTTAAAATAGTTTTGATACATACTATGCGTTAAAAACGCTTAAAAAGGCGATTTGGAGCCATTTCCGGGTTTTCAAAGGAAAGCTGATTTTTTTATTATTCCAGAAGGCTCAAAATATTTTATTTATCATATTAGATCAGTAGAAAAAGGTTTGGCATCAAAAGAATTTGTAAAACTTATTTTATAGCCCAAAAGGGCAAAACCGACAACTACCGAATCGAGCTTAGAACCCTATGTTATGCTCAGCCTAAAATTAAATAAAAATCTTTAAAAATCCCAAAATATTATTTTATATCAGTAGGTAAAAAGTTTGGTTTCAAAAATTGGGTTTAGATAGGCTATACGCTAATTATGCCGTTTAATTAACAAAAAGCTTTTTAATTACGCTATTGAGCATAACTCCTAATCTAGACCTCAAACTGATGTCAAATTTTAAGGACAAGTTTATAAATCAGTAATAAAGATTATTGTTCTCTCACATTCTCAAAATTCTCGTTTTAGGGTTAAAAGGGCATAACGGTCAACATTTAGGCATATAACGGAAACACGCATGAACTAGGATTTCTATGGAACCAAGTTGTATAACCTTGGAGGGTTATACTAACTTATAATATGGTCCTAATGGAATCCTAAGGCATATCTAAACTAATCTAAATCGGGTCAGAACTGAAAGTCAAAGCAAAAGTCAACTTTTGCGACTTTCGTTTCCGAACCGAGCCTATACTTAGAATTGTCGGGTTGAATCATGCTTGGGCATGTTCAACTAATATTTATCAAGTTATTAAAGTGAGAAAACTGATTTTATGACTTTTATATTAATAGCTATGTATTTTATTTAAAACTAACCCGTTTGACTTTTATTTGACCCGACAATTAAACTAAGTAAATGTGGTAATTAGGAGGTGCCCTCTTGAGGGTTAATCACCTACCTAATTACGGTCACGTATCTATGTTCGTTGCGAACCATGGTTCAACCGTTTAAAAGTCAAAGCGTTTATCGAAAACGCTTGACTTTACGGTTTAAAACGCTAATTAATTAAACTAAGCACGAAAGGGGACTTACAAAGGGTCCAAAGGACTGAAGGAGGTTCTCAAGAAGCTCAAGATCCTCCAGGAATTCAGAGAATAAGCAGAATGGAAAGAAGGTGTGAAGGAAACAAGTGAACTCGCCTCCTTTATATAGTTTTCGGGACCTTACGAGATCGCGACAAGTGTCGGGGAGCAATAACCAGATCACAACAAGTGTTGGGTGGTTTCATTATACCATGGGCAGCCCCAAGGATCGAGTTTTGAGAGTATGGAAGCCAGCTATAACAAAATCCAGCAAATAACAGGCTGTTTGCAGCTGATATGCATTCTGTGCAGGCCTAGCGTCCCGCGTAAGTGTCTGTGTGGCCTTACGCGGCCCGCCTGACAATCCAGCCCAGCAACTGCAGTTTCAAAACTGACAGAAATGGTCCCTGTGAGCCTTTAAAGTCATTTTAGGCACGTTTAAGGCCCGTTAACCTCATTTTAAGGCTTCACTATGGTGTGTAAACATAGGGGACATGAAACATGTTCATAAATATGTCGGATGTCGGTTCGTTTGGCCGTACGGTCACGTTGTGCGTCTAATTACGACGAAATACGAACGGATGCGAAAAACGATCCAAACTCCACGACGAATGAAATTTTATGATGCCGAACACTAAAATAAAATGTTTTAGTGCTTACATAAATTTTTTGGGTGTTCGGAGATATACAGAACGGAAGATATGCGCGAAAATGCAAACTTGTGCACTTTTTGACACTTTTAGTCCCTGGTGGACTTGAAAGTTTATTTTTGCGCATAAAACACCTCTAAGCCTATATCTAAGCTATATAAAGAATAAATAGGGTATGTTTAACTCATGGTCATATTTCGGAAGGTCCGATACCCTACGAATTGACATGCTTTTGCAGTTTGACGCAAATAGTCCTTAAATTGCGCAAAGTAGCTCGAAATGCCGTTAAATGTTATCTAAGCCTTCCATGGCCCATATTTATCCTTCCAAGAATATACTTGTAACACCCTAGTTAATAATTCGAAGGTTAACGTATAAATATTGATAACATCCATGTCATTACTATTAATTATCCTTAGAAAATACGAGAAAATCTAAATCTTTTGCAAAAGTTATCCGAATAGTTTAATGTAAACAAATTCGTCATTTAAAAGTGGCGATATAATCATGTGCGGAAGCTTGTGTTTAGAGCGTGTTCGGTTCCTCTTCGAGCTTGATCTTCATTCGGGCACTCTTGGCAATCACCTATAATCAAAACCAACTTAAAAGTTAGTTTTGATAGTCAAATATGAAGTTCAAACAAGTACAGGGGTTAAAAATGACAAAAATAGCATTTTTCCGAGTTGGGTGGCGTCAACGACTCCACTTCCCGCGTCAACCAGAGTAATCTGGCGTCAACAGGAAAACAGGTTTTCCAGGCGGCGTCGGCGACGCCCCTTCCAGCGTCGGCGACGCCTAGCAGAATGTTCAGTTTTTCTGCTGTGTTAATTTGTCGTTCGTACGCACTAAAACGCGCGTAACTTTTGAACCGTTTATCCGTTTAACCTCTCGTTTCTTCCTACGTGTTTGTAATTTGATTCTCCATCATATGGAGTTAAAATCTAACATCCGGTTTAACAAAATTTTAGACTTTTAAGTCTTCGGCTTATCGCCCTATTTCCAAGTTTTGACCCGTTTGTGCATTTTATCAAACAAACGTATTGTTTGATTTCTATATCACATACACTTCTTCAAATTAATATTACCTACCATATTAGGTTCTAATCATAGGTTTATTACACATTTTAAACCCGTTTTCACTCGTATGCTTATTTTGACCCGTTAAGGGTATTTAAGCACTTTAAAGCTTGAAATCGCTTTCATTCCTTCTAGCACCTTATTCCTACATTTCTTATCAAGTAATATTCAACTACAACTCCTTGTGTGTTGGATTTCAATGTGTATGTCTATGTGTTCCGAGTTTTACCCTTCGGATTGTTATTTTACGGTAAGACTCAAATAGAGCTATTTGGCTAACGAATTACATCTATCAACATCTACACTTATTCTAAGCTTTTGTTTAATCATAAGTCTCGTTTCCAAACAACCTCTAAGGGTTGTTTGTTCGATTTAGCCTACAAGGGCGTTTTGGTCGATTTTGGTCCTTCTTTTTTTTACAATGAAGGACTCTCACCAATAATTCGACCAAATTATCACTTTTAACTACAACAAAAATATGCATACCTGGCTCGGATCAACAAATAGACCCGATTTATATCTCGCTTATTTTATCACACAATCTATGGCGGCGCGATTATCCGATTTGCTAATCGCTCCTGTTAACATAAGACTTGACAACCAAATTAATCGATATTGTCAAATGGTGTTATCACCACCATTTGACCCGTTCGGTCTATATGCCCAATGTTGCCTATTAAAATCAAAAACATGGTTTTTGATTTCTAGTTCATACATACATCCCGTCCCGGATTTCATTACCGAATCCCATTTTCTCTTAATTTCTTTTCTTGCAATTTCAACCCGTTTCGGCTTACGCCAAAGGTTTCCGTTAGGCTT
Source organism: Helianthus tuberosus (assembly GCA_030545235.1). Taxonomy (NCBI): domain Eukaryota; kingdom Viridiplantae; phylum Streptophyta; class Magnoliopsida; order Asterales; family Asteraceae; genus Helianthus; species Helianthus tuberosus. The sequence continues at coordinate 8,819,302 of CM060397.1, forward strand.
CGGTTTACATTAGTCAATACTTGACCGATTTCCATTTTACCCTTTCTATCATTATTAGGTTATACTACAAGGTGACCTTGACGGAAATTCGTAGTTTCCTAGTCTTTACATGATTAATTTACCGTTTTGCCCTTTTTGCCATAAACCATGGTTTTTATCATCTTTATATGTTCCGACTCGTATCAATCGCATCGGAAATCCATATTTTCAATATTAGCATTATTGCATCTATAAGGTATAGAATGAACAAGCAATCTACACAATTATGTAAGTTTCACTTACCTTGCATCCGAGCTACGCTTTTCTTCCGTGCTTGACTAGTTTGACCCGCTTTGTTCCCAAGCTTTCACCTAGCTTGTTAATCGTCAAACTATCATTGCAAATTGTAAGATGGTTAGATTAGTCATAATTATTCACGACTATTCCATCTCACTTATTTCGTATGTCGAAACTACTATTCGACTTCATGATTAGTTAACTTAGCTTATTAAAGTTAACCACTTTAAATCACAAGGTTCACAACATTAAGTCTAAATCAACATTATATTTAGAACCCTTTTCACTTCATATTACGCGTAATCGCCATATCATTCAAATGCGTGTTTTCGCTCTAATTTCAACACTTTAGTTTTCACTTAGGCATTTTAACAAACACCTAATGTGCATACATTTTTACATATTTACTAACTAGTTCATAACTAGTTATTTTTACCAAGATTAACATCAAAATTCACCACTATCACTTATGATCAAATACTCAAACTTGCAAATTGTTTAAGTATTTCCCGATTACTAACATGCATGATGATCCTAATCACAATCATATCATCAAATTCATCATAAGATTAAAACCCACTTAACCTAGTGTGGTAAATCATTCAATCATTCAATCCATAGCATGTTATGTATGATTTTCACTTAGGGTTTTGTTCCTAAGCAAATATACATCACTAATCTAGCCATAGCTTCTCTAATCCATGCCTAATTCACGATTAGGATGATTATCCAATTTTTACAACTTCAAGATTGTTAGAAATTCGACATACCTTACGATCCCCTTGACTTGGTGACCGTTTCTATGTGTTCAAATCCGAATTTGACCCTTGTTTGATCTTCCAATTTGAAGAATTTGTTGAGTTTAGGGTTAGCTCCCATGGAGCTTGGCTCCTGTTCTTTCTCACGCACACACACACACACACACTCTAGTGTGTGTGTTTTGTGTTTTATTTTAAGTTTATAAGTGTTATTTCAAGTTACCCGGTTTTGGTCCCTCTTGTTTGGTTAGTTATTAATTAGGTCACAACCTAATTATTTTCAACAATACTCTCACTTATTAACTAGGTTTAATATTCCTAGTTAACTTAGCGGGTTCGGGAATATTTATGACTAAGTTTATTTTAGGTCCCGTTAGCTCGGGCCTTTTATCCATTTTATTTCCTTAAAGCTTTTATTCACTTTTATTTATTATTAGGATTAATTATTTAAATCCTAATATTCCACCGGGTAAATTTTTTACCACTAACGGTACTTTACCCATCTTTTAGTATTAACGGGGTTTAATTACCAAACCCGTTTTCGGGGTGTTACAAGTCTACCCCCCTTAAAGAGGTTTCGTCCTCGAAACCTTTTCTTACATAGTTCATTGAGTTTTAAACTCAATGCGTTTGACCTGGGTAATCTCCTAAGCATTATTCATACTTTAACCAATTGTTAGTATTACCAGAAAATTTTTGGTAATATCCTTTTGGTTACAGAACCCCTACGTACCTCATACGGCATAATGTAACTTGAAATAACATAATCCCGTTATTTCCACTAGTTTATTCGACTTAGCGTTATTCATCGCTTTCATATACTATCGAATTCCTTATGAATCCGTTATTTTGACTCGTTTAAAGGCCTTTAGTGAAATCTTTTCACTTTTGGCAGCTATTTCTTTTGTTTTCAAATTTATTGATTCGGTTCAGCTATACCGAATCTACCGCTTACTAGCAAACCAAATTTCTTGATTTGAATTGGTGACTTTAACCGGTCTCATTAACTAGTCTTATTAGTTCAGTTACTTTTATCGCTCGCTTGGTTATAATGTGATTTTACTTCACATCACATTTCCTAACCGTGATCGTGTCACATCGCGTTTAGTTTGCATCAACCTTTTTATTTTCAAAAATAACACTTTTCGAATATGTCGTCTTGCGCCTATCAGTGTCAAGACTTGTATTTTTCATGCTTATTATTTACATTACTATCAGAATTTATGTTTGTAAAACGTTATTTCTTACTAAAACCGAAGTTTTAGTTTTAGGGTCTTCTCATTAACTTTTGTTCAGTATCCATACCAGGATATTGACAGTCCATAATTTATTCTTTTACAGTCTTAGTCTTATGCGGGGAATCACAACTAGTTCCCCTTGCTTTACTCTATTGACCCGTAGATTCTTTCACTTAGCCCCAAAGGCTATTTCTTTAAGTTTTTCACCTTCTTAAGGTGAGATATTAACAACTCGTTTCCCTCTCTTTATGACCCGAGGGTCCTTTTTGGTCCGTAGACCTTAACACTGTGTTTAATCCCGTAGGTTATGATGATCCCGTAGATCATCTTTTATTCTTGTCTATATTCAAATGTATATATACACATATAGCTTCCAGGCATTTCTTATTGTGTTTGGAATCGTTTACTTTCACCCTTGAACTTCAATTGACCTTGACCGTAGTCTCAGGTTTCATTTGTTTACTTCCGGACTAATCCTTCTGACTTTATGACTTCTGACGTTATTTACGCGTCAGTTTGTTCTTATGCTTACTGTTATTTGATTTGCATATATTCCTATTTGGTTATAACCCATTACCGAGCTTATTATTCCCTTGCATTGAACGCTACCTTTATCTGGTTAACGTTCATTAGTGCCATTCGGCGTTATATTGTATTCAACTTGTTTGACCTATTAATGTGAAATCCATCACTTATAATAATCAACTTTATTCTTTATTCAACCCATTCAACTTCGAATAGTTGAACATATTTACTCACAATTTCTATTTACGAGATTTTATAGTCATAACTCGTAATCCAAGTCCTTTGATTTCTCAACCCGTGTTCACGTCTCTTGGTTTCTACACATGTGTTTAATTCTTACCCATTAACCGGGTGTTTTACCGAAGTCGTTATTATTGCAACCCTCCCGGTATGCATTAAGACCTCGCTTCATTTTTATATTCAGACTTTGCCCTTAAGTTTGGTGTTTTACAAAAACGACCCGTTAAGGGACATATTTGCATTTTCCGGGTTCGAGTGCAAGTACACTCCCTCCCATTTCTTGTCTAACTCATTTTACTTGCTTGCGTTTTATGGGTTCGAGTGTAAGTACACTCCCTCCCAATACTTGTCTAAATCATTTTACATGCTTGTGTTTTCTGGGTTCGAGTGTAAGTACACTCCCTCCCAATACTTGTCTAAATCGTTTTACATGCTTGTGTTTTCTGGGTTCGAGTGTAAGTACACTCCCTCCCAATGCTTGTCTAAATCGTTTTACATGCTTGTGTTTTCTGGGTTCGAGTGTAAGTACACTCCCTCCCAATACTTGTCTAAATCATTTTACATGCTTGTGTTTTCTGGGTTCGAGTGTAAGTACACTCCCTCCCAATACTTGTCTAAATCATTTTACATGTTGTTTGTCCCTTCACTCGGGTTCATTATCCTAATGTAACCCGCTTCCGTCATTCGGTTGTGGGTTTACATTATTCTCAAATATCTTGCTTATCTGTCTCGTTTGGGTACTTTTTAACTAGTCCCATTCACACCGCCATTACCACATCGGACGTAAACGTGTCCGCCATAAGAAGTTCATGGTATCATATGCCACTACTTACTTGGCCAGAGTAAGTGGTTAACACATGACACACATGACCTTTTTATAGTTTTCACATCGCGCCCTATGTAAGTAACTCCTCAAATTATCTCCATGTTTATGGTTTCATTTGGTAAAACTTTATTTAATTGTTAGTTAACAATTATTAGTTTTAGTCGTTTATGCTTGAACATGTACAATGTCCCTTTTTATAAACATTTATTCACATTCATTGATGTGATCATTACTTTTCTCAATAGGATTTATATTGAGAATACTTACTTGGATGATCACTCTCGTCCAAGTTTCTACATAAACTAGTCTTGTTATTCATTTGTTATTCATCATTGTGAATAACACATTTCCTATTAAATTTCTCTTGGAAATCAGGTTTTCCAAGTTCTATCATATGTGTATGCAACCGTTATTACTTACGTGTTTGTTGCATATAACGACTCGTGCGATTAAATTTAAAAGTGTGCACCTGATAATGCTTGCCCTAACGGGCTTCTCTTGTCATTAGTCTTGTTCGCGACCGTTACGCGATTTTGTCCTCGGTGAGCATGCTCCTCTTGTCATGCTTCGGACCTTTCCATCATCGTATTCACAATTCCTTTGACTCTCGTCGTCTTCAAACGCGAGTGTCCTTCAATTAAGACATTCACAAAAGTTAGTAACGTCAACTTCAATAATCGCCCGTATTATAATACAAGGCTTTTTCTACTATACGCGTCAACGCGCGTATTTTCATCAACTATATTAATCGTTTTAATTGGGGTAACGTGTATCACACGATAGCCCTATGTGCTGTTTACAACACTTTAGCATGCTAAGCTATTAACATACCTGTACTTACCGGATTTGCGATCAAGCCTCGAACCGAACACTTTACCCTTTAACCTTGGGCTCTGATTACCAACTTGTAACACCCTAGTTAATAATTCGAAGGTTAACGTATAAATATTGATAACATCCATGTCATTACTATTAATTATCCTTAGAAAATACGAGAAAATCTAAATCTTTTGCAAAAGTTATCCGAATAGTTTAATGTAAACAAATTCGTCATTTAAAAGTGGCGATATAATCATGTGCGGAAGCTTGTGTTTAGAGCGTGTTCGGTTCCTCTTCGAGCTTGATCTTCATCCGGGCAATCTTGGCAATCACCTATAATCAAAACCAACTTAAAAGTTAGTTTTGATAGTCAAATATGAAGTTCAAACAAGTACAGGGGTTAAAAATGACAAAAATAGCATTTTTCCGAGTTGGGTGGCGTCAACGACTCCACTTCCCGCGTCAACCAGAGTAATCTGGCGTCAACAGGAAAACAGGTTTTCCAGGCGGCGTCGGCGACGCCCCTTCCAGCGTCGGCGACGCCTAGCAGAATGTTCAGTTTTTCTGCTGTGTTAATTTGTCGTTCGTACGCACTAAAACGCGCGTAACTTTTGAACCGTTTATCCGTTTAACCTCTCGTTTCTTCCTACGTGTTTGTAATTTGATTCTCCATCATATGGAGTTAAAATCTAACATCCGGTTTAACAAAATTTTAGACTTTTAAGTCTTCGGCTTATCGCCCTATTTCCAAGTTTTGACCCGTTTGTGCATTTTATCAAACAAACGTATTGTTTGATTTCTATATCACATACACTTCTTCAAATTAATATTACCTACCATATTAGGTTCTAATCATAGGTTTATTACACATTTTAAACCCGTTTTCACTCGTATGCTTATTTTGACCCGTTAAGGGTATTTAAGCACTTTAAAGCTTGAAATCGCTTTCATTCCTTCTAGCACCTTATTCCTACATTTCTTATCAAGTAATATTCAACTACAACTCCTTGTGTGTTGGATTTCAATGTGTATGTCTATGTGTTCCGAGTTTTACCCTTCGGATTGTTATTTTACGGTAAGACTCAAATAGAGCTATTTGGCTAACGAATTACATCTATCAACATCTACACTTATTCTAAGCTTTTGTTTAATCATAAGTCTCGTTTCCAAACAACCTCTAAGGGTTGTTTGTTCGATTTAGCCTACAAGGGCGTTTTGGTCGATTTTGGTCCTTCTTTTTTTTACAATGAAGGACTCTCACCAATAATTCGACCAAATTATCACTTTTAACTACAACAAAAATATGCATACCTGGCTCGGATCAACAAATAGACCCGATTTATATCTCGCTTATTTTATCACACAATCTATGGCGGCGCGATTATCCGATTTGCTAATCGCTCCTGTTAACATAAGACTTGACAACCAAATTAATCGATATTGTCAAATGGTGTTATCACCACCATTTGACCCGTTCGGTCTATATGCCCAATGTTGCCTATTAAAATCAAAAACATGGTTTTTGATTTCTAGTTCATACATACATCCCGTCCCGGATTTCATTACCGAATCCCATTTTCTCTTAATTTCTTTTCTTGCAATTTCAACCCGTTTCGGCTTACGCCAAAGGTTTCCGTTAGGCTTCGGTTTACATTAGTCAATACTTGACCGATTTCCATTTTACCCTTTCTATCATTATTAGGTTATACTACAAGGTGACCTTGACGGAAATTCGTAGTTTCCTAGTCTTTACATGATTAATTTACCGTTTTGCCCTTTTTGCCATAAACCATGGTTTTTATCATCTTTATATGTTCCGACTCGTATCAATCGCATCGGAAATCCATATTTTCAATATTAGCATTATTGCATCTATAAGGTATAGAATGAACAAGCAATCTACACAATTATGTAAGTTTCACTTACCTTGCATCCGAGCTACGCTTTTCTTCCGTGCTTGACTAGTTTGACCCGCTTTGTTCCCAAGCTTTCACCTAGCTTGTTAATCGTCAAACTATCATTGCAAATTGTAAGATGGTTAGATTAGTCATAATTATTCACGACTATTCCATCTCACTTATTTCGTATGTCGAAACTACTATTCGACTTCATGATTAGTTAACTTAGCTTATTAAAGTTAACCACTTTAAATCACAAGGTTCACAACATTAAGTCTAAATCAACATTATATTTAGAACCCTTTTCACTTCATATTACGCGTAATCGCCATATCATTCAAATGCGTGTTTTCGCTCTAATTTCAACACTTTAGTTTTCACTTAGGCATTTTAACAAACACCTAATGTGCATACATTTTTACATATTTACTAACTAGTTCATAACTAGTTATTTTTACCAAGATTAACATCAAAATTCACCACTATCACTTATGATCAAATACTCAAACTTGCAAATTGTTTAAGTATTTCCCGATTACTAACATGCATGATGATCCTAATCACAATCATATCATCAAATTCATCATAAGATTAAAACCCACTTAACCTAGTGTGGTAAATCATTCAATCATTCAATCCATAGCATGTTATGTATGATTTTCACTTAGGGTTTTGTTCCTAAGCAAATATACATCACTAATCTAGCCATAGCTTCTCTAATCCATGCCTAATTCACGATTAGGATGATTATCCAATTTTTACAACTTCAAGATTGTTAGAAATTCGACATACCTTACGATCCCCTTGACTTGGTGACCGTTTCTATGTGTTCAAATCCGAATTTGACCCTTGTTTGATCTTCCAATTTGAAGAATTTGTTGAGTTTAGGGTTAGCTCCCATGGAGCTTGGCTCCTGTTCTTTCTCACGCACACACACACACACACACTCTAGTGTGTGTGTTTTGTGTTTTATTTTAAGTTTATAAGTGTTATTTCAAGTTACCCGGTTTTGGTCCCTCTTGTTTGGTTAGTTATTAATTAGGTCACAACCTAATTATTTTCAACAATACTCTCACTTATTAACTAGGTTTAATATTCCTAGTTAACTTAGCGGGTTCGGGAATATTTATGACTAAGTTTATTTTAGGTCCCGTTAGCTCGGGCCTTTTATCCATTTTATTTCCTTAAAGCTTTTATTCACTTTTATTTATTATTAGGATTAATTATTTAAATCCTAATATTCCACCGGGTAAATTTTTTACCACTAACGGTACTTTACCCATCTTTTAGTATTAACGGGGTTTAATTACCAAACCCGTTTTCGGGGTGTTACAAGTCTACCCCCCTTAAAGAGGTTTCGTCCTCGAAACCTTTTCTTACATAGTTCATTGAGTTTTAAACTCAATGCGTTTGACCTGGGTAATCTCCTAAGCATTATTCATACTTTAACCAATTGTTAGTATTACCAGAAAATTTTTGGTAATATCCTTTTGGTTACAGAACCCCTACGTACCTCATACGGCATAATGTAACTTGAAATAACATAATCCCGTTATTTCCACTAGTTTATTCGACTTAGCGTTATTCATCGCTTTCATATACTATCGAATTCCTTATGAATCCGTTATTTTGACTCGTTTAAAGGCCTTTAGTGAAATCTTTTCACTTTTGGCAGCTATTTCTTTTGTTTTCAAATTTATTGATTCGGTTCAGCTATACCGAATCTACCGCTTACTAGCAAACCAAATTTCTTGATTTGAATTGGTGACTTTAACCGGTCTCATTAACTAGTCTTATTAGTTCAGTTACTTTTATCGCTCGCTTGGTTATAATGTGATTTTACTTCACATCACATTTCCTAACCGTGATCGTGTCACATCGCGTTTAGTTTGCATCAACCTTTTTATTTTCAAAAATAACACTTTTCGAATATGTCGTCTTGCGCCTATCAGTGTCAAGACTTGTATTTTTCATGCTTATTATTTACATTACTATCAGAATTTATGTTTGTAAAACGTTATTTCTTACTAAAACCGAAGTTTTAGTTTTAGGGTCTTCTCATTAACTTTTGTTCAGTATCCATACCAGGATATTGACAGTCCATAATTTATTCTTTTACAGTCTTAGTCTTATGCGGGGAATCACAACTAGTTCCCCTTGCTTTACTCTATTGACCCGTAGATTCTTTCACTTAGCCCCAAAGGCTATTTCTTTAAGTTTTTCACCTTCTTAAGGTGAGATATTAACAACTCGTTTCCCTCTCTTTATGACCCGAGGGTCCTTTTTGGTCCGTAGACCTTAACACTGTGTTTAATCCCGTAGGTTATGATGATCCCGTAGATCATCTTTTATTCTTGTCTATATTCAAATGTATATATACACATATAGCTTCCAGGCATTTCTTATTGTGTTTGGAATCGTTTACTTTCACCCTTGAACTTCAATTGACCTTGACCGTAGTCTCAGGTTTCATTTGTTTACTTCCGGACTAATCCTTCTGACTTTATGACTTCTGACGTTATTTACGCGTCAGTTTGTTCTTATGCTTACTGTTATTTGATTTGCATATATTCCTATTTGGTTATAACCCATTACCGAGCTTATTATTCCCTTGCATTGAACGCTACCTTTATCTGGTTAACGTTCATTAGTGCCATTCGGCGTTATATTGTATTCAACTTGTTTGACCTATTAATGTGAAATCCATCACTTATAATAATCAACTTTATTCTTTATTCAACCCATTCAACTTCGAATAGTTGAACATATTTACTCACAATTTCTATTTACGAGATTTTATAGTCATAACTCGTAATCCAAGTCCTTTGATTTCTCAACCCGTGTTCACGTCTCTTGGTTTCTACACATGTGTTTAATTCTTACCCATTAACCGGGTGTTTTACCGAAGTCGTTATTATTGCAACCCTCCCGGTATGCATTAAGACCTCGCTTCATTTTTATATTCAGACTTTGCCCTTAAGTTTGGTGTTTTACAAAAACGACCCGTTAAGGGACATATTTGCATTTTCCGGGTTCGAGTGCAAGTACACTCCCTCCCATTTCTTGTCTAACTCATTTTACTTGCTTGCGTTTTATGGGTTCGAGTGTAAGTACACTCCCTCCCAATACTTGTCTAAATCATTTTACATGCTTGTGTTTTCTGGGTTCGAGTGTAAGTACACTCCCTCCCAATACTTGTCTAAATCGTTTTACATGCTTGTGTTTTCTGGGTTCGAGTGTAAGTACACTCCCTCCCAATGCTTGTCTAAATCGTTTTACATGCTTGTGTTTTCTGGGTTCGAGTGTAAGTACACTCCCTCCCAATACTTGTCTAAATCATTTTACATGCTTGTGTTTTCTGGGTTCGAGTGTAAGTACACTCCCTCCCAATACTTGTCTAAATCATTTTACATGTTGTTTGTCCCTTCACTCGGGTTCATTATCCTAATGTAACCCGCTTCCGTCATTCGGTTGTGGGTTTACATTATTCTCAAATATCTTGCTTATCTGTCTCGTTTGGGTACTTTTTAACTAGTCCCATTCACACCGCCATTACCACATCGGACGTAAACGTGTCCGCCATAAGAAGTTCATGGTATCATATGCCACTACTTACTTGGCCAGAGTAAGTGGTTAACACATGACACACATGACCTTTTTATAGTTTTCACATCGCGCCCTATGTAAGTAACTCCTCAAATTATCTCCATGTTTATGGTTTCATTTGGTAAAACTTTATTTAATTGTTAGTTAACAATTATTAGTTTTAGTCGTTTATGCTTGAACATGTACAATGTCCCTTTTTATAAACATTTATTCACATTCATTGATGTGATCATTACTTTTCTCAATAGGATTTATATTGAGAATACTTACTTGGATGATCACTCTCGTCCAAGTTTCTACATAAACTAGTCTTGTTATTCATTTGTTATTCATCATTGTGAATAACACATTTCCTATTAAATTTCTCTTGGAAATCAGGTTTTCCAAGTTCTATCATATGTGTATGCAACCGTTATTACTTACGTGTTTGTTGCATATAACGACTCGTGCGATTAAATTTAAAAGTGTGCACCTGATAATGCTTGCCCTAACGGGCTTCTCTTGTCATTAGTCTTGTTCGCGACCGTTACGCGATTTTGTCCTCGGTGAGCATGCTCCTCTTGTCATGCTTCGGACCTTTCCATCATCGTATTCACAATTCCTTTGACTCTCGTCGTCTTCAAACGCGAGTGTCCTTCAATTAAGACATTCACAAAAGTTAGTAACGTCAACTTCAATAATCGCCCGTATTATAATACAAGGCTTTTTCTACTATACGCGTCAACGCGCGTATTTTCATCAACTATATTAATCGTTTTAATTGGGGTAACGTGTATCACACGATAGCCCTATGTGCTGTTTACAACACTTTAGCATGCTAAGCTATTAACATACCTGTACTTACCGGATTTGCGATCAAGCCTCGAACCGAACACTTTACCCTTTAACCTTGGGCTCTGATTACCAACTTGTAACACCCTAGTTAATAATTCGAAGGTTAACGTATAAATATTGATAACATCCATGTCATTACTATTAATTATCCTTAGAAAATACGAGAAAATCTAAATCTTTTGCAAAAGTTATCCGAATAGTTTAATGTAAACAAATTCGTCATTTAAAAGTGGCGATATAATCATGTGCGGAAGCTTGTGTTTAGAGCGTGTTCGGTTCCTCTTCGAGCTTGATCTTCATCCGGGCAATCTTGGCAATCACCTATAATCAAAACCAACTTAAAAGTTAGTTTTGATAGTCAAATATGAAGTTCAAACAAGTACAGGGGTTAAAAATGACAAAAATAGCATTTTTCCGAGTTGGGTGGCGTCAACGACTCCACTTCCCGCGTCAACCAGAGTAATCTGGCGTCAACAGGAAAACAGGTTTTCCAGGCGGCGTCGGCGACGCCCCTTCCAGCGTCGGCGACGCCTAGCAGAATGTTCAGTTTTTCTGCTGTGTTAATTTGTCGTTCGTACGCACTAAAACGCGCGTAACTTTTGAACCGTTTATCCGTTTAACCTCTCGTTTCTTCCTACGTGTTTGTAATTTGATTCTCCATCATATGGAGTTAAAATCTAACATCCGGTTTAACAAAATTTTAGACTTTTAAGTCTTCGGCTTATCGCCCTATTTCCAAGTTTTGACCCGTTTGTGCATTTTATCAAACAAACGTATTGTTTGATTTCTATATCACATACACTTCTTCAAATTAATATTACCTACCATATTAGGTTCTAATCATAGGTTTATTACACATTTTAAACCCGTTTTCACTCGTATGCTTATTTTGACCCGTTAAGGGTATTTAAGCACTTTAAAGCTTGAAATCGCTTTCATTCCTTCTAGCACCTTATTCCTACATTTCTTATCAAGTAATATTCAACTACAACTCCTTGTGTGTTGGATTTCAATGTGTATGTCTATGTGTTCCGAGTTTTACCCTTCGGATTGTTATTTTACGGTAAGACTCAAATAGAGCTATTTGGCTAACGAATTACATCTATCAACATCTACACTTATTCTAAGCTTTTGTTTAATCATAAGTCTCGTTTCCAAACAACCTCTAAGGGTTGTTTGTTCGATTTAGCCTACAAGGGCGTTTTGGTCGATTTTGGTCCTTCTTTTTTTTACAATGAAGGACTCTCACCAATAATTCGACCAAATTATCACTTTTAACTACAACAAAAATATGCATACCTGGCTCGGATCAACAAATAGACCCGATTTATATCTCGCTTATTTTATCACACAATCTATGGCGGCGCGATTATCCGATTTGCTAATCGCTCCTGTTAACATAAGACTTGACAACCAAATTAATCGATATTGTCAAATGGTGTTATCACCACCATTTGACCCGTTCGGTCTATATGCCCAATGTTGCCTATTAAAATCAAAAACATGGTTTTTGATTTCTAGTTCATACATACATCCCGTCCCGGATTTCATTACCGAATCCCATTTTCTCTTAATTTCTTTTCTTGCAATTTCAACCCGTTTCGGCTTACGCCAAAGGTTTCCGTTAGGCTTCGGTTTACATTAGTCAATACTTGACCGATTTCCATTTTACCCTTTCTATCATTATTAGGTTATACTACAAGGTGACCTTGACGGAAATTCGTAGTTTCCTAGTCTTTACATGATTAATTTACCGTTTTGCCCTTTTTGCCATAAACCATGGTTTTTATCATCTTTATATGTTCCGACTCGTATCAATCGCATCGGAAATCCATATTTTCAATATTAGCATTATTGCATCTATAAGGTATAGAATGAACAAGCAATCTACACAATTATGTAAGTTTCACTTACCTTGCATCCGAGCTACGCTTTTCTTCCGTGCTTGACTAGTTTGACCCGCTTTGTTCCCAAGCTTTCACCTAGCTTGTTAATCGTCAAACTATCATTGCAAATTGTAAGATGGTTAGATTAGTCATAATTATTCACGACTATTCCATCTCACTTATTTCGTATGTCGAAACTACTATTCGACTTCATGATTAGTTAACTTAGCTTATTAAAGTTAACCACTTTAAATCACAAGGTTCACAACATTAAGTCTAAATCAACATTATATTTAGAACCCTTTTCACTTCATATTACGCGTAATCGCCATATCATTCAAATGCGTGTTTTCGCTCTAATTTCAACATTTTAGTTTTCACTTAGGCATTTTAACAAACACCTAATGTGCATACATTTTTACATATTTACTAACTAGTTCATAACTAGTTATTTTTACCAAGATTAACATCAAAATTCACCACTATCACTTATGATCAAATACTCAAACTTGCAAATTGTTTAAGTATTTCCCGATTACTAACATGCATGATGATCCTAATCACAATCATATCATCAAATTCATCATAAGATTAAAACCCACTTAACCTAGTGTGGTAAATCATTCAATCATTCAATCGATAGCATGTTATGTATGATTTTCACTTAGGGTTTTGTTCCTAAGCAAATATACATCACTAATCTAGCCATAGCTTCTCTAATCCATGCCTAATTCACGATTAGGATGATTATCCAATTTTTACAACTTCAAGATTGTTAGAAATTCGACATACCTTACGATCCCCTTGACTTGGTGACCGTTTCTATGTGTTCAAATCCGAATTTGACCCTTGTTTGATCTTCCAATTTGAAGAATTTGTTGAGTTTAGGGTTAGCTCCCATGGAGCTTGGCTCCTGTTCTTTCTCACGCACACACACACACACACACTCTAGTGTGTGTGTTTTGTGTTTTATTTTAAGTTTATAAGTGTTATTTCAAGTTACCCGGTTTTGGTCCCTCTTGTTTGGTTAGTTATTAATTAGGTCACAACCTAATTATTTTCAACAATACTCTCACTTATTAACTAGGTTTAATATTCCTAGTTAACTTAGCGGGTTCGGGAATATTTATGACTAAGTTTATTTTAGGTCCCGTTAGCTCGGGCCTTTTATCCATTTTATTTCCTTAAAGCTTTTATTCACTTTTATTTATTATTAGGATTAATTATTTAAATCCTAATATTCCACCGGGTAAATTTTTTACCACTAACGGTACTTTACCCATCTTTTAGTATTAACGGGGTTTAATTACCAAACCCGTTTTCGGGGTGTTACAATACTTAAATATTACTATGCTCCCGTTTGCTTAAATGGTCACCGAATAGCGTAGATTCAAAAGTTGACGCTTTAGGCCCCTCTATTGCGCAAACTTGCGCATCTCATCATTTATTACCATTGAAGCCTCATCTAATCCATATTAGGCATCCTTGAAAGTATTATTAAACATCACGATGCTTCGGGTTCGCTAAAAGGTCATTCAGAGGTATAATTAAACATATTGACACTTTTAGTCCCTCTAATTTGCAAAGTTGCGCGTTACTTTACTTATAGGCATAAAAACTTTAGTTGGCCAATAATTGGCATTCCCGAGAGTATAATCAAATATCATGAAGCTCATGGTTTGTCAAAAGGTCATTCAGAGGTAAGAATTAACATGTTGACGCTTTTAACCCTTCATTGCGCAAACTTTCAATTAATTCCGCAAATGGCTACACTCGATGGCCAAGTGGCTCATTTGTGAATATAAATCTCATGAGAGGTTATTTAGAAACTTATTTTAGGTATAAAAACACTTCCAGTCCTTTCATAATCAAGGTTTTCGATTTTTCGAAAAATTAGTCCCTTAAATTTACTGTTTGACTTCATTAGGGTTTATTACACGTGTCAATACATCATTGGACGTGATTTTACGAGGTGTTACACTAACAATGTTTATTTATTTATTTTTGTTGCATAATAATATTTATTTATTTTTTAATAGGAAATCATCTAAAAGAAATCAACTTTTGGAAACTTGTCCTTGAAGTATTACACAATCTAATGGGACGGGAACCATATCGGAATGCAGATTCCATTTATGGTAAATTGAGAGAAATGTCGAAAAAATACATGGTGTTTATCGCTATCTACAACGAACTCTTCAACAACAAATCTAGAGTTAACGGATCTAGTAACGTGGATTTGCTAATTGAGACGCACAAAATCTACATCGCGAATATCAAAAAGCTGATAACTCTTGAGGAACAAAAAACCGATGCTCTTGATCTTGCGGTTTTTGGGTTTAACACCGAAGATGTGTCTGATACCGTCAAACTTATAAGTGGAAAAAAAATAAAAACAAGATTAGTCAACATTTCCGAGTAGTTTAATTTTTAGGTTTTTTAAATATCTTTCATTTCATTGCATTTTTTTGGTTTTCAAAAGTTTATTGTACTTTTTTTTAGGTTATTAGATTTTATTACACTTTTTTTTAACTAAATGCACTTTTTACTTTTTTTTGTTTAATTTAATTAATACTAAAAATAAAATTTAAATTAATAAGTGATGATTAGAAACACATTAACGCGTGATGATGATGAAGAATGTGCGATGATGAACACTGTTGTGATGAGTGATGATGAAGATTACTTAATTTTGAGCTAGTGATGAACATTTCCACTAAAATCCATTATTAGTGGTGATGGAATAAAGCTCAATAACGTGGCGGAAATTGATTGGATGTTGTGAGTAGTGAGTGATGGGCGTCGCTACCCCCTTAAGCATGTGGTAACCTTTTTTTGAACTGTTTAAATAACCCTCAATCCGTCTTCGCCGAGGTTCGATCCCTTGATCTCAAAGGGAACAACACCTTAACTCCAATTACTTTGTCAATTAAACCCAACTCCTCACCGATGTGGTAACCTTTTTATGTATCCATTAAAATATACCAAAAATATATTCACAAAATTAGAAAGATAAAATTAAATAAAAAATAACACTATGAATACGGGGTTGAGCCGTAGCCCGTGCTACAGCTACTAATGCTATAGTTCCGCCCATAATCATTATTTTATATTTGAAATATATAATTTAAAAGTAGCTTTACGAAAATACAAAGAAATACCGATGAGACGAGTGTGAAATGTTGAAACATTCCCTTGCCGGTATAAATTGCCTTCACATTTACTTTTACAAGAAAATTGTAGGTGGGTGTATGGGTGATAAGATAGTTGTCGGCAAATAATAAGTGTGATGGGACAACACTTATTACGTATGTATATTAAATTTCTTTTTTTTTCTAAACAGTGAACACACCAAGTTTATGACTTTTACCTCTCAAATCCACAAAATATCTAGTTTGTGGCTTAAACTCAAGTTACTTTACGGAGATAACTACTTAGAGCATTCAAATTGGATCCTCTATATTTATGTGAGTGGATCCTCTATATTATACAGACTGGGTGTAAGTGGTTGTAAGAGAAGGAGAAATAAAATGTCAATAAATTTGAGAAAACACTGTTTACCATCTACAATTTTCTAATATTCTTAAAAGTGGTTGTGAGTAGAGAAGAAAGAAAAGGTAATGATAAAAATATAAAAAATATTATTTAATTAAAAAGGAAAAAAGAAAAAAACAGTAATCTTTAGTATAATTATAAAGAAAGAGATTGGAGGATTAATTGTGAATGCTCTTAGTGTCACTACCCTAAATGACCATTAATATAAAAATATTTAATTAGGGGATTATACTATAAATTCTTTAAAGTTTTCTTAAATAGGTTTACTAAAAATATAATTATAGCTAATAACAGATAAAATTACTATTCTATTTTTAAATATCTCAACCATGTATGTACTAGTCATTTCATCTATTAGTTTTGTAAATTAAGTTAAAAGAGTTATTAAACGCTCAAAAGCTACACCTTTATAAGGTTATTTCTTATGGGTTGACGCTCTTTCACTTCACGTTACTACCACGTCATAAAGTAATTGTCACTTTATCGACACATCACAACCTCGTTCTCTTTCACTTTTTTCCACTGACATTTACTATGGCTTCACCCCTTTCACGCCCTTTTAAAATGTTAAAAAGTAAAAAAAGACGAAGGAACTTTATTAGTTGCCAAGCATGGGACCCACCACCACAACTATCGTCCACGCCGTGACTCCACCCACACCGCCCCTTGCCACACCTTGTCCGACAGTGTAGCCCTGCCATGTGGCAAGGGACGTCAATCAGTAGCTGACCGCATAAGAAACACATTCATCCATGTTCCAAATGTTTCAGTTCCTTGCACATAGACAATTCACAGTTTAATTACAATAGACCTGATACACAGGGCTGACCCTGAGAATTCATGTACCCGGTTCGAGCTCGAAAAAACGTGCCCTTAGGCCTTAATGAAATTGAGCATTGGGCTCATTAAAGGTTTAAACCTAGTGACAATGGGCTAATAACTAATCTAAATTATACAAATAGTTTTGTAAGTAGGCCAATTAGAGATGGGCATAATCAGTTATTTTAATACCCGGAACCGGGTATTGATAGTATTGAGTGGAATCGGGTACACTGAAGAACCGGGCCCGGGTTGAACCTGGGTAGAAGTCAAAAAAAGTGTAACCGGGATAACCGGTTACGGGTATTGTGGAACCGGGTTCGGGTATTGTTTGAAACTGGGTAGGTCGGGTACTGTTTGGAACCGGTTCTGTTGGGTATTTGAAATTAAAAGGCTGCAAAAGCACTGTTTGGAACCGGTTCCAATGGATATAATACCGTTGGAAACCGATTTAATATTAAAAAAATCAGTTTTTTTCCTATAAAACCCCCATTTTTTAACCTTCACTTCCATTACCACCCAAGTTCTTCCTTACCTTCATTTACTATTCCAAAAATTCATCAAACGAAGAGATAATGGCATTCAACGACGACGTTGTGATGGTTTTGGAAACCAAATGAAACCCGAGTATTTGGAAGCACTTCGATTTGTGTCTCATGACCGACAACCACGAGATGGCAAGGTGCAAGGGCTGCGAAACGTTTATGAAAGCGGCAGCGAACTCCACGCTTAAGAAACACACCGAACGCCATTGCCCCGTTACCAAGGCGAAAAACGAAAAAGGGTGAAGGATCCGGGACCGGTTCCTCAAATGTTTAGGGCGTTTGATGTAACCGGTTTGTTTAGTTTAGGTTGTTGTGTTATGTTTAGTTAAGTTATGTAATCGGTTCGTTTGAAATAAATAAACGGTGTTTTTAGTAACGGGTTATAAAAAAAACTCACGTTAATAAATCACATCAAGATCAAGTTCTTAAACAGTAACCGGGTACGGGTGAGGAACCGGGTACTACCCGTTTATTATGAGAAAATATGGAACTGGGTAAGAACCTCCGGGTTTTTTGAACCTGGACCCGGTTCTCCTATGTATCGGGTTGGAACTGGAACCGGTTCTGGGCCGGTTCTACGGGTTCGGGTTTGGAACCGGGTATTATGCCCATCTCTAGGGCCAATGTTGGTGTTTGTATGAGTATACCCTATTAATTTATTTATTTTTACATTTATAAATCGGATTTTTTTAAATAATGTGACCTTCGAAGTATCGGGCCCTGGACGGTGGTCCTCCCTGTCCACCCTAAGGGCCGGCCATGCTGATACAACACCAACCATAAGAAGATAATGTAAAAAAAAATAACGAAAATAACAAAGCTAAAAATAAAAAAAATTAAAAAAAGGAAAGGTTTAAATAGTAGAAAAGAAGAGTAAACAAAGTCTAAGAAAAATAAGTAAGATATTTGTAAAAAAAAAAGTTTAAAAAATGAAATAAGTAAAAAAGAAGAAGCAAAAAAGATAGGCAAATACATGTATTATTGGTTAAGTAAAAAAGAAAAGGTGAGGGAACTTGAAAAGTATCCGTTGAAAAATACTTTTTCTTAGCTTAGTTGATTGCATTGATATTTTAAAGCAAGAAAACCTGAGTTTGATTCTTAAAGGTACCTATTTTGTGATGATATTTTTTAACAACACATGTATATTTGATGATATTATGTGAAAAAAAAAACATTTTTTTCCATTTTAAATCTAAACCCGAAAACCGAACAACCCGAACGTGAATAACCCATACTTGAACAACTCGAACTTTAAATGGGTCAGTTGTCGGGTCGCTTTTTCCAAGCCAAAAACTCAAATAACCCGACCTAAAAAACCCGAAACTCAAAAAAAAAAACCCGAAGAACACCTCTACACCCAAACATAATCGAGCCATTAGAACTAAAGATGTCGCAACCCCCGGCCCCTAACTCTGGGAACGAGTGGCCACGAGCCAGTATCAGTGGTATCGGTGTTTATCAATTTGACAGCGAAAATTACATCAGGACCGTAGTTAGGAAATATTTTATCAGAGTAAAACACCACATTTTTATAATAATAAATACATGGGAAAAACCCAAGTTTTCATTACAATATATTTATAGAGATAAACCCTAATTTATTGATAGAAACATCTTCTTTATTTAGGTAACTTTTATAGTCACTTTTCCAAGCCTTCAGTGCTCTCCAGCTGGCTTCTATTTGGCTTTCACATTTTGTTACCTGAAACGTGTTTAAAAACATTTTGTTAGTGGAAAATACTAGTGAGTGAATCCCAGTTTAATCAAAACAAGTTTTATCCTTTTTCAATTGAGGGCGATTTCGCAATTACATTTGTTTATTTTTCTACTTTAATTACCACCCACGGCACTGTTAATCCTTACTTGTGGTAATGTTACTACTCACAATGTAGTAACAAATTTTGTATACAAAACCCCAACATACCGACAATAATTGTAGAATCACAAATACTCAATCACTGTTAATTGTAATTTAAAACAATTGAGATTTTATAAAACAGTTTATACAAAAAGGAGATTACTCGCATTGCTACTTTAGGTATTTTCTTTGTGACTTCTTGGTTATAATCTATTAATTAAACAATACACACGCGTTAGTATAATAACCCAATTTACATTAGTTATACCCTACTAGAGACAGAACTCCAACAACTACGTCGGGCAGAGCCTTGACAGGCGTTACGGAGCACTAGATCAATCGGGCAGCGTATCTAATACGTAACCGGGGGTTATGATACTTACACCAAGGCAGAGCTTTGCTATTTTAGTGGGTATAATACCCGATATTATTATTTCTATTCAGAATTGAGAGAGAGAGAGAGAGAGAGAGTTTGGGATTTTGAGCGAATTCCATCTGAATGCCGATGCCCTATATATATAGTGCCTGATCGACACATTGTCGCGCCGCGAGCTAGGCAGGGTAGGCCCTAGCTTTGACCAATATAGCTCCGACACGACATCGACACGTGGCGGTTCTGGGTTAAGCCTGGTGGCCAGGCTGTCGCGGCTCGCGACTGAGTTAGTCATGGGTGTCGCGCCCTGCGAGTGACGTTAGAACTTTGTTTTAATTTATTTTTTTGTAAAACTTCAGGTATTTCGGGCCGTTTCTCGTATACGGGGTGTATTTTAGAGCGTATTGGGGTGTTCTAAAATATTTTAGGAGGGTTGTTATAAATGAGGATGCATAAAAAGAGGGTTGAAGTCGAGCCCATGGAAAAGAATATCATGCATTGGATTTCTCATAAGGAGCTGGCTTTGGCCTGTGTGTGGGTTGACAACTCGGTGACCCGGCTATGATTAGTTATTTATAATGTTTATTTATTTATTTTACTTGTCTAACAATGTTTATTTATTTATTTTCGTTGCATAATAATATTTATATATTTTTAATAGGAAATTATAAAAAAGAAACCGACTTTTGGAAACGTGTCCTTGAAGTACTACACAATCTAATGGGATGGGAACCATACCGGAATACATATTCCATTTCTGGTAAATGGAGAGAAATGTCGAAAAAATACATCGTGTTTATCGCCATCTACAACGACCTCTCCAACAACAAATCTAGAGTTAACGGATCTAGTAATGTGGATTTGCTAATTGAGACTCACAAAATCTGCAATGCGAATATAAAAAAGCTGATAACTCTTGAGGAACAAAAAACCGATGCTCTTGATATTGCGTTTCTAGGGTTTAACGCCGAAGATGTGTCTGATACCGTCAAACTTATAAGTGGGAAAAAAGTAAAAACAAGATTAGTCAACATTTCCTAGAGGATGAGTAGTTTAATTTTTTGGTTTTTTAAATATCTTTCATTTTATTGCTTTTTTTTGGTTTTCAAAAGTTTATTGTACTTTTTTTAGGTTATTAGATTTTAGAGTTAATTACATAGTTAGTCCCTGTGGTTTGCACAAAATAATATACTTAGGTACTAATAATTTAAAATAACCTTCTAGGGTATTAACTTTCCATTTTATAACGTTTTGAGGTATTAACTTCTAGGGTATTAACATAATTAGTCACTGTGGTTTGCACAAAATAACATACTTAGGTACTAATAGAATGTGATTTTAAACCTACAAATAACGTTAATACCTTCAAACGTTATAAAATGAAAAGTTAATACCCTAGAATGTGATTTTAAACTATTAGTACCTAAGTATGTTACTTTGGGCAAACCACAGGGACTAACTATGTAATTATCTATTACACTTTTTTTTTAACTAAATGCACTTTTTACTTTTTTTGTTTAATTTAATTAATACTAAAAATAAAATTTAAATTAATAAGTGATGATTAGAAACACATTAAGATGCAATGAAAACAGTAAAACCATAATATTTTCTAGTAAAAATAGAATAAAAGTGAATGGTCTGTTAATGTATTAGTCATTTTATGATGTGAAAATGAACCCAATAAAATAGTTATTTCTCCACTCTTAGAGGGGACAGGGCGCCTCATGATAAGCCCTCCACCACGCGTGGAAGACAATTTCACACCTCCGCCACCCCTTTTTATCACTCGTCAATTTTAAAACGTGTGAAAAATTTAACGAGTGATGATAATGAAGAATGTGCGATGTTGAACACTGTTGTGATGAGTGATGATGAAGATTAGTAATTTTGAGCTAGTGATGGGCATTTCCACTAAAATCCATCACTAGTGATGGAATAAAGCTCGATGACGTGGCGGAAATTGATTGAATGTTGTGAGTGATGAGTAAGTGATGAGTGATGAGCGCCCCTACCCCCTTTAAGCATGTGGTAACCTTTTTTTGAATTGTTTAAATTACCATCAATCCGTCTTCGGCGAGGCTCGATCCCTTGATCTCAAAGGGAACAACACCTTAACTCCAATAACTTTGTTAATTAAACTCAACTCCTCACCGATGTGGTAACCTTTTTATGTATCCGTTAAAATATACCAAAAATATATTCACAAAATTAGAAAGATAAAATAAAGGAGTAAATTGCCATTTTGGTCCCTAGGTTTGGTTACTTTTGCCACTTTAGTCCAAATTTGAAACCTTTTGCATCTGGGTCCCTGTGGTTTCATTTTTTTTTTTTTACCATTTTGGTCCAAAAGTGAAATCAGGTTATATTTATCATATAAAATTCAGCTATTTTGTCATTTTTCTTAGGGGCAAAATGGTCATTTCTTTTTTATTTTATTTAAAGTTTTTATTAATGGGACTTTGTTGACCTTTGACTTAAAGCATAATTATCACCTTCAACAACAAAAACCCTAACCCTTTCCCATCTGCACACACAGAAAACCCATTAGCTTTGGATCAAACATCAGCACCATGGCTCCACCACCAACAAACGCCATCGTCACCACATGTTGCCACCACCCTCCACCAACCCACCACAGCTCTCTCTCTCTCTCTCTCTCTCTCTCTCTCTCTCTCTCTCAAGAACACCACACCAACCCGCCGACATCCCCCTCTCTCTCCTGAACAACACCACCAAGAGCCACCACAATCGGAAGGCTTCCACCTATCCAAAACAGCTTAATCAGGTCATAAAATTATCCATCAATATCAACACAAACCTTCACCGAATGTTTCACCAGTTGCACATTCCATTCCTCCATCCTATCAGGCGTTTCACCAGCTACACATTCCATTCCTCCATCCCTATCAGACGTTTCACCAGCTCAATCAGGGTTTCCACCTATCCAAAACCGTCACAGACTCACAGTCACCGGACGTTTCACCGCAAAGCTTCACCGAAGAGTTTTCCAATTTCGTTTTCTTCTCAAATGTTACTAAATCTATGAAAATCGACGGTAAAATTTGAGACCTGTGAAAATCGATGATGATTTTGTGAATCGGATGTTGAATGTGTGACCGCAAGCTGCTCTATCATAGTCTGTGGTGATTGTGGTGGAAGAGGTGGTAGTGGTGAAATATGCAGAGATTGATGGGGGGGTTTTTGGTTGAGTGAAGAATTGGGTTGAATTGTAGATTTGGGTGTGGTTTGGTTTTATTAGTTTTTAATTAATTAACAGATGTTTTTAATTAAAATATTATATTGTCTCTGAAGAAAAAGACAAAATAACATGATTTTATAAGACAAATATGACCTTTTTTCACTTTTGGACCAAAATGATAATAAAAATGAAACCACAGAGACCCAGATGTAAAATATTTGAGTTTTAGACTAAAGTTGAAAAAGTAACCAAACCTCAAAGACTAAAATGGTAATTTATTCTAAAATAAAGTCCACAAAAGGAGCATTGTACGGTCTGTCAGCAACATTCAAAGAAAGATAAATAAACGGATCCATTGACGCTAAAAACAATTAAAAAAATAAAGGGATCCAATGACGATAGATTAAATTCATCCACATGTATTGTGATAAAGTACTTGATAGGCAATAAGTGTGATGGGGACCGAACTCTCTTCATCATTTCATTTTTTTTTTCCAATCAAACTTAAAACTATTTTTTAAAAGGTTCAAAAAGAAATGAAAACTGATAGCTTTTTTTTTGGACGGCGACTTTCACAACAGACGGCAAGGCTGCTACTACCTATAAATCGGTAGCTACCATCGCCCCACTCCCGCAACCAAGACTATGTTGTCTTAACCGGGCCCACGCTTGGTGCATTAGAGTTTGGCTTGGCGTCCCCCGAGAAAATTTCCAGCCCCCTGCCACTTGACAGGAGTTGCACCCTCCGCAAGAGCTGACACTCTCCGGAGTAAATGCACTGTAATAGAAAACTCGGGCGCTCCTCGGGATCGAACCGGCGCCAAAGGCCCCAAATCCTATCCTTCATTGTTGCTGGCCACTGGGCTGGGAGCCAGTGGTAACTCGATCAACCGAATTTTTATTTAATTTTGTTTAGTTTATATAATTATCTACTATTTTCTTTAATAGCGGCTATTTCTGCTACCATATTACACCAACATTCTAAATTATGGGTCAAGTTATTCTCCAAACGCTCCTAATTGTAAGAAGAAGGATTTATAGAGTGACAAGTGCCTAATAACCTAAAACCTAAACCCAGTACATCATCACTCAAAACCTAAACACCCACCCCCACCTCACCACCACCCAAAAACCTAACCCTCCCCCTCCCCCCCCCCCCCATCCACCCCCAAAAACCTAAAAAAAAACTACCCCCAAAAAACCTAAAAAAAAAAATCTAAACCCCCACCCCACCACCACCCAAAAACCTAAACCCCCGACCCTCTCGACAAAAAAAAATAATAATAATAAAACAAAATTTTGGGGGGTTGGTGATGGGGAGGGGGTGGGTGAGGGTGGGGTGGTGGTGGATGTTTAGGTTTTTTTTTTTTTTTTTTTTTTTTTGTGGGTTTTTTTAGAAGCTTATGTACCCTTTTTACAATTAGAAGTCTTTGTATTTGATCCTAATCCTCTAAATTATAATATTTAACTTTCCTTTTTTTTAGTTTTGTGTTTCAGCCTTCGAATTTTATCATAGTTTTACTTTATGCTTCTACTCTTATAGCGTTTCAAAACAAACTTAATAATGAAGACATCTCTGATCATCACTACTACCGCTACCTTTACCTTCTGCTATCGCTATCATCAAACCCTCTCAACGTCAATGCCCAATATTAAGTGGTGTAAATTGTAATTTGTTGGTTGATTTAAAAGTTAACTGTTGGAGTAGATTTTTAATTCCACACGTGTGTGACACTAATATATGTAATTCCCCAAAATAATTATAAGAAAAATGTTAGTTTTGTATATATTGACCACAATAAATATATTTGAAGTTACTGTTGCACATTTTATCTCAAAGTTTACATGAAAAAAAAAAAAAGCACACGTCACTTTAATAAAAAGTCAAAAAAGTGTATGGAGAAAAAAACTGATAACTTTAGCATTATTATTATTTGAAAGTGCCATGAAATTTAGTCGACACGCTGACAAAGTGAACAGAGAAAAAAAAACTGATGACTTTAGCTTTATTTGAAAGTACCAAGAAATTTACTCTACATGCTGAGAAATTTCTCAACTAGTCAATAAGTGTCTATATATAATTATATATATGTATGATGCATCCCAACAACTCAAAAAAACTACCTCTCTCTCTCTCTCTCTCTCTCTTTGACCTAAATTCCACTACATACTAATTTCAAACAAATTCCATCCACATACCAATGGCATCTTCATCCTCCTCTTCTCAGTCAATTCCGGCATGGAGTTATGATGTATTTCTGAGTTTTAGAGGAGAAGACACTCGCAACGGCTTTGTGGGTCATCTCTATGCGGCTCTTGAACAACAAGGAATCCAGACGTACAAGGATGATGAAACACTTCCTCGTGGTGAGTCAATCCGTCCCGCACTCTTGAAGGCTATCGAAGAATCACGGATCGCTGTTGTTGTATTCTCTGAAAACTATGCGGATTCATCTTGGTGCTTGGACGAGCTTGCACATATTATAAAGTGCGTGGACACAAGAGGGCAAATCGTGATGCCCATATTCTGTTACGTAGAACCCTCGGATGTGAGAAAACTTAAGAGGAAATATGAAGAAGCATTTTCCAAACATGAGAGAGAAAAGAAGGAAAACGTTGAATCATGGAGAAAAGCGCTGGAAAATGCTGGTAGCATTTCTGGATGGACCATCAATAAAAACTGGTAATTAATTTTCTTTTTTTTTTTCTCGAACATTTTTGTGCTTAAGGTATTTGCATTTGATTGGGAGCTGTTTAATTAGTCGATATAACTGTTAAAAAGTGTTTCACTTATGGAGCCAAGTTAAAAAAAAAAAAAAAAAAACCAATTTGCATTTGATACGATTAAGGTCCACTATCGAAGAACACAATCGCAACCACTTGATGATCCACCAATGCCCATTGTAGTCAATTAAGATCCAATATGGTCCGTTAAGACACATACGGTCTACCATTGCCCAATGTAGTCAATTAAGGCCCGATATGCAGCGGCGGGCCCAATGCTTTAGCAGCCGTAGCATGGGTTACGACTCAAGTGCGTATTCGTAGTGTATTTTTTTTTCGGTTTTATACCAAGGATACCCCTAAAATTATACAAAGATATCCTTAATCAACTCAAACTTGTAGAACAAAGGAGCCCGATTGAAACAGTGATCCAATTGCCCAAATTATTAATAATATGATTGAAATTGTGGCCCAATTAGTTAGCTATTTGTTTTACTTTATTTATTGTCATTTTTTTATATTGTGTGATTGCACGGTAAAAAAAAATTTTAGGATACCACTAAGTTAATGGGCTAGTTCTGCCACTGCCGATATGCTCACTTAAGACCCAATAGGGTCCATTAAGACACATATGGTCTACCAACCATTGCCCAATGTGATCTATTAAGGACCACAATGGGCATTGGTATACCATATATGTCTTAATAGACCATATTGCTCCTTAACTGACTACAGTGGACATTGATAGATCATGTTAGGCCTTAATAGATCACATTAGGCAATGGTAGATTATATACGCCTCAATTGACCATATGGTAGATTTAAAAATTTATGATGATGATACACGACATAGTTCATAAAGATTAATTTGTGTGGTCTATTTTTAGAAACAAACATAAGTTCAAAGATGGTCATTGAGAAGTGACCTTTTACTATGCTTTTCTAACACTTTTTTTATTCATACTAACTAGAAATCCTTGCAATTTCAGTTATCTACAACCATTAATGTCTTGTTTGGCTTATGCCGGTTCAAAGGTTTCAATTAAGATTGAAAGTATTTGAAATTCATCCACTCTATTGTTAGGTTGTCAATAGTAATATTAACCGAAGAAAACTGTGATGAATCAAATATCAATATAAACAAATGTCATTATATGTATATATGGACATGTTATTACTAATGTGTTTATACATTTTTCTGTTTAGTCGACCAATAAAAGATATCTATATTAACTAGTTAGTTATACATGTACAATAATATGGACCTTAGTTGACATACTCACACCCGTCAGTGTTTGTCTTGAGAATTAATTACAATTAAAAACATCAGACCCGTGTATGTTGCGCTTTGGCCAATATGCAACATATAGATACAAGGTCAGTCTTTGTCTGTCCGTTGTACCTATATGTTGCACTTTGGCCAAAGCAAAACATATAGGGTTCTGGTGTTTTGTTTTAGTTGTTGTTTGAGTGTATTTGGTTGTGTTTTTGTTTGAAAAGTTGCAGATTTTAGTTTTTTTTAAATATATATTTAAAAAGTTGTTAAAGAAATAGATCTATCAATTTTTATATTATTTTTACTCCGTTATTGATTACGTTGACAAACTTTATGTTTTCCTTTTCAAGGAAACTTATTCTAACCTAGCCAATTCGCTAAATAAAACAAATAAATAACAATTAAATGTCATTTTAGTCCCTGTGGTTTGGGCCATTTTGCAAGTTTGGTCCAAAAGGTATCATTTTTCGTATGTGGATCCAAAAAGGTTTCACCGTTGCCATTTTAGTCAACTGGGTTAACTTCATCCATTATTTCTGTTAACGAGAAGGGCGATTCGGTCATTTTATATGTTATTATGTTAACTAGAAGAACAATTCGGTCATATAAAATGACCAAACCGCCCTTCTAGTTAACAGAAATAATGGATGAAGTTAACCCAGTTGACTAAATGGCAACGGTGAAACCTTTTTGGACCTACAGGTAAAAAATGAAACATTTGGATTACACTGACAAAATAGCCCAAACCACAAGGACTAAAATGACATTTAACTCAACAAATAATTTACTCGACTTTATTTTAATCTAATATATACAACAAACATTGTATGAAGTTAACAACAATAACGAATTTAATTCCAGTTTTAAATTGCACAAACCTGTTTAATTACAATATGTTGTGACAGAACACAAACCCAACCACTTGATACGATCCTTCAAGCCTTACATGGATAAAATGTCCACCCTCAACGAACACGACCGCAACCACTTGATGAACTACCAATGCCCATTGTAGTCAATTAAAGCCCAAAATGGTCCATTAAGGCCCAATATCTATCATTGCTCAATGTAGTCAATTAAGACTGATATGCTCAATTAAGGCCTAATAGGGTTCATTAAGACATATATGGTCTACCAACAATTGCCCAATGTGATATGTTAAGGACCACAATGGGCATTTGTATACCATATTGGGTCTTAACTGACTATGATAGACATTGGGAGATCATATTGGGCCTTAATAAATCACATTGGGCAATGGTAGACTATATATGCCTTAATTGACTATACGACAGAATTAAAATTTGTGACGATGATACACGACAAAGTTCATAAAGATTAATTTGTCTGGTCTATTTTTTGAAACGAACATGAGTACAAAGATGGTCATTGAGAAATGGCCTTTTACTATGCTTTTCTAGCACTTTTTTTTTATTCAAACTAACTAGAAATCCTTGCAATTTCGATTATCAACAACCATTAATGTCTTGTTTGTAATATATTCAAGCCGGTTATGAAAATAAAAACTCCTGTAATAAATAACACTTATATTAACTATATTTTTCTAAGTAAATTGTTATGAAAATAAAAACTCCTGTAATAAATAACACTTATATTAACTAGAAAAAAATATTAATATAAAAGAAAATAAATAAAAGTGTATTTCTAGAAAAAAAAAAATGGTTTGTAATATATTAAAACCGGTTAATGATGAAGGGGGATACATATCGTTGTTTATAATTGGGTTAGAATTCTGTTTTTAAAACAGATTAATATAAATATTATATGTAGTAATGTAGAAAGTAAATTAAAATTAGACGCAAGTTAAACACATGTGTCAAAAAAGTTCTCATTATATGTCTCTCAAAATTTTTATCAAATAAATATTGAAATATTCGTCACAATATATATATATATATATATATATATATATATATATATATATATATAGGTATTTTTTTCTTTAACTACAAAAAATATATCATTTTGTTAAATAATGGACGTTAATTTTTGAAAATACTGTTTTCTTAAATAGTTTTTTGAATAAAATATTATATTTTAAGAAACGTGTATGCATAAGCTACAATGTTTAGGAGATGTTCTGCATTGTAAGTTTAATTTTATAACTGTATTTGAATTTTGGTGATAAGATTGATATTTCATAAAAAAAATTGTACAACTTAATTTTAACTAAACTAGTTAAATTTCCGCCCGCGCGTTGCGGCGGGGACCCAATGACTGCAAAACGCGTGTCAGTAACGGCAAGCAGATACCGAATATCAAAACATAAATAAAAATATCGTGAAAAGGATCGCCAATCCGTCCTAAAAAAAACGATTTTAAATAACCTAATATATAATAATAGGACCCACACGTCCTACACGTTGGAAATTCGGTTGTTTTCAGTTCAGTTATTACGGTGCTAACACGTTAAAATATGGATGAGCTCGGTACCTGTAACGGAACCGAAAGTACCGATCCGGAAAATCATCGAAATTAGGTACCGGCACCGAAAATGCTCGGTACAATACCGTATGGTATTTGAAGGTAAAAATCAATAAATATAGGTATGGTGCTAGACCGGTGTCGAACCGAAAGTAACGATTCTGAAAACGCCAAAAGGTGGGTACCGAAAATGATTTGGTATAGTAAATTTGGTACCGATACGATACCGGTTTGATTACAGGATTTGATTCGATTTTCTCATCAATAATCTAAATATCCAACTTAATTTTACATGCTACAGTTCATTCATTACGTATAAAAACAAAAATTAAAGCAAAATAAGTTGTTGTGTATATAAAACCTCATTCAAACGAAATACAGTTTACTTACTGTGTGTATGAAAAGTAATCTAAACTGTGCAATTACTTGCATTGCTACGTTGCTACAGGATTTGATGAGCTCGGTACCAACAGGTACCGAAAATACCTATACCGAAATCCCAAAAAATGGGTACCGGTACCGAATATACCTGGTACAGTACGGCTTTATACGGTCGGTACTGGTACGGCACCGGTATTTGAGGGTAAAACCCGATGAATACCGGTACCGAACGAATACCGAAAATACACTCTGTTTAGTAAATTGGATACCGGTACCCAATACTATTCATTCATTTCTATTTTTATTACTTTTCATTAAAGACTCTTTTTAATATTTATTTATTGTTACTGTTCAATCCCTTCTGTTTTTAATATATAGGTCAATTCGATACCGACTTTTGGTGTTTTCTGTACCAGGCTGGTTTTGATTTTTATCTTTATGTACCGATAACCGTACTGGTATTTTCGATACCAGTACCGGTTGACAAAAGATTATCTAACTTAAAAAGTAAAGAAGATAATAAAACTATTAAGACCGTGGGGTATGGTGGGGCAGGGGTTTGGGGCATGGGTTGACACGTGGCTTGGGTGGGCTTCGCTGGGCTGACCCACATTGAAGACGGTATGGTGGGGCGGGGGTTTGGGGCGTGGCTATTTTAAAAATTAAACATGGCCCGCTATGCCCTAGCCAACAAGCCAATAAGAGCCGGCCACATAGGATCGCTAGCATGCCCCACGCCCGGCCTTAAACTCCCGCCCGAGGGGCCACACCCAAACCCAAGCCCACCTGGGGTGGTGACTTGGGCGTTTCTCTCCAACCCCCGTGTCACACCCCAACCGATGGCGGAATCATCGGGGCGTGGCACTGAGCGAAACAGATTGTCCAGAAGTTTCAATAGCAATTATCAATACTATTCAATTAAACAATACGTCCCATACCGTATCTCAAACAGCAAGTAATTATTACAGACATAAATCTAAACAATTATTCTGTTCCGACAACTCAGATTTAAACATAGATAGTTTATTTATTGTTTTCTAGGACCTCCATTCCTAGCTTCAATTTCATCACAGCACAAAGAGCATCCTAGACCTTTCCTAGCCTCAAGTTCACAGCATGCTAAGCGTGTAAACTTCCTAAGCACCTGTCACATACGTTAAAATAAAGTCAATACATAAAATGTAAAGGTGAGCATACAAGTTTGATAATAGTATATAGAGTTCGAATTCGTTTACGCATAACCAGCACGTACACATAGTGAAATGAAGGACGTTAGTTATCGACATAGATCCATCGATACCAATGACTGCGGGTTGACTGAGTCCAAACTATAGTGAAATGAAGGACGTTAGTTATCGACATAGTTCGCAATACATGATTACCACCGTAATACATGCAAGTAAAAGATCCTTAACAACCCCCGAGTGAACGGGTGCTGAGTCCAAACTATAGTACTATCGTTGCTAAGGCAGGTAGACAGCATTCCATGTGTAAACATAACAAACAAGCATTCATAAGCCACGTATAACATGCATTAACGGTTAGCGTTCAAATAGTATTGAGTAGTGTGATTGTTGTAGTTTGAATATTCGTAACGTATGTAACACCAAAAAGTGCTTAAAGCAAAAAGGGATCGAGTATACTCACAGCGATTGATGGATTGAAGGGAGCGCTTAGTGAGTAGGGTTAGCCTGGATAAATTCGGTAGCATAACGATAAGTGATTCGTAAGACGTTACGAAGTATGAAAGGGTCGAATAGGGTTCGTTCGGATGGTAATTCGATCGAACATCAATTCGTGCGGTTAACAATCCATTCGGATGGTCATTCGGTCGGATGGTAACTCGATCGAGTGGCGATTCGAGTGGATTGTTTCTGCCTATGAGAGGGATGTGTTTGTGTATGATGGTTTGACTTTTGAAGTTTTCGTTGTAGCATTTTGAAACAACGAAGTATCTCCATCTTTCAAGTCGGTCGATCGGATGACAAGTCGTGCGAATGGCAATTCGTTCGAATGGTCATCCGGTCGGATGGCGGCTTCATGATGAGGTTACTTATTAAAAACAAGTCCACTACATAAGTGTCATTCGATCGAATGGCAATTCGTTCGGATGACAATTCGTGCTATTGAACATAATGAAAATTGTTAAGTCTTTTAAAGTCTTAGTATCTCATGATCCGAAGAGTAATCCTTTCAAGGGTCGTTCGATCGGTTTGCAATTCGCTTCAATACCCAAACTTAAATTAAAATTGCTTAAAGGTGGGACCCAAGTGTAATTCGTGCGGGTGGCAATTCGTTCGGGTAACCTATCCGGTCGAATGGTCATTCGATCGACTGGCAATCCGTTCCGATTGTCCTGTTCGTTCTACACTTGGTCGTTTTGAAGGTTGTTCGTTATGTCGAGTCACTTTGACAACGTGTTAGCCAACAGAACTCTTCGTTCGACCCAGTTGACCCACCTGACCAGGAATCACCCTAGTCCGGCCGGTTACCGGCTCGAGACGGTTGTTCTTGACTAACCCGGAATCGGTATCCTCGTGGGTAGAATCTGGATCTCGAGCTAGTACAACACTATGGTTGAGTAGAAGACTAGATCGGAGCCTGATTTCCCCCAGTTTGGGTGCGTCGAGTGTAAAAGAGTTGAAAGAAAGTCGAAAACCATCTTTCAATTCTCTTCCACCACACTTGTGTCGAGATCTTTACAAGATCTTTGTGGAAATCGGTTAGATCTAAGTTGTTCTTAGTGGATTGAGGTCAAATCATGAAGTTCTTGAAGAACACATGATGACGTCACCCTAGAACACCCGAAATCTAGTGATTTCACGGTTAAAATTAAGATTTAAAAGATAGAAAGGTGTAGGAGTGCGTGTAGATCAAGAAAGTACAAGATTTAGGATGAGATCTTACCGGAATCGAGAGAAATCTGAGAAAAGGTTGAGTTGAGTGTGCTGGTCGAACAGGGATTTCCAAAAGTGGAAAGAGTGACAATGACAGGGGTATTTATAGGATGCCAAAAGAGGAAAGGACTGTTCGGTCGAATGGCACATCACCTGGGTGACCGTTCGGTCGAATGGCAGATCACCTGGGTGACTGTCCGGTCGAATGGCTATTCGATCGGATGGCACCTGCCATCCTTTAGCAAGTGGCTATCCGGTCGAATGGCCATTCGATCGGATGGCCCTTGGTTAAGGTGTTTGACGTGCTGATCTTTGCTGATTCGATTTCGATTGTGATCGATGCGATACGATAGATTCTCCTAGTCAAATTACTTTTAGTCCCAACTACTTCGTACCTTGGGCAATCTATTTTCCACTACCTATCCTAGTTCGATCGTGATTCGAGTTCCAGTTCGATTGCATTCGAGTTAGATTTCGAGTTCGATTGAGTTCGCTTGATTACCACAACACAACATAAATAAACATGCACAGGTAACATGTAAGGCACACACACACATATAATAATAAGTAAAATTCATAGCTCGAGTTGCGGTTAGAAGTCGATTCGATTAGCATAGCTTGATTATCCGTTGGTTAACTTTATCGCATTGTTACTGCCTATAGTTCACAGTCGTAGGTCGCTTGAGTAACGATTAACACACATCGATTATTGTCATTAACAACACTTACTCCACATAATACGATTAAAACAAAGACATTTCTACAAGTCAAGTTGCGCGAAATCGGTCGTTGACTCTGACCTTGACTTTGACTTTGACTTGTGAAAACATGGGGTGTTACACCCTGCCCTATACCCCATAGTCTAAAAAAACCATATATATATATATTACTTTAACTTTTTCTAGTTTTGTACTGTTTATTTTGTACTGTTCAAAACATTCGATTTTTAATATATACGACAATTTTTAATAGCTTTTGAAATATAGCTTTTAAAATGTTTTTTTTATCAAACCGAACAGACGTCGTATGTTTGGCATAGAGTTTTTAGGAGCTTCTAGCTTCAAGCTATTAAGAAAAAGCTCCTACTCAACAAAAAGCCTTGTTTGGTTAAAGGAGCTTGAAGCTTTTAGGTTAGGAGCTTGAAACTTTTGGTTAAACACTCCTACTAGTAGCGTTTAGAAGGAGCTACAAACTTTTAGGGAAAAAATGACTATTTCAATCTCTAAAGATAATGAACTTTTTAATGCACAACCTTTTTAAATTTTTAGTTATGTCCATTTTGGTCATTTTATACATTTTATTAAAAGCTCCAGCTACTCTGCCAAACACCAAATATATCTAAAAAACTACAGCTACTAGCTACCAGCTTCCAGCCACCAGCTAACAGCTTCCAGCTACTTTTGCCAAACATACCCGTAGTTTTGGTTAAGCAAAACGCTTAACAAAAAATGGATTTTTGTGTTAGTTTAATTAAGAAGGTTTTAATTTGGTTTGCTTTGAAAAAGTGACATCATAGTTTTGGTTAGGCAAAAACACTTTGTTAAAAAAATGCTTTAGTGTGATGTTGTATGTCGGATGTTAGTCAAAACGAAAAGAATGTTTCATAAAAGCTTAAGATTTTCACATTTCATATACTTATAAAAGAGTCATTCATAATCAACAACCCGTCGCAGCGCGCGGGTTATATCAACTCGTTAATTACAATTAAAAACATATTTAAAAATACATATTTATTTGTATATTTAAAACATATTTCGCTAAATCGCAGCGCGCAGGATAGGGTTTGCCATTCAGAAAGGGGTAGCGGCGCAGCTTGTTGCCCGTCTACCTGTCATTAGTTTGTAATCGTATTGTGTTTTTATCTCTAGAAATCTAGTTGCGGATTCGCTAAATAATAATTATGAAAATAACGAAATAATAAAAAAAAACTTGAGTAATTGAATTAATAACCTCTTAAATATTAAAAGAACTTTGTAATTATCAAAAACAACCTCTAAGGTATATAATGATCTAGCGCAGGATAGGGTTTGCCATTCAGAAAGGGGTAGCGGCGCAGCTTGTTGCCCGTCTACCTGTCATTAGTTTGTAATCGTATTGTGTTTTTATCTCTAGAAATCTAGTTGCGGATTCGCTAAATAATAATTATGAAAATAACGAAATAATAAAAAAAAACTTGAGTAATTGAATTAATAACCTCTTAAATATTAAAAGAACTTTGTAATTATCAAAAACAACCTCTAAGGTATATAATGATCTAATTACCCTTACACTTAACTGCAAAAAAGTAACAAAGTTAGTGTCAGGGGCCAAAACCGTTATAAAATGTAACATCGGGGTCTGATATGTTAAAATATTTTTTTTGGTCTAAAATGGTTAAACTGGCTAAACCACAGGGGCCAAAACAGTAATTTACTCTATTTAATAAATAACAATGAGTTGATTTAAGTTTTGTTTTCACCATTGACAAGTCAAATGGGCAAAATTTGATAAATAACAATAAAACGGGTCAAATAAATTGAGAGTAGCCAGATTTACCAAAAAATAGTTACTATCGTAATAAGTTAGTTTTTAACATTTGTAAGCAGATTTAACGCGTTAATAGTTTATAAGACTCAAAAGGAAGTGTTAAAAAGTGATTAATTTACAGAGCCAAGTTTTTAAAAATATAAAAAATTGCATATGATTGGGAGCTGTCTTTTATAAATATAAATATTGAAAGACTAAAGCTGGTAGTGGTTACCAGTACTTTCTGAATTAACGATACCCTCACCTCATTAGCATGTTCTGAATTCTAATTATTCTTATTTACCCATCATGCAGCCATGAGGCAAAATGCATTAAAGAGATTGTTGGTACAATATTTGGTAGGCTGCCTCCACTATTTACAAACGTCAATAAAGACCTCATTGGAATAGAGACACGCTTACAAGAACTGAAATCAAAGTTGGAAATCGAGTCAGGTGGTGTACGCTTTATTGGAATATGGGGAGTTGGGGGTGGCGGTAAGACTACTCTCGCATCTGCTGCTTATGCGGAAATCTCTCACCGATTTGAAGCTCACTACCTCCTTCAAAATATTCGTGAAGAATCAAGCAATGGTTTGACAAAGTTGCAAGAAAAATTTCTCTCACTTGTTTTGAAAACAAAAGACGTTGTGGTTGGGAGTGAGATAGACGGAAGAAGGATGATCGAAAGAAGGTTACGTAATAAAAGCGTATTAGTTGTTCTTGACGATGTTGATGACCTTAAGCAACTAGAGGCTCTAGCCGGATCACATGCTTGGTTTGGTGAGGGGAGCAGGATAATAATTACAACGAGGGATGAGCATTTGCTAACTCGCCATGCAGACACGATATATGAAGTGAGTTTATTATCACATGACGAGGCTATCGCGCTCTTCAACAAACATGCATATCGGAAAGATAAACCTATAGAAGATTACGAGATGCTTTCAAAAGATGTAGTTTCTTATGCTAGTGGGCTCCCATTAGCACTTGAAATTCTAGGTTCTTTTCTATATGACAAAAACAAGGATGAGTGGAAGAGTGCATTGGGCAAGTTAAAATGCATCCCAAATGTTAAAGTCACCGAAAGACTCAAAATAAGTTATGATGGACTTGAACCCGACCATCAAAAAATATTCTTAGATATTGCTTGTTTTTGGAGGAGACAAAACATGGATGAGGCAATGACGGTGCTTAATGCTTGTAATTTACACCCTCGTATAGGGGTGAAGGTGTTGGTTCAAAAGTCTCTCATAAAAGTTGATTCATATGGAAGATTTGAGATGCATGACTTGGTAGAAGAAATGGCTCACTACATTGTTAGAGGGGCACACCCTAATAATCCTGAGAAGCATAGCAGAATTTGGAAGAAGGAAGATATAGCATACCTCTGTGATATGGAGGCAGATGCAGTGCCAATGGTTAAATTAACTTTGCAATAAAATATTTCATATATATCTGCATCAAATGACACTTGTGTATACGTTACTGACACAATTTGGTTACCTTGATTAATTAACACAGGAAACTGAAGTATTAGCTTTCCGTTGGTTTTATGATGTTCCGGATCTATTTGATGCTGTAGGTCTATCTGATGTTGTTGCAAACATGAAGAAACTTCGGTGGATTTGTTTTGATAAGTATCTGACATCTTCATTCCCATCAAATTTTCATCCAACAGAGCTTGGTTATCTAGAGTTGAGATGGAGCCAACAAAAAGAACTCTGGCATGGGTATAAGGTAGATAAATATTGTTGTTTCACAAATCGTTGCAATAAAACTGTGAAATGAATTATAAAATGAACATAGGTATTTGACACATTTATAAGTATAGGTGTAATTAAATATTTCATTAAGAAAAATACACATCATACTTTCTCTATAAATTAGAGGTCGATTAGCTTAATTTAGATTGAATGCTTTAGAGAAATTTTTGATGATATTGCCAGAAATAAATAAATTAACAAAGTGTCTGAAATGTAATATTCTGAAGGTAGATTTTTTGGGCAAAGATTGATGAAAATTATCGACGGTATGATGTAAAAATGATACGATGTTTTAAGCAATTGGAATTTACGATGCATGTTAAAGAGGCTGTTATTATAAGATATTAAGATGGTAAAATTTGGGTATAAATCAAGAGCTCCAGTCTAATGATCAATGATCCATGGGCAAGAAGTATGCCAATGTGAAAGGAAATTGTTGTATACTTGCCGATTTATTTGACTTTTCCTACTTGTCTTGAAACAGCATCTACCAAATTTGAAAATTCTTGATCTCCGTCGTTCAAGTAACCTAATCACGACACCAGATTTTGAAGGCCTTCCATGTCTTGAAAGATTGATTTTAGAGGATTGTTGGAGTTTAGAAGAGATTCATCCATCAATTGGATATCACAAAAGGCTTGTTTTCGTGGATATGAGCGAATGTGAAGGACTTAAAAGGTTTCCACCCATCATACACATGAAAAAATTGGAGACTCTTATTCTCTCGGGTTGCAGACAACTACAACAGTTTCCAGATATCCAGTCGAACATGGTTAGCTTGGTAACCCTTCATTTGCATTTAGTTAGTTAGTTGTTGTTTTGAGTTTGTTACACATCTACAAACAGAGGTGTCTCTGTAGATTAAAGACAAATTAGCTTAGTTTCAGTTTCCTGTATAGTCAACATTACACGAATGCCAAATGCTTTAAAGAAACTTTTGATGATATTGCCAGAGGTAATAAATTTAATATTACAAGTTGTCTATAATATAACAATATTCTGAGCGTAGATTTTTGGGCGAGGATCGAGGAGACTTTTAGACTATATGATGTTTTAAGCAATTGGAATATACTTTGCATGTTACAGAGGTTGTTATTATAAGATGTTATATCATATGCTAGTTTAAGTTTATGTATAAATTAACAACTCATGTCCTGCCTAATGATCGATCAATGGTCCATGGGCAACAAGTATGCCAATGTGAAAGGAAATTGTTGTATACTTTAATTATTTATTTGACTTTTCCTACTTTTCTTGAAACAGAGTCTACCAAACTTGAAAATTCTTGATCTTCATGGCTCTCGTAACCTAATCACCACACCAGATTTTGAAGGCCTTCCATGTCTTGAAAGATTGATTTTATTCAGTTGTGAGAGTTTAGAAGAGATTCATCCATCAATTGGATATCACAAAAGGCTTGTTTTCGTGAACATGAAAGGGTGTAAAGGACTTAAAAGGTTTCCACCCATCATACACATGAAAAAATTGGAGACTCTTATTCTCTGTTATTGCCGTGAACTTCAACAGTTTCCGGATATCCAGTCAAACATGGATAGCTTGGTAACCCTTGATTTGAGTAGGACTGGTATAGAAATAATCCCTCCGTCAGATGGACGACTCCCAGGTCTCAAGTTTCTCGATCTGTCAAACTGCTGGAACCTTGTAGAATTGCCAGACCTCCCATCAAGCATAGCTATTCTCAGAGCAGAAGATTGTCCCTCACTTGAAATTGTAAGAGATTTATCAGACTATAAATGGTTGTGGAAAGTCTCACTTCTGGATTGCTATAAGTTGATTGGTGGTGAGAGGGTACTATATTCTATGCTTGAGGTATAACTTTTATCTTGTTTTTGAAGTTCAATCATTTTTTAATTTACAATATAATAATAGTGTTCATCATAATTGGAATGAAAATGTGGCAGGGAAATGCAGCTAAAGATCGCTTTATGAGTGTCTTACTTCCCGTGGTTGAACCATTGTCACGTATTTTTACGAGATTAGTTACATTGCAACTTCCAAGCAACTGGGACAATGACTTTAGTGGACTTTTATTATTCTTACGTGGTGGTCCTATTGACGATGAGTTTAGTCATGTCATAGATGTTAAGCAGGAGACGTCCACATATGATTACTCTGAAGAGTCGGATGAAGATCGGGAACCATGGGACTATGAAATGGTGGGTTATATACCCTTTAATTCATTGCGGCACATCCCATGGTTGAATCCTACATACGCTAAAAATATTTCATTTCAGACAAATGAAGATGGTGGTCTTCATGTGGAACTTGTTCGTAGTAAAAATAAAATAGCTGATTTAAACGAAAACCCAATCGATTACTCAGAGTGTTGGGATAAAGAATATGAAGATACAAAGACATTTGAGATCATGTATGATTCACAGTCCTCTAATATTCAGATTGTATGGGATCATTAATAGTTGACCTGGGCACTAATGTTGCTGTTATGTCTTCCTAGATTTTGTTTCAAGGGTCATCAACAACTATTAGTAGATCTCAGTTTGAACATTATTGGGCCCACATTTTGTTACCATTTCCAGATTGTGTTTGCTTTGGCAACATTATTGCAATCTACCAAAAAAGTTGTAATAAATTTTTCTTTATTATCCCATAAAACTTAACATCCTTTACTACCAGGTTTCATATATCGTTTTTGTTAGTTGTTACTCCCCTTTTGTGCTACTATCGTATGTGTAAGCAACAAAGGTATGTTATTTGTAGAGGAGGATACAAGACGGGTCAAAATAAGATAAGAGTTGGAACGACAATTTATACGGGCCAAAATTGGGTTGGTTCTCCACAAACAATTTTTTTTCTATTTTGATATTTTTTTTTTCTATTTTAGTGTATTGACTATCATTCAAAAACAATATTGATACAATAATATTGATAAAAAAACACAAATGAAATCGACTAGTCGGTGATAAAAGGGGCTCGTGATACCGAACAAACATCCGGCACCTACCAGCCATCCATATTTTCTTTAAGTTTAATTGTTTCTTGGACAAGTCAATTACCAAATGATGATTTTTTTTATTTAGTGAAAACCCAATATTCTTAAAATTAAGTATATACTTGGGTGAGGCTGATGTTACAACTGAGTTATATATACGACCGAATTTAAGCGGTGAAACCGGTAGTTTAAGAAACGAAAATATACGACCGAATTTGAACTTTACACATTTCTAAAGAAAACTTGGTTAAACTTATAAAGTTAACCGTTTTTGGCTAGTTACATACCATCCAACATTTACAAAAGATATAGAACATATGTCTTTGGTTAATGTTTAAAGACTACACTTTAATTCACATAACAACAAAAGTTTGACCCATTTGCTACATGTAGATTGGAAGCGTGTCGAGGGCGAGAAGTGCTAGTGTGTTCGTTCCAAGCGTCGCGATACACCTAAAGTTGAGCTTTACCTAAAACATAACAACAAGATTTAAAATCAATTACATGTAATTATATTATGCTAACTTTCAACAAACATGATAAAGAATCTTTTATCTTATTCGCGTACTATACTCTTTCAACATTCTTCCTTAGTTTGATTACAACTTTCACTTATTTGACCCGTTCGCAACGGGACAAATACATAATCATTTCCACACCTAAAATACTAGTCAATTTGACCCGTTCATAACGGTTCTCTTACATAACCGTCCTTAACCATATCCTTCTAATTCGTTCGACCCGTTCATAACGGTTCAATTATACGACCATTCTTAAACAATACATTCTTATTTTGTATGACCCGTTCGTAACGGTTCAATTACATAACCATTCTTAAACAATACATTCTTATTTTGTATGACCCGTTCATAACGAGTCAATTACATGACCATTTTTAAACAATACATTCTTATTTTGTATGACCCGTTCATAACGGGTCAATAGCATGTCCATCCTTAAACAATCCATTCTTGTTTTATATGACCCGTTCATAACGGGTCAATAGCATGACCATTCTTAAACATAACATCCTTGTTTGTTTGACCCGTCCGTAACGTGTCAATAGCATGACCAATACTACAATTATAAAACAAGCATTACTATTAATCAATTCGAAGTGTACAAGTAATGTACCTCGATCTTGAACACCTTGTGCCTTCTTGTTACTCGAGCCTTCTTCTTTGACACCTACACAACGCACTCATTCTTAGTTCTCATGAATTCCCTTTTCATTATAACTATAATTTGTCGAACACTTGGTGTGCATCATAATTTGACACTTAGTGCTATTATCGTGTACACTATTTTACACCATTTTTCACATTCATGGATTTCCTAATTACACCAATATCATAATAGACTTAAACACAAATCATAATTTCCATTTTCATGTCAATTAACTAACATCACAATCATAGCCTAAACCCCCATTTTGTATGATCATATCACAAAACCCACTTCATCTTACATGACAATTTCCACATATCATCAATACAAACACAAATTAAACATCAATTATCATTCTCATGATGATTTTAATCAAAATTTCTATCTTAATCATGTCCTATCTTTAACCCCATACTAGAATTTGACACATTCATGTTCATTATTTTACAACTTCACCAAATGAGAAATTGTGACTTGCCTTATGATTGTAAAGTTAAGATGATTATAATTTAGAGTTCATGCATGGAATTTGTTATCATTTGCCTCTTCAATTTGCTGAATTTGGGCTTGAGTTCTTGGAGATGTCCATCTCCCTTTCTCTCTCTAAATCACGCACACACACATACATACATCTGCACATTTTTTTTATTTTAATTACTTTCTCAATTCTCACATTTAGCCCCTTATGTTTAGTTGTAGATTAGTTTGGCCCCTTAAGTACTCACCAAATTACTACTAACATTCTAACATGAATAAGTTAATTGTTACTACTTTTAGTTCTCATACTAGAAACTTATGAAAATAGACATAAATATTGAAAGACGAGTTTTTGGGGTGTTACAGTTGGGATGAAGATGGATATAGGAAGACATTGGATATCGTATATGATTCAAAGTCCTTTGAAATTCAGATTTCATGGCGTAATTAATTGTTGACCCGACATTAATGTTGCAGGTAAACTCCAAGATTTTGTTTCTAGTATCGTCAAAAACTATTACTCGGTCTCAGTTTCAACGTTATTAGGCCAACATTTTGTTACCATTTCTAGTTTGCTGTTGCTTCTCCAACATTAATTTAATCTAAAAATAAGTTGTAATTTTTTTTTCTTTATTATCTCTTAAGACTTCACATTCTATATACTTTGATCATTACTAGGTTTCATATCGTTTTTGTTGGTTGTTGCTCCCCTTTATGCATACCACTGTAAGTGTAACTAACAAAGGTATGTTATTAATAGAGGAGGATATAAGACGGGTCAAATTGAGTTAGATTTGAAGCGACAATTTTCTAGTTATAAAACATAACCTATAACCATCAAATACAAAATAATTCACAAAACTAGCTCCTAAAACGATATAACCTACATATCATTAACTGTAGCAATAACAATCAACGAAGTACGAACGTAATCTACAAATCAACTTCCATAGGGTTGAAACGCCGTTAGATGACGTTAGTGCTGACGAAACTTTCTTCTCTGATATAACAACTTCCATTGTGATTGGCGATTGGTTAGTGTGAATATTGTGAAGATGGATAAATGGCAGGAAAATGGTTCACGGTTCCCACCAAAACTATTCGACTCGGAGAAATTGGGCTCAACATTATGAATCATTGAAGCCCAATATAGAATCATTGAAGCCCAATGTAAATATTGTCAGTTTAATACTTTAATATGAACTCACGTTGGCCCATGA
The DNA here is from genome assembly GCA_030545235.1 of Helianthus tuberosus. NCBI lineage: Eukaryota > Viridiplantae > Streptophyta > Magnoliopsida > Asterales > Asteraceae > Helianthus > Helianthus tuberosus. Next base: position 8,862,388 of record CM060397.1, read on the forward strand.
CATATAATGACATGAATATGATGACTTGATGAGTGATGACTCGTCCAATAGAGTCTGTTATGGTGTTTGCTACGGTATTGATGTGTTTTACTTCAACCGAAAACATAAAACCGAATAATGAGAGAGGTACCACTGTTGGCATGTGTTTGGTTCGTGTTGATGTAGTAGCTTACGATACTAAAAAAAATGTTATATTTGAATACAACTCCGAACAAAATTTTTGTTTAAATGTTGACAATTAATTTATTCAACATGTCGGCATATTCTGACTTTTTTAAACGTAAGTTATTAAACGAAAATAAAACTTAATGAAAAATAAATGTTAAAAACGTATATTTTTTATAATATAATGGGTGAAACTGAAGCTTAAAAAAAACAAATAATATTTATTTAATAGTGCCACACATGAACCGAAATTGCGAATTAATATTAAGTCAATCAATGATAGATTAAATATGGTCCAAAAAGGTTTATTTACAGAGACCCTTTATTCAGCTTAAGCCATACAATCCCAAGGCAATAACATGAGTTGTAAGTTGACATGTTACGTTGGTTGAGTTATATCCGCAAGAGCTTTTTTTTAACACCTAAATGTTACACTCTTTGGGTATTGAATCCATAATCTCCTCCTATTTAAACACCTAATGGGTTTTCCCTCTACCACTAGGCCAAAGCCTCAATGGCATATCATTTTCATGACTCGAATTTCTTGTGTTGGAACTTGGAACCATCAAGGCTAACCGCCTCGATTGTTAGGGAACTTAAAGACATTGGAGTTTAAACTAACATTACAACATGCGACCTCGATTAGATCATGTTTCCTCAGACAAAAAACATAAAACCTTAGTTATGTTTAATTACTCGAGGGCAATCCCGTATACTAAAGACGAAATATGAGCGATCTTTAAATTCCTAATGAGTTTGTATGTCTTTTACTATTTTAGTCTACTTTTTTTTAATATTATTAGTGATAAAGTTATAATACGTAAGTTGTTGACTATTTCAAAACTCTTTCAAATCGATTATTCCGTATTATTGAAATTTGGATTGACTTGTTTGATCAAAGTGTGTCATAATATACCTCAAATGAGTCAGGAGAGTGCTTGTTGCACGCTTTGTTTGAGTTTATCATGATTGTAAGTATTCGGGAATCTCCCTGGCTCTTAGGGGCAAAACCCCTAAGTAATGAGGGTTCTAAGGGGGCAATGCCCCCCTTTTGTTGCAATTTGAAAATTAAATTGGATAACCATCATTGGGCGGTGAAAGACCCTCCAACCCTAAATTTGTATCCCTCTCTTTGGTAAAAAAAAAAAACTAGTTCGGGAATTCATCACACTGACATACTTGTTCTTGTAGAATTGAAATTCTACGTTTTTCCAATTGAAATTTTAGAGTGAAGTTTCGAATTGTTTCAATTTGAAAATAATGTCACGACTCTCATATTTCATATTCGTCCAAACAATTTATTCAAGGAAATCCCAACAAACAACCCTTTCAAACAATTTAAAGAATTTAGCAGTTATCACTTAGTTCCATTCATTCACAAGAGTTACTGTCTTATTGGTCACAAATAATTCTGATTAGAAAACAAACCCCTAACTTATAATAACATTGGTGAAAAAATAGAAAATTACATGTCATGAAACACGTTTCTTAATAGGAAAATGGCACTCAATTAAGTTAAAGGTTTTCTTATTAATTAACTTAATTCATTTAAAATATGCTTTCACTGTTTAAAGTTAAAACCATTATGTTTTAATTTATTACTAGTGGGAAAGCCCGCGCGTTGCAGCGGGTGTCACGACTTATATCATATTCATTTATGATATGTATTATAAATGTTGGCCTTTAAGCATGATGTTTTGACCTCCGGTAATTACCAAATGTAAGCAATGAAATAAAAGGTTAAAAAATATGGTAGAAAACGCAAAGAAAGATGTTAGTATACTTGTGGCTATAAGCTGCATTTTCAAATCTGAAGGTTGGAAAAACATCAGTTGCTACCGGATGTAGTGAATTGCAACTTGCAAGTGTGAGAAAATTGGTTGGATTTAAAGTAAACAAACAGTGTTAACTGTTAAGGGTTGCTTATCTATATCCAATGAAATTTTTTAAACATTGTACTCAAAAGGCCAAAGGAAAAACTATGAAAGGAAGATTAGGAGTGCACATATACCATATTCTACACTTGTTTTTCTTTAAAATTTAGTTTATGAATAATATTAACAGGTTGGTTATCTTATTTAAGTATTAAACTAAGGCCTGGGTAAGCTATCTATTGCACCAAAAAAAGTTACTATTTTTTTTTTTTTTTTGAACTGCTCTAATTGGCTCTCCTCATAATAATATTTCACCATAAAATTCAACAATGAAGTTACATAAGGATAGCAGGTAGACGGTTTACTATTTTACTATATATTTTAATATACACATAAAAATCATAGGTCGGTTTCTACAACAATGATATCTCCCCCGGGCTCATTTCCCAAATGTTAGGCGTCTCTCGTGTGCGAATAATCCACATAATAGCAATCATGCTTTGTCGTCGGAGACGCGTCTGCTCATCATACTCAAACTCCACATGCGGGCCTGTAAAAGAGGAGATAGGGGTGTAACCGGACATATCGTACATAGCCTTAGGCAGGGGGTCATAGCTTTCAACTTCTTTGCTGGCTCTGTCCTGTTTGCTGCAAAAGGAAAGAAAATGTGCATAAAATTTTTTAAATGACAAAAGGAAGATTTTTTAGGAAAAAAAGAAAAAGGCATACTGTTAGCCAGCCAACTGGCTGTTACAGAGCCGAGCCTGTTAAAACAAACGCTTCTAGGCGTAATAAAGAGAACAGAACCACATAGACCCAAAATATACTTTAAAAGAGGAACATATTCATAAAATTAAAGCGCAATGGCGGCTATAGTAGTTGCCAAAAACATGTAGTAGACATGGGAAGGAAACGACGTCGTATAGATGGTGACACAACGGTCTCAAGGAACACTGCGCCTACATGATTGCGAAACCAAGTGACGCTGTGGAAACATTCAAGGCGCTCCATAGGTGTACTGATTTCATAAAGCTTTCCTAAGTTAGTCATCACAAACCAGTTTCCGATGGTCATGTAATGCGTAATGCGGCACCATAAAGAGAGCGGTGTAGGAAGACGCGAGAATACATTGATCCAGTTTTTTCCTCTCAGAAGCCACAAATTGAGTGTCATATCGTGCAAGCCTGTTGTAACAAACATGTAAAGCGCGTCTTGAACAGCCACAGCAAATCTATTTTATCGTGCAAGCGTGTTGTAACAAACATGTAAAGCGCGTCTCGAACAGCCACGGCAAATCTATTTTCCATATTTCAAGCAAAAAGTTCCCTGGGCAGTATTTACCCTCTCAATTTCCAAAAACACTATTTCTAATAGGTTATTTTTTTAAATAGGTAATTTTTTCATTTAGAAACTTCAAACGTCATTTTTTTTTAAACGGCAAATACCCGGTCACCTGGGTTCACCATTCAAACGGATCACCCTTCCGCCCGAATAACAAAGCGTGGTGACCTGGCCCCACCCCTGTGAGGAAACCCACAACTGAAAAACCTCCTGGCTCAACCTAGAACAATTTGTCTCAAGTGAGACTCTAACCCAAGACCACCCATTTGGAAGGTCAAGGGCTACCACTCAACCATAAGGTAAGGTATGGTGATATTTCAAATAAAGAAACTAACCTGCAAAGCATGTATGTCATATATGACCAAGTTTGTGGGACCACCCCTTGTGATTGGAAATTTGGAATATTTGACAATATTCTTGCCATGGTGAAAGCAGTAGCTACATCTCCTTCTTGTTCCATTCTTTCAAAGGATCCAGTTGAAAAGAAAGGTAATGCCAAAGTGAATGAAACAACAAAGAGCCTTGTAAGTGCAAATATAACAGAGAGCTGCTGAAAAATGACAGCCGGTGAGCCGAAAGACGCAAGAAAAGAAACATGCTGGCTTCTGATATCTTGTGCATTGTTAATGAATAGGTTAGGAAATCCATCATCAAAACTCCTGAAACATAATATAGCATGTCAACATGTGTTGTTAGTCGTGTAGGTAAAATAAATATGTTATTCAGATAATGTGTATAAGACAATGACACAAGTATATGTAGTCAGAGAACCAAGAAACCTAGCTGCAGGCTGAACTTTGGGCCTAACTATTATATATTCTAACATTAATGATATAAATACATCCGTCACATCAATGAAACAAGACCTGGAAATAAGAATTAGGGTGTTGATAAACAGTTAAAACTTAAAACTAATTAAATTGCCTAAATCAAGTAATGTTGGCCAGTTAGGCTGATTTGGCTATTTAACTGTTCGGTGTGTGGTTTAAATATATCTTGTGCCCAAGTACATAACAACCCATCCAAGTGTGAAAGAATGGAGATGTATGTAATATCATCGTGGAATGGGCATGTAATGTGTGTCTCTGGGCCATATTCACTGGTCTGAAAGTTGATTGTATGAACACCACAAGTGAGGTTGCGAATCATGAGCGTTTTCTGGTTAGCCGCTACCAATGATTGAGAGGAGTGTACCCTTTCAAAGTATTGTGTGGACAGCAAAGCACACCATTCCTTGCATACAGTCTTAGATCGGCCCACGTCCTTTGCCGGGACCATTGTTAGTATCCGAAAGACGATTACTTCAGCACTTAGGTCGGGCATGGAGGGGGTGGCTGCGCAGTGCTGTGGCGTCACACCTAACAAGAAAAATAAAAGAATTACGTATTAAGTTTAAGTGGGAAAGGGGTATTCTAAAAAAAAGCGTAAACGAAAAGATGGAATTTTGACAAGGATATGGTGTATTTACAACAAATATACAGATGTGATGATGATGAATTTGTACATAGAATTTTTGTGAAAGAATATGAAGAGATTAAAAACATAGTAAAGCAATAAAAGCATCAGATTGCTTAGCTATTTCTGCTTTCCTCTGGTGTATATTAGCCACTGCTTTCACTTCTCCTACTGTTTCACCAGTTAACTGCAAAGAAAACGTTAAAAAGAAATAAAAATCTAATTTTGCAGAAATGGTGGACTTTCAGTAAACTTTTGCAGACTACACATTTTTTTCCAACCCATTTCGAATTAACAAAAGGCCGCATGAAAAAACTTTCTGTCATTGTATTTTTCTACTCAAATTCTTTGTATTGTTGTTCTTATTTGCATATAAGATAAAAACATTTGGTTGATCTAAACTTAGTAAGTATTTTAGTGCCAACACAAAATGAGTTATCTTTATGGCTCATGGGTGGGGTTAAGAAACAAAATCTTGAAGTGGTCAATGTGTTGGTCGGAACTCGGAAGTTTGTTGTTATTACTGTTTCAAGTAAAGGCAAGTGATAGTCATTAGTGAAGGAAATATTGGCTATTATTTGAAAGTATATCAAATGGTAGGTTAAGAAACAAATTCTTAAAAGTTGACCTCTTATTGCTCTAGGGGATTCAATCTTCATCAGGTGGTTCATAAACATACACAAACCTACACTTATATATGGACCCAGGCACGTAAAAAACACACAGATCCATAAGGTAGAGGTTTTTTTCTTTTGCAATATAACCATCCAATACATTGGTATTTCCACAATATTATCATCTCACAGTTTGAGATTTCAAGTGAAAACAATTAAGATCCCATACAAACCATGAATATATTAACAATTTCTAGAACAATATACGAACAAGAACAAGAACTGAAACAAGATCGGGAAGAAGAACTGCAATAGGAACAAACCTGCAAATCGGTTTGGGTTTCTCCAAAATCGGTGTTCACCTTCGATTTGTTCTTCGTCTCCGGTCCGATTGGAGAGCTATGGAGGAAGCGAGGGTTCCAGATGGAGAGAGAAAAGTGATAGGGTTCCAAGTTGTTATGGTCTGGAGGGGCGAGGGGAAGGGAATGAAAGGGTGGGCTAGGGAAAGATGAAGCGTTCGATTTTGGGAAAAGTGATAGGGTTCCAATTCATAATTGATGATGGTAGTTACTGAGAGAGAAGAATGGGCCAAAGGGAAAAAATGTAAAACAACTAGTTTTTGCCCCGCCCGCGTTGCGGGGCAATAAACCGAATATTTCTCTCTCATAACATGTATGTCTGTATAGAGGGCAAAATCGTAATTATATTTTGAGCTGGAGGCGAAATCATAATTTTAAACTGAGAGCAAAATCATAATTTTGAGCTTGGGGGGGTGGGGGGAATCATAATTTTATTTTGAACTGTGGGCAAAAACGTAATTTTGAGCTGAGGGCAGAATCGTAATTTTAAGGTAGAGGGAAAACCAACATTTTATATTCAACTGTGGGCAAAAACCGTAATTTTAAACGAATGGCGAAACCGTAATTTTAAACTGAGAACAAAATTAAAAATGAGTTTTTGAACCGAGGGCAAAAGCGTAATTTTGAGCTAGGGGCAAAATTATAATTTTATTTTGAGCTGGGGGCAAAAAAGTAATTTTAAACGAAGGACGAAAGCGTAATTTTAAACTGGGAATAAAATTAAATTATAAAAAGGTTGGTCCAATAGGGAAGTGCCAGGCAGCTGCCTGACACTATTCCCCCCGCGTTGCGGGGCGATGGCCAAATAATGAGCGAGTGTTAGTTAGCTCATTGACACAAAAAATAATTAAATCGAGTCAACCAATTAAAACAAAACACTATTATAGTTTTGATAAAAAAAAAAACTAAAACAATGCAAATATTATAAATTTTAACTGAGGGAAAGTTGTATTTTTTTACTGGGGTAAAATCGTAATTTGCCAAAAGCTAAAGTAATGGCAGTACTGTAAATTTGACCCAGGGGAAAAATTGTAAATTTTCACAGGGGCAAATTCGTAATTTTGAACTTGGGGTAAGAACATAATATAAATTTGAACTAAGGGCACATGCGTAATTTTAAGCTGGAGGCAAAAACACAATTTTATTTTGAACCGAGGGCAAAATCGTAATTTTGAATTGGGGGCAAAAACATAATTTTATTTTGAACTGGGAAAAAAACGTAATTTTGAAATGAGGACGAAATCACAATTTTTTAAACGGGGAAAAATCACATTTTTGAACAGAGTGCAAAATCGTAATTTTTAGCTATGGGCAAAAACAAAATTTTATTTTGAACTGGGGGTGAAAAGGTAATTCTGAGCTGAGGGCAAAACCACAATTTTATTTTGAATGGAGGGAAAAATCGTAATTTTATTTTGAGCTGGGGACAAAACCGTAATTTTAAAGAGGGAGAAAAACGTGATTTTAGAATGGATATAAAATAATAAACTGGTTGGTCCAATGAATGAGTGTCAGGCAAAGTCGTAATTTTGAATTGAGGGCAAGATCGTAATTTTGAGATGGGGACAAAAAGCGTAATTTTATTTTGAGCTGTGGGCTAAAACGTAATTTTAAAATGGATATAAAACAATAAACATGTTGATCCAATGGGGGAATGCCAGGCTGCTGCCTGGCACTATTCCCCCGTCTTGTAAATGTATATGTAGGATAACTAGTTGATGCCCGCCCGTGTTGCGGGGCGAGGGCCGAATAATTCTCAACCAATTAAAAAAACACAACTATAGTTTTGTTAGAAAAAAAAAACTAAAACGATTACAAAACCGTAACTTTGAGCTCAGGGAAAAATTGTAATTTGTCAGGACTAATGAGCAAGTGTTAGACAGCTCCTTGACAAAAAAAAATATAATAAATGGAGTCAACCAATTAAAACAAAACACTTTTATAGCGAGTGTTAGACAACCCTCAGTAATTTTGAGCTGGTGGCAAAAGTATAATTTTATTTTGAACTGAGAGCAAAATTGTAATTTTAAACTAGGGATAAAATAGTAATTTTGAACGTGGTGGACAAAATTGTAGTTTTTAGCTGGGGGCAAAAGCAAAATTTTATTTTGAACTGGGGGCAAAAACGTAATTTTAAATCATAAACTGGGGGCGAAAACGTAATTTTAAACTGAGGGCAAACCTGTAATTTTAAATCAGGGATAAAATCATAAATTGACTGGACCAATAGGAAAGTTTCAACAGCTATCTGACCAATTAGCTAGTGCTAGGCAGCTGTTTGGCACGAATAAAAACTAAATTGAGTCAACCAAGTAAAATAAAACACTACCATAGTTTTGCAAAAAAAAAAAAACAATGGCAAGATTGCAATTTTTAGATGGGGTAAAATCGTAATTTTAAACTGGAGGTAAAATGATATTTTTAACTGAGGGTAAAACCATTTTTTTATTTTGAATTGGGGGCAAAATCGTAATTTTTTACTGAGGGCAAAATCATAATTTTTAGCTGGGGGCAAAAGAAAATTTTATTTTAAACTGGGGGCGAAATTGTAATTTTAAACTGGGAACCAAATTGTAATTTGGCAAGACTGTAGCTGGGGGCAAAAATATATTTTTTTTGAACCAGGGGAAAATCGTATTTTTTAACTGAGGGTAAAACCGTAAATTTAAGCTAGGGGCAAACCGTAAATTTAATTTCGAACTGACGGCAAGATCGTAATTTTAAATAGGGGCTAAAATCGTAATTTAACAGGAGTTATAAATAACTATATTATGAAAAAAAATAATAATAATAACTATATTATGAGAAAAAAAGGGTTGGCCGCCAGACCAACCAAATGCGTTAACTATTCACGCCGACCGTTTGGTTTGTATGTATTGAAAATTTTGATTGAATTTTGTTTGCATTGTAAACTGTAAAGGCCCAATATTTTTTATTGAAAGTCCACACTAAGTTAAGTTGCCCTTTTAGCCAACTAAACTAAATTATATGGTTACTTTTAAGGTTGACAATGACTTGATGTTTGAAGTTCCTCTTATTAATTGAAAAAAAACATGATCTTAACTCTTAATAAATTTAATTATCAATTAACTTAGACTCTTCATATGTCATTTTAATATTATCTTAATATTATAGGTTACACATGTACCAAAATCTTTAAAATGGCCCTAAAGTGTCTTAAATTTTTAAAGAATGGGCAAGTTTGCCCCCTCAAAAATAGCTTGGTTCACTTGTACATGTTGCTTGAAGATGTATACACAATGGAAAATTACCAAAATGATAGAAATCCTAGTTCTCTTAATAAGGTAGTATAGATATTCCACTAAATGGAATGACCTCAATAACATAGTTGTTACAAGTCCCCCTGTTTGTAGCATAGTGGTAAAAGGCTTGGGTTTTCCAATAGCTACTCAAGTTCTATTCTCACTTGTGTCCAGGGGCGCAACTTCGTAGGGGCCGGGAAGGGTGCCCGACCTCTCGAACTTTTCGCTCAGTAGTGTCCGGTATGTTGTTTTTGTATAGAGTTTTTTAGGTATATACGTTTTCGACCCCCGATTTTATATTTCTTTTAGGTATATACGTTTTCGACCCCCTAGTCGAAAAATCTCAAGCTTCACCACTGCTTGTGTCATATAGGTGGATATAGGCAATGAATGATTTGAACTAGGCCTTGTGTGAGGTTGTCAGTTCGATTCCCGAGCCCAACCGGGTTTTCGTCCCACCATGTGTTACGCCAGAGAATTCTGCTCTTGTGGTGACACAACGACTGTCAAGTGACTGTCGGCGGTATGGTTTCCTGGGGCATGCCCAAAAAACCAAACTTTGAAGTCAGTGTGGGTCTGGTTAAGACAACATAGACTAGCCAGAGTAGGGCAATACGTGACTCTTTCATCTGAAAAGTGTGATAACCTTATAAATGAAGTTCACCGTTAAAAAAACTTAGTTGTTACAATGTGGAAGCATTTTCCCACAACCTCGTTTAACAACACGTGAAAAATGTTTAGCGTTTAACAAATGGATCAAATAACGGCAAGGAAAGAGTTAAAACATGAAACTCAACTGTTGTCATTATTTTCATGTTCACATTTTTTTTTTATGTGGATTTTTTTCAAATAAATTTGAATATGTAATGTATTTGAATGACAAAGCAATCATAAAGGAAATGGAATATACGGATGATGGTCACATGGTCTTTCCGGTATGCAAGTTGCCTGTTAGTCTGAATGTCTGATACCAAAAGTAGCTAGTTTCTTGTCGCTAGCATCAGTCGCTAAAGCGGTTCTTAAGAGTAAAATGCCAAAATGGTCCCTGAGTTTAGGCCACTTTTACCACTTCAGTTCAAAAATGAAACTTTTTGTACCTGAGTCCTCAAGGTTTCATTTTTGTTGCCATTAGAGTATGATTACTGTATATATGGGGTCAAACCATCATAACATTTCACTTAGTGGTTATAACTGTTGGTGGTTACATCAGTAAGAAACTCTTCAGATAACACCCTTAGTAGCAACTCTATTGCTACGTCGCGACTGAAGTTCCAAATTGCTATCGAGGTTCAAGATGCTACCACACCTCAAAAGGTTCCATTCTTTACTATCGAAGTCATACCAATGTTGAACGAACGTGTAATCTACACCTCCCAACTCATATCGATAATAACTATAATTTCTTATGTGGTCTTCAAGTAAATCCAATTCCTCAAACTAGTTTGACAACACTAAAATCACCGCAACCTGTCGCAAAACAAGCTCAATTGGGTATTTGCAACCAATTTACAACCGTTTTAACTCCCCAAAATGATTGTATGCAAGTATGGTCATGGTGGATGCCCCATTTTGATACGGCAATCAATCATTTCTAGAAACAAATGTTGGTAACATACTTGTCTCAACCATAAATTATGGCAACATTTACATCAATTAAGACAAACGCCCTCATCTAGCCTATAAGGCCGCAAGTGAGTTTGGTTCACTAGCACTACTAGAAAAGTGGGTATTTTCAACACACTTTTCCGTCACAAATGCGTAACAAATTCAGTTTTGCTACGGATTTGTGACAAAACATTGATGTTCGAAAAAGCATGGTTGCAAATTATTTCCTACGGGTTTGCAACACAATTTGCAACGTATTTCCAACGAAAACATGGTGTCGGAAAGTTGTGACGAATTTCCTACGGTTTCCCTAATTATAATTAGTAGAGTGTTGTGACGCATTTGCAACTGAATTTAAAAAATATTGCAACGCATTTGTAACGGGGTATTAAAAAATATTGCAACGCATTTGTAACGGAGTATTAAAAAAAATTGCAACGCAATTGTAACGAAATATATAAAAATACAAAAAAAAAACTGGAAAATTCATTTTTTTGCTAAAAAATTGCAGGAAAATCAACAAAAACTTACCTTCAAACATTCTAACCTAAACCCTTCCAACAAATAATAAATTAAAAGGCTTCAATACAATTAAAACTTCATTCTACAAGTTCCTATTGCAAACTCTAACATAGCAAATAATACCGTCATTGCGGTGCTTGTAAATGTAACATCCCATCTGGAAATCACAGTTCTTGGTGCCAAGATGAACTTCAATAGACAACATCATCTGTATATCGGCCTCTTTCGTCAACAAAACTTTGGTCGGCGCCATTAACTGCTTTCACCATCCGCGAGATCAGAACGAGTGTTTATTCTTCTGTAATCATCAGGGGAGTTTATGTAAGTGAAAGGGGACCTAGATATAAAATTTAATAAAATATGAGAAATAAATTTAAAATAAAAATGCAAGTATAGATAGCTAGAATCATCTTAGTATAAACAAAAAGTACATACTGGTGCGTCTTCCTCCATTTTGTAGGATAATGGATCAATTCGAGTATTATTTTGTTCTAGTAAGGAATTTCAACAATAATTACCATAAAAAATGGTGGGTCAGCCCAGCCTGTCAAGACCTGTGGACCTGAACCCAATTTGACCGCATACAACCCGCCTGACCCGCCCACGTGTACGCCACGTCATCGGTTATAATCATCACTTAAAAAATATTATGTGTACCATAAAAGAACATAAAAGAACTGCATAGCATAAAATGCATAAAAGAACACCATTTTCCAAATTACTTGATACTAGATCAAAAAGGTGAACGTAAATTACATTTTAGTGTAATTACTAACCAGCCCAAGAAATTGGATAAAAAAATAAGGTCAGTGAACATATGGACTAAAAAACTATTTCAAACCTTGACGTGATGGCTGCCTGGCTTATATCTGTTCCATCATGTATTCTATTATATTTAAGGATCAATCTCAGATTATATCTAAAACGCATTTCGATGGTTTAATGGATCAATCTCAGACTAACTATACCTTCATTGATGGTCTTTTAGACTGGTTATCTCTATTATATTTCAGTTGATAATAGTCAAGCCAATTCTGCTTTGTTTTCCTCTCATTTACCAAATTGGATAGAAAATTTGCAGTCATAAGCAACCTGCAATGAAGATTTATCGATAAGATATGGATAAGAATATAACACATATAACCACATATTATATGTAATGTTTTGAATATCAAACCGGACTAATGACCATTTAGTTGAGAACCACTAAAGTATCATCGATATAGTTAATAGCTAACAAATCATCCAACTAATAACACATGCAAACAATTCAAGAAGAGAAAAATATAGAGCTCTCTCTCTCTCTCTCTCTCTCTCTCTCTCTTATTCGACTCGTTAAGTGAACCAGTCAAAATCTTTTTCAAAACTGTTTTTTGACCGGGCCGCCCCATTACCCGTATACCTATTTTACGCATTTTACTCAACAAAACTAAGTACAATGCAAAATTTCATTTGGAAGCAAAGCATAATTAGTTCAATGGTCTGAAACCAGTAGACGATGTCCATTTCATCTCATAACCGTGGTTTTGCTTGATCCAATGGCAAACTCTGCAAAACATTATATATCATATTTCATATTTCCTAAACTCTGCAAAATGTACCTTCCTAGCACTACCCCGGGCAAAGAAGTCATCAACCAAGCTCTTTCAAGTATCTGACTTTATTAGAATTTGGAATTCTTCACGTTCCTGCAAATTATATAAACAAAATTACATTATAACTGTCAAGTAATGCAAGTAAAATTAGGGAATTTAGTTATGACAAGTACAAACCTTTGATAATCCAGCATCCGGGCCTGAGACAATGCCTTCTTCAACAACATCAATGCAAACTTGTGGATGTTGTAAATTGGGTGCTTGTGTGCGGGTTTGAACTCTAGCAAATTCCAATATTTCATGGACCTTGTCAAGTGGCTCGATTTTATATGTTTTGAAAAGACTTGAAACCAGTGGCTTTCTACAGACCCATATATCTAAAGCCATTTTGTGAGCATTTTCTAGTAGCTCATCTTCTGACACAATGGCATCCACGAGCCCAAACTTATGAGCTTCCTTTCCATTGACCGGCTTTGATGTCTAGAATGTGTGATAGAGAAAGATAGAGAGGTCAATCAGTTAACAAGAAAATAGTATTATACTATTATGTGTTGTACTCTGCTTCAAGAAAATTGCAATGTTTGCCAAATCGATGTTTTTGGTGTTGAAAAATGTGGACTGGTAATGGGTCAAAATGGGCTAATTTGAGATGGTGGTCTGGTCAAACTGACAGAACACTTTTTGTCCAATTTTTTTCATCTTATAGAATATTGAAGTGTCAATTGTGATACAAGAAACACAAGTTCAATGTTATGAAGAACGATTTAGGAGACTTTATAATCCGAATCGATCAATAACTAAATGGGCTGAAATTGTAACCTCTACTTTCAGAATAAGTAAATGGGTCAGATACTGAAATTCCCTTGAGATAGAATAATTGAAACTTGAATTTTATTGACTCAAGTCAATATCAACCTCTTATGGCGATTGAACCTATCAAAAATATTTTTGAAAGAGGCACGTAAATAGCCTACCAACAACATTTCAAGGGCCTCTGGTAGACCAACAAGTCGTGGAAGCCGTTGAGTTCCTGAAATGATGCAAAATCATAAGTTACACTATGATTTTTTTTCAGTAACTTTATAAAGATTGTAATATGCATGATAAATCATTTTTATTGTTTATTTCAGAAGAATGATATACCTCCACCTCCAGGAATAATACCAAACTGCAGTTCAGGCAAGCTTAACTGAGCCGTATAAGTAGCTATTCTTGCATTGGAAGCCTATTGGGTGAGCCCTAAACAATAGAATCATAATCAGCTTACCCTAAGACCAGACTGAAAAACACATCCAAACACCCCTTAAAGTCTAGTGAATCTAAAATTTCATCGGTAAAATTGTTAAATATAACAAACAACATAAGAAAAAACAGGAGGAATATGAGGATTAGTACGAACCCTGTTAAATAAATTTTCAAGTAAACAACAGAGTCCAATCCTGCATGATCGATAAGCTCAGGCTCCGGCATGTGTAGTGCGGCAGGCATCGAATTCAGAAACCTTAAGTACGACCTAAAATCCAAGTTTACAAATTTTGCACAAATGCACCTGATTGAAGTGGATCATTCCTTAACCCCTTTAAATACCATTTTGGAAAATAAACCCTATCATTTAGAGGCTGAATCCGAAGAATAGTAAATGCTACCAAAAATGCAAATGCGGTAAGGATATTTATCCCTGCAGCAAGCCCTATTTCGGAACTTGAAGCCATAGATTTGCTTCGATAAAACTGTTTACTCCTGTAGAATGTTATTTTCATTAGAACATATTACACCAAAATCTGAACTAACCCTAGCACATGCATCAATTCACTAATTTAAGCCAAATAAACTCAAACCTTAATGGACGAAGATGACATGACGTAACCGTTACGTGTGACGGCGATTCTCGCCGGAGAAAGAAAGCATAGGACGATGATGATGAGATTGTGAAGGAACAGAGCTTACGGCGAAATTAATTGTTAAAAGCTGCTCCGGGTGAGTGACGATTCACTGAATTTGTGTTTTTCCAGGCGAATTGGTTGACAAATTTATGGATTTTTAGAATAGAACTAGTGGTGAAATTTGGGGATTTAGGGTTTTGAATTTCAATTTGGGGATGCAGGTGGTTTTGTAAGTGGCGCGTGGTTGTTAGGTTGGAAGAGGTGTGAGAGGGAGAATTTGGAGTTAACTTAGTCTACACGGTATGGACCCGTCCCCTCACTCGTCTTGACCCGGCGACGCCAGCTGCACCAACCCCCCCTCCTCACCGTCCGTTCTTGGACGTTGGCGACGGAACCAAATGTGGGCCCCTTTTCCAAAAAGTTACCGTTATAAAAAAAAATTTTAAAAAAAAAAAATTTCCCAATAAAAAACAAACGGTCAAAATTTTGAAATATATATATTTCCATTCCATTTTCACCTCCATTCACAAATTTAACCCCAAAATTTCATCTCTCTCACTTATTTTTTATAAATCTTCTTCCACTTTTATAAACCTTATACTCTATCATGGATCCCTTCAACAACCCGAACAATCCAAACAACCCGAACAATCCCAACAAGCCGACCCAACCTAATGTTTTCTCGGTTCCAGGATATTATCCGACGCTAGAACCGAACCAATTCTCGCAATATTCATCAAATGCGTTTGCATCATTCCAACACTCGCCAAACCAATTCGCTCAATTCTCTCAAAATCAAGCCCTTCAACAAATGATGTTGCGGGGTGCTTATAATTTCCCACCGAACCCGACACCACCCGTTCAACCCCAACCGATCACGACGCAACCCTTTAAACAATCCGAACCCGACGACGATGTGGAGGTTGTTCCCGAAACCCAACCGCCTAAAGAAAAAGGAAAACGAAACAAAGGCAAGCAAGTGATGGGTGAGCAATCGTCCAAACCGAAGTCGACTAAGGGGACGCCAATCGAAGAAGAAGCCTTAGCCAAGGCTTACATAGGCACGTCTAACAACCGGACAAAAGGTTCGTATTTTTTTTAAGGTTTATCTTTTTTTTAAAGTTTATATATTTTTTTAAAGTTTATACAATTTTTTAAAGTTTGTTTTTCTAATTTTTTTGTTAACAGTTTCTAATTTTTTAAAGTTTCTTTATTTTTTTTAATTTTAATTTTTTGCTAACAGTTTGGTTAGTTTGTTTAAAGTTTTTTTTTATTTTGTTAACAGTTTATATATTTTAATTGTTTGTTTATTTTGTCTAACTTTATATATTTTGTTTGTTTTTTTATAGGTAATAACCAAACGGGTGACGGGTTTTGGTCCAAGGTTTTGGCGAAGTTCCTCGACCTTATGGACCAAGGCCCGTATCGAGATATCGACTCGGTGTCATCAAAGTGGCGGAAATTGAACGCGTCCGTCAATAGGTTTTGCGAGGAATATAATAAAATATATACAAGTGGGCGTCGTAGCGGCATGAGCGACGACGATGTGTTCAAACAAGCGTTGGAGAAGTATAAGGCGAACAACGGTAATACCAACTTTGCTCACGTTCGCGCGTGGGAAATTATGAAAACGGAACCAAAATGGGCGCCGATTCCCAACGAGGTGGAGATGGTGAAACGCCAAAAAACATCAGAAACGGGTAGTTTTAGCGCCGGTGGATCGGACGCGAGGTGTCACATAAACTTAAATGATGACGCCGACTTTGACGAAGAGGAGTACGCCGTACATGAAGCGGAGCGTCCGCCGGGCCGAGACAAATCAAAGAAGGAGCGGGCCAAGGGGAAAGAAAAGGAAAAGGTGGACCCGAAGATGGAAGAGTTTATGGAAAACTTAAAAATGTACAACGAAGTCTCAGCCCAAAAGACGAAGGCGAAGGAGCGGGCCGTCGAAGAAAAAGCTCGTGTAGCGGAAGAAAAGTTACGCGAGAAGGTCCGATTGTCGAATGAGAAAATCAGAATTTCCGATGAAAAAATTCGGCTCAAGGAATGAGAAATGATAACGATGGATGTCGATCAGTATCCCGAGCCGAAACGTTCGATGTTGAAAAAACTACAAACCGACATCATGAAGAAGCATAATATTATTTAAGTCTATGTTTTTTTATTAAGTTTATGTTTGTTTTAAATTTATGTAATGTGGTTTTAATATTAATGAAAATATTTTGTTAGTTTATTTTTTAAATGTTAAAAAAAAGTAGAAGATTAAAAAAATATATATAAAAATGGTGGGGAGGACTATGACTAGGACCATCCTCCCATACCCTCTACTTTTGGGGGATGGACCATCCTTGGGAGGACTATGACGTGGCGCCTACGTGGCGGATGGTCCTCCAAGGATGGACCATCACCATACCCACTAGCCTTACTATGCTGTTTACAAGGGGTAAAACCAAGGGTTTTTTTTTCTACTTATTTAATTGTGTATGATAACGGTCTTAGGTGTGAACACTTGGATGCAGCACACTTTACATATTTATTTTGATATTTAATATGTTTGTCACAAATGCGTTACAAATTGTGACGGAATATTGAAGTTTTAAAATTGAGACTAGTTAGTCTATTTTCGTTGGAAATGTGTTGAAAAGTAGTCAAAATTTGTAACGTATTTTTTCCGTCGGAAAATTCCGTAGCAAACTGCCACTTTTCTAGTAGTGTAGCTAGCCTCGCCTTAGATGTAGCTTATAGGGTTATAGATAATAAAATGTATTAACTTTTATATTTTCTATTGTTTTCACATATTTAGAAACTATCACATAACACATAGACATAAAGAGTAGGGCTAGAAAACAAATGTGGTAAAATTGATCAATTTATGTATATTTTATTTCTAACAAGTAATATACATAAGTGAAGTAACAAATATAAAAATATGATAACGGGGCAAATTTATTCAAAGTTTATATACTGCATCCAAAATCATAAATTATTGTATCTTAAATTATTAGATCATGGTTTAAGGTTTTATTTATTATTTTTTTTTTGTATTTAATTCACTAATAGAAATAGGGGAATTGGCCTGTAATAATCCCACCTAGACCTTATTGGTCATTAATAATCCCACCTCATAATATTTCCCCCACCAGTCCCACATTTCACCTATTTTTCATAGGCAAATTGGAAAATAATAATCCCACCATTGTGAAATTGGCCAATAATAATCCCAAGTCAGGAATTAGCCACCAATAATCCCACCTCGTCCATTTTTTTTG
The DNA here is from genome assembly GCA_030545235.1 of Helianthus tuberosus. Taxonomy (NCBI): domain Eukaryota; kingdom Viridiplantae; phylum Streptophyta; class Magnoliopsida; order Asterales; family Asteraceae; genus Helianthus; species Helianthus tuberosus. The sequence goes on from CM060397.1 coordinate 8,880,333, forward strand.
TAAAATACTCCAAATGCTGACGTGGCACTTTTGTCGTTTAGTGACTGTGGAGTATTTTACAAAAAAAATGGACGAGGTGGGATTATTGGTGGCTAATTCCTGACTTGGGATTATTATTGGCAAATTTCACAATGGTGGGATTATTATTTTCCAATTTGCCTTTTTCCTACAATGGTCCCCCGTTAAAAAAACTTAACGGAGTTAAGCTTTTTTTCAAATTACAAACAGATTTTTTAGGGCTTTTGATCAGAACGATGATACGAGTCCATTGATGTAAAACTTACTTCGAAATGGTGCTCCAAGTGACTTGATTTTGGTTCATTGGAAATTTAAACACCCGAATTGAAGTGTCGTTTTCATCGTTTGGAGCACCGTTTCGAGGAAATTTTACATCAATGGACTCGTATCATCGTTCTAATCAAAAGCCCTAAAAAATATGTTTGTAATTTGGAAAAAAAAGCTTAACTCTGTTAAGTTTTTTTAACGGGGGACCATTGTAGGAAAAATAGGTGAAAGGTGGGACTGGTGGGGGGAATATTCTGAGGTTGGATTATTAATGGCCAATAAGGTCTAGGTGGGATTATTATAGGCCAATTCCCCATAGAAATATGCCTTTTACGAACAAAACTTTACTGACGGATTAATCTGTTATCTATCGGTGAATAATCGATCGGTGATCCATCATTAATATGGACTGATTAGCCAGCGAAATCTTTACCCACACCTGGTTTTTTTTACGGACCTTCACCAACAGGATACGGATACTTCTATCGTCGATCACGAGGGCAGTACTATCTCAAATTTATTCAAATGAATTCTAGAAATTGTATTTATAACATAGTACAGAAAGTACGATAACAAATCCGCGTTTATAAAAGTGTTGAATTTCTAGATGCTTTTACTAGGTCTAGCTAAAGTTCTAAACTAACATAATTTTGTATTTTAGCCATATTTCTTGTCAATAAACACCATGTTTATTAAATAGGAATACATACGTACATGCATACAATACATATATCACTATTTTGAGTATAACACATAAAAGATAGAATTAGAATCATATTTCATGATGAATTGGGTTCGAATTAATTAAACTGATATATTTAGTTATTAAATAAAGATATAATTAAGTTTAAGAAACTTAAACACAAAGGATTACAAGAAATAAAGGATTGTGAAATTGATCATCTAAATAGCTAGCTGTACAGGCTTTATTTATTTTCCTAATTGAGCTAGCAAGAAGAATAGATTTGCATCTGAGTGAAAATATGCTCAAAGTTATCGATAGATTGATAGATTTCTCGATCGGATGAGAATGCGTTCCTTCATAAGTCGTAACGACGACTCCCTCATCCTTAGATAGCCTTTGAACCTGTTTCTTCACGTTGCATCCTTGATATGTACACCGATAATAGCTTCTGTATTGAATGACATACCCAATGTGAATAACAATCAATTTTTTTTTTTTTATCCAAAACCGAAATTTCATTCATACTTGCCAAGTTACATCAAAACAAAAGGTAGCCGGGCAACAAGCTGCGCCGCCACCCCTTTCTGAATTGCAAACCCTAATCTGCCAAAGACAATCAAATGGAAATGAAAAGCTTATAAGTTATAAGAAATATGTGTTTGTGTATAAAAAAAAAGTAAAAAACTATGACTATAAAATAAACAATCAAATAGAGAAACTCACAAGAATAAGTACTACTTTTAGGTATAACTAAATGTTAGTGTATATATGCATATATGTTATGCAAAAATTTGTTTCTATAGTTATGAAATATGTCAAAACTATTTTGTGTATCTATTTCATGTTTGTGTTTCATTTTTAACATATTGAAATGTATAAAATGAACCAACTACTTATTTTCTTTTTTATTTATATGCAAAAAATTGTTGAGTATCTATTTTTTCGCATGTCTATTCACTCTCCGGGTGTACTTTATTTTCCTAAAAAGTGTATCATTATAAGGGTATTCAAATTCATTCAAATATATGATTATATATTAACATTTTCACAAAATTTATTCTTGAATTTCATAACTATACATCAAAATATTTTTTATGATTTTTTATACAAATATAAAATTATATGAATTTATTTTCATCTTCATGCAAACTTCCTTTATGCACATGGATTATGTTATATACATGTGGCCGTATGTACCCAATCTATTCATGGAAACCTAAGACATGTTATTCAAACCCCATGAACAACAACCACATGTGAGCATCACCAACAACTAAAGTAAGTTTAATGATTTGAATTTTGGAAGTAAACTAGTAAAGAATTCAACTGGACTTTTAATGCAAAACATGGATATAAAGAAACGACATCGTTTTCAACATTAGAAAGTTATAAATATTATCAAGAGAGAGAGTGTTGAACAACTGAAAATATAAACGTTGAACGAAGACTCATGAATCAATCTAACATAATCCTCGTAATGTGAGAAGAAAAAAGAACATAACATTTAACTAGGGTTAGATATGGTGTCATGCTATACTCACACCCCAAAATCTAATTCACACCATCAAACGGCCATTAAACATACACGCAAACAACCGTTAAAAATTCAGGGAATATGATTTAACATACAGACTTGCAAATAGCTATATAAAATATACGCAAACAACTGTTTAAAATTCAAGGACTATGATTTGACATACAAACTTGCAAACAATCGTATAAAATATACGCAAACAACTGTTTAAAATTCAGGAAGCTATGATTTGACACAAAGACCTGCAACAACAACAGTTGTTTGATTCACCATCAAACAGTTGTTTAAAAACGGTGTGAGACTAGAATTTGGAGGGGGGAGGGGTATATAAGTACTAAGAATAGGTTTGGTGATCATATAAGGGGTTGTTTGACAACTTCTAAATGCTTAAGTGCTAAACTAGTAAGAGGTCTGAACCATTAAAGGGCTTTTTTTTTTACCTCTTAATGAGGCTCTTAATGGTTCAGACCTCTTACTGATTCAGCACCTAATGGTTCAAACTGTTTGTTTCGTGAGCAGATGTCTAAATGGTTTAGACATTTGCCTCTGAATGGTTAAGACCTTTAATCTGAATTGGTCAAACATTTGCCTCTGAAAGGTTAAGCATTATATTGGCTCTTAATGGTTCAGACTTCTTACTAGTTCAGCACTAATGGTTCAGTCCTCTTACTGATTCAGCACTTAAGCATTCAGAATTTGCTAAACAGCCCCTAAGTACTGAACCAGTAAGAGGTCTGAACCATTAAGAGCCAATATAATGCATTACCGTTCAAAGGCAAATGTCTGAACAATTTAGATTAGATGTCTTAACCATTCAGACTTGGTATAATACTTAACCATTCAGCCATCTGCTCGCGAAACAAACAGTCTGAACCATTAAGTGTTGAACCAGTAAACTGGGTAATTATCACCAAAATTTACCACCGAAAAAAATGGTAGCAAATTTAGCCATCAATTTGCCACCAAAACACAAATTAAGCGTATTTACTATGACACGGTAGCTAAAAGGTGGGAAAATTTGAGACATTTTATTTTCGATCTCAAATTAGTGAGAAAAGCCCAAATTATTTAAGTGGTTTTGAATTGCCACCGTGTTGGTGGTGGCAACATCTAAAAATTTAGGCAGGTTGAAATTTTTTATTTGGCGGTCGTACTTCAAAATATACGCTCCTCGTTTTAGGGTTTTATTGAAAAAGAAGCCCAAATAATGGTGAAGAATCCTTGGCGACATTAACCTTCTGGCCAACGATAACCTAGGCCACGTGAACCATTCTGGCTGGTGAAGAATTAGGTAAATCATTAACTTAATCTTCAACAATGGCTGATGAATTTGTTATATTCATGTTTTCTATTCAGAAAATTAGTAGTTTGTGTTAATTTCTTCAACGATTGGTGCTCTATTGCTTATGCTCTGCCTTTTTTTCTGTTTAACTGCCTTACATAAAGCAACCTCTAGCCTTTTAATTTTTCATCATCGGAAAACATCAATTACAGCCCTGCAAGTTCTATTTTGATGCCTCCTATCAACCTTAGATAATCAATTGGTTAACACGTATGAAATTGGAAGCTTGGTAACAAGCGTGCATCATAATCATCATCATCAGTAGTGCTTTAAGCACTGTTTCTGATCCCAGTGAATCTAGGTTATGCTTTAATTTAATTAAATCCATCTTTTGCATTCTTTTGGTCTAAACTTGTTTTTTTAAACGGCAATCTACAAAGATCGTTACTTGCTGCTGATGATAATAATCTGCAAAAATGGTGGGTCAGGGACCAAACGTTATAGTTTTTTTGCCCGGTCAGCTCGGGTCGGGGAACATAATCATCAACGGAAGTATATTCATCGGTGAAAGTATAATAAAGGAGTATATTTGAGGACTCAAATGTAAGAGTCTTCGGATCCGTTGGGTCGAGTAGGCTTAGAGTGTGTGTGAGTTAGCAATTCTACAAAAGACACACTTAAATTAGGTTTTCCCTTAGCTTTTCAACACCAAAATATGTGTAGCTTGTAGTAGTTAGAGCATAGTTCCTGCTGGTTTTACGTGCTTTGCTCTCAGCATTGACCAACTCATGTCAATTTCGAAGGTAAATGGTGATATTTTTTACTTCAATATGTTTCTTATAGAAGAGAGTATTATCCAGCTAACCAGCCCATGATGTTGACATCTTAATGTCGTAGTAACAGAATCATTCAGTTTAGTTTAGTTAGTAACTAATTAATATGTATGAACTGTTAAGGAGGTCACTACGTTTATCAGAAAGTAAGTGAAAAAGAACTGACTCTGGCCTCCAGGCTATCCACTTTTGTGTTTGTATTAGTGCAACCTATAGGTTTGTTTAAGAAAAAAGAAACCCATAAAACGTAGGTATATTCTTGTTCTAGTGCTCACAACCTACTTTTAAAAATGATTTTAGTTTTCTCTGATTTGCTATATTTTTGTTCTAGTGCTTTGAAGAACTTGTTGTTTAGGTGTTCAATTAAACAGCCCATCACGTCTTTGTTTCTGTGAACTTGTGAGTTTGGTTCTTACTTTTGGTTCTACGCTAGTTAAAATTCCGATGTTAGGTCTAATGCAATATAGGGAAAAAGATTTTGATTGGGATTTTATAGCAGTTATGAGATTAGGATCTGATTCCAAACCAAGGTTCACACGAAACAGTGGATGTGTTTTGCGAAAACTATTTTTTATGCTAACACACACTTTCAGTACTATCACAAACATTTTATTGTATGAATTTGACTCCATTAAGTCTCATCTAGGGCTGTTCTTTCTAACCGTACCCAACCCGAAGAGACCCGGCCCGGTAAAATCCAGACACAAATCACCCGAACCCAACTGCCCTTCTCGTTTGGTTATCCGATTGATTTATAACATACAATTTGACCCGAAAAACCCGATTTATATTAAAAATAAATAATTCTCATTTACTGAGTTTATATTAGTTCTAACTTTTTTTAGTTAGAATTGTATTATAATAGTTTATATACCGATTTATATTGCTTATAAAAGTTTATAATAGTTTTTATATATTTTAGTTAGTAAACGAAATTCAAAAACAAACTTGAAGCATAATACTAAACATGAAGCAGACGTATTTACATAGTAAACAAAAATTAAAAAAAAAATGAAGTTTTAATGTTTTGGTAATCACCATTAGTAAACTAGTTATATATTATTATAAAAATAAAGTTACTATTTATGTTCCTTCATTAACTATATATATATATATAACTGTGGAATAGATAGGATGTGAATTATCAAAGTAATTGTAACTAGTTTTTGTTATCCTATGGTTTTCCTAATATTTATGATTGCTTTTGTTATAGATATATCATGGTATGTACAATGGGTTGAGGTAGTGCTTCAGCTGGTGGTCGAGCAGATAGAAGTGAACTGCTGGTAAATTCATAAATTTGTTGCGAACGATACGTAATCAGGCTATAGATCCGGCGATACAAGGTGCACAGCTTGGAGACGATATGTTCGATCTTATCCACTTTAAACCACCACAGATAAGATATGAGATATTAGGGATATGACCATTTGGTACTGGGTACCGGTACCGAACCGGTACCATACCAGTATCGATCATTTTCGGTACTGGTAGCGGTACCTAATTTTTTCATTTTTCAGGACCGGTACCGGTTCGATACAATATCGGTATTTTTGTTGATTTTTCCTTTGAATATCGGTACCGTACCAATTATTTTTTATTCGGTACATATTATTGTTGTTTTTCGGAACAAGTATGGTACCGAGCTCATACCTATGAGATATGGAAAATTATGGACAACTGGAACACACTTGAATGGAAAACAAAGTTTTAAGAAATAACAAAAGGTTAGAAGGCAAGTGGGTCGAACATACACTTGGCTCTCTAACCTATGTGACTGGGAAACGGAAAGCCGTAAAAATTGTTTATATATCATGTCAATATTATCATTTTTATTAACTTCTAAATTCTAGATTTGTAGGCTAAGGTACTTGGGCATGAACTATTAGCTCATGAGATGTGAAAGCAAGCTCACTGCAGGAAAGGAAGTCGGCCATTGGATAAAGATGCTATGCTTGATAGAATGCCACAAATTGAAGCTATGTTAACAATTATAGTTCGAAGATAGGCTATAAACACTTGGTTTTGAATGTTTGGATGTTTATCGTGTTAGGATAATTTTAGTTACTTGATGTTTTAGCTGGTATTTCTATTAGAATGTTTTATATGTTTTGGAAATAGAGATGTTTTATATAATTTTGGGATTCGTGATCCTAATTGACTTTTTTATATAATTTTGTAATTTTATTGATACGTAATTTTTTATGGAAAAAAGCAGGGAAAAAGGAAAATAAATCTGAATAAAAAACCAATATTCAAGCAATCACAAAATGGTAGCAAATAATGGTAGCAAATAAACTGATTTGCAATGAAAATGGTGGTTAAATTGTGGCAAATGGTTGGTGGCAAAATGGTGGCAATATCAAACGGTGTCAAAAAAATCCATCACACCGTAGCAAACAAGAAGCGGTGGTAAATAATTTTGACCAATTTTGTAGTGGCAAAAATCTGGTAGCAAAATATAAAAGTGGTGGCTATTTGGTGGCATTAGGGCAATTGACACGTGTGTTTTTGTTACCCAATTTTCGGTGGCAAAATGGTGACAACAGGAAAATTGCTACCGTTTTATGATCAAAAGTTTCATGACAAAAGCCTTCTTTTCTAGTAGTTATAAGAGCCTCATTAAAGTGCTGAACCAGTAAGAGGTCTGAACCACTAAGAGTCTCGTTAAGAGGTAAACAAACAGCCCCTAAGTCACCAATTTCAAAACTAGCAACCTTAAATGCTATATATAATTCAGTTGTAACATCGGCCTCACCCAAGTATATACTTAATTTTAAGAATATTGAGTTTTTATTAAATAAAAAAATCAGCATTTGGGAATTAATTTGTTAAGGAAACAAATAAGCGTAAAGAAAATATCAATGGTTGGATAAGAGCCTAGTGGCGGACCCAGAAATTTTTCCATTGGGTGCGGAACATTTTTAAAAATTTTAGGCCCCTAGGTATATAAGTAAAAAAAATCGATTCGTATCGGGTCGGTTCGGGTCAGGTCGGGTCATGTAAAACAAAAGAACATCAAACTAAATTTATATAATCATCAAAAACACGTCAAACCTTGTTACAAACTGTTACACCCCAACCGATGGCGGAAACATCGGAGTGAGACGAGTGAGATTGTTCAAAGACTTCATAACATTATGTGACAGTAATTTAAGTTCAAAAACGATTTCATTCATAACCATAGATTGTCAAATATAACAAAGAAATTCAAGTACAACATTGAAAAAGTCAAGTACAACATTGAGAAAGACAAGTACAACATGATTAACATAACAAAATAAGCAAACCTAGTATTTTGAGCGTGTTTCTAAGTCATCCTTACTAGATTCGTCATGAGCATCATCATCATCAACCTGTAACATGTTAAAAACACAAAAGCATTGGTGAGTACACAAGTTTGTAAATACATAGCATAGGTATAAAAGGAATTTCTCGAATCCACATGGCAAATTGTATACAAGGTTATCTAGCATGCAATACTAAGTGTCAAACCCGGGTGTCCACGAGAATTATGTGCATCCCTCGCCACAAAAGTGATTAGACCGTTTATGAATAATAAGCTTAACAATACCCCGACGGGCGGCGTGCTACTCCTATAGCGCTATATATGTTAAGTTGGGCTAGCTAAGTTAATGACAAGTAGCAAAGTATGAATTCTAGCATGAACTTAAGCATAACAAAAGCATGTATAACGGATTGAGAATAAAATATGTTTGTGTGTGTTTATGTATTTTGTAAGTTAACATGTTACAACCCAAATTGTGCAAAAAGAAAAATGGGTCAAGTGTACTCACGATTTTGCAAGCTTCCACTTGGTAATTCCGTGAAGTGTAAGGACCCTCAAAAATGTCCCAATTAGACCCGTAAGTACAAACCCGAACCCCGGAAACCCTAAACCATATTTAAAATAAAAAAAAACAGAATTCTGGTTCCCAGGCGGGCCGCGTAAAAGACAAGCCTTGTCTTACGCGGGCCGCGTCAACCCTGGGTTTGACCGGATAAGCGTTCCCGAGCCACGTGGCGTACACCTGTCGACCTTACTTGTGACCAATCAAACCTATTCGTAGACTAGGCGGCCACGCGGGCCGCGTAAGATATGAGGGATGGTTTACGCGGGCCGCGACAGGGTCAATTTTCACCTATAAATAGCTTGTCACTTGCACAGTCCACTGGTGTCGAAATCCAAACACAAAAAACGAATTTCTACTGCTCTGAAGTCGAAATTACAACCTCAATTAGTGGGGTGCTGCTACGTTACAGGGTATTAACTCGATCGCTGCTACGATTCAATGTCCGATCGATTGAAACTATCCGACAAATGTTTAAGTGCTGCTCTAATTAGGGTTTATACTTTGTCATTCGTCGTTAATTCGATGGATGTTTAAGTATTGCACTTTATCATTCGTTGTGAGGGTTTAATCTCATGAGTTATCGTAAATGCTGTATTAGTTACTGACCCAGTTCGTGTGCATTGTTGTTTAAATTAGGTTATCAGGCTAAATCAGTAGGCTAAAACTCTGCCCGAGTAAATCTGCAATGTGAGTCATTCTCTTTTTATCAAATATTTTACAATACTCCATTTTCAAATGTTATAATTATAGGGATTAAGTCGTGGTTATCTTGAATCACTGGCTAGTGGGGTATTGTGCACATTACTAATTTTCTCACGGGTTAGGCTAATAAATCCTCACCTTGATAAACGTCACTACTTGGGAAAGACCCAATAATGGTATGACCATCTTCACACGGGTGGCAAAGTGTCACACCCTGGCGCATACTGGCCATAATAACACTGTCTGTCTAAGTGCTGGCATTGTCAGCATGTTTCTGAATTATCCGCTCAGTGTGCTAACTGTGCTTTGTGCATCAAGTATGTCACTAATATTTGTGTGCAATAAATGGAGTGACAGTATGAAATGTGATGCATATGTATGTATGATGCAAAAATCATAACGCAGTTTAATTCGTCAGTTGTAGTCAAGCACAGTCATTAAGCAAAAATTTACTATAAATTAATTGTACGAATACCTGAAATTTTGAGGGTTGTCACATTCTCCCCCCGTTAAGAAAATTTCGTCCCGAAATTTTAGGATCTGCGTCTAGTTGCAGGGGTCTTGGGGAATAAATGTGGGTACTTGGCCTTCATACGATCCTCACGTTCCCACGTGAATTCTAGGCCGTGTCATGCATTCCATCGAACTTTGACGAGTTTGACACTACTCCGGCGTGTTTTGTTAATCTTCCAATCAGTGACCTCAACAGGTTCTTCAACAAAATGGAGTGTGTCGTCGATATGAACTTCGTCAGCAGGAATGACAACTGTCTCTTGAGTTGGACTCTTTTTCAGGTTCGACACATGGAATGTATCTTGAACACCGTTAAGTTCAGCAGGCAAGTCCAATTTGTAGGCTACAAGCCCAATCCTCTGCAGGATTCTGAAAGGGCCAATGTAATGCGGATTCAACTTCCCACGCTTTCCAAAGCGTGCCACACCCTTCCAGGGTGAAACCTTTAACAAAACCATATCCCCAACTTGAAATTCCAAGGGTTTCCTCTTTGGATCTACATAGGCTTTCTGTCTGTCGTGAGCCGCCTCGATGCGCTTTCGAATTTGTGCAATCTTGTCTGTTGTTTCTTGGACTATTTCAGGGCGAACGAGTTGTCTATCACCTGCGTCAGCCCAGCATAAGGGTGATCGACATTTGCGTCCATAAAGCGCTTCAAACAGCGCGACTCCAATACTAGTGTGGTAGCTGTTGTTGTATGAAAATTCGACCAATGGTAAATGTTTATCCCAGCTACCACCTAGATCTATTACACATGCTCTCAGCATGTCTTCCAAAGTCTGAATAGTTCGTTCGCTTTGGCCGTCAGTTTGTGGATGAAATGCAGTACTTAGATTCAATTGTGAGCCAAAAGCTTCTTGGAAGGATTGCCAAATCCTTGATACAAATCTCCCATCTCTATCAGAGATAATTGAGAGAGGCACTCCATGACGTGCAACGATTTCTCTCATGTATACTTCGGCCAACTTACTTGTGTTATCTTTCTCTCTGATGGGTAAGAAGTGTGCAGATTTCGTCAGTCGGTCTACTATTACCCAAATAGTGTCATGACCTTTTGGCGTTCTTGGCAACTTTGTTATGAAATCCATTGAAATCTGTTCCCATTTCCACTTGGGAATCTCAGGTTGTTGCAGAAGTCCTGAAGGCTTCTGGTATTCAGCTTTTACCTTGGCACACGTTAAACAATTGCTAACGTAAACAGCAACGTCGCCTTTCAATCTAGGCCACCAATAATAATCCTTAAGATCTTGGTACATCTTATCCGCTCCTGGATGGATAGAGTACCGCGATTTGTGAGCTTCATCAAAGATAACCTTTCTTAAACCACCAAACAGAGGAACCCAAATTCGTCTCATGAAACATAACGTTCCTTCCTCGTTTGGCATTAACTGCTTCTCCATCCCATGGAGATATTCATTTTCAATGTTTCTTTCTTTCAAAGCTTCTCTTTGCGCGGCACGTATACGTAAAGAGAGGTCTGTCTGGACGATCATTTCCAAAGCCCTAACCCTTATGGGCTTGATTCTTTCTTTTCGACTCAGGGCATCAGCAACCACATTTGCCTTCCTTGGGTGATACTTGATCTCGCAATCATAATCATTCAACAGCTCTACCCAGCGTCTTTGTCTCATATTCAGCTCTTTCTGGTCGAAAATGTGCTGCAGGCTTTTATGATCTGTAAAGATTGTACACTTTATGCCGTACAAATAATGTCTCCAGATTTTCAGCGCAAATACCACTGCTCCTAGCTCCAAATCATGCGTGGTATAATTCTTCTCATGAACTTTCAATTGTCGTGACGCGTAAGCTATGACTTTCTGGCGTTGCATCAACACGCAACCCAAACCTTGACGTGAGGCGTCACAATATACCACAAAATCATCTGTTCCTTCTGGTAACGATAAGATCGGCGCATTGCAAAGCTTGTCCTTCAATAGCTGAAACGCTTCTTCTTGATTGATTCCCCAATCAAACTTCTTATCCTTCTGCGTGAGCGCGGTCAGAGGTTGAGCGATTTTAGAAAAATCCTCAATAAATCTTCAATAATAACCAGCCAATCCTAAGAATTGTCGAATCTCGGTTGGCATCTTGGGAGTTTCCCAGTCCTTTATCGCCTCAATTTTTGTTGGATCCACATGGATTCCATTTCCACTTACCACGTGTCCAAGAAACTGGACTTCGCGTAGCCAAAACTCACACTTTGAGAACTTGGCATATAATTTCTCCTTTTTGAGTAACTCCAAGATAGTTCTCAAATGCTGTTCGTGCTCATCCTTCGTCTTGGAATAGATCAAAATATCGTCGATGAACACAATCACAAACTTGTCGAGGTACGGCTTACAAACTCTGTTCATCAAATCCATAAAGACTGCTGGCGCATTTGTCAACCCAAACGGCATAACCAAGAACTCGTAATGTCCATATCGGGTCCTAAAAGCAGTCTTGGGAATACTTTCCTCTTGTATTCTCAGCTGATGGTAACCAGATCGCAAGTCGATCTTCGAGTAGTAGCTTGAACCTTGCAGTTGGTCGAATAGATCATCAATCCTTGGCAGAGGATATCTATTCTTGATAGTCAATTTGTTCAACTCTCGGTAGTCAATGCACATACGGAAACTACCGTCTTTCTTCTTGACAAACAGAACTGGAGCTCCCCAAGGCGAGAAGCTTGGTCTGATAAATCCCTTGTCTAGCAACTCTTGAAGTTGTGTCGATAACTCCTGCATCTCGGACGGGGCAAGTCGATATGGTGCCTTAGCCACAGGCGCGGCGCCTGGAACTAAGTCAATGTGGAATTCGACTTGTCGCTGCGGCGGTAATCCTGGCAAGTCTTCGGGAAAGACTTCAGGATATTCCTTAACAACTGGAATGTCTTCGATCTTCGGTTCAGTAGCCTTCTTATCCACGATGTGTGCCAGGAAGGCAACACATCCCTTTTGTAAACACTTTCGAGCTTTTAGGCAGCTGATGATTCTTAGAGGTGTATAGCGCTTTTCTCCATGAACTATGATCGTTTCTCCATCTTCGGTTGGGATGCGAATAATCTTTTCGTGACAAATAACCTCAGCCTTGTTTCCTGACAACCAATCCATCCCTATTACTACGTCGAAGCTTCTCAACTTGACTGGTAGTAGATCCAAAGTGAACTCGCGTTCCCCCAATTCGATTACACAACCTCGGACAACTTCATTTGCTTCAACTAGCTTTCTGTTAGCCAGTTCAATTGAGTATGGAATATCTAATTTACTAGCAGCTAACCCAAGCATACTCTTAAAGTCTAATGACACGAAGCTAAAGTCGGCACCAGTATCAAACAAAATGGATGCTAAGCGTTGGTTTATAGGGAACGTACCAGTAACAACATTGGGATCCTGGCGCGCTTCCCTCGCCTCAAGGTTAAACACTCTTCCGCGGGCTTGATTCAATCCTGGGCAGTCCTTCTTAAAGTGCCCAATGTCACCGCAGTTAAAACAACCCAATTTCTGACCATTACCTCCTCCGTTCCCAGCTTGATTTCGATTCGCGTCCCCAGCTTGAGTTGCATTGTTCCCTCGATTTCCATTTCCTCCATTATTCCCTTGTGGACGATTTCCATTACCACCACGATTATTGTTCCTATTACCAAAACCTCCTTGGCCTCCCCGGCCAGCACTAGCCCAGCAATTATCCTTCAAGTGGCCAACTTTTCCACAAGCTTCACATATTTTTGACCCACACTGGCCAGTATGATGACGCTGGCAGGTGTTACACTTGGGCAGTGAACCCATATAACCTTTTCCCTTCTTCGCCGCACCGGTTGCAGCTTGGACCGGTGTGCTTGATTCTCCTTTCTTGCCAACACTGCTTGTGCCCTGCTTGAAGTTCGAGAACTTTCTTTTGTTCTCGCCAGATGACTCTACGTGAGTTTCCTTCTTCTTCGGTTCAGATATTGAAAACTTGTTCAACCGAATAGCTTCTTCAGTAAGAGCCACACTGAGATCAATGGCTTCTGTGATCATTGCAGGCTTGGAAGTAGTGACCATACTCATGATCTGAGGAGCTAAACCCCAAATAAAGCGTTCGATTCACTTGAATTCCGGTGTAACCATATAAGGTACCACATGAGACAAGTCGTGAAATCTCTGAACGTACTCAGCAATCTTGGGTCCTTCCATTTTCAAGTGTCAGAATTCAGTTTCCAACTTCCGAATCTCCGCACGTGAGCAGTACTTTTTCCGCATGAGCTCCTTCAGCTCATTCCATGTCATCGCATAAGCTGCGGCTTCACCAAGAGTTTGCACTTGTAAATTCCACCAGGACAGGGCTCCGTCCAAAAATAGCCCAGAAATGTAGGTCACTTGTTGGTCTGGAACGCACTTGCTCATTCGAAGAACAGACTCAGTCTTTTCGGCCCATCTTACAAAAGCAACAGCACCTCTGGTGCCGTCGAAGTTCACGGGTTTGCAGTCGAGGAACTGCTTGTAAGTGCACCTTGCACATACGTTAAAATATACCATTGGTATTAGCGAATGTGCTAGAAATGTCCAAGTGTATCGTAATATGTTTCAAGCGTCTTGACATTACCATGGGATGGATTGTTGTTGACGTTGTTGTTCGAATTGTTCCCGCTAGTTCCTCCTTGGGAGGCCGCATATTGTGCTATGGCCGCGGTAATTATCTCTTGGAGTTCTGCCTGGGTATTAGGCATGCCTGGGTCGCGTCGCGGAGGCATCTTCTAAAAGATGATCGTATTGGTCAGGTCATAGTAAATATAATATACATGCATATATAGTAGCATTGATCAACCACATAACATCTCAGCAAATAATTTTAACAAAGCATGTAATGAGAATACTGCGATTGAGCTTTTATATAATCAAGACCACAATACAAAGTTTACAAGTTTTTCCAAATGTATCATACAACCTAAAAGAGACTAAGGGTCATACTACCCTTGTCTAGACAAATACAACAAGCCAGAAAAAAAATCAAATACTCAAAGCCATGATGTCAAAATGCGGTCTTCAAAATGCTGTATAGCCTGGCTCAATCGTTGTCTTCTTACCAAAAGTAATCACTGCCTGTAATAAACCAAAAGTAGCTATGCTGATGGCGGCGGATGAGGGGGAAAACGAGAGTAAAAGTGACGACGCATATGGAGCCAGTCCTCCTCCATCGCGCGGTAGGCGCGTAGCAGATACGATATTTGCTGCACCTGGGTCCAAAAACGAGCGTCGAAATCAGGGGATAGTGGTCGTGGAGGGTGTGATACTGCAGAGGGGACATGACCATGAATAAACAAGTGTAGAGCTCTCTCAAGCTCTTGGATACGACGACCCTGGACGTCTTGTTGTATCATCAAAGAACGGAGGATGTCCTCCGTAGAGCATCCAATGTGGTAGGGGTGATATGGATCTGATAGTGGCATAATAGGGGGTGTGGTCCATAAGAATGGCTCACTCGATGGCACGACCGGTGGTGCAGTAGGTGGTGCGATAGATGGAATCTGGGACATGATCGGATCTGGTGTCGGCATGTGAGGTATATCCGTGGAACGAGGTATCTGAGGTAGATACTGGCTATCTCCTAGCAGGGAAAGTTCGTGACCAAATGGATGACGTGATGAACCCTCCTCAGGACGTGGCGAGGGAATGTCCTGGAGATAGGTGGTCTGGAGATCTGTGCGGTGAGCATCTGACGTATGTGGGGGAATCAAAGGAACCTCAATGCGTACTGAGACAGGTGCAACGGGTACTAAGTGTGGCGGATAGTCGTCATCGTCAAGCCACCCATTGCTGGTGTTGGCGTAACGGGGATCTATGTGGGTAGCAAAGGGTTCGAACAGCACCGGCACGGAATCAGGAAATGATGCAACGACTGGTGATTCAGCGATAACGGGATCAGGTAGAGGTGCCATAACTGGAACCTCAGTGACAGGTGGTGGTATGACGGGAGCATCAACCACCGGGGGTACAGAAACAGGAACATCTATGTGAACAGGGTCAGGAGTATGAGCGGGTTCTGGAACTACATCAGGCTCTGGCTCGACAGGGGCAGGCTGATGATCGGCAGATATATCAGGAATCTGATCATCAGGGAGAGCAGGTGCCTCGGTAGGCTGCTCCTCGAGGGCCATCTCGTCCTCCTGGTCTAGGTCATGATCAAACAGAATGACTGGATCAAGCTCGTCCTCCATCTCCATATCATCAACATCGTGGATACCCGGAATGTAACCAAATCCCAACGGTGGAACAGAAGAAGCTACCGACTCGGGAGAACCAGGAACCGACGAATCTGAAGAAACCTCCTCAGACGGATCGATGTCGTCGTCAGACACGACATCGAGAGGCAAATCAATGACTGGTAAAGCAGCGGGAGGTATAGGAGCAGGGTTCACTGCAAGTGGTAAATCCCCGTCAGGAAGGCCATCAGCAGGGTCTTCTCCAACATCGGGCAGCGCGAACGGCTGGAAATCATCGTCATCAGTGCTGGTGGTGTCTGATGTGTAGACCTCTTGCTCTGACGTAATCTCGTCATCTGACACGATCGCCATGGGGTCAGAAACTCCACTCGACGAAGACATAGTGTCTGTAATAACACAACCACAACATAGGCACATATATCAATATGTAATCATGTAAACTTGTTAGTCACCAATAAACAAGCAAGCATTTTTTCCTAGTCCCACTAGACTAATCTCCCAGCCTCTCAGACTGAACTTCCTAGTCCCACTAGATTAATCTCCCAGCCTCTCAGACTGAACTTCCTCAGTCTCCCGACTGAACTCCCTCAGTCTCCCTGACTGAATTATAAATTTTTAAGAAAAGTGCTCAACTTTTGTTTGTAAAAATGTTTTGTACCCGAGATCTGGACGTAATGTATGCAATGTAAAAACGTTTTCGTGAGAGCCCTAATGATCATAGTCTAGACTCGAGAAGGAATCCTAGTTCGCTATGATCAAAGCTCTGATACCAAGCTGTCACACCCTGGCGCATACTGGCCATAATAACACTGTCTGTCTAAGTGCTAGCATTGTCAGCATGTTTCTGAATTATCCGCTCAGTGTGCTAACTGTGCTTTGTGCATCAAGTATGTCACTAATATTTGTGTGCAATAAATGGAGTGACAGTATGAAATGTGATGCATATGTATGTATGATGCAAAAATCATAAAGCAGTTTAATTCGTCAGTTGTAGTCAAGCACAGTCATTAAGCACAAATTTACTATAAATTAATTGTACGGATACCTGAAATTTTGAGGGTTGTCACACAAAGCGCCAGACAAAAATAAGATAAAAGTCATTGTAATCGCTCTTATGCTGTAATTAATAACTATGCGTCATTTTATGCAAAATGAATGATTCACCAGTATTTCCCCGCTGACAAAATATTTTTAAAATATGTTTCAGGCGACCTGCTGTAAACCAAGGAAAACGTGCTACGGAGCACTAACAAGCTTGAAGAGGTGGTTCAATTAAAATGAATAAACATGTTTTAATAAATCAGGGAATTTCCTAGTCAAATTCCTATTCAAATTCTTCCGCTGTCGAATTAATTAAATACCACGGGTTCCCGAAATTATGAAATAAAATAATCGGGCATTTTCAAGTTTTAACAGATCCTATTCAAATTCTTCCGCTGTCGCATTAATTAAATACCACGGGTTCCTGTCCCGCGGCTCCTGACCGGGTCAAACCGGGGCTGGGGCCGTGACAGGAAAATGTGGTATCAGAGCCACTGTTCGAGCCACTGATTTAAGCCAATTAAGTATTTAAGAAAATACTTAATTTTATTAATGGCCATTTTGTGATTATGTGTTTTATTATTTGAATATTTATTTACAGTATGGGTAAGCAAAGACTTTCGGACATCTATCATAAAATAGATAGTTCATCGAAAGAAAAAGGATCTTCATCCTCAAAATACCCAACAAATAACGAGGAAGGAATATTTGTCCGTAAGGCACAATATGAGAAACCACTTTCTCCTAAGAAAAGAAGTCTGATTATTAGAAAAAGTCAGGAGAAAAGAAAGAAATCACAACCAAAAGAAGTGAGAGTTAATCAGGAAACCCAGGAATTAGGCAACAACCCACCATGGGAAGATAAATTAGATGAAAAATGGGCAGATCTCTATATGTTAACTACGGTAGCAGTAAATGCAAAATTTTAAATACCCCGACCCAGTACTAGCCCACATATCATTTACAAAATCAGAAACTTTGTTCTTCAAATAAACCAGGTAGTCAGAGAAAATAAAATAAATTAGGAATGTGTAACCCTAGTATGTTTTAATTTTGTCCTTTGTAATAAATTAATTTCACGGTATGCAATAATACTTGAATATTTATTTGTGAAAATTTTATTATAAAATTTTAACTTAGCATTTTGTGTGCATTTTGCATATATGCTAAAACAGCATGAATGAGTTATCTGAAGCCCTTCAGAATCTCAATCTGTATCCGGTGAAAATAGAAGTTTCTAAAGACTTTACTGGTTACATCGCTGATGTGGAGGAACCAATGGAATTTCAAGCTCCACCTCCGGAAAAACCAAAACCTAAGAAAAAGAGGAGATTTGTAGGTTGGAGACGCGTACGTAGGAGGAAACCAGCCAAGAGACTTCCCAAAATAGAAAATCCTTTGGATAAAGGGAAAGGGGTAGAAATTGAGGAAAATGATAGGCAAATAGAAATGGAAGCTGGTGAGAATTCTAAGCAAGCAGGAAGAGAAATCGGAGAGAGTTCTAGGCAAACAGAGGAATTGCCATTACACCAGGAATTGGATCGCATCCTGTCTAGTTGCGATATCCGTAGGCCCATTAATAACAACCTTTACCCTTATCCTGCTGAAACTCAACTCCCAATAAACCTAGAACCAGCCATTCCAGACCCTCTGGTCCATACCCAACCTCTAGGACAAATGGATGAGTGGTGGACTAACGATTGGTAGTTTCAAAACCTACTCAACAACCCCTATACCTTCTTCCCTCAGTTCGACCCAGAACCTATACCAAACCCACCAATGAGCAATGAAAACTTAGCTGAACTCCGCCATTTTGGCGAAGAGTTGATGGATGCAGGAAATAGGAGGACAAATCTCCTGGAAGTATGACGAGAGGGAGCATCGTTTCTAAAAAGACGGCTGACGAGTGGTAATGCGGTGGTGAAACTATGATTGTATAATAAATAATAGTAAAATATAATTATGTAAAATAACTACAAATAAAACTCGTGTAAGATAAATAGTGTGTAAGGATGCCTAAAATAAATAAATATGATATATAAAAATGGATGTTGGTTATACATGTGTTGTATTGTGTAATTATTTGTATATATAGCTATTATCTATTTTATGCTAATAATTCACATATATTAATTACCAGATGGAACCTGCTAATAATGAACCAGTTAATGACGTAAATCAATCTGAGCAAAATCCGGAAGATCAATTTATGACTAGGCAAGATATCGAAAATATCGTTGCTCAAGGAATAGCCAATGCTATTCCAGCCATCCTTGCTGCTGCTCAGAAACCTGTTGAACCTCAACAAATTATTCCTAGTAAACGTACCCAGGAAGACAACTTCAGTAATAGTGTAAACGGAGGTAGCAATCATATTAATCATGATAATAATGGACTGCAAGCTCCACTCCCTAAGAAAATGAAAGCTGCAACGCCTGGTTGCACTTATAAAGAATTTCTTGCCTGTAAACCAACATAATTTGCAGGCAATGAAGGGGCAACTGCAACACTGCGTTGGTTAGAGAAAACCAAAGCAGTAATTATGATAAGCAAATGCGCTCAGGAAGACAAGGTCATGTATGCATCGCATCTTTTCAAAGAAGGGGCGCTAGAATGGTGGAATACGGTACTTCAAGCCAAAGGAAGAAATGTGGCTTATGCCATGAGTTGGGAAGAATTTAAGAAATTAATGGAAAGGAAATTTTGTCCCGAATATGAAAAGGAACAAATGGCAAATAAATTCCTAAACCATCGAATGGTGGGAACAGACTGTCGAGGGTATACTTCGACATTCTTCGAGTATGCGAGAGTAGTACCAACACTGGCTTCGCCAGAACCGGTACTTATTTCCCGCTATATTTGGGGATTGATTGGCGAAATCCGTAATATCGTTAAGGCTGCGAGACCTCGCACTATTGACGATGCTGTGGAATTGGCTAACACCCTAACTGACGAACTGGTACGCACAAGAGAGGAAGATCGGAAAAAGGAAGTAGTCCAAAAGATTACCCAAGGATTTTGTGTGGGTAATAGTAGCAACTTCAGGAAATGAGGGAACAAGCAATTTCCCGCTATTTCATTCTGCAATACCTATAAACGAAAGCATTCAGGAAGATGCAAAGGGTATTGCAATTTCTGCAAAATTCCAGGTCATCAAGAAGAAGATTGCAGAAGGAAGAAATCCACAGTTTGTTACAATTGTGGAGAAGCTGGACATTTCAGGCCAGATTGCCCAAAATTGGTTAAACCAGCTGATAACAAAGCCAAAACTGCAGAAGGAGCTACCAAGCGAAACGCAAGAGCTTTCCAGTTGACTACTCAGGAAGCAGAACTAATTCCTGATGTGATAACTGGTACGTTCCTAGTTCACAACGTTTATGCAAAAGTATTATTTGACTCTGGTGCAAACCAAAGTTTTATAAATACTTCATTCTGCCAAGCTCTTAATTTACCCTTAACCAACCTTAAGCATATTTTTACAGTCGAAACAGCAGATGGAAATTCTGCTAACATAGATAAGGTTTTGCAAGAAGGAAAGATAGAACTCTTAGGTCATAAATTTTCTGCAAACCTGTTACCTATGAATTTAGCAGGATTTGATGTAGTATTAGGAATGGATTGGTTAGTAGCCAACCATGCTCGAATACTCTGTGATAAAAATGCCATAGAAATACACACACCCACAGGCGAAGTAATTTTAATCACAGGAGATAAGCCACGAAAGCCACTAAAATTCATTTCAACAATAAAGTTGGCCAGTTATTCAAGAAAACAGGCAATGGTGTATATGATTTCAGTAATCATTACCACGAAGGGAAAGGAACTTAAGGAAATTCCTGTAGTTTCAGAATACCTAGATATATTCCCAGAAGAATTGCCGGGATTACCACCTGATAGGGAGGTAGAATTTAGGATTCATCTAATTCCTGGAACTATACCCATAGCCAAAGCACCTTATCGATTTGCACCCACCGAAATGTTAGAACTTAAGAAACAATTAGATGAGTTGCTTGGTAAAGGATTCATACAACCTAGTTCGTCTCCGTAAGAGCACCAGTGTTGTTTGTAAAGAAAAAGGATGGTTCAATGCGAATATGTATGGATTATAGAGAACTGAATAAGGTTACAATTAAGAATCGATACCCATTACCTAGGATTGATGCTCTCTTTGATCAACTTCAAGGAGCTAGATATTTTTCTAAGATAGATTTACGCTCCGGATACCATCAGTTGAAAGTACAAGAAGAAGACATACCTAAGACTGCTTTCAGAACTAGGTATGGTCATTACGAGTTTACAGCCATGCCCTTTGGACTAACGAATGCACCCGCAACATTCATGGATATGATGAATAGAATCTGTAAACCGTATTTGGATAAGTTTGTAATTGTCTTGATCGATAATATACTCATTTATTCCAAAAGTCAAAAGGAACATTGTGAGCACCTGCATGCACTCTTAACTTTGCTAAGGAAAGAAAAGCTTTACGCCAAATTCTCAAAGTGTGAATTTTGGCTACAGGAAGTGCAATTTTAGGGCACATGGTGAATCACGAAGGTATTCACGTAAATCCCTCCAAAATAGAAGCCATTACTAAATGGAAAGTTCCACAAATAGCCATGGAAATTAGAAGCTTTTTAGTATTAGCCGGGTGCTATAGACGTTTTATTAAGGATTTTTCTAAGATAGCAGTACCATTGACTAAGCTAACCTGTAAAGCAGTTAAGTTTGAATGGGGACCCAGACAGGAAGAAGCTTTTAAGATTTTAAAGCAAAAGTTAACAAATGCCCCAATTCTAGCCTTGCTAGAAGGAACGGAAGATTTTGAAGTATATTGTGATGCTTCGAAGCTAGGATTAGGATGTGTACTGATGCAACGCAAAAAGGTAATTGCATATGCATCAAGGCAATTGAAAAAGCACGAGGAGAATTATACGACTCATGACTTAGAATTAGGAGCCATAATTTTTGCCCTTAAAATTTGGAGACATTATCTGTATGGAAGTAAGTTCACAGTCTATACGGATCATAAGAGTTTAAGATACATATTTGGGCAAAAGGAATTAAACATGAGACAAAGAAGATGGATGGAAATCCTAAGTGACTACGATTATGATATCCAATATCACGAAGGAAAGGCAAACGTAGTTGCAGATGCCTTAAGTCATAAATATCATGAAAAACAACGACGAGTTCGTGCTCTTAGATTAAATCTACAATTAGATTTAATAGAACAACTAAAGAATATTCAGGAAACAGCAATCCAGGATGATGTTGAAGGAATGAAAGGACGAATAAAAGAATTAGAGCAAGGAAATGATGGAATTTGGAGATTCCATAAGAAAAGAATCTGGGTACCTAAGCAAGGAGAATTAAGAAATAAAATTTCAGAGGAAGCTCATAAATCTAGGTATACCATGCATCCAGGAAACAATAAAATGTACCAAGATTTAAGAAATAATTTCTGGTGGATAGGAATGAAAAGGACATAGCTAGATATGTTTCTAAGTGTCTTACTTGTTCGCAAGTTAAGGCAGAACACCAGAAACCTTCGGGTCTACTTCAACAATTAGAAATGTCTGTATGGAAATGGGAGCTCATAACAATGGACATTGTTACTAAGCTACCCAAAACCAGGAAAGGGAATGATGCAATTTGGGTAATTGTAGATCGATTAACCAAATCAGCTCATTTTCTACCTATGAAGGAAACCTTTAGCATGGAAAGGTTAGCCAAGTTGTATGTAGACGAAGTAGTATCCTTACATGGAGTTCCACTCTCCATTGTATCGGATAGGGATAGTCGTTTCACTTCCCATTTCTGGACAAGTTTTCAGAAAGCAATGGGAACCCGACTTAATTTAAGTACGGCATATCATCCACAAACAGACGGACAAAGTGAAAGGCCAATCCAAACTCTAGAAGACATGCTCCGAGCATGTGTGATAGATTTTGGTGGAAATTGGGACGATCACTTATCTCTGATCGAATTCTCCTATAACAATAGTTATCATGCAAGCATTGAAGCTGCCTCATTCGAAGCACTGTACGGACACAAATGTAGAACTCCGGTATGCTGGGCAGAAATAGGAGAAAATCAATTATCAGGACCTGAAATTGTACACGAAACCACCGACAAGATCACTCAGATCAAGGAAAGACTGAAGACTGCTCGAGATCGCCAAAAGAGCTATGCTGACAATTGACGCAAACCACTAGAATTCCAAGTTAGAGACAAGGTACTCTTGAAAGTATCTCCTTGGAAAGGAGTAGTTCAGTTCGGTAAGAAAGGAAAACTAAGTCCACGATACATAGGACCATTCTCAGTAATCCAACGTATAGGACCAGTTGCCTATCGCTTACAACTACCAGAAGAATTAGCTGGGGTACATGACGTATTTCATGTATCCAATCTCAAGAAATGTTTATCGGACTAATCACTAGTAATACCTCTTCAGGACATAGAGGTAAATGAGAAATTGAAGTTCGTAGAGAAACCACTTCAAATAGAAGACAGAAAGATCAAGTTTCTCAAACGCAAACGACTAGTGCTAGCCAAAGTCAAGTGGGAATCGAAAAGAGGACCCGAATACACTTGGGAGTTGGAATCAGAAATGAAGCGAAAGTATCCTCACTTATTCCAGTAGATCTCGAGGACGAGATTTTAAATAAGGTGGGAAGGATGTAAGGACTCTAAAAAATGTCCCAATTAGACCCGTAAGTACAAACCCGAACCCCGGAAACCCTAAACCATATTTAAAATAAAAAAAACAGAATTCTGGTTCCCAGGCGGGCCGCATAAAAGACAAGCCTTGTCTTACGCGGGCCGCGTCAACCCTGCGTTTGACCGGATAAGCGTTCCCGAGCCACGTGGCATACACCTGTCGACCCTACTTGTGACCAATCAAACCTATTCGTAGACTAGGCGGCCACGCGGGCCGCGTAAGATATGAGGGATGGTTTACGCAGGCCGCGACAGGGTCAATTTTCACCTATAAATAGCTTGTTACTTGCACAGTCCACTGGTGTCGAAATCCAAACACAAAAAACGAAATTCTACTGCTCTGAAGTCGAAATTACAACCTCAATTAGTGGGGTGCTGCTACGTTACAGGGTATTAACTCGATCGCTGCTACGATTCAATGTCTGATCGATTGAAACTATCCGACAAATGTTTAAGTGCTGCTCTAATTAGGGTTTATACTTTGTCATTCGTCGTTAATTCGATGGATGTTTAAGTATTGCACTTTGTCATTCGTTGTGAGGGTTTAATCTCGTGAGTTATCGTAAATGCTGTATTAGTTACTGACCCAGTTCGTGTGCATTGTTGTTTAAATTCGGTTATCAGGCTAAATCAGTAGGCTAAAACTCTGCCCGAGTAAATCTGCAATGTGAGTCATTCTCTTTTTATCAAATATTTTACAATACTCCATTTTCAAATGTTATAATTACAGGGATTAAGTCGTGGTTATCTTGAATCACTGGCTAGTGGGGTATTGTGCACATTACTAATTTTCTCACGGGTTAGGCTAATAAATCCTCACCGTGATAAACGTCACTACTTGGGAAAGACCCAATAGTGGTATGACCATCTTCACACGGGTGGCAAAGCGCCAGACAAAAATAAGATAAAAGCCATTGTAATCGCTCTTATGTTGTAATTAATAACTATGCGTCATTTTATGCAAAATGAATGATTCACCAGTATTTCCCCGCTGACAAAATATTTTTAAAACATGTTTCAGGCGACCTGCTGTAAACCAAGGAAAACGTGCTACGGAGCACTAACAAGCTTGAAGAGGTGGCTCAATTAAAATGAATAAACATGTTTTAATAAATCAGGGAATTTCCTAGTCAAATTCCTTTATTGTAAACTACAGGGTTTATCCCGAAATTATGAAATAAAATAATCGGGCATTTTCAAGTTTTAACAGATCCTATTCAAATTCTTCCGCTGTCGCATTAATTAAATACCACGGGTTCCTGTCCCGCGGCTCCTGACCGGGTCAAACCGGGGCTGGGGCCGTGAAATGAAGAGTTGATTGTTTCAGGATGGAACACCGAGTTCTCCTACACGAGAAAACGTAGGTGTGTGAGTATTCAGATGATAATGGAGGATTTGGATTCGGAATTTTAAAGTACACAAAAGTATGTATATGAGAAAGTAATCATCTAGACTTAAACACTCGTTTTTGACACTATGAGTCCCGTATGGGTTGATGTGATTTCATGGGTTAAGATACCCATTAGAATCGTAACGAGAGGTTTAAGTCCTTAGATAATATAACTTATTACCATGACAAATAATCACTTGATTATTATCAAGGGTTTGGTTATGTATATATTTAATATATTTTATATAGTATGTAGTATGTCCAACATGTTTATCATGGAATTTCATAGAAGTCATGCATGGAGGTAGGAGGATAACCGTCCTTTAACCTCTTCGTAAGATTCACCAATGCACAAGTTGTCACAAGGACAACTCGGATGGTCATGAATGAAGTGGAAAGGAAACGTACATACTTCTTAAGGGGAAATCATCAATTGAGGTGGTGGATTGAGAGTAGGATAGCCAAGGCTTCCAAGTAATCACACTCATACCAAAGCACAAGTCTTGTTACAAGAATAAGCTTGGATGGTTCCAACAGTTGTGGGTTAAAAACCCTTACAAAACAGAAAGTTTGGAGGTAATTAACAGCTCCGAATTTGTGTGAAACAACCTTGGTTAGGCTCACTAATCATGGACTTGATTAATGGCATAAGAGCACAAGCTTGTTTTAGGAAAATACAAGTTTGAAGAAAGTTTATATAGATTTCTTCCAAAACAGAAAGTTTGGACCTCAAAATGGTGATGTTCCACCTTGGTTTTCCATGGAAAAACTGTGGAAATACTCCTAGAGGTGTTCCAAGCTTTGTAGAGGAAGAAGTAGTGAAGAAAAACTGAAGAAAGGTGAGTATGAACTCACTTATGTAACTTGTATGAATATGCCTTGAATCTGATTATAATCTGAGAATTTGCTGTTATTTGAGAGTGCTTTTAGTGAGGATTGAAGTGTTTGTAATTAAGGAAGGTTATGAAAAAGCGGAGCGTTACAGTCTCCCCTCCTTTAGGAAATTTCGTCTCGAAATTTAGGAAGACGTAACGAACAGATGCGGATACTTAGCCTTCATATCACTTTCGAGTTCCCAAGTAAACTCAGCGCAACGTTTTCCTTCCCCTCGAACCTTGACGATCGGAATTCGACTGTGCCTCAATTGCTTGACTCTTTGGTCCATGATCTCGACAGGTTTCTCCACGAAGTGTAAAGTCTCGTTGATTTGAAGATCTTCGAGTGGAACTTAAAGTCCTTCTTCAGCTAGACATTTCTTCAAGTTTGAGACGTGAAATGTAGGATGAACGTTGTTGAGCTCTTGAGGTAGGTCTAGTCGATATGCAACCTTGCCAATCCTTTCGAGAGTCTTGAAAGGACCTACGTAGCGAGGTGCGAGTTTCCCTTTCTTATCAAAACGAACCACACCCTTCCAAGGGGATACCTTGAGAAGTACAAAGTCTCCTACTTCGAATTCCAAGGGTTTGCGACGCTTTTCAGCGTAACTCTTTTGCCGGCTTCTAGCTTTCAGCAAATTGTCTCGAAGATGTAAAATCTTGTCCATCGTCTCTTGTATAAACTCAGGACCGGTGATTTGAGCTTCTCCGATCTCATTCCAACAAATAGGCGAACGACACTTATGACCATACAATGCCTCGAAAGGTGCCATTTGAATACTCGTGTGATAATTGTTGTTGTACAAGAATTCGATCAAAGGCAAGTGCATATCCCAGTTGCCACCAAATTACGCATGAATGAAGCATATCCTCTAGAGTTTGGATAGTACGCTCGGTTTGTCCGTCAAACTGAGGATGAAAAGCGGTGCTAAGGTTAAGGATAGTACCCATAACGGATTGAAAAGTTTGCCAAAGACGAGACGTAAAGCGACCATCACGATCAGAAATGATGTCAATGGGGATACCATGATGACAAATGATTTCATCCGTGTAGATACGAGCCAATCTCTCCACTTTGTAATCTTCAACGAATGGGGATAAAGTGAGCGAATTTGGTCAATCGGTCAATGATCACCAAAATAATGCCATGACCTGAAGAAGTACGAGGAAGCTTAGTAATAAAGTCCATCGCGATGCTCTCCCATTTCCAGACAAGAATTTATGGTTGTTCGAGCAAGCCAGAGGGACGTTGATATTCAGCTTTAACCTTTGAACAATTGAGACATTTCGAAACGAAGGTGGTAATATATTTCTTCATTCTAGGCCACCAATAGGACGCACGCATATCGTGGTACATCTTATCAGCACCAGGGTGAATAGAATATCTCGATTTGTGTGCCTCCTTCATCAGAAAGTCTCGTAGGTTTCGCGATTAGGAATCCAGATGCGATTGAGATGATATAAAATACCATCGGATTTAGACACAAGACTCTCTTCAGCACCACATTGCATCTCGTTGTAGAGGTTACCCTCATTAACGGACGCATATTGAGCTTCACGAATGCGGTTTTGAAGATCATTGATGAGTTGGAGACAAAGAATTCCCTTAACATGAGTCTTACAGCTAAGTGTGTCAGCTACTACATTCGCCTTACTGGATGGTAGCGAATTTCACAATCGTAGTCGTTTAACAACTCTACCCAACGACGTTAATGCATGTTCACTTCCTTTTGGTTGAAGATGTGTTGAAGGCTCTTATGGTCGGTGAAGACCACACACTTAGTTCCATAAAGGTAGTGTCACCTTATCTTCAAGGAAAAAACAATTGTGCCAAGTTCAAGGTCGTGCGTATTGTAGTTTTTCTCATGTATTTTGAGTGGCCTCGACGTGTAAGCGATAACCTTGTCTCGTTGCATAAGGACACAACCAAGGCCAAGGTTCGAAGCATCGTAATACATGACGAAGTCATCGTTACCATCAGGAAGTGCAAGGATAGGAGCATTGCAAAGAATGTCCTTGAGCGTTTGGAAAGACTCCTCTTGTTCAGGAACCCAAACAAAATGTTTCTCTTTTTTTTAGTCAAGGAGGCTAGAGGAACGGCGATTTTCGAGAAGTTCGAAATGAAACGACGATAATAACCAGCTAGACCAAGAAACGAATGAATCTCAGACAGACACTTAGGAGCAATACAGTTCTTCACAGCTTCAATCTTTGCAGGGTCAACGTGAATACCAAGTTCGTTGACAGTATGACCAAGGAATTGAACTTCTTTTAGCCAAAATTTGCACTTGGAGAATTTGGCATAAAGGCGTTCAGCGCGTAGAAGTTGAAGGATAAGACGCAAGTGTCGCTCAAGCTCTTGTTGAGTCATGGAATAGATAAGAATATCGTCGATGAAGATGATCATGAAACAGTCTAAATAAGCTTTGCACACGCGGTTCATCAAATCCATGAAAACTGCAGGTGCGTTGGTCAAACCAAAGGGCATGCCACGAACTCATAATGACCATAACGCGTACGGAAGACGGTTTTGGGTATATCTTCTTCGAGGACTCAAAGTTGATCATAACCAGAACGCAGATAAATCTTGGAAAAGAAAGTTGCGCCTTGTAATTGATCGAAGAGATCATCAATACGAGGTAGAGGATATCGGTTTTTAAAAGTAAGCTTGTTGAGCTCACGATAGTCAATACACATTCAGAACGATCCATCTTTCTTATTGACGAATAGAACGGGAGCGCCCCAAGGAGAAGTACTAGGGTGTATAAAGCCTTTATCAAGAAGCTCTTCAAGTTGGCTCAAAGGCTCTTGCATCTCCGAGGGTGCTAGATGGTAGGGAGACTTAGCGACAGGCGTAGCGCCAGGTACTAAGCCGATGCGAAAGTCAACAGAACGAGCAGGAAGCGGACCAGGAAGATCATCGAAAAATCACGTACAACAGGAACATCACGCATGCTCGAGCCCTTATCCTTTTTTCCACAATGTGGGCAAGAAAGGCGAAGGTACCTGTCACGGCCCCCGTCCCGGTGTAACCCGATCCTGGAGCCGCAGGACAGAAACCCGTGGTATTTATTATTTGAGTCGACAGCGGAAGTCTAGCAGGATCTTTTAAGACTTGAAAATGCCCAATTATTTTATTTCATAATTTGGGATAAACCCCGTAATTTACAATAGAGGAATTTTACTAGAAAATTTCCTGTTTTACAAAACATGTTTATTTATTTATCTGAGCCACTACTTCAAGCTTGTTAGTGCTCCGTAGCACTTTTCCTTGATTCACAGTAGGTCACCTAAAACATGTTTTAAAAATATTTTATCAACGGGGAAATACTGGCGAGTCACTCAAATTTGATAAAACGAAACATAGTTAAAATTACAGCATAAGAGCGATTACAATGGCTACTATCTTATTTTTATCTGGCGCCGTGTCACCTCCTGGTGACGATGGTCATACCACTATTGGGTCCTTTCACCCAAGTAGTGATGATTATCACTGTTAGGTTGATGAACCTAACCGTTAGAAATTAGTAATGTGCACAATACCCCACTAGCCAGTGATTCAAGTTAACCACCACTTAATCCCTGTAATTATAACTTTTGAAAATAATTGGAGTATTGTAAAACACTTTTGATAAAAAGAGAATGACTCACATTGCAAGCTTAAACAGCAGAGTTTAGCCTACTGATAAGCCTTGTAACCTAAATTAAATGACAATGCATACGAACTAGCTTAGTAACTTAATACAACATTTACGATAACTCACGAGATTAAAACCCTCACGACGAATGACAAAGTGCAATACTTAAACAACCATCGAATTCACGACGAATGACAAAGTATAGCCTGAGTTTGAGCAACACTTAAACATCCATCGGATTGGTTTCAATCGATCGGACATTGAATCGTAGCAGCGATCGAGTTAATACCCTGTATCGTAGCAGCGCCTTGATACCTTAAAATTTCGAATTTAGGCAGTATACTTCGTTGTTGAATGAGATTTTCGAGCAGAGGTGAAAGTCCCATGCACAGGCAACTTATAGCAAAAATTTCAGTTTTACGCGGCCCGCGTAAGCCTTAACAGGCTCTTACGCGGCCCGCGAGAGCCCCTAGTCTACGTGTAGGCTTGGTGTGTCACGAGTAGGTTTGCCAGGTGGACGACACGTGGCTTGGACACTTATCCGGAACATTTTTAAGTTGAAACGGCCCGCATAAACTTATCTTATAGTTTACGCGGCCCGCGTGAAACCAGAAAATTATTTTTTTTATTTTTGATATGGATTAGGGTTTCAGGGGTCCGGGTTTTCACTTACGGGTCGTTTTGGGGCATTTTTGCAAGTCCTTACAGTACCCTTGTGCAAGCACTTGTTCGCTTGAATACACGACATAAGCTTGAGACCTTGAGAAGGTTTCTTGCCATAGACGTGTAGAGAATCACCATTGGGAAGGGGAAGACGAATGAACTTGTCGGAACAAACAACTTCAGCACGAACTCACCTAAGCCAGTCCATACCTACTATGACGTCGAAACTACCCATTTGTATAGGTATGAGGTCAATCGTGTCGCAACCCCAACCCCTGCCCCGGGAGGCGGGCGGCCGCGGCCTACTCAGAGCTGGTGGTATCGGTGTTTATTAATTTGGCAGCGGAATTTACATTAGGACCGTAGTTAGGAAATATTTTATCAGAGTAAAACACCACACTTTTATAATTATTAAATACATTGGGATGAACACAAGTTTCCATTACAAACATGTTTATAGGGATAAACCCTAATTTATTGAAATAAAACTTCTTCTTTATTTAGGTAACTTTTATAGCCACTTTTCCAAGCCTTCAGGGCTCTCCAGCTGGCTTCTAATTGGCTTTCACATTTTGTTACCTGAAACACGTTTAAAACATTTTATCAGCAAGAAATACTAGCGAGTGAATCCCAGTTTAATCAAAACAGGTTTTATCATTTTACAGCATTGAGGGCAATCCCGCAATTACATTTGCTTGTATCTACTTTGATTACCACCCACGGTACTGTCAATCCTGACTGGTGGTAATGTTACTACTCACAGTGTAGTAACAAATTTTGTATACCCCAACATACCGACGATAATTGTAGAATTATAAATACTCAATCATTGTGAAATATAATTTAAACATTTGAGGTTTTGTCAAAATAGTTTACAATAAGAAGGATTAACTCAGATTGCTAATTTAGGTATTTCCTTGTGACTTCCTGGTTATAATCTATTAATTAAACAATGCACACGCGTTAGTATAATAACCCAATTTACATTAGTTATACCCTCCCCGAGACAGAACTCCAACGACTGAGTCAGGCAGAGCCTTGATATGCGTTACGGAGCACTAGATCAATCGGGCAGCGTATCTAATACGTAACCGGGGGTTATTACTTACATCGAGATAGAGCTTCGCTATTTTAGTGGGTATTATGCCCGAAAATTATAATTTCTATCAGAGATTTAGAGAGAGAGAGAGATCGAGATTTGAATGATTTGGACTGAATGCTCGAACTCTCTATATATAGGGCCTGACAGGGGGTTCCTGGCGGCTCGCGAGAGAAACAAAGGGGGTATTCGCACCACGCGAGCTAGGCTGGCTAGGGCATAGCCTTGGCCAGTCACGAGATAGCTTTGACACGTAGTGGGACACTTGGCGGCCTAGGGTGCGGCCTGGTGGCCAAGCCATCGTGCCCCACGGCAGATTTAATCAAGGGGGTGGGTCGTGGCCCGCGAGCGCCCCATAAACTTTGCTTTATTTGATTTTTGTAAAAATTAAGGTATTTCGGGGCCGGTTTTCGTATACAAGGTGTATTTTAGGGCGTATATGGGTGTTTTAAGAATTTTAGGAGGGTTGTTATATCCTCCCCACCTTGTTTTAGAACTCGTCCTCTAGGTCTACTGGAACAGGTGTGAATATTTCCTCTGCATCTCTGATTCGAGTTCCCAAGTGTACTCTGGCCATCTCTTGGAATCCCATTTTACTTTAACTAGAACTAATCTCTTATTTTTTGAGATTCTTGATCTTTCTGTCTTCAATTTGTAGGGGTTTCTCTCCAAACTTAAGTTTCTCATTTACCTCTATGTCCTTAAGAGGTACCACTAATGATTCATCTGCTAAACATTTCTTGAGATTACATACATGAAATACATCATGTATTCCTGTCATTTCCTCTGGCTGTTGTAGCTGGTAAGCTACTGGTCCTATCCTTCTAATAATCTCAAAAGGTCCAAGATACCTGGGGCTTAGCTTTCCCCTTTTGATGAATCTGACCACTCCTTTCCAAGGAGAAACTTTTAATAATACCTTATCTCCTACTTGAAATTCCAATGGTTTTCGCCTATTATCAGCATAACTCTTTTGTCGATCGCGTGCTGCTTTTAGTCTTTCCTTGACTTGAATAATCTTGTCCGTAGTTTCTTGTACTATTTCTGGTTTGGACAGTTGCTTTTCTCCAATTTCTGCCCAACAGACTGGAGTTCGGCACTTTCTTCCATAAAGTGCCTCTAATGGTGCGGCATTGATACTAGTATGATAGCTGTTATTATAGGAAAATTCTATTAATGGTAGGTGATCGTCCCAATTTCCTTCGAAATCAATTACACAAGCTCTAAGCATATCTTCCATTGTCTGAATTGTCCTTTCGCTTTGTCCGTCCATTTGAGGATGATAAGCTGTGCTTAGATTTAACTTGGTTCCCATTGCTTTTTGGAAATAGTCCAAAAATGAGAACTAAAACGGCTATCTCTATCAGAAACAATAGATAAAGGAATTCCATGTAATGAAACTATTTCATTTACATACAACTCATACTGAAAGTTTCCTTCATTGGTAAGAAATGAGCAGACTTGGTTAATCTGTCAACAATCACCCAGATTGTATCATTTCCTTTTCGTGTCTTGGGTAATTTGGTAACAAAGTCCATTGTTATCAATTCCCATTTCCATATTGGCATTTCTCGTTGCTGCAATAAACCTGAGTGTTTCTGATGTTCAGCTTTTACCTGTGAATAGGTTAAGCACTTGGTGAATAATGCCCCACCCTTGGGCATTTTCCGCCATGTGGCAGTACAGTCAGCAAGGGGCATTATTGGCCGTTTTTTTTCTTTCTAAAATGGGTGTAGTAGAGATGTGGGCATCATGTTAAAAGGGTGTAGAGAATTAAATAAAAATAAAAAACCCAACAATAAAAGCTATTGGCCAAAAAAAGGATGATTAAATGTGATTGGCCCTTCAAATTTGCACAAAGCGTGATTTTAAAAACTCTTGGGGGCTTTTTTGAACAATAACGCCTAATAATGCCTAGGGGTGGGGGTGGGCGTGTTTGAAGATGAAAAACGCCAAAATTTGCACCACTACGCATGGTCTAATAACCGAATTACTGTCAAGTTAGCCAACACATATAATTAGAGACTTAAATAAAACATAAACGAAATTATATATATATTTATATATATACATATACATATACATATACATATATATATATATAGGTAAAGTGTAAAATACAAATGCGCTTATCGTACGATACGTACGCGATCATCCCAGCCGTTCGATCAGGTGCGGATCTGATGCGAATTCAATCTTCGCATTTATAAAAAGGCAAATGAAATCGCATGGCTTGAAAATGCAATGAAATCGCATGTTTGAAATCCCATGCAAATGAAATCGCATATGAAAAAATGGTTAGCATGGGGTAATGTGAAAAATGGCATGGGGTGTGTAGATGGACAAAATCGCATGTGGAAGATTGAATATCGCATGTGAAAAAATGGCTAGCATGGAGTAGTGTGAAAAATGGCATGGGTGTGTAGAATCGCATGTGGAAGATTGAATATCGCATAGAAAAAATGGCTAGCATGGGGTAATGTGAAAAATGGCATGGGGTGTGTAGAATCGCATGTGGAAGATTGAATATCGCATGTGAAACAATGGTTAGCATGGGGTAATGTGAAAATTGGCATGGGATGTGTAGATGTACAAAATCGCATGTGGAAGATTGAATTCGCACAGTTCGTACAGTTCGCATGGAGGTATGAAATCGCATGGGAGATGAAGATCTGACGGCTGGGGTTATCCCGTACGTAATGTACGATAAGCCCTATTGTACGTTAACTGGCCTCTATATATATATATATATATATAGGGATCAGTTCAAATGAAAACTATCCCCAATTGCGAGAACCGTGAGAACTCCTCTCCACCAATCAGAATATGAGACATATACACTATTATTTTGAAACCTAAAGTTATTTTGGTAATTTAGTAAAATCCAAGGTTTTTAAAACCGGACCAGTCCGGCCGGGATCTGGAAACAACACCGGGCCGGTTCAGTCCTTTAACCCGTTTCAACAATGACCCGGAGGTCGGGTCGGGAGCCGGGCAGTCGGGCCGACGAGTCGTCAGGTAACGGTCGGGCCGGTTATTAATGGAGGGTTTGATTCATAGCAAATAAGAAGACAAATGTTACGAAATTTGACCTGAAAGAGATTCAGACGGTTGGCACCATATCCGTTTTTAAGGTTCCGGTCGCGAACCCGGTTACCCGGAAAGGAATCGACAAGTAGATTTGGTGATGCATGTTGACCGATCTACTTCAACGGTGGGTTATCGGTCATCATCTTTGGTCTCGAGAACTACCACCGTAGACGGCTGTTTCCATCGCCAAAAAAGGAGGGGGTGTGGGTGTGTTTGTGGTGATGGTGGTGTTAAGAAAAGAGAAGTACAGAACTACGTGTGTGAGAAGGTGTGTAGGTGTGTTTTGTACTTTTGTGGTGATGGTGGTGTATCTTCACTTTTTAAATTCCTCCTGCTATTTTAATTGTAAATCACTCCTGCTATTTTAAATATACTACACAAAAAATCCCTGAATTATTTTGATAAAAAAAATCCTGAATCTTTCAAATGACCACAAAACAAAAGAATTAAGTAAAATGGTATTGAAATTTATATTTACATGTAACTCGGGTCTTAAATCCGATCGGACCGGTCCGACCTTTGACCCCCAAAGGCGACCGGGTCGACTTCCGGTCCGGTCCTGAAAACATTGGTAAAATCTTCTCTCTTCATTAAAATCTTTACTCTCTCTCTCTCTCTCTCTCAATCACTTTTCAAAACCCAGAAGTCTGTTTTCTCTCCTTCCTTCTTCAAAACAAGATCTCCCTAGCGTTTTTTCCCAAAAGAGGATTGGTGGAAAAGTTATTTACCAAAATGGGTGATTTGAAAAATAATTACTAAAATGAGTGTTTTTCTATATTTCTTTATTTTTAACTAATATGTTATAGTTCTTCTATTTTTATTTAATCAACCTGTCACATTTGTGAAAAAGTGAGAATAAAGGGGAGTGGTACAGTTGGGCGGGAAAATGAGAAAAAGGAAGCCCTAATCTACTGACACGTGATCCAAATAATTTTCATTTATTATATATACATATATATATATATATATAGGGATCAGTTTAAATAAAAACCATTCCCATTTACAAAAACCGCAAGAACTCCTCTCCATCAATCAAAATATGAGACATATAAACTATTATTTTAAAAGATAAAGATTATTTTTGTAATTACTCAAAACTAGGGTTAAGACCCGCCCGCGTTGCGGCGCGGGTACATCGTAAATATTAAATGGATTAGTCCAAATTTTATATGATGCATTAACCATATAAAAACACACATTTCGACGTATCCAGTAGAACTCGGTGTAACCTGTATAAGCCATTGTGATTGGATCAAACGTAAAGTAAATGGAATTCATATTGAACAATCATAACGTACTATACGTGACCCAACTTATACAAAGAAAACATAATGGGTACCAAGGAAAATATGCACATGTAATCGAAAGGGATTAGTTAGAGCTTTCGAAAATGAGGAGAAAAAGAAACCATAATTTGACTCCAGTCGGTTCGAAACAAACTTTACGAAACATACATAAAATAAACACGAAAACATATTATATCTGAACTGAATCATTTCCCAAAAAAATTTACGTCGAAACGTAGAACAACTTGAATTTATACGAAAACATACATAGAAATATGCATGTTAAAATGGTTTCTTTAAACGAAAACATATTATATTTGACCTAACTCGTCTATAAAAAAAGTTAACGTCGGAATGTTGAAGAAATCATATTTATACATATTCGTACATAAAATATGCACGTAAAAAATAGTTTTAAGTAAAGGAAGTATAGGGGTAAACCGAAACAAAAAATTAGTAAAAAATTTAATAGGTTAAAAATGTTCGTAAAACCGTGCTAAGTAGCACCAATGCTACAACCACATCGACTCTCAACATCGTAAAAATGAAATAGATAAAACGGTAAAAATTACACTGAACGAAAAGCAGACTAAAATCGTTGAACCACGCACACCCGTAACAATGTCTTAATGCGAAGAAATTAATCAGAAACGTAAAACATAGAAAATAATAACTTAGTCGATCAACGGCCCGCCCGTTGCGTCGAACTTTTCAAAGGGGAAAAATGGACGCGTTGCGACGGTTCTGCCAAATATGAAAAAATAGAGCAAAAACGT
Organism: Helianthus tuberosus; assembly: GCA_030545235.1. NCBI lineage: Eukaryota > Viridiplantae > Streptophyta > Magnoliopsida > Asterales > Asteraceae > Helianthus > Helianthus tuberosus. The sequence continues at coordinate 8,916,783 of CM060397.1, forward strand.
TGAACCTCACATGCACGCTACGACATGTTAACTCGCAAAATTTAGAACGAAACGTAAAACGAAAAACTTGCGAAAGATAAAAAGTATGGAGGACGAAAGTTGTAAATAATAAAGTGTTGTGTTAAATTATAAAAGATGGAAAACTTTGGGTTAAAAGTAAAAAAAATGAAAAGAGATTAAAATGTAAAATATGAAATGTTTATGTTAAAAGTGAAAAATGAAATTTTTCTTGAAACACTCCCTAAGCACAAGATACAAGTCATGATACACATATAACTTGCTTATTTATATATGGAAGAGTAAATTGCCATTTTAGTCCCCGAGGTTTGTCCAAATTTGCCATTTTAGTCCAAATAGTTTTTTTTCGCCTCTGGGTCCCTGACTTTTCCATTTTGTTGCCGTTTTGATCACATCCTCTAACTTTCTTAAAAATGTCAGTTGTCTCAAGGGTATTTTGGTCAGATTACATATATGTTTTGTTTTGTTGCCATTTTGATCCAAAACTAATTTTATATATAAATAAATGAAATAAAAAAAAAATAAATGTCATAAAAATATATTAAAAAATTATGTTATATTTTAAATATATATATATATATATATAAACACACACATATAAATACATATCATTTCTTTTTAAGAAAAAAACTAATCAAAATCAAATTCTATCTCTCTCTCTTCTCTCGCATCTCTCTCAGACACAACCACCGCCCCACCATTCCCGACCACCATGCACCACCACCACCACGACCACCACCGTGCACCACCACAACCACCGCCATTCACCACTACAACCACAGCCACTCACCACCATAACCCCACCCCTTTCACTCTATTCACATGAAACCCTAAAATCGACCTTTAAATCTGCTAGTGGAGACCCTAAAATCGACCTTTAAATCTGTTAGTGGTAACCCTAAAATCGACCTTTAAATCTGCTAGTGAAACCCTAGAGCCGCCGCACACGGCGGCGACGGAAACGTGGTTTATCAGCAGGTTCACAGAGATGGAGAGAGAGATAGACGCGAAAGAGCGAGATCGGAGAAAGAAAAAGGATCTGTAGCGGCGGCGACTGAGCTTTCCGGCGACGGCACCGCCGTGTACGACGACAATGGCGGTGTTTTATGTTTCCCGACAGTTTCTCCGGTAAATCACTTTCCAACTGTGCCATTTCTCTTAGCATTGATGTCGATGATGATGTGATTTTGTGAAGATGGTGATCGATTATGAAGATGGAGGTGGTTCCATGACGGGTGGCGGAAGTGGGCGGTAACCGGTGGTTGTTTGGTGGGGCTGTAAAGAGAGAGAAAGAGAGAGACGGGTGGTGGCAACTGATGGAGTGGGTGGTGGCATGTGATGGTGGTGATGGGTGTCGGCGGCGGTGATGGGTGGTGGCGGTGGTAGATGTTGACGGTGGTGGGTTGGTGTAGAGAGAGAAGGGGGGAAGTTGGAGACATAGTCTACAGGTGAGGGGGTGTAGATTAGATTGAGTAGATCAGATTTTATAAATATAAATGTGTATATGTATCCTAATATAAATATAAATATGATTGAGTAGATTAGATTTTTATTTTTTAATAATAATAATAATAATAAGAAATAAATAAATAAAATTCAGATTTTTATCTTTTAAATAATTATTATATATGAATAATATAAGTGATTAAAAGAAAAAATATATAAAATTTATTTTTTTTCTTTTATTTTTTAATGTAAAATACATTATGGATCAAAATGGCAACTGAAAAGATTTAAATTGAAAATCCCTAAGACCATGGGGTATGGTGGGGCTTGGGCTGTGGCTTGGGTTGGGCATTTGGTGACACGTGGATTTTAAATATTAAAAACCCAAAGCCAAGTGTTTTAGCGGTATGGTGGGGCTTGGGTTGGGCGTGGCTGGGCGGCGTGGCCTAGCCACATCATCATTTTTTTATATATATTTTTATTTATAACTAAATAAAAAATAAACATACAACATATTTTTTTTAAAATACATAAACATACATAATAATTATCAAAATAAAAAACAGTCATTCTTCGTCGTCTTCGTCGGTTTCGAACCCAGGAATCGTTGAAACATGTTCCACCAAATCAGCTCGAAGGTTCTGATGTATATCCCTTGACTTTATTAAAAATTCATTTGCCGCTTTATCTTCGTCTGTTACGTTACCTTGTTGGGGGTCATCGTCCTCGTAGTAGGTAACGACCGCTCTACCTTCATCCTCCAAAATCATGTTGTGAAGAATGATACATGTGTACATCACGTTTCCAATCTGATCCTTGTCCCATAGTCGACAAGGCATTGCCAAAATTCGCCACCTTTTCTTCAAAACACCGAATGCTCGCTCGACGTCTTTACGTGCAGCCATCTGGACCCTGTTAAACTTTAATCTCTTTGGATCTGTGGTACCGTGTCTTGTGAACGATTTTACGAAAACCCCCCACTCTGGGTAAATCCCATCAACTAGGTAGTACCCGTACACGTTTGTATAAATATTTCCGCACCATCGTCAGACGATGATGACGATTCACTATAACTTGAAGAACTCATGGTAATAATGTGTTTTATGTTTTGATATTGTGTGAAAAAAATGTTAAATGTGGTAAGTATTTATAAAGGAAAAAAAAAGTTTTTTATTTTAAAAAGTAGCCACCAACGGCTACTTTTAATGGGCCAATCACAATCCGCCAACTCACCTTGCTCCCCCGCCCCACGCCCGGCTTGAAAGCCACGCCCCAAGGGGCCACGCCCCAACCCAAGCCCACCCGGGGTGGTGACTTGGGCGTTTTACCCCAACCCACGCCCAAACCCCCGCCCCATACCCCACGGCCTAAAATACCCCTGGTTAAAAATGGAGTTTTTGAATGGAGTTAGGGTATGTGATCAAAATGACAACAAAATGAAAAAGTCAGAAACCCAGAGGCAAAAAAAACCTATTTGGACTAAAACGATAAATTTGAACAAACCTTAGGGACTAAAATGACAACTTACTCATATATGGAATAATGTCAAATCTTCTCTTTGCTCTCTCTCCTTTTTCAAAACCAGATCCCCCATCTCATCTTTCAAAACCTAAAACCCTCATGACCAGTGACATCCCTTTCTTCTCCCCTCTCGTCTCCTGTCCGGCGACCGGAGCTGGACTCCGACGACTATGCCTGCCCGTTCTTCCTCCGACGAGACACTCACACCACCCTCCTTCTTCACCTTAAATCCACCACAAAACCCCCATGTTTTCACGCGATTAAACGGCCGGCCACCATGGTGGTGGCGGCATACGGCTGCAGCGACAGAGAAATAGGGAGATAACGAGAGAGATCGAGGAGAGAGAAAGCTGCAGAAAGAGAGAGAGAAAGACGCCGGCGCCGGTTCCGGTTCTGGTGTTGTTTTTACTCCGGCCGTTCTCCGATGATGACGAAGATGATGTTCTCTCTCTCTCATCTCGCGCCGGATTGTTCGGGGTGAAATGCTAAAGCAAGCGCGAAATCACTGCTTCGGCTTTTGAGGGATTGTTCGAGCGATTTCAGAAGTGAAAGATCGAAGAATGTGGTTTTGGAACAGGTTATGGGTGAGATTGATAGAGGTGAAACGAGGGAAATTGAAGCTGGAGTGGTGGAGGAGATGATTGCCAGGCTTAACATGTGAATCTTTCACTAGAAACAGAGGTTTTTTTTTTTTTTTTTTCACTTTGTTTGTGAATCTTTCAATAGAAACAGAGAATGTGCTTATGATTTAAGTTGAAGATTTTGGAATAATTTTGGGATGCCATATAATTTCAAAGATTTGTGGTTGAGTTAAATGGGAACGGTTTGCAGCAGACTATCCCTGTTGTGCCGGTGGTGTCGGTGGTGCCGGGGTTTGGTGGCGGTGGCCCCGGTGGTGCCGGTGGTCTTTTGTTCCATCCCGGTGGGTTCTGCGCGTTCCGTGTCGAACGCGGGGTTAAGCGAATATCGAAACTGGGTTCTGCGCGTTACGTGGCGTAGGACGGGTGTTTTTTGGCCCTGGTATGCGTAACCAGCATTTAAACACGTGTAACCAACGCCTAAACGTGCGGAACGACACCGAGATGTGTCTACCTGGCATTAAACACGCGTAACCAAGGGCGTGTGCGTAACTGATGTCAGTTACTCGTGCAAAGCCGGTTTCGTGTCGAGCACTGTGTTAAGCGCTTACCACGTGTTCAAGCTCTGGTACGCATAACCGCAGTAAAAGCGTGTAACAGACGCGGCACGCGTAATTGACACCTGAACGCGCGTAACCGATGCCGTTACACGCAGAGCGGTAGGTTAAGTGCTAGCTGGGGCCTAGTAACGTGGCGCTAGACATGCGTTTCCCGATCCTGGTACATGTAACCGGCTCCGAAAGTGTAACCGGCATTTTAACATACGTAAACTGAGGCATAATCGCGCGTAACTGGTGCTGAAAACCAGGAAGTCAGAACTTATAATTTGGTCGAATTGAAGCTTTTTGTGTAGGCTATGATGATTTAAACTTATATACCATCAAACTCTGAAAGCTTCAAGCTATTTTGATGAATTTCAACATTACACTGACTGAGCCTATGCTTACGATTTAAACAATTCTTTTTTAACTGAATTAACTTGTCTATAATTCCTTATTTGATTTGATTTTGTTAGTGAATTTTTATTGATTTTGAGTCGTTGTAAGGCAACAAATTAGAGTCTCTGATGTGCTTTGACCCATTTCACCACGATCACCTGACTCCTTTTTCTAACAACCCCCCAAATTGGTCCTCATTCCCCATCGGTGACGATCGTCTAATACGACCCTAAAGGTCCTGTACATGCTGACTTTTGACATGTCCGTCACTCTGCCACAGTCTTAACTTCACAAACACCGCAACATCCACCGCCGACGATCTGGAGACCTACGAATTCCTATTCTGATCCTGTCCGTCTTGGCAATTATAGACATGATAGATGGTTTGCATGACTGTTTACCAACTCATCAATAGCAGGGCTTCGACTATTGATCGGTTTGTGTGCCCGGTGAATTTCTCCTCCGATTTGCCTTTCTCGGTGTCAAGGTTTTCATCTCTTCTGTTGTTTCTTTTGGTAACTTATCAGTGCATGTGCTTTTATTGATGATTGTGATTTGGATGATTGTTATGAAATTTGTTGTTCTTGATGTTATTATATGAACTTGAAATAGAAGATAAGAATGTGTGTTCAGTCATATCATTCCTCCTTTTGAATCAAATAATTGAATAGACTGTTTTTTGTTACATGACAGAAAAGTTAAACAAAAGTTAAATGATAAGTGGCTGAAATTGTGGCAGAAAGAAAAGGCCTTACGTCTAGGGATGAGCTCGGTACCGTCCGGTACCGAACCGGTACCGAAAATCCCCCAAAGTGGGTACCGGTACCAGTACCGAATATACCCGGTTCGGTACGGTTCGGTACCGGTACCGGTATTTGAGGGTAAAAACCGGTACCGGACCGGTACCGAACCGGTACCGAAAAAGCTAAAAGTCAGTACCGAATCGGTACCGAAAAAGTACCCGGTTCGGTAAATTTGGTACCGGTACCGGTAACGATTTGCTCATCCCTACTTACGTCTTATGTGAAGTAGAACTTGGTCGTTTAAACTAAGTACTGATGTGGAAAATTTGGAATTGGAGGAGTATTTCAAGAGACTAAATCACTTGGAGGAAAATTTGGAATTGGAGGGGTATATGCAGAGACTAAATTACATGGAGGAAAAGCTGGTCATAATTTATGTATTATAAGAGAGGGTAAATCACTGTATTATTGACTCCCCTCTTGTCTTGAGAAGGGACCCATAATCTCTACAAATAAATGAATAAATTCGAAGCATGTGAAGAAGATGAGCGACGAGCCGACGGCGATTAGCGGTACAACAGCGGAATCAAGCGACGATGGTGGTTTCAATGCCGAATCAGGTCTTGATAACGTTTTTTCTAGCCGGCGTCATGGTTTTCATCTCTTCTGTTGTTTCTTTTGGTAACTTATTGAATGTTGATCAACAGTTTTTCGTCCAAATTTTTATTGTAAAATTGAAGTTTATTTTGTTATAGTGTGATGGTGATGAACTGTAATGAGGAACGGGTATTGGGACTAATATTACGAGACTTTTTTTTTATTATGATTATGAAATGTAGGTGGTATGCTATCTGTTTCATTTGTTTGTTATGAGAATAATTGTAGAGTCCTAAGTAGCTTTTTTTATTGCATTCAAACTAGGGGGGTTACATTTAGCTGCTAAACTACAATAAGCTGAACTTATTAATTCCACTTCTTTATTTAAAAATCTTGGTTGACAACTAAACCCTACCGCGTTCGTTCGTATATATTGCGTCGTAATTTGTAACCCCTAGCCGCATCGCGATGGATGCTTCACCTAGTGACAATTAATTATTAAATCACAAACACATTTAATAATCTACAATTGTACGCACCTTGAAACCCTCCTTAAGTCTTGCACGTCAAATGGGTTTCATTGTTCGGAATTCCCAACACGATACATATTGAGATTTCATGTTTCTAAAGTCAGTATTGAAATCAGGTCTCATATCTTTTGATTATATTGATTCTAACATCTGGTTTCCTATAGATATATAGATATTTTGATTTTATTGATTCTATCAACTGGTTTCAATCATACTATTAAATTAAGCTATTATATATATATTGTTGACGAAGATTCATGAATAGTAATTTTAATTTTATAATAATATAAAGTTTTTTTAAATTATTTATTATTTTAATAGTGTAATACTTAATTATTATATTTGCTTTTCACTTTTTGAATATATTTTCTTTTCATAAACCATATTTTCTCTATTACTTATTTTCTATTTTTAATAATTATTTTTTCCTTTCTAAATCATATTTCCTTTTTAAGTTAATTAGATATTTTATTAATAACTTAGATTCATTATTTTTTCCCTTGACATTCCCGTAAAAGTTTTGTTAAAAACAAACATGTATTCAAAATAGAGTATGTATGTATTTAGTTTGGCTTTCTAAACAAAATGCTTCTTTTTCAAATAAATTTTATTTTACCTTATCATTTGCTCCGTTTCGCTGCAAGGCGCGACGTCAACAAATCTAGTTATATTTCATCATCAAAAATTCTTTAAACATAGTGGGTAGGTGACAATATAGTCGGTCGGAAATTAGTGCAATGTGGACTCCACTCAGCAATACTTTAATTCTTACTTTTTAAACTTTGATTAACATTACATATTATAAATTAGAAATATCTTTGTGCTTCATAGAATCTACTCCTAGGGAGTCTTTCAAAAAAAAAAAAAAAGATTTTTCACTACTAACTCAAATGTTTACATTTTTTTGCATTTTAAGCTTTTTGTTTGTTTATTTTGAACCCAAAACTTTTCATCTTTTACAATTTAACCCCAACACATTTTTATTTTCAACTTTGATCCACGTATTTTTCATCTTTTGAAAATTTTTTGTTTTACGTTTCGTTCGAATTTTGCGAGTAAACACGCCGTAACGTACGTGTGGGTTTCAAAATTTTTTCAATTATTTTTTCACATTTAACAGGACCGTCACAACGCGTCTATTTTTCCCTGTTTGATAGGTTCGTCGCAACGCACGTGGTCTTAGTTCGACTTAGTTACTCTTTTCTATTTTTACATTTCAGTCTAATTTCTTAGCATTAACATGTCGCAACTGGCATATGTGGTTCAACGATTTTACGTATGCTTTTCGTTCGGTGTTATTTTTCCTTTTCATTTATTTTTTTTACGAGCTTTTCCGTTGTTGTTGGTCGCTGGTAGTTGTATAGCATTAGTGCTGCTTGGCACGGTCTATGCCCCCGGCCGCAAAACGAGGGCCCTTAGTACTAGTTCTTTTATAAAAAGGAAAAATATGTGTCATTTTCTTTGTCCCATTATATTGGAATATTTGATTTAAATAACTCTAACTTTCACCACTTGACTGATAACACTCTCAACTTACGACTTATACCTCGTCACTCCCAACTTTCAACTTATTTTCCCCGACACTCTCAAACAAACTAAACCCTAACCCAGTTAGCTGACATCAGATGACACGTCACTAAACAAGTGCCACAACAGATCTCACGTCACTAAACAAATGCCACATCAAATGTCACGTCACTAAATAAGTTACAGTCAGATGCCACGCTATTAAAAAGGCCACGTCAGATACCACATCACTACATAAGTGTCACTTCAGCAAAAAAACTAACTGAGTTGGGTTTAGTTAGTTCAGTTAGTTTGGGAGACTTTTTTTTATTATGATTATGAAATGTAGGTGGTATGCTATCTGTTTCATTTGTTTGTTATGAGAATAATTGTAGAGTCCTAAGTAGCTTTTTTTATTGCATCCAAACTAGGGGGTTACATTTAGCTGCTAAACTACAATGAGCCGAACTTACTGGTTCCACCTCTTTATTTAAAAAGCTTGGTTGACAACTAAACCCTGCCGCGTTCGTTCGTATATATTACGTCGTAATTTGTAAGCCCTAGCCGCATCGCGACGGATGCTTCATCTAGTGACAATTAATTATTAAATCACAAACACATTTAATAATCTACAATTGTCCACACCTTGAAACCCTCCTTAAGTCTTGCACGTCAAATGGGTTTCATTGTTCGGAATTCCCAACACGATACATATTGAGATTTCATGTTTCTAAAGTCAGTATTGAAATCAGGTCTCATATCTTTTGATTATATTGATTCTAACATCTGGTTTCCTATAGATATATAGATATTTTGATTTTATTGATTCTATCAACTGGTTTCCTATAGATATATAGATATTGTGCTGGATTGACTAGAATGTCCCTAACAAACTCATGCGCCTCTTTTTTTGCTTCAATTTCATTCATTTAATCTTAGCCCTTGATTAATTAAATGGATGGTCAAGATCACTTCCTAACCAAATAAACTTCCTATTCATTCTATTGTATATCCACCTCATATTGAAATTCAAAATCCTAAATCTTCAAGTTTTCACCACTTCGGTTCTTTTTTTTGAAAGGTACCACTTCGGTTCTAAAGCACCAAATTCCCCAAATTCATCCATCAATTCACCAAAATTCGGATCCTGTCGCTGGAAAGACACAATTCCGGTCGATCTTCACTCATCTCCGACGCGAATCACCAGCGAGATCCACATCTTCGTCGAGAATCACCGTCACACACAGCTCTAACGACGACACACACAGACTATCATTTCCTGATCCAACTGGATTCGGATCCACAATCAAACCGCCTGATTCTACTCCGACACTTATCTCTCCGTCCGATCTGATCTCCGTCTACCGGATATGGCGTTGTCCGGCATGAGAGGTCTCTCCGTCTTCATCTCCGAAATCCGTAACTGCCAGAACAAAGAACAAGAGCTTCTTCGTGTTGATAAAGAGCTCGGCAATATCCGCACTCGTTTCAAAAACGAAAAGGTTACTTTCCTCTTTTATATATCTGCTATAAGTATTTGAATACTTTTATTTTTGATATATGCATTTTGCACAGTGGCTAGTGTAACTGAAATTGTGAATTAGTTTAGGTTAAATGTTAAGCCAAGTGAATTTTGCAAGTTAGGTTAGGTTAGGTTTAGGTTGATTGAGGGAAATTTTGCAAGGGGATCGTTTGTAATTGAACTCAATTGACCTAAAAAGGTTGAGTCAACGTAGCTGAGAGATTCAGAATGCTTAATTGTGAATAGAAATAGTGTGTATGTGAGATGAGGATATTTGAAATAAGATTGTTGATTAGTGTGACATGAATTGAAATTTGAAAATAAGTTGTGTTTACGTAGCTGAGATGATTTAGTCATGTTTACGGCACTCATTTGGATGCATTAAGATCTGGGAGGTGTAGAACCACTCTTTACATCTCTCACTGGATACATGCAGTTAATATCCGCCGGTCTTCTGGTGAGATATTGGTGCAAAAGATCGGTCAGAATATTGCTACCGGTATTATCTAATGAGTTAATGTGATACAAATATGCTAGTTTATGGACCTTTAAGGAACCCATACTGTGCCTACATGGCTACACGTCATCTAATGAGTTAATGCGTGACAATGCTTTTGAAAGTATGTTCTGTGTATAGAGGCAACCCTTGATAGTATCTAATGCAACTTTATTAATATGGTAATCTGCAGTGCTTCAATGTGTGAGACAGTATGCGGGTCATAGTTTGGAGCAATGCAAAGGTATCATGCTACCAACTGCACTAGTGCAGTCAATAACAGTGCAGTTGGTGGCTCATTAGGCAGAGATACGTCTCGAGCGGAGTCATCTGCACTTCCAGCTAACTTTCAATCAAATAGGTATTCAACATATATGCAATATTCATAAAGTGTATATGTTGTATATATGTATCTTTTGTTTACATCTGGGAAGCAAGCGACTTAATTTTGCTAACTTTCAAAGTGTATTTTCTTTATCTGGGAAGCAAGCGACTTAATTTTGCTTTGTTTTCTGTTTTTATTTTTCAGACTCCCTTCACAACTCGCACCATACAAATTGAGGTGTGAGAAAGATCCCCTGAATTCAAGGTAGTTTCGATGTCCATTCATTTCTGCAATGTGTATCTTAGCAAGTACTTTCACAAGATTTATATGTTATTTTGATATTAATAGCGGGTGTTTTATCGAACTCGTTTTGCATACTATTAAATTGTTTTTGAATTTTGATTTATTATTTTTCTGTTTTTAGGCTTCCACCACCCGACTTTCACCCGCCAACTACAAATTGCCCCGAGGAGACACTTACAAAGGACTATGTGCTTGCTGGATACAGAGAGACAGTTGAAGGACTTGAGGTATGCTGTAAAAACTGTTAATTTAGTTTTAACTCATATTAATTAATCTCTATAATTATTTGCAACTATTTTGTACGTTAATTTTACAGGAGTCCAGAGAGATATCTTTATCACAGATTTCAACTTTCACCAAGCCCGTTATTCTAAAGTGCAAAGAGGTAAACGTTTTATAATTTTGATGCCTTTCAGTTATCAAATTACTCTGACCTGAGACATTAATCACATTATGATATTCTGTAGGCAATCAGAAAATATCACAGAGCAATTAATGAATCTCGTGCTAAAAAACGCAAGGTATTAAATATTGATTATGCTTCCATCTATGATATATATCATTATATTGCAATCTATATATAATGTAACTACTTTAGCCAGTATGTATTGATATTAAATGTTAAGTTGAATGCTTCAAGTATATTTACGTATGCAGGCTGGTCAAGTTTATGGAGTCCCTCTTACCTCTAATTTGTTGAGTAAGGCGTATTCCCAGAACAGAAAGCCAGCGGTGAAGATTTTCGGAAGAAATGGATTGAGGTTTGTCTTTCAGTTTTAGTTTAAAGTATAATCGTTTTGATATTTTACAGAACTCTTTGATTGTACACTAATAAAAGCTTATGTTTATGATATTTTACAGGGTTTGTCGCAACAACATAAGCGTTTGCGGTCATTGGCGGATCATGTTCCTCATGGATATAGAAAGAAAGCACTTTTCGATGTTCTTATCAGAAACAATGTACCACTACTAAGAGCAACTTGGTTTATCAAAGTGACATATCTTAATCAGGTACTTGTTATTACTTATGTACCATTATTTTGTCATTTATATTTATTTGTTATTGGAATGTAGCTGATCATGAATTCATGATTTTATTTGCAGGTTCGACCTGGTTCTTCTAGTACATCGTAAGGGTCACCGGATAGAACTCGGTTTATTTGAGAAAGTCATGTGCGCCCTTGGTGGGTGGAATTAGGGGTGCAAACGAGCCAAGCCAAGCCAAGCCTGAGCTCGATTAACTTATGAGAGCTCGAGCTCGGCTCGTTTGTAGTTTCTTAAGCTACTCGGCTTGGCTCGTTTACTGTACAACTTTAAATATGGGGCAAATGTCATTAAATATTAATAAAACTAATATTACACTAAAGCTCAATAAGGCTCGACGAGCTTTACATGCCAGGCTCGAGCTCGGGCTCGATAAATAAACGAGCTTTGTTTTAGGCTCAAGCTCGGCTCGATCTCGATAAGGCTTGAGGCTCGTTTCGATCTTTTTCTCGAGCCTAAACGTTCTGATTACATTAAGATGTTTGTTCTTGATGAGGCTGATGAAATGCTTTCAATGGGGTTCAAGGATCCGGTATGTATGGTCAAATTACATTTTACTAGTCAGTGTCTAACAAGGATCCGGTATGTATGGTCAAGGTTCATGTTGGCGTGTTCTCCGCAACAAACCGGTTAGGATTCTTGTGAAGCGTGATGAACTCACTTTGGAAGGTATCAAAGAGTTCTATATGAGAAAGAAGACTGGAAACTTGAAACACTCCGTAACCTTTACGAGCATGTTAGTTTTGTGGTTTAAAAACATTAGAACTATGTATTATTTTCGAAGTAAAGTGAATTTGATGCAGGTTTTTTAATCTTTTCTATATATTTTTTCTGATGATTTTTCATGTATTTTTTCAGCAAAAAAAAAACACACACAAATTGATATAGAATTAAATTTTCCATTTTTTTGATTTTTTAATAAATATGTCGTTACAAATGCGTTGCAAATATATTAAGAGATAGCGTAGGAAATGCGTTACAAATAAATTTCTAACGCCATGTCTCCGTTGCAAATACGTCACAAATCTTATACAAGAGTAGTTAAGGAATCGTAGGAAATGTGTTGCAAATTTCCAACACAATATTTCCGTTGCAAATAAGTTGAAATTTGTGTAGTAAATGCGTTGCAAAAAGTTTTCCACTGGGCTTTTTCCAACATTAGGTTTTTGTGACAAATGCGTTGCAAATTCAGATTTGCGAAGCAATTGTGATGGAAAAACACGTTGTAAAGTTTCATTTTTCTAGTAGTGCTACTAACTCAAATGTTTACATTTTTGCATTTTAAGCTTTTTGTTTTTTTTTATTTGTAACCCAAAACTTTTCATCTTTTACAATTTAACCCCAACACATTTTTATTTTCAACTTTGATCCACGTATTTTTCATCTTTTGCAAATTTTTTGTTTTACGTTTCGTTCGAATTTTGCGAGTAAACACGCCGTAACGTACGTGTGGGTTTCAAAAAATTTTCGATTATTTTTTCACATTTGACAGGACCGTCACAACGCGTCTATTTTTCCCTGTTTAATAGGTTCGTCGTAACGCGCGTGGTCTTAGATCGACTTAGTTACTTTTTTCTATTTTTACATTTCAGTCTAATTTCTTAGCATTAACATGTCGCAACTGGCATACGTGGTTCAACGATTTTACGTATGCTTTTCGTTCGGTGTTATTTTTTCCTTTTCATTTATTTTGTTTTTACGAGCTTTTCCAGTGTTGTTGGTCGCTGGTAGTTGTGTAGCATTAGTGCTACTTGGCACGGTCTATGCCCCCGGCCGCAACGCGAGGGCCTTTAATACTAGTTCTTTTATAAAAAGGAAAAATAGGTATCATTTTCTTTGTCCCATTATATTGGAATATTTGATTTAAATAACTCTAACTTTCACCACTTGACTGATAACACTCTCAACTTACGACTTGTACCTCGTCACTCCCAACTTTCAACTTATTTTCCCCTGACACTCTCAAACAAACTAAACCCTAACCCAGTTAGCTGACATCAGATGACACGTCACTAAACAAATGCCACAATAGATCTCACGTCACTAAACAAATGCCACATCAAATGTCACGTCACTAAATAAGTTACAGTCAGATGCCACGATATTAAAAAGGCCACGTCAGATGCCACATCACTACATAAGTGTCACTTCAGCAAAAAAAAACTAACTGAGTTGGGTTTAGCTATTTCAGTTAGTTTGGGAGTGTCATAGAAAAATAAGTTGAAAATTTGGAGTGACATGATACAATTCGTAAGTTGAGAGTTATATCGATCAAATAATGAAAGTTAAGATTATTTAAATCCAATAACCCTGTTAAATTTGATAAACATAAATGATTCTAGATTGTTTGAATCTTGGGTTTCTCTATATAATAAAATTGATTTAGCATTAAACACACCCCTAATATTATATACCATCAAACATAATTCCTTATCAAACAAGCAGTTAAAAAGTTATAAAATACCTTGTATTCTTTTATAAAAAGGAAAAATAGGTGTCACCAGTCAAAATCACTAAACTTGTTGACAAAGTTTTAAATAGGTGGATGAAACTAAAAACCATCATACTAAAAACGACAGTCAACGATGACTAAATGACCACTTGTTTTAAAGAATTTCAAAGAAAGATGAAGGAATCCAATGTGAAAATTTCATGAAATTTCCTCTCTATGACTTTTCCTGGAGTGTGAAATTTCTCAAATATATTATATATGTGATGCCCATTGACACATCTCAGCTGCTCAAACCACATCTCTCTTTTTGGTGATCTCCACTGCTTGCCTTTATACTCATTCCAAACATATTCCATCTACAAATCAATGGCCTCTTCATCCTCCGCTTCTCACTCAGTTCCTGCCTCTATGTCTCAATCATGGAATTATGAAGTATTTCTGAGTTTTAGAGGCGAAGACACCCGCAAGAGCTTTGTGGATCATCTCTACATGGCTCTTGAACAACAAGGGATCCACACGTACAAGGATGACAAAACACTTGCCCGGGGCGAGTCAATCGGTCCAGCCCTCTTGAAGGCTATCCAAGAATCACGGATCGCCGTTATTGTATTCTCTAAAAACTATGCGGACTCATCTTGGTGCTTGGATGAGCTTGCACATATTATGGAGTGCATGGACACGAGAGGGCAAATAATGATGCCCATATTTTATCACGTTGATCCCTCTGATGTGAGAAAACTTAAGAGGAAATACGGAGAAGCATTTGACAAACATTCGGTGGGGGAAAATAAGCTCAAAGTTGAATCATGGAGAAAAGCTCTGGAACGGGCAGGCAAACTTTCTGGATGGGTCATCAATGACATTGAAAACAGGTAATGTTCTCTCCTTTTTTTAAACATTTTTATGCTTAAGACATTTACATTTTACAATGAGTCGATTTAAGTTTTGTTTTCACAGTTGACAAGTCAAATGGGCAAAATTTGATAAATAACAATAAAATGGGTCAAATAAGTTGGGTTTACCAAAAAAATAGCTACTACGGTAATAAGTTACTTTTTAACATTTCTAAGTAGATTTAAAGCGTTAAGTAGTTTATAAGACTCAAAAACATTTTTAAGTAGATTTAGGGGCTGTTTGTTTACCTCTTAATGGTTCAGACATCTTACTGGTTTAGCATTTAATGGTTCAGACTATTTGTTTCGTGTGGTTAAGTATTATAAAGAGTCTGAATAGTTAAGACCTCTAATCTGAATTGGTCAGACAGTTGCCTCTGAAGGGTTAAGCATTATACTGGCTTTTAATGGTTCAGACCTCATACTGGATCAGCACTTAATGGTTTAGACTTCTTATTGGTTCAGCACTTAACCATTTCGAAGTTGCCAAACAGCCCCTTAAAGCGTTAAGTAGTTTATAAGACTCAAAAGGAAGTGCTAAAAAGTGTTTAATTTACTGAGCCAGGTTTATAAAAATATAAAAACTTGCATTTGATTGAGAGGTGTTTTATAACTACAAATATTGAAAGACTGAAGCTGGTAGTGGTTACTTGTACTTCCTGAATTAACGAAACCCTCACCTCATGAAGCAAAATTTATCATAGAAATTCTAATTATTCTTATTTACCCATCATGCAGCCATGAGGCAAAATGCATTAAAGAGATTGTTGGTACAATCTTTGGTAGGCTGCCTCCACGATTTACAAACTTCAATAAAGACCTCATTGGAATAGAGACACGCTTACAAGATCTGAAATCAAAGTTGAAAATCGAGTCAGGTGGTGTACGCATTATTGGAATATGGGGAGTTGGGGGTGGTGGTAAGACTACTCTCGCATCTGCTGCTTATGCGGAAATCTCTCACCGATTTGAAGCTCACTGCCTTCTTCAAAATATCCGTGAGGAGTCAAACAAGCATGGTTTGGAAAAGCTACAAGAAAATTTTATCTCACTTATTTTGAAAGCAGATGTAAAGGTAGGGAGTGAGATAGAAGGAAGAAGCATGATAGAAAGAAGGTTACGTAATAAAAGCGTATTAGTTGTTCTTGACGATGTTGATGACCTTATGCAACTAAAGGCTCTAGCCGGATCGCATGCTTGGTTTGGTGAGGGGAGCAGGATAATAATTACAACGAGGGATGAGCATTTGCTAACCCGCCATGCAGACGAAGTATATGAAGTGAGTTTGTTATCAGATGACGAGGCAATGGAGCTCTTCAACAAACATGCATATCAGGAAGATGAACCTATAGAAGATTACGAGATGCTTTCAAAAGATGTAGTTTCTTATGCTAGTGGGCTCCCATTAGCACTTGAAATTCTAGGTTCTTTTCTATATGACAAAAACAAGGATGAGTGGAAGAGTGCACTGGCCAAGTTAAAATGCATCCCAAATGTTAAAGTCACCGAAAGACTCAAAATAAGTTATGATGGACTTGAACCCGACCATCAAAAATTATTCTTAGATATTGCTTGTTTTTTAAGGAGAAAGCCGATAGACAAGTCAATGATGGTGCTTGATGCTTGTAATTTACACCCTCGTATAGGGGTGAAGGTGTTGATTCAAAAGTCTCTCATAAAAGTTTCAGATGTACCATTTGACCAAATATTTGATATGCATGACTTGGTAGAAGAAATGGCTCACTACATTGTTAGAGAGGCACACCCTAATCATCCTGAAAAGCATAGCAGGATTTCGAAGGAGGAAGATCTTAAATACCTCTGTGATATGGGGGCAGATGCAGTGCCAATGGTTAAATTAACTTTGCAATAAAATATTTCATATATATCTGCATCAAATGACACTTGTGTATAACGCTACTGACACAATTTGGTTACCTTGATTAATTAACACAGGAAACTGAAGTAGTAGTTTTGCATTCTTATGATGTTCCGGATCTATCTGATGCTGTAGGCCTGTCTGATGTTGTTGCAAACATGAAGAAACTTCGGTGGATTCGTTTTGTTAATTATCCGGCATCTTCATTCCCATCAAATTTTCAGCCAAGAGAGCTTGGTTGTCTAGAGTTGACATGGAGCAAACAAAAAGAACTCTGGCATGGGTATAAGGTAGATAAATATTGTTGTTTCACAAATCATTGCAATAAAACTGTGAAATGAATTATAAAATGAACATAGGTATTTGACACATTTATAAGTATAGGTGTAATTAAATATTTCATTAAGAAAAATACATATCATACTTTCTCTATAAAATTAGAGCTCGATTAGCTTAATTTAGATTGAATGCTTTAAATAAACTTTTGATGATATTGCCAGAAATAAATAAATTAACAAAGTGTCTGAAATGTAATATTCTGAAGGTAGATTTTTGGGCAAAGATTGATGAAAATTATCAACAATATGATATAAAAATGATATGATGTTTTAAGCAGTTGGAATTTACTATGCATGTTAAAGAGGCTGTTATTATAAGATATTAAGATGGTAAAATTTGGGTATACATCAAGAGCACCTGCCCAATGATCAATGGGCAAGAAGTATGCCCAATGATCAATGGTCTGGCAAGAAGTATGCCAATGTGAAAGGAAATTGTTGTATACTTAATTATTTATTTGACTTTTGCTACTTGTCTTGAAACAGCATCTACCAAATTTGAAAATTCTTGATCTCTATCATTCAAAGAACCTAATCACGACACCAGATTTTGAAGGCCTTCCATGTCTTGAAAGATTGATTTTATCATGTTGTAAGAGTTTAGAAGAGATTCATCCATCAATTGGATATCACAAAAGGCTTGTTTACGTGGATATGGGCAACTGTTCAGGACTTAAAAGCTTTCCACCCATCATACAGATGCAAATGTTGGAGACTCTTAATCTCTATGGTTGCGGACTTCAACAGTTTCCGGATATCCAGTCGAACATGGTTAGCTTGGTAACCCTTCATTTGCATTTAGTTAGTTAGTTGTTGTTTTGAGTTTGTTACACATCTACAAACAGAGTTGTCTCTGTAGATTAAAGACAAATTAGCTTAGTTTCAGTTTCCTGTATAGTCAACATTACACGAATGCCAAATGCTTTAAAGAAACTTTTGATGATATTGCGCAGAGGTAATAAATTTAATATTACAAGGAAATTCTAAGCGTAGATTTTTGTGCGAGGATCGAGGAGACTTTTAGACTATATGATGTTTTAAGCAATTAGAATATACTTTGCATGTTACAGAAGAACAGAGGTTGTTATTATAAGATGTTATATCATATGCAGTTTAAGTTTATGTATAAATTAACAACTCATGTCCTGCCTAATGATCGATCAATGGTCCGTGGGCAACAAGTATGCCAATGTGAAAGGAAATTGTTGTATACTTAATTATTTATTTGACTTTTCCTACTTTTCTTGAAACAGAGTCTACCAAATTTAAAATTTCTTAATCTTTCGAGATCATCTAAGCTAATGAGGACACTAGATTTTGAAGGCCTTCCATGTCTTGAAAGATTGATTTTACAAGATTGTACTAGTTTAGAAGAGATTCATCCATCAATTGGATATCACAAAAGGCTTGTTTTCGTGGACATGACCAGGTGTATAGCACTTAAAAGGTTTCCACCCATCATACACATGAAAAAAATGGAGACTCTTAAACTCAATGAATGCTATGAACTTCAACAGTTTCCGGATTTCCAGTCGAACATGGATAGCTTGGCAACCCTTGATTTGAGTTGGACTGGTATAAAAATAATCCCACCGTCAGTTGGACGACTCCCAGGTCTCAAGCTCCTCAATTTGTCACACTGCTGGAACCTTGTAGAATTGCCAGACCTCCCATCAAGCATAGCTATTCTCAAAGCAGATGGTTGTCGCTCACTTGAAATTGTAAGAGATTTATCATACTATAAATGGTTGTGGAAAGTCTCACTTCAGGGTTGCTATAAGTTGATTGGTGGTGAGAGGGTACTACATTCTATGCTTGAGGTATAACTTTTATCTTGTTTTTGAAGTTCAATCATTTTTTACTTTACAATATAATAATAGTGTTCATCTTAATTGGAATGAAAACGTGGCAGGGAAATGCAGCTAAAGATCGCTTTATGAGTGTCTTACTTCCCGCGGTTGAACCATCGTCACGTATTTTTACGAGATTAGTTACATTGCAACTACCAAGGAACTGGTACAGTGACTTTAGTGGACTTTTATTATTCTTACGTTATAATCTCAATGCGTTGGTGTACGGCATATATATTATTATTAAGCAGGAGACGTCCACAGATGATTACTCTGAAGAGTCGTATGAAGATTGGGAACCATGGGACTATGAAATGGTGGGTTATGTACCCTTTAATTCATTGCGGCACATCCCATGGTTGAATCCTACATACACTAAAAATATTTCATTTCAGACTAATTACGGCGGTCTTAATGTGGAACTTGTTCGTAGTAAAAATAAAATAGTTGATTTAAACGAAAACTCAATCGATTACTCAGAGTGTTGGGATGAAAAATATGAAGATAGAAAGACATTTAAGATCATGTATGATTCACAGTCCTCTAATATTCGGATTGTATGGGATCATTAATAGTTGACCTGGGCACTAGTGTTGCTGGTATATCTTCCTAGATTTTGTTTCAAGGGTCATCAACAACTATTAGTAGATCTCAGTTTCAACATTATTGGGCCCACATTTTGTTACCATTTCCAGTTTGGGTTTGCTTTAGCAACATTATTGCAATCTACCAAAAAAGTTGTAATAAATTTTTTTATTATTCCATAAAACTTCACATCCTATACTACCAGGTTTCATATATCGTTTTTGTTAGTTGTTGCTCCCCTTTTGTGCTGCTATCGTATGTGTAAGCAACAAATGTATGTTATTTGTAGAGGAGGATACAAGACGGGTCAAAATAAGTTAAGAGTTGGAACGACATTTTTATACGGGCCAAAATTGGGTTGGTTCTCCACAAACACTTTTTTTCTATTTTGATATATATTTTTTTCAATTTTAGTATATTGACTATCATACAAAAACAATATTGTTACAATAATATTGATAAAAGGGTTATTAGATTTTATCACACTCAACTATTGGCTATTGGCCGCTGCCACCCTCAAATATCACTTTGACGCACGTCACCCCAACTTAACACTTAGTGTGTTCTGTCACCAAGTCGTTAACTAATCACTAACTTTTGATCCTGTTACTATACTTTTGGGGGTGTCATAGAGATCTTAGGAATGTTTTGGTATGATGAATTGATGAGTGATGACTCGTCCAATAGAGTCCGTTATGGTGTTTGTTACGGTACTGATGTGTTTTACTTCAACAAAAAACATAAAAACCGAATAATGAGAGAGGTACCAATGTTGGCATGTGTTTGGTTCATGTTGATGTAGTAGCTTACAATACTAAAAAATGTTATATTTGAATACAACTCCAAACAGAATTTTTGTTTAAATGTTGATAAATAGTTTATTTAACATGTCGGCATATTCCGACTTTTTTTAAACGTAAGTTATTGAACGAAAATAAAACTTAATGAAAAATAAATGTTAAAAACGTATATTTTTTATAATATAATAGGTGAAACTGAAATTAAAAAAAAAACAAATAATATTTATTGAATAGTGCCCCGCACACGCAGTGGCGAAGCTTGAGATTTCCGACCGGGGGGTCGAAAACGTACACACCCAAAAATTTCTATAAAAAGGGGGTCGAAAACGTATATACCCAAAAATTTCTATACGAAAACTACATACTCTCCACTACTGAGCGAAAAGTTCGGGGGTCGGCCGCCCCCTCCCACCCCCACTATCCTACGCCTTTGCACACACGAACCGACATTGCGAATTAATATTAAGTAAATCAATGATAGATCGATCACTATATAATACTAGTGGGAAACTCGCGCGTTGCGGCGGAGTCAACACTTTGCAATAGAATTTATAAAAAGTTGTCGATAGAAACCGCTAGATGCTTTCAAGTTTCAAATTATCATCAATTCAACACATACCGTAATAGCCAACACTCCTTTAACCAATTTTAAAGTACATAATGTTCGAACAAAGAACAGAAGCTATCAACGATTGATTTCGTTACATAGGAGCAACTGTTTTTTTGAATAAAGGGATGATCCTGAAGACTCAACCGTCCCCCACTCTTTGCTACATAATATAAAATACAAAATTAGGTTAGTATAAAAGAACAAGAATATGTTTGATAGACCGGTTACCAAACATGATCGACAATTCCTAAACAAACAATTAATGACATGTTTCAGATTCTCTTACGGTTACGGCTTAAGCTCGAGTTCGAACTTAAACTCAAACAAGCCAGCTCAACTCGGCTCGTTTATTTTTTTCGAGCTAAAAAGTCGAGCTCGAGCTCGGCTCGTTTATTTTTTGAGTTGAAAAGTTGAGCTCAAGCTCGGCTCATAAAAACTTCAAGCCTAATCAAGCCGGCTCGTCAACTTTTTCTTAAATTTTTTTTAATAGGCAAATTGGATTTAAATAATCCCAACTCACTGTTATTGGCCAATAATAATTCCAACTCATTTAATCACCAATAATAATCCGAACTATTCACTTTTGTTTGTAAAATACTCCCAGTTAAAAAAACACTAACTAGGTTAAAAAATTGCTGATGTGGCTTGCCAGGTCACCTGCCACATCAGTTGCCACGTAATCGAAAAATGCCACGTAGACTACCACATCAGCTGCCACGTCATCAAAAAATGCCACGTAGACTGCCACATCAGCTGCCACGTCATCAAAAATGCCACATCAGCAATTTTTTAACCTAGTTAGTGTTTTTTTAACTGGGAGTATTTTACAAACAAAAGTGAATAGTTCGGATTATTATTGGTGATTAAATAAGTTGGGATTATTATTGGCCAATAACAGTGAGTTGGGATTATTTAAATCCAATTTGCCTTTTTAATATTGATAAAAGAGACAAAGATTAAAAAAAAATATTAACACATTTCTAAAGAATATAATAAATACACACACATACATACAAGCCACTGAGTCGAGCCACGGAGCCGACCATGGAGTCGCGCCATCGAGCCGTTCAAAATAAAAACAACTCGAAGATTCCAAGCTTAAGGCCACGATGGCATGAAGAAATATCTTTTATTTACTTTCATTAATTTTTTAACAAAATTGTAGTTGAAAAATATACAATTGATTATACAAGTCTAAACCACCCTTTAAAATGACAGACAAAGAGGAACTTGTGAACCAAGATCAATGCAATATATAGGTTCAACGATGGCACCAAGATCAATGTAATATATAGGTTGCAACGATGGCAAGGGCTAATTTTAAACAAGTTTTAAGATCACAAATGAAAAGATAAAAAAACTAAGTTATATTTGACTCGGCGCAGAAAATCAAAGGCTATAAAATGGCCAAGCAAATGGAGCAGATTGATTTTTTAGGCCTATGTATCCTTACTCTTTAATTAATAAAAGAAAAGAGTAAATTTCTATTTGAGTCCTTGTGGTTTGTGCAGTTTAACCATTTGAATCCAAAAATCAAAACTGTCTTGATTTGAGTCCCTGTGGTTTCTAATTTTAACCATTTGAATCCAAAAGTAAACAACATCCAAATCAGAAACATTTGGTTTTTGGATTCAAATGGTTAAAATTAGAGACCACAGGGACTCAAATGGTTAAAATTAGAGACCACAGGGACTCAAATCAAGACAGTTTTGGTTTTTGGATTCAAATGGTTAAACTGCACAAACCACAGGGACTCAAATTGGACTTTACTCAAAAGAAAAAAAAAATTAACTGGGTGCTATCAAGTTATCAACAATTAAGATATCCAAAGTTTCACACAACTGAAAAATGGGCCTCAAAAGAGTTTCAACTAACCTTTGTCACTAAGATCGTATTAAGAATATAATTGCCTGCATCACATCAGCGGCCGAACGAATAGCATCTTTTAAACTTTGAACATAAGGTAACAAAGGTTATCAATAAACTTTAGAAGCTTTTGAAACCGAAATATGTAACCTTGACTAGTTATTATAAATTCGTATATGTACAAAGTTCTCAAAGAAATGCAAGTTAAAAAAAGTCACTTTCAATCTACGTTGTTTAAAGCGCATGAGGTGCGCGCCTAGGCGCAGTAAGTGGGCTGCGACTGGAGAAGCGCACTTTTAGGCGCTGAGGCGCAATTTCCAGCCAAATTCAGGCTAAAAGTTGTCCGAAACGCCTAAAAGATCCCAAACGAACCATAAACAAGTCCTAAACAGCCCTAAAACATCCTAAAGTAGCCTTAAACAAGCCTAAAATATCTCTAAAACCCCTAAAAAGGTATTTTATATTATTCGCCTTACTTAAAAAAGCTCTCATTTTTAAGTGCTTAGAGCCGTTCCAGGCTCGGCCTATGCGCCTTGAGTGTGCCTAGGCGCTTTTACAACATAGCTTTCAATGAATCAAGCGGATATACCCAGAGGGCACTGCCTACATTACTCTATAATAACTTTTTCCCCATTAACATTTTGCAGAAACAATGATTCAGTTACCAAATAGCCAATACATATTGTTAATTTAGTCGAATTCTGTGGGTATCAATGTAATAACAATCTATGTTAACAAATCTTGATTACAACTGCAGAATCTTTCAATATATAATACTTTATTTACATCTACACAATAATTTCTCTACATGCTATAACAAACTCATCAACTAACATGAATCAAATCAATAATAATCAAAACACTTACATCCAACTGATTCTGAAGAGATTTGGGCCGCTTCTTGGGCTTTCTGGGCAACCGCCGTTCTCCCATATCCTCAAAATCCTACTCCATCTCCTTCCGTGAAAGCGGAACCGAAAACTTTGCCCTAACCCTAACCCTAACCCCATCTCTCTCCTCAATTCCACCACTACCGCAGCCCCTACTATTGACCACATCAAACGCCAGCTTCAATTTCTCCTTCTCCTCCTCTGCAGCAAGCTCCTTTTTGAAGTTGAGAATAATTTTCTCCCAATTGGCTTCTGTGTCGGTAGACCTGGCAAACGGGTCGGGCCGGGTCAGGTTGGGTCATGGGTCAAAACGAGTCCGGGTCAAAACGGGTCAGTTATAAAAAGGGTTGTTTTGGTTCGGGTCAGAACGGGTTCGGGTTGAAACGGTTCCGTGTCAGAACGGGTTTCGGGCCGGGTTGGGTCGGTTTGGTAAAAAAATGTTTTTTTTTAAAGAGAGATTGTACATCAAGGGGCAATTTTGTCGGGTTGAAACGGGTCCGGGTCGGTGGTATTTTCCGATTTTGAAATCACGGGAGTTAGGCCTGGTAAATTAAAGAGATGCAACGAAACAAAACGAAAACTGAAAAAAATCGTATGAAAAAAGCGACCAAAACGAAACAAAAAACCCGAAACTGAACCGAAACGAAACAAAAAAACTGAAAAAATCAAACGAAGAAAGCAACCAAAACGAAACAAAAAAAACCGTCTCGTGCTAAAATCCGTCCCGGCTCGAAACTCGTCCGTTCGAAAACTCATGTCGGCCCGAAACCCGTCCCGTGCGGAAACCCGTGCCGACCCGAAATCCGATCAGAACCAACTACGTTCCGATCCAAAACCCGTCCCGGCCGCCCGAAACTCAATCCAAACCGAACCCGTTTCGATCCGAAACTTGTCCATTTCTTTAAGACACCAACCCACATTGATCCATTTCTTTGAAGTTGTCGACCCGTTTTGACCCTAAAATATACGAGATGGAATTTTAATTGACCCATTGAGTGAAAATATCTTACCCAAACCAACCCATATAATTTAAAAAGCAACCCAAAGTGACCCACTTGGAAGGCTTTGGGTCAAGATTGCCCCCTCTACAAAACACAAAATACATTTGCTCCATAAACAAGTGGAACACGAAGAGAGCTGAACTTCAGAGACGCAATAGTACCAGACAAATTTATTACTTTATTACTTTTTTGATATAACAATTTGCAAGCTTGGAAAAGCGTCAAAAGTTTACCAAGCATTCCAAAACCCCTACACTTTTAAAGTAACCTTAATTATGAGTAGATTGGGGGGTGGGGGGGGGGGGGGTAAGTCTTACGTAGGCATGGCAAAGGGCTGAACCATTTCCTCCATTATATCCAATGCCAAATATGCCCTACTTATGTTAAAGAAAAAAAATACAATATTATCTACTTAAACAGTAAGTGAGAACTGGATTCAACATTTTTTTTAAAGAGAGGCACATATACACCTGGCTAAAAGTCATTTTAGTTTAGACCATACGTCTTTGTTAAAACAATAAGTAAACATGATTCACCATTTCATTAAAGAAAGCTAGATGAAGAATGAAATGGAAAAGGACAAGAAGAGGGAGCTGAAATTTACACAGGGAAAAGCAAAATATAGCGCCACCAAAGGACTACAATTATGTTAGAGCAAGGAGGGTCGCTTACCAGTCGATGTTGATGCCACCACGGCAGTTGACATGATGACATCACCGCTGCCAGCACTAACCAACATAAAAAACCCTCTCTGAGCCAACCCGTTTTGACCCGAACCATTTGACATGATTTTTAAAGCTGCCCATTTTGACCCGTACATAATTTGACACAGGCTGCAAAACACATATATGATATACCCACTTTAGATGTTGTGTCTTGTGAGAGCGAGAGTTAAGTAACAATAAGAACTGCCCAACACGGATGCACCAGTGCAATTCAGGTACCAAAAAGTTCCGCTGCACTGATATCACCAAAATACTAAAAAATTAAGCGAAAAACGACAAATAACAGATATAGAAAGATGGTATCAGCAAAAAAATCCAACAAAAATTCCCAAGAATGAACACTTTGATTTGCATCCAATGACCCAACATAAAAAAACCAAATTAAATTGCATAACACTGTACATGAAAAACAAACACATACAGGCATGCCCGCACGCACGAGCTCATATAGATTTAATGTAAGGGAGAATCTGATGATGGGTTAAAGAGAGTAAACCTGGGCGAATCTGTAAAATGAATGCTTTGCAAATCGAGTCTAGATAGAAGAGCCAATACATCCATTTCTCTCTGTCACACAGAAAAAAGATTAAGGGAAAATATTGACACGAAAATACGACATGAAACTAACACGAAATTCACGGGTATTTGGTTTAGTCTAAACAGGTTTGGGTCACTAAGAGGTCGAACCTATTAACATGTTTAGCTAACCGTGTCAGCTTCTCTTGAAACTTTGGTGGATCCACCCGTTCATCCGCATCGGACTTTGCGTTGGCATGCAACTTTCGACCTATAAATCATAACCAAAAAGATTATTACACTACATTCATAAGCTAAGTAAAAATATACCAAAACAGGAACTTAACTCATCATCATATTGTTCCCCTATCCTCAAATATGTTATAAATAAGAGCAAATCAATGACCTTTCTACCATTTTACCAGTTGTCCTTTAACTAAATTGTATTTTCTTCTATTGGAACGTTTTTCACTATATCAAAGTTGTACCTGTTTGCTTCATTTTCATCACCACATAACAAACACTAATAACGACAATAATCACAATCAACTCGAATATAATCAAACGTTATGTAACAAAATCAAATAGATTTCTAAGAGGGCACCTTGTCAAAATCCCAGAAGAAGCTTTTCCGGGCTCTTCAGTGTTTTCAAGTGGGCAGCAATTACGCCATTAATTCAAACTAAAATTCAGCATGCAATTGAATGTTGTCCATCATAATCAACAAATCAAATGAGCCCTAATTCAGAAAAATAAAAACCCAAAAGTGTAAATGGATGAAGAAGTGCAATAGTCACTTCATATAAGTTTGATTGAAGAGAGTCAGAAACCATTACCTATCCACGCTAATCGTATTTCAAAACCAAATCAGATTGAACATCTTCAATATCAAGAGTTGATTTCAATCATCAAACCTAATTGATCATTGATCATATTTATAGCTGTTGCCACCGTTTCAATCATCAATCGGCGTCTTCAATGTACACTTTCATCAATTGGCGTCTTCAATGTACACCGACTGTTGAATAGTTCGTTGTGTAAGAATCATGGAGGCTAAAGATATTGAATTGGGGGCAATTTTGGGAGATAAGGATGAAGAATCAGGGAAAAAGGTATGTCGATTGGGCTGTCATCTTAAAATTAGGGGAGGAAATTACAATTTAGTCCTAAGGAAATGTATTAAGTGGCAAAGCTTGACCAAAAGTTTTGAGGGGGCGTAAAGTGATGAGACCCAAAATTTTTTTTCCTATTGTTATGTTTCGGGTCGGGTCAGGTTGGCTATTCGATTCAAGTCGGGTCAAGTAATAATAGTTTCAAATAAAACAAAGTGTATATTTACCAAACTACCCATCATTTATAAACAAAGTTTATAAATATTTAGGATATACAATGTAGGAAAAATAATCGGGGGGTGATCCTATATAATTTTAATTTTTTTGGACGAAAAATCGGAACTTATACACTTCTAACCGAAACATTGGGGTGGGCGGGTGCACCCCCGGGCACCCACTATACTTCGCCAGTGAATGTATTATATAGTATTATAGATATAGATAGATAGAGAGAATTAATATTAAGTTAATCAATGATAGATCGATCACTATATAATATAGAGAAATAGTTTATATTAACTAAGACAATGCATTAAGAATAGTGTCTAAATTATTCACAAAAGAGACCACTCTAAATTATTCACAAAAGAGACCACATGCCAAGATTCGAACAAACATTAAATATGGTCCAAAAGGTTTACTTATAGACACCCTTTATTCAGCTTAAGCCATACAATCCCAAGACAATAATATGAGTTGTAAATTGAGTGACATGTTACATTGGTTGAGTTATATCCGTAAGAGCTTTTTTTTAACAGCTAAATGTTACATTTCCCGGGTATTGAATCCATAACCTCTTCCTATTTAAACACCTAGAAGGTTTTCCCTCTGCCACTAGGCCAAAGCCTGAATGGCATATCATTTTCATGACTCGAATGTCTTGTGTTGGAACTTGGAACGATCAAGGCTAACCGCCTCGATTGTTAGAGAACTCAAAGACATTGGAGTTTAAACTAATATTACAACATGCGACCTTGATTAGATCATGTTTCCTCAGACTAAAAGCATAAACCTTAGTTATGTTTAATTACTCGAGGGCAATCCCGTATACTAAAGACGAAATATGAACGATCCTTAAATTCCTAACGAGTTTGTATGTCTTTTACTATTTTAGTCTACTTTTTTTAAATATTACTAGTGATAAAGTTATAATACGTAAGTTGTTGACTATTTGAAAACTCTCTCAAATCGATTATTTCGTATTATTGGAATTTGGATTGACTTGTTTGATCAAAGTGTGTCATAATATACATCAAATGTGTCAGGAGAGTGCTTATTGCACGCTTTGTTTGAGTTTACCATGATTGTAAGTATTCGGGAATCTCCCTGGCTCTTAGGGGCAAAACCCCCTAAGTAATGAGGCTTCTAAGGGGGCAATGCCCCCCTTTTGTTGCAATTTGAAAATTAAATTGGATAACCATCATCGGGCAGTGAATGGCCCTCCAACCCTAAATTTGTATCCCTCTCTTTGGTAAAAAAAACCTAGCTCGTGAATTCATCACACCGACATACTTGTTCTTGTAGAATTGAAATTCTAAGTTTTTCCAATTGAAATTTGATGCATCCCTGCTAGGCCCGTCCCCTGCAAGTCCAGTTCAGGCCTAAAAGGAAGCAGTCCAGCAGAAGAATGAAGCAATTCAGAGGCCCAAACGAATGCAAAAGAAGCCCAGCAAGCTGAAGGATTGATCCGCAAGTTTGAAGGGGAATATTATGAGGAATTAGGCTGCATGCATTTTTATTTTCAATATGCATTTTTATTTTCAGCACGTGTTAATTAGTTATGCATTAGTGGGTAGTTAGTGGAGCATGGTAGGTTATTGTCACATGCATGTCTCCAAGAAATAAGGTACATGGGCATAGTGTGCTCAGATCCATTGCATATTTAATTCCCGGTAATTTTGATTTTGAGATATCCAGAAAATTGTTCCAAAAATCCTTGCCTTCCCTCTATTGTTCTTAGGAGTGTTTGCCTACTAGAAAAGGCTTGCAACATTTGGTGCTTTCATTCACGAATCACCTCCACCATGCCGCCGCGTCGCGGTCCAACTAGTTCCGATGATTTCCCCCATCCATCATAGATCAACTTAGCCAACTAATTCAAATCACCACCACGGCCGCTACCACCGCTGCCTCCACTCAATCCGATCTCTGAACACAGTTAGCCACCCTCGTTCAAGCTACAACCAACCTCAACGCCAAACTTGATACCCAAACCGAAACCACCGCTCGTCTTGTTAATCATGTACAACAGTTAACTGACAACCTTGAACCAGAGAAAACCGTTAACCAGCCAAAGTCCCCAGTCCGTCAAAACAATAACCAACAAACCTTACGTCAACCAAAAATTACCCTACCGCTCTTCGACGGATCCAATCCGCTCGGATGGATTTTTCAGACTGACCACTATTTTACCTATTACAATATTCCACCGGCAGACCGCATTTCCCTCACGGCTTTTCATTTTGTTGGAGACGCCCTATCTTGGTATCAAAACCAATTCAACAATGAACTTCTGGGTTCATGGATGGATTTCAAACGCGAAGTGGAACTCCGCTTCAGTCCGTCGACTTATGAGAATCACGAGGCCGCCTTGTTCAAACTCCATCAAACCACGTCGGTCACCGAATATCAAACGGAATTTGAAAAGATTAGCAACCGCATTACCGGCTTATCTCAACCCCTAAAAAATTGTTTTATTTCAGGTCTAAAACCTGAATTACAAGCTGAACTGGCCATTTTAAAACCCACGTCCTTTCATGAGGCTTATGGGCTAGCCCGTAAAGTTGAAGACAAATTTGCTAATACCTCAAAACCCAAACCGTTTTACCAACCTAAATCCTACCCTTCCCATAATATTGCCCCCCAAACAACAATCTCTCCTAATTCTCAGCCATCCTCTACGACCTCTGCAAAACCTACACCATCATCAACTCTTCCATTATTGCCATCTCCACCAAAACCATTACCTTTCACTAAAATATCACCCAAAGCAATCTAACAACGCCGAAAAGACGGTCTCTGCTTCCGCTGCCCCGAAATTATTTTTCCCGGACATAAGTGTTCGCTTCCTCAATTTTTATTAATCGTCGACAACGACAATCAATACACCTCGACGGATTCCCAAACCGATGACAGCATGCCGCTGGCCGACGACCAAAACACACCGCAATTCATGTCTCTGTCCGACGCTGTGTTTTTTGGTTTAAGCTCCATCCAAACTCTCCGAATCACGGGGTACGTTAACGGTGTTCTGGTTACCGTTTTAATTAATTGTGGTAGCACCCACAATATAATCCAACCCCGAGTCGCTACAAATCTCCGTTTACCAACCCTACCCCTACAACCATTTTCGGTCATGGTCGGAAACGGACAGTTCATAAATTGCCAAGGGTATTGCCCAGCGGTCGATGTGCAACTCCAAAAATCCAATTTCACCATCCCATTTTTTATTTTTCTGATGCAATGTCACACCCCGACCCGCAGCGGAAAGGTACGGGACATGATGATTGCCCATAGCTTATGACACTATTATAAGTTTAATATTTAAATTCACCAAATTAAATTTGTCGCACATAACATAGAATTCAAATATCAATACCATGTTACAAAATCAAATAAACAAAAGCAACATATCATAGCTGGTTTATTACTAAGGCAATCCTACATGTCTTCAACTCAAAATCCGCCCACCCTTGTGTACCTGTATCACACGTAAAAGAGTTTTTGGGTCAACAAACATGTTGGTGAATAGATTCGGTTTTTATTTAAAAACATTTTTGTTTTATTAATTTTAGAAAACCTTATTTTATAATATGCATTATCAAATGTGAAACTAGATCTTTCAATATAATAAGAAGAACTCAACACATAACTCATAAACAACACAAATATAACAATATTAGCAACCATAGACATATAGAGATTCAAGCCCCGAAAGGAGAATCTGCGAAACAATGATGGCGATACCGAGTTCGACCCATGGGCGTGGGGAACCGGTTAGCCAGGTGGATCCACGCGAAACCTGTGACACAAAGCGAGTAACACATAGATGCACGTATAGAGAAACAATAGAAATTAGCAACAAGTGACACATAGAAACACATCGAATAACATGTTATCAAATTACATAATAAATTTGAAATCGAGCACGAGATACACCCCAAAACGAGTAAGTGGCAAAAAGGGGAAAAGAGTCGAATCTACTTACAGGTTGCGTTCCTGCTTGGTCTTCTGAAACACCGCACGATAAGAACCAGATTATATCTAAAATGATAATCACCCTAAAATGAATAACCGAAATCCTAAACAAACGGACAATATATAAATTTTAGGAAATTGGGTTCTCCTATTTGGAGACTTATATGAGTTTTCAAAATAATATACAAATTGGTATTTTGTACAAATTGTCATGATTAATTATATAGTAATAACAATTTAGTATGTTATCATAATCGTTAAATGTTACCAATTTAGATTAATTAATAGAATTTATCTAACAAAATTGTACCTTAGATTTCATGGTTATCACATTTTTTTTATTTTAACATAATAAGTTTTATAAAGAAATTTCATTTACTTAAAACAAAATCCATTGATAAGATAATTAAAATTATAGAAAATTCATATAAGAGTCTGAAAACAATTATAGAACCTATAACAAAATCAGTAAAAATATGTACAGAAATTATTTGTGATAAACTTGTATTTTTGAATAATTAAAACATGTATAAATCCAAATTATATTCATGAATTCCAAAAAAAAATATTAGGAAAAATTATATTAAAATTCCCTAGTGTTCATATACTCTGAAATACCCAATAGAAATATTTATTGAATTTATTTAAAATTATCTCGTATTTTTATTTGATTTATCTAGTGATTAAAACATAAATAGTTCACCAAAATTCCAATTGATATCTAAAAATTCCCAAAATTTACACACAATACAATAATATGATATATAACAATATTATTCTTTCAATTTCATCAAAACACAAGTTTAAATCTAAAAGCCCCAAATTGTATGGACGAAGAACCCTAATTTCCACTAAAATTAGATTCGGATAAATTAGCCTTTTATCACTGAAATTGATAGAGGGCTTTTGTAGATCATGAAAAATAAATAATAATAGGCTTTGTAATCACCTGAAAACGTTGAGAATTGAAGGAGATATCGTCCGTGGAAGATACGAGCCCTAGATTGTTCTTCGATTAAATTCTCGAGATGTGGTTGATAATATGAAGAAATTTCAGTGGGTTTTTACATGGTTTGATTAGAAGAACGAATGGTAAAAGTTTCGAGACATAATTTGATGATTCGATACAAAACCCAAGTGTGTTCTTCAAGGTGTTTTAATGGTTTGAATAATTGAATCTTAATCAACCGATTTGGAGTTTAGAAGGAAACGATTATGATGCAAGACCATCATATGATACAAAGTCGAATCGTTGGATAAAACGTTTCGTATGTTCGGGTCGGGTTTAATGCGTAACGGATCGCGTCTCAGCTCAAGAGGGAAGAAGATGATCGCGTTCAGTTCGTGCATTTATCTTAAATAGGTCATGAATTGTTACAAAATGGGTTGCAGCTCAGCCGGTCCGATAGTCAGCTGTTGAACGTGGGGATCCAGGTTCGATTTCCGACCCTTGAAGTTTTGTTCTCTTTTTCCATTAAATGTTTTATGTAATTGCACTTCAGCCCCTGTTCTTATATATTAATTATATAAAAAAAAAACAAACTAATTAACTAACTTAGTTAATTAGCATTAAATACTAAATACTAACTTAACTAGGTTTAACTTGTTTCTAAATATATAGTTTCCACTAATTACAAAAACAACCCCTTAACTTGTAACTTTGATATTTTGACGGTTTTAATCCTTTTAAGTTAAAAACTTGTTTTAACCACCAATTTTAACGTAGTTAATTATTTCCCTTATAACTATTAACCGAGTTAACCGAGTCTCGCTTATAACTTCCAATTTTCATCTGACGCAACACATGGTGATCGATTTAATTACATAATAAAATAGAGTAATATAAATTCTTATTTTTATTTTTATTGATAAAGGCACGGTTTTACAATCCGGGTCAGATTTCGGAGGTCCGATTTTGACGGATGTTACATGCAAGGTGCCGATATTGTGTTGGGTATTTCGTGGTTGCGTACACTTGGTTCGATCACATCCAATTTTTCCATCCCAGAAATTTCGTTTACAATCAACGGCCAAAACATCACCTTGCGGGGTGAAACACTAGCTCAGTCGGTATCTCCAGAATCCTTAGCCACAGTCCTTCGCCACGGGTCCATTGCTTCATTGCACACATTAACCATCGAACCTCCAATTCCACACTCACCTCTTACATCGAACCCTTAGTCGACTGATCCAAACATTTCGACCCTTCTTGACTTATTTCAGCCGATATTTGCAGAGCCTCGATCATTACCACCTACTCGACCACAAGACCACCATATCACCCTTGTCAACAATGACCACACCGTTAATGTTAAACCATACAAATATCCACATTACCAAAAACAAATCATGACCCAACTCATCTCTGAAATGCTTGCTAACGGCATTATTCGACCGAGTCAAAGCCCATTTCCCTCATCGGTACTTCTTGTCAAAAAGAAGAATGGCACTTGGTGCTTTTGTGTCGATTACCGGGCTTTGAATGCGGTTACGGTTCGCGACCGATTTCCGATTCCGACTATCGATGAACTCTTAGATGAACTCTTAGATGAGCTTCATGGGGCAACCATATTTTCAAAAATCGATCTTCGGTCGGGTTACCATAAAATCCGAGTCGCACCGGACGACATTCATAAAACCGCCTTCGCACAATGGACGGTCATTATGAATTTCTCGTCATGCCCTTCAGCCTCTCCAACGCACCTTCGACCTTTCAAGCTACCATGAATGATCTATTCCGTTCGGTGTTTCGCCAGTTTGTCTTGGTGTTTTTTGACGACATATTAATTTACAGTGAGACCAAAGAAGAGCACTATAACCATCTTCAATATGTCTTTCAAAAACTGCACCAAAATCGTTTGTATGCCAAGGCATCCAAATGCACTTTTGGCGTATCGGAAATCTCGTTTTTAGGCCACAAGATTTCTGTCCTCGGTGTCTCTCCAGAACCTGACAAAATCGACGCTATTCAACGTTGGCTGGCCCCCAACTCGTTTTCCACCCTTCGGGCATTTCTGGGCCTTACCGGTTATTACCGACGCTTTGTAAAGGGTTATGCTCAAATTGCAGCACCTTTAACCGATATCTTGAAACAAAAAGAGTTTGCATGGAATGCACAGGCTACTGAGGCATTTATCCAATTGAAGAAAAACATGCAACAGTTAGTTACACTTTCACTTCCCAATTTTAACGAGCCTTTCGATGTCACTACCGATGCTTCCGGGCAAGCTATCGGTGCCGTACTCTCCCAAAATAACCAACCAATAGCCTTTTTCAGTAAAAAACTCTGCTCCACCATGCAAGCTCATTCCACGTATACCAAGGAGTTGTATGCCATTACCGAAGCGGTAAAAAAATGGCGTCAATATCTTTTGGGCCGTCGATTTCGTATTTACACTGATCATCACAGCCTTAAACACATCATTTCTCAAACCATTCAGACACCGGAGCAACAAAAGTGGGTTACAAAACTTATGGGTTTCGATTTTGAGATCCATTTTAAACCGGGCAGAGAAAACACCGTGGCTGATGCATTAAGCCACCTTGACATTCCATCTTTTTTTATCCATTTCCTATCCAACGACCACTTGGTTAGAAGAACTCCGTTCTTATTTTCTATCCGACAAGATTGGCAGCCAACTTGTCGCCGATGTTAAAAAGGACCCGACAAGTTTTCCACACCATTCTTTCCGTGATGGTTTACTCTTCGTGCATGGGAAACTTTTAGTGCCTCCCATTTCAGACTTGCGCCATAGATTACTAGACGAGTTCCATTCATCATTTCTGGGCGGCCATGCAGGCGTCAATGCAACCACGAAACGCTTGGCCAGTTCTTTTACTTGGTTGGGTTTAAAACGAGATGTTTCCAACTTTGTTAGATCGTGCCAAGTATGTCAAACCATCAAAACTCCGAACCATAAACCATACGGTTTATTGCAGCCACTACCCACCCCCGAATACCCATGGGTCGACATATCGATGGACTTTATAACCGGACTTCCCAACTCCAAAGGGAAAACGGCTATATGGGTTGCTGTCGATCGACTTTCCAAATTTGCCCATTTTATCGCCTTACCAACCAATTATACCGTGGTTTCTTTAGCTTCGATTTTTATGAGAAAAATTTATCGATTACACGGTTTACCAAAAACCATTGTTTCAGACCGTGACTCGTTATTCGTAAGCCAATTTTGGAAGGAGTTATTCAAGCAAATGGGAACCAAGTTGTTACACTCGAGTGCTTACCGTCCTCAAACGGATGGGCAAACCAAAGTGGTAAATCGTGGTCTTGAGATGTATTTGCGGGCATTTGTGCTTGATGCACCAAAGACGTGGGAACGATATCTGTATTTGGCTGAATTTTCATATAATATAAGTCATCATTCGGCAATTAAAATGTCACCCTTTCGAGCTGTCACACCCCATCCGATGGCGGAAACATCGGGGTGCGAGCACTAAGCGTTCAGATTGCTCATGAGATTCCATAACACTAAAAGTTTCATTATAAATTAGATTGTCTAAAGCCAAACAACCAACACATAGTATCAAAGCACATCGAGTCTCGAATATTGTTCAAAAACTTAATTATCTAGATGAGTTTCTAAGCATCATCCTAGCTTGATTCCAAGAATCCTAGCATCCTAGCAACCTGCAACATGTATTGAAATAGAGTCAGTACAAAGTGTACCGGCGAGTATACAAGTTTGAATAATAGCATAATAGATTAAAACAACTCATATCCATACGTAGTGTCACATAAATAGTTTCAGCCATGCTAGTGTTCGCAGTCCATCAAGTGATAGCCCAAGTATCCCAATGCTTTGTTGTTTTCCCAAGTCTCAAGGAAAACTAGAATCCTCCTAACAATACCCACGAGACTAATGGGGAGGTGCATCTCCTATAGCGCTACTATTGTTAAGGCGGAACTACACACCCTGGATTAAACGTTCACATAACACAAATAGAATACAAGAATCACAAGTTTCACATACACGTAGGATAGAGTTTAGTTTGCAAAAGTCTCAAGTATCGTAGTTTAATAGAATACATGTTACATCCCAAAGTTTAAAACAAAAAGGGATCGAGTATACTCACAGGGATTGCTTAACAGTTCAACTGTTGTTGGATCAAAGGGAGCTCTTTTAGAATTAGCCTGATTATATTACAACGGATAAGTGACGGATAAAACAACGAGATTGCACAAGTGTCGGATTAGTCACTGGATCGGATGGCTGTCCGATTGGATGGCCATCCGATCGGATTGCCAGTCGATAGAAGTGACAATGTGTGAGGGAACGGATGGCTACCCGATCAGATGGCTATCCGATCGGATTGCCACTCAATTCAAGTGTAGTGTTTGACGTGACTGTGTCGTCCCGATCAGTCAAAAACCCAATTAAACCTAGGTAGCTAGGGTAAGTCGGGTATCGAATCCACGAAGAGCATGTGGTCAGTATTGCATGACCCGTTCGATTAGTTAGACTATTTACAAATAATGAACAAGATGATTATGAAGATTGCTAATTTTATTTATTTGTTTGGTTTTTAAAATAAATCGGAATGAACCGAAAAATTGATATTATCGAAAACAATGATTTATTAACTAAACTTGTAAACTAAACTACTTAATTGAAAACAGGAATTAAGAATACGGATCACACCCGGTTTCGGTAATTGTAAGTCCTAGGGTTCCTACATGTTTTAATTCAACTCAATTGCATACGATTAGCGGATTTAGTGTACCGTGACTTAGGTGCCAATAACTATCAACGTCCCGAAGAATGGACAAGAATGCACTTTGTAATAAACACAAGTAAATCCTAACCACAACAACGCATAACTACATATAACCATTTCGCAAAGTCATAACTTTTAACATCGTTCGACAATTTACAAATACGAAATAAATGTAAACTATTGTCAATGGTTTCAAAAATCAATACAAGTTTTCACAAAGTCGAATCAAAGAACGAATGCATAAACCCTAGAAAATACAACTACCTACACCGGGGTGAAACCGAGGAGACTAGCCGCTCATGGTTGGGTGGACGCGATCACCGGCCAACGAACACGAACACGGAGCCATGACCTTGAGTATTCAAGAGTGGTGGAGGTTAGGGTTGAAGGTGATGATGGAAGGTTGAAGATGGTGGAATGATTGAAGGTTAGGGATTATGGAGAATTGGTTAGGGTTTTGATGTTAGAGGTGAAAGAAAGATGTTAGGTGTGGATTAGAGAGGTAGGTGTTATGAAGAAGATGCTCCAAGATGGTCTTGTAACCTCCTCCTACTCGTAACTACCGAATTCAATAGCCAAGGACCAATAAAAATCGTTTCCACATAAGAAAAAAACAATTTTCGCGTTTTCAGAATCTAAGGCCCATCGCCGACGGCCTGGGGACCCGTCGGCGACGGCCTCTCGTTTGCCGACTTATCTCCGACGCTTTATCCTTCTGGTTATGCGAGTCTGGTCCGACGGGGTTATCTAAGGGGCGTCGCCGACGACCTCCCAAACTCCCGTTTTCTGTTTTTTCCCATCTGGAGTTCCCGTTTGACCCGTAACGCGTTCCGATTATCCGTTTTTCATCCCGGTGGCCCGTAAAGCTCCCAAAAAGCACCTTAAACTTCTCTAGACCTGCAAAACATAAATCTAATCAAAAGTAGGCTTTTCAAGATTAAAAGTTAAGTAAAAACTCAGACTTAAACATTAACGAACGCCGGTTTTCGACCACGTATCAGTGTTGCTAAGTGTCATGGTTGCTTTGATCGGATGGCTGTTCGATCGGATGGCTATCCAATAGGGTTGCCATTCGATCAAGGTTCCAAAGTTTCAAGTTTCTGAAAAAGTTTGAAAGGTTTAGAGGCATAAGCTATACTGATGGGATGGCAGTTCGATCGGATGGTTATCCGATCAGATTGCCATTCGACGATGGTAGTTTCCCCAAGTTTTAAAGATTCAAAGTTTCAAGTGTTCAAGACTATGAGGCAAGTGTCACCTGATCGAGTGGCTGTTCGATCGGATGGCTATCCGATCGGATTGCCGGTCGATCGAGTGGTCCTTGCTCCGTTTTATAATTTTGTAAAGTTGCAAAGTTTCTAGATTAATGATGATGGCACTGTACGTACTGAGACAATGGTAAACTCATCAACATACAGCCGCTCTGATCGGATGGGAATCACCCCCGTCCGTTCAGTCGTCTGGTCATAACGGGTTTATGTCGGGATCCGTACTATGGTCGTCTTCTCTGGCAACAATCCGTTTCCAAACCAACTCCAGACTATCCATCAAGTCTACAGTCCGTTTAGACTCGGATTCCGCCGTTTAAAGTGAAAGATTGAAGAAAAGATGAAGATAACTTAAGTTTTGTTACGAAAATTCTAGATCTAGCTTAGATTCGGTGAAAAACACATGGAATTCCTCAGATCTGAGCTAGATTCTACCAGGATTGACATCATATAGTAGTTTGTACAAACAACCATGATAACATCATCCTCAAGAACTCAGATCGAAGAGATTTCCCAGTGAAAAGTGCGATTTCAAAGGAGAATCGCATAGAGAATGAAGTGTAGATCAAAGATGTACAAGAATCTAGTGTAAAACGTGCCGA
The DNA here is from genome assembly GCA_030545235.1 of Helianthus tuberosus. Lineage (NCBI taxonomy): Eukaryota > Viridiplantae > Streptophyta > Magnoliopsida > Asterales > Asteraceae > Helianthus > Helianthus tuberosus. The sequence goes on from CM060397.1 coordinate 8,955,730, forward strand.
AATCGTTAAGAAATGGAGGAAAAGAGGAGTGTGTGCGTCTGGGTCGAGTGAGGCTGTCACATCAGTGAGAATGGTGATCTGACATGCCTATTTATAGTGCCAGAGTGTGTGAAAAGGGGCGGTGTGCACGGATCGGATGGCAACTCGATCGAGTGGCCATCCGTTTGGGTGGTCATCCGATCGGATGGTCATTCGATCGGGTTGCCACTCGGCCAATCCATCATTTCCGCGTTTCCATCTTTGATTCGTTTCGCGCGTTTAGATCAAGCGTTGCGTTGCGTATATGTTGGGTAATAGTATCACGTGACTAGATTACATTATTAAAACAAGTTTCCATAGTTTCCATAGTTTCCACCAGTGACAAGACTCCAGTCCCTCATTCAACCAAGTCTCAAGTTTCACAAGCCTCAAGAGTCATGCACCATAGTATCATAGAATCATAGTTTCCAAGTATCATAGAATCATAGCCTCATAGTATCATAGTTTCTAAGTATCATAAAAGCATAGTCTTATAGCATACGTTTCACCAAGTACCAAAAGTATTAATGACTACATAGTTCAGGGACTAAAATTGACAATAGGCAAGGTCCAGGGACTAAACTTGCCAAAAGCCTAAAGTTTAGGGACACAGGGCGTTACAGTCTCCCATCCTTTAGGATGATTTCATCCCCGAAATCTTAGAGGAAGACTGCTCGAAGAGCTGCGGATACTTGGCCTTCATCTCACTTTTCAATTCCCAAGTGAACTCGGAGCCACACTTTCCTTCCCATCGAACCTTGACAATGGGAATTTTGCTGCGCCTCATTCGCTTGACTCCTTGATCCATGATTTCGACCGGTTTCTCCACAAAGTGTACATCTTCGTTTATTTGCAAGTCTTCGAGGGGAACCTGCAGTTCCTCATCGACTAGGCATTTACGTAGATTAGATACGTGGAACACTGGATGCACGTTGTTTAGTTCCTGCGGCAGGTCGAGTCGGTACTCTACCTAGAGGCTTCCGCCTTTTATCAGCAAAGCTCTTTTGTCTGCTCCTAGCCTTGATCAAGTTATCACGGATCTAAAGAATCTTATCCATAGTCTCTTGAATGATTTCAGGGCCAGTAAACTGCTTGTCACCAACCTCATGCCAGCTGAGAGGAGATCGGCACTTGGGCCATACAAAGCTTCGAAAGGAGCCCTCTGAATACTGGAATGCTAGTTGTTATTGTACGAGAACTCAATCAATGGTAAATGTACATCCCAGTTACCACCAAAGTCGATGACACAAGAACAGAGCATATCCTCTAGGGTTTGAATAGTTCGTTCAGTCTGTCCATCCGTTTGAGGATGAAAGGCTGTGCTAAGATTCAGATGAGTACCCATGGCAGATTGAAAAGTTTGCCAGAGACGTGAAGTAAAACGACCATCACGGTCCGAGATTATGTCGAGGGCTATTCCATGACGGCATATAATCTCATCGGTATAGATTCGAGCAAGTTTCTCCACTTTGTAATCTTCACGAATAGGAAGAAAGTGGGCGGATTTGGTCAAACGATCAATGATCACCTAGATACTATAGTGACCAGAAGGTGTTCGAGGTAGCTTGGTAATAAAGTCCATAGCAATGCTATCGCATTTCCAAACTGGTATTTCGGGTTGTTCTAAGAGTCCTGAAGGATGTTGATGTTCAGCCTTAACTTTCGTACAAGTAAGGCATTTAGAAACATATACAGCAATGTCCCTTTTCATGACAGGCCACCAATAAGTTGTTCGCAAATCATGGTACATCTTATCAGCTCCTAGAGCTGCGCCTATAGCTCGTGCACCTTATCGTTTAGCTCCATCAGAGTTGGAAGAACTCTCTACGCAACTACAAGAACTCTTGGATAAGGGTTTTATTCGTCCTAGCTCATCGCCCTGGGGAGCTCCAGTGCTATTTGTGAAAAAGAAAGACGGTACCTTCAGAATGTGCATCGACTACCGGGAACTCAACAAGGTGACCGTGAAGAATCGCTACCCTCTTCCACGCATTGACGACTTGTTCGACCAGTTGCAGGGGTCGAGCTACTATTCAAAGATTGATCTGAGATCAGGATATCACCAGCTGAGAGTCCGAGAAGAGGACGTCTCCAAAACAGCTTTTAGAACTCGTTATGGACACTATGAGTTTTTGGTCATGCCTTTTGGGCTGACAAACGCACCTGTGATTTTCATGGACTTGATGAATCGAGTGTGCAAGCCTTACCTAGACAAGTTCGTTATAGTCTTCATCGACGACATCCTGATCTATTCCAAGAGTCAGGAGGAACACGAGCAACATCTGCGACTTATTTTGGACCTCCTTCAAACAGAACAGCTTTACGCAAAGTTCTCGAAATGCGACTTCTGGCTTCGTGAAGTCCATTTCCTAGGCCATGTGGTAAACAAGGATGGGATTCACGTTGATCCATCTAAGGTAGACTCGATTAAGAACTGGCCTGCCCCTCGTACACCAACAGAAATTCGCCAATTCTTGGGTTTGGCAAGGTACTACAGGAGGTTCATTAAGGATTTTTCCAAGATTGCACAGCCTCTCACCTCACTAACGCAGAAAGGCGTTATTTATCGATGGGGAAATGCACAGGAATTAGCATTTCAGCATTTAAAGGATAGACTTTGTAGTGCACCTATCCTTTCCTTGCCAGAGGGCACAGACGACTTCGTGGTCTACTGCGACGCATCAATTCAAGGTCTTGGTTGTGTACTGATGCAGCGGGATAAGGTTATAGCCTACGCCTCACGCCAACTCAAAGTTCATGAAAGAAACTACACTACGCACGACCTGGAGCTGGGAGCTGTCGTTTTTGCACTTAAGATATGGCGACATTACTTGTACGGTACCAAGTGCACCATTTACACCGATCACAGTAGTCTCGAGCACATCTTCAAACAGAAGGAGCTAAACATGCGCCAACGACGATGGGTCGAGTTATTAAACGATTACGAATGTGCAATCAAGTACCATCCTGGCAAAGCCAATGTTGTGGCTGATGCCCTTAGTCGAAAGGACATTGCGCCTAAGCGCGTACGAGCCTTGCAGCTCACTATACATTCTAGTCTTCCTTCCCAAATACGAGACGCTCAAGTAGAGGCATTGAAACCAGAAAACGTCAGGGCTGAAGCCCTACGCGGCTCAAGGCAACGCTTAGAACAGAAGGAAGACGGTGCCTACTACGTAACGGGACGCATTTGGGTCCCACTCTATGGCAACTTACGAGAGCTTGTGATGGACGAAGCACACAAGTCTCGCTACTCGGTACATCCTGGTTCGGATAAGATGTACCACGATATCAAAACTACGTATTGGTGGCCTAGCATGAGGGCCCACATAGCAACTTACGTCAGCAAGTGTTTGACTTGCGCGAGAGTCAAGACTGAATACCAGAAACCCTCAGGCCTACTCCAACAACCAGAGATACCACAATGGAAATGGGAGCAAATTTCCATGGATTTCGTTACCGGCCTGCCTAGATCTCAGTGCGAAAATGATACTATTTGGGTGATCGTGGATTGACTCACAAAGTCTGCACACTTCTTAGCTATAAAGGAAACGGATAAGTTCTCCACTATAGCAGACGTATATCTTAAGGAAGTTGTTTCGAGGCACGGGGTGCCCACCTCCATTATCTCGGATCGTGATGCACGTTTTACTTCAGAACTGTGGCAAGCAATGCACAAATCCTTTGGCTCACGTTTAGACATGAGCACAGCGTATCACCCTCAGACGGACGGGCAGTCTGAGCGCACTATTCAAACCTTAGAAGACATGCTTCGTGCATGTGTAATCGACTTTGGCAACAGCTGGGAAAAGCATCTGCCACTCGTGGAATTCTCGTACAATAACAGCTACCACACCAGCATTAAGGCTGCTCTGTTTGAGGCATTGTACGGGCGTAAATGCCGGTCACCTCTTTGTTGGGCAGAGGTGGGGGATAGTCAGATCACTGGCCCAGAACTTGTGGTAGACACAACCGAACGAATTGCTCAAATACGACAACGCATGGAGGCAGCTCGTGAATGTCAGAAAAGCTACGCCGATAAGGATAGGAAACCACTTGAGCTCCAGGTTGGGGAGCGTGTACTACTCAAAGTTTCACCCTGGAAGGGTGTGGTTCGTTTTGGCAAACGAGGCAAACTTAACCCACGATACGTCGGACCTTTTGAGATCATCGAGAAAATAGGCAAGGTGGCCTACAAACTGAACTTACTAGCGGAACTCAGTGCAGTTCACAACATTTTCCATGTGTCGAATCTGAAGAAGTGTCTGTCAGATGAGACCCTCGTAGTTCCTTTGAAGGAGCTCACCATCGACGAGCAGTTACGATTCGTCGAGGAACCAGTTGAGATCACGGACCAGGATGTTAAGGTCCTCAAGAACACTAGAATACCTCTCGTTCGAGTTCGTTGGAACTCACGTCGTGGACCAGAGTTCACCTGGGAACGCGAAGATCGGATGAAACAAAAGTATCCCCAACTGTTCGCAAACGGTACAACCACTACTGAGGCTGAAGCTACAGAATTTTGGGACGAAATTCCAGATCAACGTGGGGAGGATGTGACACCCCAGGAAAACCATACAACTTAACTAGCTTCCTCAGTGAGTACTTACCAAATTTCGGGACGAAATTTCTTTCAACTTGGGGATAATGTGACAACTCGTAATTTAGAACCCTTTCTTGTATCTCGATGCAACACATTTGAACGATATGTAACTAGTTGACATGTTTGTTTAATTAATGATGTAAGTGAATATTATGTGATTATTGTCACACCCCGACTTTCCACGTGTCACCGGTGGGCCCGGTGGGGGAGTATCGTGACGTGGTTGGCAACATGATAGTCAAACAACACAATATATATGAATGCACAGCGGAAGCAAAAGATATTTATGATTACATTCCGAATATGAAGTAATATTCAGTTATTACAACGGAAGTAAAGGATCCACAGGCGGATCTTTAAAACATATCATTTGTTCAACAGACTTTAGACGCCTAGAACTTGCAAGATTCCTTATTAGCGCCCTGAGCTTCCAGCCAATTTCGTTTAGTACCTGTCACTTAACCTTTTTGGAAAATACGTCAGTTTTCACTGGTAAATACACTCAACCGACTCATTTGAAAAGAGTTTAAGAAAATTGATTTAGATGCACCAGGCACAAAACCTTTTTGACACTTTGATTAAAATGCACAGAGGCAAAATTAATCTTTTTAACTTGGGAAAATTATTTGTATATAATCTTGTATACAGTTTTATTTATTTGTCGTCCGTTAGGGCCGGTTTGTAGGGCCGGACTAGATTAACTGACACGCCACAGGTATAATGCCCACGGGCTATCATCCCCTAAGTGGATTACCAGTCCCGGTATAATGCCCACAGGGATGATACCTCGGAGTGGATTACCAGTTTTTACATAATGCAGCTGTCAGGTGTATGCCTACACCCCGTGCTTAGGTCGTGGCCATTTCGTAAAATGATGCCAAGGATATCCGGGACATGGTCATTAACCCCCAAGGGCCATACACCAAATAAAATAAAATAATACATATTAAACAGGTTATGTAAGTACATCAATCACAATCCGATTTAATGACTACATACACCCGACCAAGCGGTACTTTTATAGTACTGTATCCCAAGCCCGTATAGGGAAAATAAGTTAAGAGTATTTACCTGAGCTAGCTCCTGTCTTAAATATCAGAAATTAATAACTCAGTCGTATTCACTTAAGTAAGCGTAGGTACCATTTACCGGAAAGCTCTAGTCTGGAATGATGGTATAAATAATTAATTAGAATGCTAACGGGTCTTTAATTAAGTCTAAGCTTAGACCGGTTAGTCTTATAGGAAGATACGGTTCAGACGCATGATTAAGCGAAAACCGGATAGAATGTGATTTAGACCCGACAAGTTTGAAGACTTGTTTAATATGGGTTTATTATTCACATTCTGGATTTTGAGATAAAACCGATAAGGTTTGACCCGTTTCGGCTAATTTATGTAAACTTGTTACATAAACCGAACCGAACGCGTAATAAGCGTGACGGGTATTCATTAGAGCCATCTACAGGTTTCCTAAGTTAATTGTGCCTCAAATATGTTGTGACATCAGTAAGATGTCTTTCATTATTCCCGAAACGTAATTAAACACAAACTAGGCCCCGTAGGGGTATTTTGGTAATTTCACATAAGCCGAAAAGCTCAAAAACGAAGTCTGAGTTTATCAACCTTTTCTTATTGTTAAAATATCATAATTTGCCTCATATATCAGTAGGTATCAACCCGGGTATGTCCAATATGTTTTTAAAACATACTATGCGTTAAAAACGCTAATTTAGGCGATTAAAGGCCAATACCGGGTTCGATACTTAAATCTGATATTTTTATATTTCCAGAAGGATTAAAATAATTTATCTATCATAATTATTCAGTAGCAAAAGGTTTGGAATCGTTTAGATGTGTAAAACTCATTTTATGGCCCGTAAGGGCAAAACCGACAATTACCGAGTTAAGCCTACGACTACGAGTTATGCTCAGCCTAAAATTAATTAAAAACCTTTAAAAATCATAAAATAATATATTATATCAGTGGGTAAAAGATTTGATACCAAAAAGTATGTTTAACTAGGCTATACGCTAATTACGCCATTATGTTAACATAAAGCATTAGTTTTGCGATATTGAGCATAACTCTTAATCTACAAGTCAAACTGATGTCAAACTTTGCATACAAGTTTATATATCAGTAACTAAGGTTTCTACACTTTTACATTTTCATAAATCTCGTTTTAAGGTGTAAAGGGCATAATGGTCAACATATGAGCAATTAACGGAATCATGCGTATTAATCGGATAACTAATGAACCGAGGTGTATAATCACAGAGGGTTATACTAGCATGTAACCTGGTCCAAAAGAAGCTCTAAGGTATTTCTAAAACATACCTAAACGGGTCAGAATTGAAGTCAAAGCAAAAGTCAAAGCTTTGCGACTTTCGGTTCCGAACCGGGTCAAAACAGGAAATAGTCGGGTCGAACATGTTTGAACATGTTCTTACACTTATTACTAAGTTATAACAATGATCAAACAGGTTATATAGGTTCTAGATAGCTAATTATGCATAAATGATCTTTTAAGCATCCTGTTGACTTTTTGATTAAAGGTTTGACCCGACATTTGACCTGGTTAGGATGGTGATCAGGGGAAACCCTTTTGGGGTTTTATTACCCACATAAATACCAACCTATAATTACTTTTAATTCGAGATATGGCTGAGCCATTATAGACTAATCTCGAAGTCAAACCGTAATTACGACGGTTTGACTTTTAGCTAATTAACTAAGCTAAAAGCAATTAGAGAAAGATTAGAACACTTATAGAAGTCCTATGCACGACTTATGATCAGTTGGACCTCCTTGAGAGCTCCAGAATTGATCCAAGAATGCAGGAATGTGTGAAGAACAATGTTGCACAAACAAGGCCTTTTATAGTAACATTCTCACCACAAATCTTTGACAACAAGGTCTAGGATCAACCACAACTGATTAACACCTGGTCCTAGATGTTAGGAGCATTTTAGGGGTCTTTTAATAGTGAGAAATACCTAAGAAATCGGTCAGAATCGCGTAAAACCGGCTGCAGAAGGTTTCTGATAGCTGGGCACTACCTTACGGACCGTAAGGTCACCAAGGTTACGGTCCGTAAGCTTGTCTTCAGCCTCAAAAGTTGACTGTTCTTTGGCATTTCGAAGGGGCAATCCCACTATCCGACTTTGTGACCTCAAATAACACTTAGGGACCTCCATAATGTGTCTAAAATAGTTTCATACCCTACCATTATGTATTGTTTCCAATGAATGCATATACAAGACCCGAAAACCTCGGTTTACCATTCATTTTCTTCGTGATATCACAACATGCTTTTGCAAGTCCAATATTGTGAACCGAAATTCTGAATTGAGGGTATAAAAGATGTGTATAACATTTAATCGGGTCTTGGGATTTTATAATTGAGGTCGTTCAGAGGTAATAGTTTAACATAACGCCACCTTAAATCCTGCCGAATCATCTTTATTAAGTCCGGGTTTATAACGCGTTTTTGTCTGACATGACACGTGTCGTTTTATTATTGAACCCGAAATTTTCGAGGTGTTACATCCTCACCCCCTTAAAATAAATCTCGACCCGAGATTTACTGAAACAAGTAAGGGTACTTTTCTTTCATCGTAGATTCAACCTCCCACGCGAATTCGGGGCCTCTACGGGCATCCCATATGACCTTTACAATAGGTACATGCTCCCTTCGAAGCTTCTTTACCTGTCGATCTTCAATCGACAAAGGTTTTTCCCACAAATTTCAAGCTCTCGTCTTTATGCATATCTGTACGCGGTATAACCCGTGATCCATCAGCGAAGCACTTCTTCAGATTGCAGATGTGGAACACATTGTGAATTCCACTGAGCTCATCCGATAAGTTTAACTTATAGGCAATTGAACCTACACGTTCGATAACCTCGAAAGGTCCTATGTATCTCGGCTTAGCTTGCCTTTCTTACCAAGTCGCATCACTCCTTTCCAGGGCGATTTCTATTGTTGAACTTTATTCCTTAACAAAAATTTAGGAGGTTTGCTATTTTCATAATCCTTAATTTTCTGCCGAATACTGGCATCTTACTGATGATTATGAATTTGCGTGATCTTATTGATTGTCTATAATGCAACTTTCGGATCCTAATGTTTGGACTTACCAAACTACTGTCCTAACAACAGGTGTTTAATACTTCATTCATACAAGGTCTCCTAGGGAGCAGCCTTGATGCTTAAATATCAACTATTATAGAAAAGCTTATTTTAAGGTGAGAGGGTTATCCTTAATCGTTGTTAAAATAGGGTTGTGGTAATTAGTGCATAAGCAAAATGAACCGTCTTTCTTATCTAACAACATCAAACTCTCAGAATATCGAGTTAGACTATATGAATCTCCTATCTTAAAATTTACTTAATCAGGTTTTCGGTTCTCCCAATTATGGTACTATCCGTCTTGGAGATTTCATAATAATACAGCCTTAATGGGATATAAATCTTAATTCTACCTGCCTTCCATGAGGTAAGCAGGGGAAACTTTTGAGAAGATAATTAAGATACAAGGAGGCTACAGAGATTTTCCATATCTCAGGCTCCAGTTCATCCATCATTGTTCGTGTCAAATGAGTGACACTTTTATGTTATAAGTCCACGACTTCCTTGATCGGGAACATTTACTTGGAGAATTTTTTTTTTTTTCCATTTTTGGATATCTTCTTTGAATACTACTAGTCGACTTTAGTACAATATGATCATTGGGATATCTTAGGGGTTCCATGTATTAAACCTCCATGCTGATCAGACATGGAAATAATCTATGGGACACACTAGGATACGCCAATCCTCATATGACACTTTTATCAAACATAATTTGGTATTCGCAGGCGATAGAAAACAATGAGAAAAATAATTAAAATAACATATGTTGTCGTACTCTATGCGAAGAAAGAGTACTCTTAGATTTTCGGAAGTATTCCTTGCCGATACTAGAAGAATCGTTTACTATGGTTTCCTTGGTAAGTTATACCTTGTGGATGTTAATAAAAATTTTGCTAAGTTTGTGGTTCATGAAGATTTATTATTGCCTGTATTAAAAACAGGACACTTAGCAAAAATTATTATTGATAAATGATAAGGAAGTTTATTGTGCAAGTGTTTATAATTAATTAGAATGGAGATTTTCACAAACTAGGCACCTAGCTCAGTTGGCTAGGCGCGCGAAAGGGTGCGGCCGGCCTAGACCCAGGTTCGATTCCGGGGACGGCCAGTTCCACCATTTTTTTTTTATGTTTAATATTAATTAATCGCACGGATGCGCGTAATCACGAGGGTTGTCTCATAAGGAGTCTTTATAATTAATTGCTTCTTATTACCCACAATATGGGCTTGATTTTTAAGGCAACTAATCGACTTTTATCACTATATTGAGTCCTTATGTATGCAACCAATAGTTTGCTATAAGGTATTAGAAAGAGTGATTTCTAATAGATATTAGATATCAATATAGGATTTGTTGAAGCATTTTCTAAAGTATCATCGGTCAATTTATACATCGTATTAAATGACCGGAGTCTTAATCAGACGGAGACAACAGTTCTCAACATCTATTATTCATAATATATTTACATGTGCCAATATCAAATAAGTTTCTGCATAAACTGTTTGATAAGGAAAGGTACATATTATCCTATTATTATTATTTTGCCCCATCTCTTGGGCGTTCCTCCAGATAACTCGTGCGTTTGATCTTTTGGCCTACTCGGGGTTCCTCGCGTACTTAGGGCAGTTGGTCTTTATGTGCCCTTTCTCGTTGCAGTTGTATCATGTAGCATCTTTAATTTTCCCACAATCAACAGTCTTGTGCTCCCTAGACTTGCATATCCCACATGCAGGTGGTCCTGATTTAGAATTGGACTCCATTCTGCATTTTCCAAAGTGGCGTTTTTGGCAAGTCGAGCACCTTGGCTTTTCCTCTGTCCGCTGACCATTCTTTCCAGACCCAGACCTTTCAGAGTCAGTGTTTCCCTTGTGTTTCTTTTCAGATCCTCGTGAGTTATCATCCTCACGCTTCTTCTTACTTTCTTCAGATTTCTTTAGCGACCTTAGCCTGACCGCATCTAAAGTAAGGGAAAGGGAGAGGTCAGCTACTGACCTAAATGTAGTAGGTCTTGAAGCCTTAACACTGGCTTTGATTTCTGGGGGTAAACCCCCAATGAAGCGTGCAATTCGCTTGGGCTCTGGTGTTACAAGGTAAGGGACCAGTCTGGACAGGGTATTAAAACTGGTGAGGTAAGCTTGACAATCTAAGTTTGTCATTACTAAGGATAAGAAATCTGACTCAATCCCCTCAACCTCATGTTGAGGGCAGTAATTTTCCTTAATGAGATTAACAAACTGTTCCCATGACATACTGTAGAGCGGAATCTTCCCAGCAGCTTGAATGAGAGACTTCCACCATGCCAGTGCCTCTCCTTTGAACGATTGGGATACGTACTTCACGACATCCCTTTCAGCGCAACCGCTGATATCGACAACTGTGTCCATTTCATCCAACCAAATCATACAATCAACTGCCCCTTTTTCCCCAGTAAAATCTCGGGGCTTGCAGGAAACAAAGTACTTATAGTTACAGGATTTGGTATGCAGTTCATTATCGAACACTATCCTCTTGGATGGAACACTGTTTTCATTAGATGAATGTCGATCATCATCTTTCTTTGAGGGCGGTGGCTTGTTATTAGGTTCTGGAGGAGTTTTAGGGATGGATTTAGGGTGGGGTACAGATGAGGCTTTACTCTTTGTCTCACTATACTCCTGGAATTGCTCCTTCACAGCTTTCGATACAGCTGAGTTAATCAATGTACGAAGTTCTCCTCTGGTTATGTCAATCTTTTCATCATCACGGTTTTCCAGAGGGTGACTGTTCCCTTCCTCCGACCCAGCCATGTAGTTTTAATTGCTACATAGAAATTAAACAAGGACAAGGTTTACACGGAAGTTTAAACAGTTTTATCTTTTTGAACGATTTATTAACCATGTTTTTAATACACATATTGGTTAATTTGATAATTATATAATTATTCAGGATCTTTATTATAATCCTAAATTATAAGTTAATAATAGCACAAAAGGCCTAGTCACGTAGACAAGTTTAATTTATAAGCCATGATTTCAGAGAATCGAGGCATTAAGGTTTTAATAATAGCACAAATGGCCTAGTCACTTAGACAAGTTTAATTTATAGGCCTTGATTTTATAGAATCGAGGCTTCAAGGTTTGAATCAAAGTTCATTACCTTTTCTTGACAGGGAGTTGTAGGCTACCACTGTCTTTAGTCCCAGAGGACGTTAGTTATAGCCCGTGGGCACTTCATCCTTAAGGGATGATTATATAAATAAGGGAATTTAGTATATCCCAAAATGACTTATGTGATTTTATCATATCACATTTTGTCGAGCATGTTAATATGCTTTCATATTTTTAATAAGGATTTGAATCTCTTGAATAGGTTCTACCATCTTGGCCTCGTATGTCGTGATATTTAGGCTAGGTTTTACCTTTTAGATTCTTTTTAATAATTAACGCAGAGCAATCCTAAATTGAACTGTTAACAAGGATCTGAATTTAATTATGGAACTACCATCTTGGCCCTGTCTTACTGTGACACATGGCTAGGTTTTGTCCTTTTTAAATTTTGCCATTTTATTATAATGGTAGATCTTATAATATAGGAATGATATTTTAAATATAATCGTTCCTTTAAAAATTAACAAGTATATGGTTGCCCTAAACGGGACTTCTATAGCAATTGACTTGAAGAATACTTTCCATATTCTATGCATAGGCAAGTCAGAAAAATAACAAAGGAATCAAATAAGGACAAAATAAAACGAAATTTAGAATTTGTCCTATGTTCTTGTCTAGACTCAAGAATGTGCATTTGTGTAACTGAGATTAAACATAAAAGGCTAGTGTTTAATTCACTCAGTGTTGGCTCTGATACCAACCTGTCACACCCCGACTTTCCACGTGTCACCGGTGGGCCCGGTGGGGGAGTATCGTGACGTGGTTGGCAACATGATAGTCAAACAACACAATATATATGAATGCACAGCGGAAGCAAAAGATATTTATGATTACATTCCGAATATGAAGTAATATTCAGTTATTACAACGGAAGTAAAGGATCCACAGGCGGATCTTTAAAACATATCATTTGTTCAACAGACTTTAGACGCCTAGAACTTGCAAGATTCCTTATTAGCGCCCTGAGCTTCCAGCCAATTTCGTTTAGTACCTGTCACTTAACCTTTTTGGAAAATACGTCAGTTTTCACTGGTAAATACACTCAACCGACTCATTTGAAAAGAGTTTAAGAAAATTGATTTAGATGCACCAGGCACAAAACCTTTTTGACACTTTGATTAAAATGCACAGAGGCAAAATTAATCTTTTTAACTTGGGAAAATTATTTGTATATAATCTTGTATACAGTTTTATTTATTTGTCGTCCGTTAGGGCCGGTTTGTAGGGCCGGACTAGATTAACTGACACGCCACAGGTATAATGCCCACGGGCTATCATCCCCTAAGTGGATTACCAGTCCCGGTATAATGCCCACAGGGATGATACCTCGGAGTGGATTACCAGTTTTTACATAATGCAGCTGTCAGGTGTATGCCTACACCCCGTGCTTAGGTCGTGGCCATTTCGTAAAATGATGCCAAGGATATCCGGGACATGGTCATTAACCCCCAAGGGCCATACACCAAATAAAATAAAATAATACATATTAAACAGGTTATGTAAGTACATCAATCACAATCCGATTTAATGACTACATACACCCGACCAAGCGGTACTTTTATAGTACTGTATCCCAAGCCCGTATAGGGAAAATAAGTTAAGAGTATTTACCTGAGCTAGCTCCTGTCTTAAATATCAGAAATTAATAACTCAGTCGTATTCACTTAAGTAAGCGTAGGTACCATTTACCGGAAAGCTCTAGTCTGGAATGATGGTATAAATAATTAATTAGAATGCTAACGGGTCTTTAATTAAGTCTAAGCTTAGACCGGTTAGTCTTATAGGAAGATACGGTTCAGACGCATGATTAAGCGAAAACCGGATAGAATGTGATTTAGACCCGACAAGTTTGAAGACTTGTTTAATATGGGTTTATTATTCACATTCTGGATTTTGAGATAAAACCGATAAGGTTTGACCCGTTTCGGCTAATTTATGTAAACTTGTTACATAAACCGAACCGAACGCGTAATAAGCGTGACGGGTATTCATTAGAGCCATCTACAGGTTTCCTAAGTTAATTGTGCCTCAAATATGTTGTGACATCAGTAAGATGTCTTTCATTATTCCCGAAACGTAATTAAACACAAACTAGGCCCCGTAGGGGTATTTTGGTAATTTCACATAAGCCGAAAAGCTCAAAAACGAAGTCTGAGTTTATCAACCTTTTCTTATTGTTAAAATATCATAATTTGCCTCATATATCAGTAGGTATCAACCCGGGTATGTCCAATATGTTTTTAAAACATACTATGCGTTAAAAACGCTAATTTAGGCGATTAAAGGCCAATACCGGGTTCGATACTTAAATCTGATATTTTTATATTTCCATAAGGCTTAAAATAATTTATCTATCATAATTATTCAGTAGCAAAAGGTTTGGAATCGTTTAGATGTGTAAAACTCATTTTATGGCCCGTAAGGGCAAAACCGACAATTACCGAGTTAAGCCTACGACTACGAGTTATGCTCAGCCTAAAATTAATTAAAAACCTTTAAAAATCATAAAATAATATATTATATCAGTGGGTAAAAGATTTGATACCAAAAAGTATGTTTAACTAGGCTATACGCTAATTACGCCATTATGTTAACATAAAGCATTAGTTTTGCGATATTGAGCATAACTCTTAATCTACAAGTCAAACTGATGTCAAACTTTGCATACAAGTTTATATATCAGTAACTAAGGTTTCTACACTTTTACATTTTCATAAATCTCGTTTTAAGGTGTAAAGGGCATAATGGTCAACATATGAGCAATTAACGGAATCATGCGTATTAATCGGATAACTAATGAACCGAGGTGTATAATCACAGAGGGTTATACTAGCATGTAACCTGGTCCAAAAGAAGCTCTAAGGTATTTCTAAAACATACCTAAACGGGTCAGAATTGAAGTCAAAGCAAAAGTCAAAGCTTTGCGACTTTCGGTTCCGAACCGGGTCAAAACAGGAAATAGTCGGGTCGAACATGTTTGAACATGTTCTTACACTTATTACTAAGTTATAACAATGATCAAACAGGTTATATAGGTTCTAGATAGCTAATTATGCATAAATGATCTTTTAAGCATCCTGTTGACTTTTTGATTAAAGGTTTGACCCGACATTTGACCTGGTTAGGATGGTGATCAGGGGAAACCCTTTTGGGGTTTTATTACCCACATAAATACCAACCTATAATTACTTTTAATTCGAGATATGGCTGAGCCATTATAGACTAATCTCGAAGTCAAACCGTAATTACGACGGTTTGACTTTTAGCTAATTAACTAAGCTAAAAGCAATTAGAGAAAGATTAGAACACTTACAGAAGTCCTATGCACGACTTATGATCAGTTGGACCTCCTTGAGAGCTCCAGAATTGATCCAAGAATGCAGGAATGTGTGAAGAACAATGTTGCACAAACAAGGCCTTTTATAGTAACATTCTCACCACAAATCTTTGACAACAAGGTCTAGGATCAACCACAACTGATTAACACCTGGTCCTAGATGTTAGGAGCATTTTAGGGGTCTTTTAATAGTGAGAAATACCTAAGAAATCGGTCAGAATCGCGTAAAACCGGCTGCAGAAGGTTTCTGATAGCTGGGCACTACCTTACGGACCGTAAGGTCACCAAGGTTACGGTCCGTAAGCTTGTCTTCAGCCTCAAAAGTTGACTGTTCTTTGGCATTTCGAAGGGGCAATCCCACTATCCGACTTTGTGACCTCAAATAACACTTAGGGACCTCCATAATGTGTCTAAAATAGTTTCATACCCTACCATTATGTATTGTTTCCAATGAATGCATATACAAGACCCGAAAACCTCGGTTTACCATTCATTTTCTTCGTGATATCACAACATGCTTTTGCAAGTCCAATATTGTGAACCGAAATTCTGAATTGAGGGTATAAAAGATGTGTATAACATTTAATCGGGTCTTGGGATTTTATAATTGAGGTCGTTCAGAGGTAATAGTTTAACATAACGCCACCTTAAATCCTGCCGAATCATCTTTATTAAGTCCGGGTTTATAACGCGTTTTTGTCTGACATGACACGTGTCGTTTTATTATTGAACCCGAAATTTTCGAGGTGTTACAATTATGTACTGTGCTTATATGTATGCGTGTATTTATGTGACCCGAGACACAATGACCCGACTTGAGACCACTCGGTCTCGAGTAAACAGTGAACGGTTGGGCCGGTTGGGCCATACACCCGAGAGACCCACTCGGAAACCCATTAGGGTGCACCACCTCGGAATGGGTATAAAACCCACAAGGGTGACCAACCTTGCCACTTTTCACCATTTTGCAAACACTCCCTCACACTCTCCTTCTCCCTCTCCTCCCACCTTTCTCTCACTAAAACCCTAAACCTCAAACCGGCAACCTCAAGGGTTCTCGGATTAGCTTGTGCACACCAAGTGAAGCTTCATTCTTCACTACAACCCGCACAAAACCAGGTATCCGTACGACTTAACTAATCATTAATTACTGCTTAATTACTGTGCTTGTTTGAACTAGCTGATGAACTGCTACTTGATATCTGATACATGTACTTACTTGCATCATACTTTACTTGTCGTCACTACATTATTTACGTGCTGAACCCTAGTGACAACCATGATGCACAAAAAGCACAGTAGCACTATAACGGATAACCTATTGAACATGCTGATAAAGCCAGCATCAGGCAAACACTGCCTCTAAGGCCTGTAAGAGCCTGAAATGTTTTGCTACACTAGTAGTGAGTGTAGGGATATAAGGGTTGTGGAACTGCGTCTCTAGGGATAAGTCACTATGACAGGATGTGCCTAAAACGTACTCTAAGTACAAAACTCAGCACTTTACACAATAATTCAGCTTTTAGCTAACTAATAAAGTGCCAAAATATGAGAAAAATAACACTAGACACTTTCCAAGGTGTCAGGAATAAGCTGTGTCACTAAAGAGAGTAATAACGACACTTTAAAGCTTTGTTAACACTTTAACGGATTACTATCCAACCGAACAACCGGACTATACCCGAAACATGAAAATATTGTTATTTTCATTATTTATCTTTTTCTGAGCCAGTTAGGGTCCCTGAACACCCTAACACCCATTATAACGCGTGACACACAACTAACCAAGTTAATCTCTAAACTTAACTTAGTTACCCTAACCATCTAGTTGAAATCGAACCAAACTACCCCCCCCCTTGACCGAACTCGGTCACTTAGTGACCCCACTCTTGTACCATGTTGATTCACTAGATCTTGTATGCATAATATCTAGGGGGCACAAGATCCTTTGGTTAATACACATATGTTTAGTCTATAAGTTCCACTAATTACACAAGATAATCATCATCACTCAACACAACTTTCTCACCTCTCTCTCTTGCTCTCTAAGTCTCGGCCGAACACCCCCCCTCCCCACACATCCATTTTCGGCTTCCATCTTCACATCACAAGATCATACAAGTGTCGAGGGTCGTATACGAGGAGTCTTGGTGCACTCGGAGCTCGAAGGACCTCTTTATCTTGCTTTTATCCACGCCATTTTCGTCAAGATTCTTCCCTAGCCTCGAGCTAGAGGTATAATGCTTAAAACACCTTCTTGAACTAATCTAAAGTGGTTAAAAGGATTTGTAACGGTTAAAACTCGTTAACATGCAAGATGATGCTTTAAAGTTTACTAAAAACACTAAAAATGGTGGTTAATAGCACATAAGTTGTGTAAATGTTGTAGTATTCGAAATGTGTGTTTATTTAGGCCCGATCTATGATGTGGTAGCTCGGATCATCGTTTAACCCGGTTTGGTAAGATCATGGATCTTAACATAAGCTTGTTTTGGATAATACAAGGGTTAAAAGGTGAAACTCTACCACACGCGAATCATGAACTTGTGTAAAAGAGTTTTACTTGTTAAAGTTATGTTTAAAACTAGCAGATCTACACATCTGCAAGTGGTAGTTTCAAAGAACCACGTATCAAAGAAATCATGTATTTTAAAAGAAAGATCTTTACACTAACAAGCATGATTTTTATAAACCACAAGTGTGTAAACACTTGCGAAATGAAAAGATCCGACAAAATAACAGTTTTTGTAAAAGATGACGGGAAGTTGTAAAGATAGATTTTCTCTAAAAACGAGGTTTTTACAAGATCAAACTATATTATATGAAGATCTACTAAATTTAAGGAGATTTATACCACAGTTTTGGGAAAACTGCAAGTTCATGTAATTTTTGGCAACTTACACATATGTTGATTTGTTGTTGCGATGAAAGTTGTTCTGATCAAATAAAGAAAATTGTTGAGTTGATTTGTTAAAGAAAATGATACGCTTGAAAGCGTGGCCACCTCCAGTTACAGAGGAAACTCTGGCGAAATTTTTCTAAAAACCTAACACTTAGAACTATTTACACTACAAGTGTTAGAATTATTTTTGACATGTTTTCGAAACATAAATTTCGCCATGACTTTATTTACTAAATATTCGGAGGTGGGATTTTCACGAAATTTAACGTGATAAATATATATATTTTTCACACACTGTTTATGATTATTTTGTGAAAATACATAAATATTATTTTTAGAGTAAAAATAATATTTACGAACGTTAACGAATCCAAAATGATGCGAACGCTTTCACCATAAATATATAAGTTACACCGGTAATTATATTACCACTCGATTGTTAAAACGTAACTTACGCACTTACGGAAATATTTATGAACGCGTATTTTAACAACGTATTATTGGAGAAAAATTATGTGAAATGAAAATATAATATTTTTGAGAAAAATACTTATATTTTGGGATTGGAAATATATATATATTAAGTGAGACTTAATGATTTAATTTGAACGCACATGTATTGAATCCCCCATCCTTGGGAAGGAGATTAACTACCAAGTATATACATAACGTAAACACGAAATAGTTGTCTAACTATTTCCCAAAGACTTAAACCATAAAGCTAAGGCACGGCCGTCCGTCTAATAGAATTAGCACTTGTAGGTCGTCGCACAGCTTTCTGATTCGGAGTACTTGGTAGAGACGCACCGACTGTGAGTTCATGTCCCCCTTTTCTCTAACTGTTTTTCAGTTTTCTTAACTGCGGGGGTGAAATACATGTTACTTTGTTTACAAGTACTTTATACACGGTATGGTTAGCGTAAGGAGGTTTACTACTTAGATCATGTGAGTGGGTAGGCAGAAACACCGAGGGACGTAAGCGGTAGATCTATCTGGGTGTAGCGAGCCCAACTCTAGGCCCAACAGAACGGACCTCTAAGAGGCCCAACAGAACGGACCTTGAGTGACTTTGTACCCGACGCAAAATCTGCTAGGTTGAGTCTTCCTACTTGCACCTCACACATACTAATGGCCTTGCAAACCATTGGTGATCTCTTTTCCTTACACTGCTACATACCAGGGAATTTTTATACTTACAAGTGTTTTACATACTCACTACACATGAACTCGCTCAACATTATTGTTGATTTTTCAACTTACATGTATTTCAGGAAATTAACAGGATCTGGCACGGTATGATGTGTTTTCCCGCTGCATTTTGGGTTCCAAGGTCATCCCAGTTTAGGAAATGTGACTCTTTCCTGGACAAGTCACAAATGTTAAACTGCGTTTATTTCATGTTACTGTTTATGTTGCTCAAGACAATGTTTTGTGTCATGATGTTGTAAGTCTTTAAGACAATGGTATGTTACTCTGGTTTTAAAACTTAATTCAAACGGATGATCTTGCATGATTTTATTTCATATAGCTTTGTTATGGTTAAGCTATGGTATTTAAGAAGTCACACCAAAATTAACCACGCTTCCGCAAAGCCAGGGTGTGACATTTTCAACTACGGGGTAACCCCCACGGCAGGATGCCAGATAAAGGAAACTGTTTTCGAAACAACTTAAAACGAACACCCAACTGTGAACTCGCTCAACATTATTGTTGACTCGTTACTACATGCTTTGCAGGTCAATAGGTACTTAGCTGGAGCTTGCATGGAAGAGAGTCGTTGTGGGACATGGACAGCTGCGTGCCATGTTAAACTTTGGAACATTTAAACTTATGTCTGGGTTTTAACGTTATGCTTCCGCTTGCAACTTAAACTATGTTTTTGTTTGGACACCAATTGTATTGGTTGGATTTTATAATCACTTACATGCTTGTTCAATATGATTGGTGGCTGGATCCTGGTCAGTCACGCCTCCAAGCGGTGGTATTCCGCTGGTGGATTTTGGGGGTGTGACAGATTGGTATCAGAGCCATTGGTTATAGTGAACTTGGTTTTAATAAGGGGAAAAAGTTTTATTAAAATCAGACTATAACCTGTACAGTGCCCTACGATCCACAACGACGCTTCACTCCACATGCAAGGCTCTACATTCTAGGTGATATGATCTATGTATATATTGCCTACTTGTTAGTTACATAGTGCATTGCTCATGGTATGCTTGGTTAGTATAACTACTGTTGCTTGAACACGTGTGTGCTTACTCTCTTCTGTCATCATATTTTCGCGAACCCCTCTCACTCATGTTCCTCTTGATATGAAGATCATGTCTGGACGCGTTAACATGACACAAGCCCAGTTGACGGCTCTGATTAACGAACGAGTTGCTGCGGCACTTGCAGCTGCACACGCAGGAGGTATATCCTGCAGTCCAAACTCATTCTAGGATCTTTGGATCCTGCTCTCGTGAACCAACCTTTGTGTTAAACTCTGTCCTTTCTTTCACCCACAACAGGTCAACATGCTCAGCCACCTGTGTGCACCTTTAAAACTTTTATGGACTGCCGACCCACTACTTTTAGCGGCACTGAAGGAGCTGTAGGTCTCCTCCACTGGTTTGAGAAGCTCGAGTCAGTTTTCAAAATGTGTGAATGCCCTGAGGAGCGCAGGGTGAAGTACGCTACCGGTACTCTAGAGGGTTTAGCGCTCACGTGGTGGAACACTCAGGTTCAAATGCTGGGGTTGGTTGCTGCTAACGCCACCCCATGGAACAACTTTAAGGAAATGATCAAGGAGGAGTATTGTAATCGTGATGAAATTCACAGACTGGAAGTAGAGTTTTTCAACCTCAAGATGACGGGGTCAGAAATTGAAGCTTATGTGAAAAGATCGAATGAACTGGCAATTTTGTGTCCTACCATGGTGGATCCTCCCATCAAACGCATCGAACTATTTCTCAAGGGCTTAGTGCCAGAAATCCAAAGTCATGTGACTTCAGCTAACCTTGCCACCATCCAACAAGTTGTTCAATTGGCTCACCGTCTCACGGATCAGGCGGTGGAGCAGAACAGGTTACCAAAGCGCATAGGTGCTGCAACTACTCCATGTGCTCTTAGTGACAACAAGAGGAAATGGGATGGAGCTTCAAGCAAAGGTTCAACTTCTGTTCAGTCTCAGTCTCAGCAGAGAAAGACGGATGACTACAAGGGCCCCAGTCAGCAATCATCTGATGGTCAAAGTCATGGTGGGTACAAGGGGAATCACCCCAAATGCAATCGCTGCAACCTCCACCACAGCGGACCATGCACCAGGGGTAACTGTCATCGGTGCAACAAGCCAGGTCACGCCGCCAAGGATTGCAGAAGCTTATACCCCGTAAACCAGAATCGTCAGCAACAAGCCCCTCAGAACCAGCGACAACAGCAGCAGCAAGGAATCAACAAAGGGTGCTTTCAATGTGGAGCTGAAGGCCATTTCAAGAGAGATTGCCCCCAACTGAACCGGAACCAGAACAACAACAGCAACAATAACAATAATCAGGGGAATGGTAACAATGGGAACAACAACAACAATGGTGCCAGGGGGCGGGCGTTCGTGATTGGCCAAGGTGAAGCAAGGAACGACCCCAATGTTGTGGCGGGTAAGTTCCTTCTCGACGACTTTTATGTTACAGTTTTATTTGATTCGGGTGCCGATACTAGCTACATGTCACTAGAAGTTAGTCGAATGCTTAAGCGTATTCCAACACCTTTAAACAACAAGCACACCGTAGAGCTAGCAAATGGTAAGAGTTTAGAGGCCACACACGTAGTCAAGGGTTGTAAACTTATTCTTGCTAATCAGACCTTCTCTATCGACCTTATTCCTATCGTCTTGGGTAGTTTCGACGTTGTCATTGGGATGGATTGGTTATCCCAACACCGAGCAGAGATTCTTTGCAACGAGAAGATTGTCCGTATTCCCAGTTCCGGTAGTGAACCTCTCATGATTCGTGGCGACAAGAGGGGTGCTGTTGAGAGCATCATCTCTTTCCTTAAGGCCCAGAAGTGCTTGCGAAAGGGCCACACTGCCATTTTGGCTCTCGTTACTGACACCTCGGAGAAAGAGAAGAAGATAGAAGATTTTCCAATTGTACGCGACTATCCTGAGGTATTTCCTGAGGAATTACCTGGCCTTCCGCCTCATCGCCAGGTCGAGTTCCAGATTGAACTAGCTCCTGGAGCTGCGCCTATAGCTCGTGCACCTTATCGTTTAGCTCCATCAGAGTTGGAAGAACTCTCTACGCAACTACAAGAACTCTTGGATAAGGGTTTTATTCGTCCTAGCTCATCGCCCTGGGGAGCTCCAGTGCTATTTGTGAAAAAGAAAGACGGTACCTTCAGAATGTGCATCGACTACCGGGAACTCAACAAGGTGACCGCGAAGAATCGCTACCCTCTTCCACGCATTGACGACTTGTTCGACCAGTTGCAGGGGTCGAGCTACTATTCAAAGATTGATCTGAGATCAGGATATCACCAGCTGAGAGTCCGAGAAGAGGACGTCTCCAAAACAGCTTTTAGAACTCGTTATGGACACTATGAGTTTTTGGTCATGCCTTTTGGGCTGACAAACGCACCTGCGATTTTCATGGACTTGATGAATCGAGTGTGCAAGCCTTACCTAGACAAGTTCGTTATAGTCTTCATCGACGACATCCTGATCTATTCCAAGAGTCAGGAGGAACACGAGCAACATCTGCGACTTATTTTGGACCTCCTTCGAACAGAACAGCTTTACGCAAAGTTCTCGAAATGCGACTTCTGGCTTCGTGAAGTCCATTTCCTAGGCCATGTGGTAAACAAGGATGGGATTCACGTTGATCCATCTAAGGTAGACTCGATTAAGAACTGGCCTGCCCCTCGTACACCAACGGAAATTCGTCAATTCTTGGGTTTGGTAGGGTACTACAGGAGGTTCATTAAGGATTTTTCCAAGATTGCACAGCCTCTCACCTCACTAACGCAGAAAGGCGTTATTTATCGATGGGGAAATGCACAGGAATTAGCATTTCAGCATTTAAAGGATAGACTTTGTAGTGCACCTATCCTTTCCTTGCCAGAGGGCACAGACGACTTCGTGGTCTACTGCGACGCATCAATTCAAGGTCTTGGTTGTGTACTGATGCAGCGGGATAAGGTTATAGCCTACGCCTCACGCCAACTCATAGTTCATGAAAGAAACTACACTACGCACGACCTGGAGCTGGGAGCTGTCGTTTTTGCACTTAAGATATGGCGACATTACCTGTACGGTACCAAGTGCACCATTTACACCGATCACAGGAGTCTCGAGCACATCTTCAAACAGAAGGAGCTAAACATGCGCCAACGACGATGGGTCGAGTTATTAAACGATTACGA
Organism: Helianthus tuberosus; assembly: GCA_030545235.1. Classification (NCBI taxonomy): domain Eukaryota; kingdom Viridiplantae; phylum Streptophyta; class Magnoliopsida; order Asterales; family Asteraceae; genus Helianthus; species Helianthus tuberosus. The sequence continues at coordinate 8,979,272 of CM060397.1, forward strand.
ATGTGCAATCAAGTACCATCCTGGCAAAGCCAATGTTGTGGCTGATGCCCTTAGTCGAAAGGACACTGCGCCTAAGCGCGTACGAGCCTTGCAGCTCACTATACATTCTAGTCTTCCTTCCCAAATACAAGACGCTCAAGTAGAGGCATTGAAACCAGAAAACGTCAGGGCTGAAGCCCTACGCGGCTCAAGGCAACGCTTAGAACATAAGGAAGACGGTGCCTACTACGTAACGGGATGCATTTGGGTCCCACTCTATGGCAACTTACGAGAGCTTGTGATGGACGAAGCACACAAGTCTCGCTACTCGGTACATCCTGGTTCGGATAAGATGTACCACGATATCAAAACTACGTATTGGTGGCCTAGCATGAGGGCCCACATAGCAACTTACCTCAGCAAGTGTTTGACTTGCGCGAGAGTCAAGACTGAATACCAGAAACCCTCAGGCCTACTCCAACAACCAGAGATACCACAATGGAAATGGGAGCAAATTTCCATAGATTTCGTTACCGGCCTGCCTAGATCTCAGCGCGGAAATGATACTATTTGGGTGATCGTGGATCGACTCATAAAGTCTGCACACTTCTTGGCTATAAATGAAACGGATAAGTTCTCCACTCTAGCAGACGTATATCTTAAGGAAGTTGTTTCGAGGCACGGGGTGCCCACCTCCATTATCTCGGATCGTGATGCACGTTTTACTTCAGAACTGTGGCAAGCAATGCACAAATCCTTTGGCTCACGTTTAGACATGAGCACAGCGTATCACCCTCAGACGGACGGGCAGTCTGAGCGCACTATTCAAACCTTAGAAGACATGCTTCGTGCATGTGTAATCGACTTTGGCAACAGCTGGGAAAAGCATCTGCCACTCGTGGAATTCTCGTACAATAACAGCTACCACACCAGCATTAAGGCTGCTCCGTTTGAGGCATTGTACGGGCGTAAATGCCGGTCACGTCTTTGTTGGGAAGAGGTGGGGGATAGTCAGATCACTGGCCCAGAACTTGTGGTAGACACAACCGAACGAATTGCTCAAATACGACAACGCATGGCGGCAGCTCGTGACCGTCAGAAAAGCTACGCCGATAAGGATAGGAAACCACTTGAGCTCCAGGTTGGGGAGCGTTTACTACTCAAAGTTTCACCCTGGAAGGGTGTGGTTCGTTTTGGCAAACGAGGCAAACTTAACCCATGATACGTCGGACCTTTTGAGATCATCGAGAAAATAGGCAAGGTGGCCTACAAACTGAACTTACCAGCGGAACTCAGTGCAGTTCACAACGTTTTCCATGTGTCGAATCTGAAGAAGTGTCTGTCAGATGAGACCCTCGTAGTTCCTTTGAAGGAGCTCACCATCGACGAGCAGTTACGATTCGTCGAGGAACCAGTTGAGATCACAGACCAGGATGTTAAGGTCCTCAAGAACACTAGAATACCTCTCGTTCGAGTTCGTTGGAACTCACGTCGCGGACCAGAGTTCACCTGGGAACGCGAAGATCGGATGAAACAAAAGTATCCCCAACTGTTCGCAAACGGTACAACCACTACTGAGGTTGAAGCTACGGAATTTCGGGACGAAATTCCAGATCAACGGGGGGAGGATGTGACACCCCAGGAAAACCAGGAAAACCAGGAAAACCAGGAAAACTATACAACTTAACTAGCTTCCTCAGTGAGTACTTACCAAATTTCGGGACGAAATTTCTTTCAACTTGGGGATAATGTGACAACTCGTAATTTAGAACCCTTTCTTGTATCTCGATGCAACACATTTGAACGATATGTAACTAGTTGACATGTTTGTTTAATTAATGATGTAAGTGAATATTATGTGATTATGTACTGTGCTTATATGTATGCGTGTATTTATGTGACCCGAGACACAATGACCCGACTCGAGACCACTCGGTCTCGAGTAAACAGTGAACGGTTGGGCCGGTTAGGCCACACACCCGAGAGACCCACTCGGAAACCCATTAGGGTGCACCAACTCGGAACGGGTATAAAACCCACAAGGGTGACCAACCTTGCCACTTTTCACCATTTTGCAAACACTCCCTCACACTCTCCTTCTCCCTCTCCTCCCGCCTTTCTCTCACTAAAACCCTAAACCTCAAACCGGCAACCACAAGGGTTCTCGGATTAGCTTGTGCACACCAAGTGAAGCTTCATTCTTCACTACTACTTCTCGAACCGGTTAGTGTTTCTTTACAAACACATGTATATGCATGATTGGTTGATTTTGTGATAATATGCATTGTAGCTATCATTTAATTATGATGAAGGTGCTTGTTTGATTTAATGGATATTGTTGAGTGACAAAGATATTTCCTTGATGATGATAAACATGATTTGGACAAGAATAATGTACATTATTTGAATGATAGTATGAGCCGCTTTCATATATGTAATAAGATGTCTTATGGATCTCACATGATTAGGGTTAAACACTTGTTTGATAATATAAGGATTAAATGAAGGTGATAAAATAGTTACATGTGTTCGAATGATGAGATAAACCGAAATATGGATAAATATGGAGTGGATGATGTATGTTTATTTGAATAATCAAGTGTTATGATAAAAACCCTAAAAGATGAACAACATGAATCTGATATGAATGTGTTATGAATATTTGAATATGCCATGCTTTGATCTGTTTGAAGTAGAATTAGACAACAAAACATGTTGGTGCATTTCATTGGTTAGTACTAAGGATCATGAACATGAAATTCTATTGGATAGTACATTTCGGACAGGTTCTAGAAGGTTTCGATCAGCAGGAATGCAAGTCGAGACCCTTAGTCTCGACTCGAGACCACAGCTCCCACACACAAGCAGCATAACTCGAGACCACGGTTGTGGGTCCGGTTGCGACTCGAGACCGTCTAGTCTCGACTAGTACATGCATGACTCGAGACCTCCACAGTTGCGACTCGAGAACTCGTAGGCTATAACTCGAGACCGCATAGTCTCGACTCGAGACCACGTACACATACTCACTGATTTGGACTTGCACACTGTTACGGGCTTAGGTGACTGGGCTGTACTGATTGGGCTTTGTTTGCTACATGATTCCTACTGTTGAACTAGCACTATTGTTGAACTGCCATGCTAGGCGTGTATGCCATGATCGTTACTTGTGTACAATACGTGTAGAACATAAGTGCACTACTTGAATATGAACCTGACTTGAATGGTATCTATGTTAGGACGTGGTTGACCACTTATAGCTTGACCAACTTTCTGTGTATCTGCCGAGCAAACCAATGTGAGTTCACACTTTCTACAAAGCATGGGATTCCCAGGGGTTGGGAGTTGGGGTTAAGGAACATGGATTCCTCGTCCTTTCTTGGGTATGACAGCATCGGTTCAGGAATATAATTCCTCGTCCTCATGGACAGATAACTCGTACTAGACCAAAACTCTATCACGAAGTCCCTCCTTTTTATATCGACTTAATCGCCGGGCCAATGGCGAGCGGGTCATTGGTTAGATAGCGCTATTTAGGTTTGACAAGCCTCACACCGTGCCGCAGAGGACGGGCGTGAACTAATGGATCTGGGCACGTCAATGATGATAGACATTGACAGTTCAGGGCACATAAACATGACTACAGTCAGCAGTCGATATGGTAACGAGTCTAGTGTATACATGGGGTAGCCCCCACGGCAGAAATGCCAGATAACTAACAAGGGGTAGTCCCCACGGCTGGATTGCCAGAGTAACCGGGAATAAACAAGTCACGTTTTCAACTACGGGGTAACCCCCACGGCAGGATGCCAGATAAAGGAAACTGTTTTCGAAACAACTTAAAACGAACACCCAACTGTGAACTCGCTCAACATTATTGTTGACTCGTTACTACATGCTTTGCAAGTCAATAGGTACTTAGCTGGAGCTTGCGTGGAAGAGAGTCGTTGTGGGACATGGACAGCATGATCAGCTTTAGTTTTAGAAAATTTAGCATACAGACGTTCACCACGTAAGAGTTCAAGCATCAAGCGTAAATGTCGAGCATGATCAGCTTTAGTTTTAGAATAAATTAGAATATCATCAATAAAGACTATCACAAAACGATCCAAATAGGGCTTACAAACACGATTCATGAGATCCATGAACACCGCGGGTGCGTTGGTCAATCCAAAAGGCATGACCACGAACTCGTAGTGTCCATAACGGGTACGAAATGCGGTTTTGGGTACATCATCTTCAAGAACTCGAAGCTGATGATAGCAAGAACAAGAGGCGAAAGTCTCTTGTTCCTACTGCGAATCCTGCTACTAAGCCTGCTCCTGCTGCTACCGTTCAGAACACTGCTGCTCCGGAAGTCAAGAAGCAGTACTCTGGGTCTTACGCCAAGTGTACCACTTGTAATTTTCAACATCCTATTGCTTCTGCATGTCGTTTGTGCACCAACTGCAATCGCTATGGTCACACGACTCCCTATTGTCGTCAAGCTAACCCAGCTCAGCAAGCTCAGCAAGCCCCAGCTCAGGCGGCCCTACCAGCTCTCCCAGCCCCTCTGCATAATCCAAAGCCAGCCAATGTTGTTCGTGCATGCTACAAGTGTGGAGACACTACTCACCTTCGTAGCCAGTGTCCTCAGCTGAACCAGGATCAACAGCCAGCCGCTCGTGGACGAGCGTCCAATCTCAATGCTAACCAGGCTCGTAATGACAATGACGTCGTTAATGGTACATTTCTTATGAATAACCTTTACGCTTCGATTCTATTTGATACTGGTGCCGACAGAAGCTTTTTGTCCGTAGAATTTGAATCTTTGTTAAACTGTACAAGCTCTATGTTACCTAAGTCATTTTCGGTGGAGATTGCCAATGGGAAGTCTATTCTAGTTTACTCTATTCTCCGTGGTTGTTCCTTGATTCTTAACGACCACGTGTTTACTATTGATCTAATACCCATGCAATTGGGTAGTTTTGATGTGATTATCGGTATGGATTGGTTGCTTAAGAACCATGTCGAGATTCTTTGTCACGAGAAGTTTGTCCGTCTACCTCTACCGTCTGCTGATATCTTGCATGTCTATGGAGACCGACCTTCGAAAGAGCTGAGACTGATGTCATGCACACAAGCGAGCAGATGCTTACGTAAACAGAACTTTGCCTTCTTGGCCCACGTAGTGGAACAAAAGAGCAAGGGGAAGAGCATAAGCGATGTTCCAGTGGTGTGTGATTTCCCCGATGTCTTTCCTGAAGATTTACCCGGTCTTCCACCTCCGAGAACCTTCAATTTTCGTATTGATCTCATACTTGGTGTGACTCTTGTCGCCAAGGCCCCGTATCGTCTTGCACCTTCTGAGATGCAAGAGCTATCTAGTCAACTTCAAGAACTACTCGACAAGGGATTTATTCGTCCAAGTACCTCTCTGTGGGGTGCTCCCGTGCTATTCGTCAAGAAGAAAGATGGTTCGTTCCGTATTTGTATCGACTACCGCGAACATAATAAGCTTACCATTAAGAATCGTTATCCTCTTCCCCGTATCGATGATATATTTGACCAACTACAAGGCGCGTCCTGCTTCTCGAAAATCGACCTTCGTTCGGGCTGATGATAGATCATCGATTTTCGAGAAGCAGGACGCGCCTTGTAGTTGGTCAAATAGATCATCGATACGGGGAAGAGGATAACGATTCTTAATGGTAAGCTTATTAAGTTCGCGGTAGTCGATACACATACAGAACGAACCATCTTTCTTCTTGACGAATAGCACGGGAGCACCCCACGGAGAGGTACTTGGACGAATAAATCCCTTGTCGAGTAGTTCTTGAAGCTGACTAGATAGCTCTTGCATCTCGGAAGGTGCAAGACGATACGGGGCCTTGGCAACAGGAGTCGCACCAGGTATTAGATCAATACGAAAATCGAAAGTTCTAGGAGGTGGAAGACCGGGTAAATCTTCAGGAAAGACATCGGGGAAATCACACACCAATGGAACATCGCTTATGTTCTTCCCCTTGCTCTTTTGTTCCACTACGTGGACCAAGAAGGCAAAGTTCTGTTTACGTAAGCACCTGCTAGCTTGTGTGCATGACATCAGTCTCAGCCCTTTCGAAGGTCGGTCTCCATAGACATGCAAGATATCACCAGACGGTAGAGGTAGACGAACAAACTTCTCGTGACAAGCAATCTCGACATGGTTCTTACGCAACCAATCCATACCGATAATGACATCAAAACTACCCAATTGCATGGGTATTAGATCAATAGTAAACACGTGGTCGTTAAGAATCAAGGAACAACCACGGAGAATAGAGTCAATTAGAATAGACTTCCCATTGGCAATCTCCACTGAAAACGACTTAGGTAACATAGAGCGTGTACAGTTTAACAAAGATTCAAATTCTACGGACACAAAGCTTCTGTCATCACCAATATCTAATAGAATCGAAGCGTAAAGGTTATTCACAAGAAACGTACCATTAACGACGTCGTTGTCGTTACGAGCCTGGTTAGCATTGAGATTGAACGCTCATCCACGAGCGGCTGGCTGTTGATCCTGGTTCAGCTGAGGACACTGGTTACGAAGGTGAGTAGTGTCTCCATACTTGTAGCATGCACGAACAACATTGACTGGCTTTGGATTCTGTGGAGGAGCTGGGAGAGCTGGTAGAGCCGCCTGAGCTAGGGCTTGCTGAGCTGGGTTAGCTTGATGAAAATAGGGAGTCGTGTGACCATAGCGATTGCAGTTGGTGCACAAACGACATGCAGAAGCAACAGGATGATGAAAATTACAATTGGTACACTTGGGGTAAGACCCAGAGTACTGCTTCTTGACTTCCGGGGCAACAGTGTTCTGAACGATAGCAGCAGGAGCAGGCTTAGTAGCAGGATTCACAGTAGGAACAATAACATTGCATCCTGAACCCTGAGAATTTCGCCTCTTGTTCTTGCTGCCACTTGGCTGCTGGGTAACTTGATGCGCAGACTTGGAGGGAGCAGGGTTAGCAAACTGCTTATCATGAATGCGGTTGTTGTTGAGACTCGTTGCAAGATGGTAGACTTCCTCAATATTTCCGAGTTGAGCTGCTTCAATAGAATCACGCATAGCAGGAGGCAAACCATTGAGGTATTTGGTTATCATTCGCTTAGGAGTAGAAACCAAGTGGGGAACAATCAAGCTGAGCTGCTTGAAACGGGTAGTAAGCCAGATTATCATCACCAATCTACTTTAGGTACTAGAACTCTTCTTCAAGCTTCAGTTCTTCATGAGGAGGGCAGAATTCAAGCATCATTAATTCTCGCACCTCAGCCCATGGAAGAGCATAGGCTTCTTCATTTGATCGGATGTTTCTCTCATTTATCCACCACTCTAATGCTCTGCCTTGAAACATCCCCGTTGCACTCCTAGTCTTTAGCTGGCCTGGGCACTCACTGTTAATGAAGGTAACCTCGATGCTGTCAAACCACTCGAGCATAGCAGTCACCCCATCACTGCCCGTGAAAGACTTAGGGTTGCAAGAGACAAAATGCTTATAGCTGAACTTGGTAGACTTTTCTTTCTCCGCCTTAGAGTCAACAGAAGAGGGTGGAGTGTTCGATCCTTGGATCTCAGAGACGATCTTTGGCACGACTCAAGCAATCTGGTCGGCGATGAAGGACATCATCTTTTTCTGAGACTTTTCCCTGGATCTCTTGAGAGTGTCGGAGAGCTTTCGGGAAGACATCCTATTGATCCAACAAGAGGATCGTATAAGTCTAGGCTCACAGAGTTAACTTTAGTTTTAACACCATAGCCCACGACCTTCGCATGGCACGTTGTACGAAGTTTGGCAACATGTCAAAAACGCTTATATATAGGAAGTACCAGCGGCGTATCCACCACGCTTCGGGCATATTGCTTCCGCCTCGTACTCGGTGTCATGTTACGGGTCGCAAAACACACTCATCATCATAGATTCACATAGACTACTCCAATAGTTTCACATAGATTCCAATAGATTTCACAGGTTTCAATAGATTCAGTAGGTTCATAGACTCCAATAGATTCAATAGTTTTCAATAGATTTAATAGATCCTTATAGATTCATGTTAACAACCCATAAAGAACGAAATCCCGCATTGCACGTGCTACGAAAGTTCAGCAACATGACGGAAGCACTTATATATAGGAAGTACCAGCGCCGTATCCACCATGCTTCAATCATGCCACGCCCCCTCGTCATCGGTGTCACGCTTCGTTAACCCCAACATTAGATTCCACCACTTTTATAACATAGAATAACCAAATAGATTCAACATAGACTAACCATATAGATTCAACATAGATTAACCAAATAGATTCCACAACTTCAACCCGAGCCTACAAAACTACGAACTTCATTTAGCGCGTGGTACGAAGACTCGGTAACATGCCAGAAACACTTATATATAGGAAGTACAAGCGGCGTATCCACCATGCTTCGGACATGCCACGTCCTCCTCGTCTTCGGCGCTAGGCCACGTTTCGCATTTTGTTTCTCAAAACAACACATACTTAGATTACACATAGATTACACTAGCGTACACATAGGTTACACATAGATTACACAAGTAGTTTCCCTTAGCTTTAGATTTCAATCATCTCATCACCGGTCTACAGAACACTAAGTTTCGCATGGCACTTAGTACGAAAGTTGGTAACATGTCGGAAACAGTTATATATAGGAAGTACCAGCGGTGTATCCACCATGTTTCAGACACGTCACTTTTCCTCGTACTTCTATGCCATGTTACATTTTGTGCTTTACAACCACATTAACACATAGATCCATATATAGATTCTCATAGTATCGTAGTCGATCAAGATTCCCACATAGGCTATCATGATAGAATACAACTTCATAAATTTAGTTTGATTCTGAGATTAGAATTAAGGTTTTAGATTGCGGACATACGTGCGATTCATGTAAAAAGTCTCAAAATAAACGAAGAATCAAGTTTAAAACCGCATGCAAAATCGAGATACATAAAAGATAGGCTCGTAAAACATAGAGTGTTCCGGGTAGAGGAACGGTGACTAGCCAAAGTGATTCGAACCCCTTTCGAATTGAGGTAACGCGTCTTGACTTACTTAGACAAATACGTCATCGATGTTAGGCCTACGTTATTCGTCCTTTTGGTCATTTCACGTACCTAATTGAACGGAAGTTTCGAGACTTTGGCGAGACATAAATAAAACATCATGGGGTGGGACTAGATATCAAGGTCTGAGTTTCACCTCTAACTTGACAACATCGTACCCTAATAGCGTTGGTACTTATCAGCAGACAAGACCTACTAGAATATAATAAGGAAATTTCCCATCAAGGTTTGGATGTCACTCCTGGCTTGTGGGCAATTCCGTGCAAAAACACAAACACTGATTAGCAGTGTTTTCAAGTATCAAGTGTATATTGCATCAGCCTTAGGAAAGGCATTGTAAGCTTAGCAGGGAAATGTGCTGCTGGGAAGCAGATACGGTAGAATACATAAGTCTTAAACAGCAAATAAGAGTCAAGATTCCTAGAACTATAGACTAGGGCAAGTATTCCTACTTATCCTAATTCCCTATAGTTATGGCTCTGATACCAATCTGTCACACCCCAACCGATGGCGGAAACATCGGGGTGCGAGCACTAAGCGTTCAGATTGCTCATGAGATTCCATAACACTAAAAGTTTCATTATAAATTAGATTGATTCAAACATTGTCTAAAGCCAAACAACCAACACATAGTATCAAAGTACATCGAGTCTCGAATATTGTTCAAAAACTTAATTATCTAGATGAGTTTCTAAGCATCATCCTAGCTTGATTCCAAGAATCCTAGCATCTTGTCAGCCTGCAACATGTACAAGCGAGTATACAAGTTTGAATAATAGCATAATAGATTAAAACAACTCATATCCATATGTAGTGTCACATAAATAGTTTCAGCCATGCTAGTGTTCGCAGTCCATCAAGTGATAGCCCAAGTATCCCGAGGCTTTGTTGTTTTCCCAAGTCTCAAGGAAAACTAGAATCCTCCTAACAATACCCCCGAGAATAATGGGGAGGTGCATCTCCTATAGCGCTACAATTGTTAAGGCGGAACTACACACCCTGGATTAAACGTTTACATAGCACAAATAGAATATAAGAATCACAAGTTTCACATACACGTAGGATAGAGTTTAGTTTGCAAAAGTCTCAAGTATCATAGTTTAATAGAATACATGTTACATCCCAAAGTTTAAACAAAAAGGGATCGAGTATACTCACAGGGATTGCTTAACAGTTCAACTGTTATTGGATCAAAGGGAGCTCTTTTAGAATTAGCCTGATTAGATTACAACGGATAAGTGACGGACAAAACAACGAGATTGCACAAGTGTGGGATTAGTCACTGGATCGGATGGCTGTCTGATCGGATGGCCATCCGATCGGATTGCCAGTCGATAGAAGTGACATTGTGTGAGGGAACGGATGGCTACCCGATCGAATGGCTATCCGATCGGATTGCCACTCGATTCAAGTGTAGTGTTGCTAAGTGTCTTGGTTGCTTTGATCGGATGGTTGTTCGATCGAAAGGCTATCCGATCGGGTTGCCATTCGATCAAGGTTCCAAAGTTTCAAGTTTCTGAAAAAGTTTGAAAGGTTTAGAGGCATAAGCTATATTGATCGGATGGCAATTCGATCGGATGGCTATCCGATCGGATTTCCATTCGACGATGGTAGTTTCCCCAAGTTTCAAAGATTCAAAGTTCCAAGTGTTCAAGACTATTAGACAAGTGTTACCTGATCGAGTGGTTGTTCGATCGGATGGCTATCCGATCGGATTGCCGGTCGATCGTGTGGTCCTTGCTCCGTCTTATAATTTTGTAAAGTTGCAAAGTTTCTAGATTAACGATGACGGCACGGTACGTACTGAGACAATGGTAAACTCATCAACATACAGCCGCTCTAATCGGATGGGAATCACCCCCGTCCGTTCAGTCGTCTGTTCATAACGGGTTTATGTCGGAATCCGTACTATGGTCGTCTTCTCTGGCAACAATCCGTTTCCAAACCAACTCCAGACTATCCATCAAGTCTACAGTCCGTTTAAACTCGGATTCCGCCGTTTAAAGTGAAGGATTGAAGAAAAGATGAAGATAACTTAAGCTTTGTTACGAAAATTCTAGATCTAGCTTAGATTCGGTGAAAAACACATGGAATTCCTCATATCTGAGCTAGATTCTACCAGGAATGACATCATATAGCAGTTTGTACAAACCACCATGATGACATCATCCTCAAGAACTCAGATCTAAGAGATTTCCCAGTGAAAAGTGTGATTTCAAAGGAGAATCACATAGAGAATGAAGTGTAGATCAAAGATGTACAAGAATCTAGTGTAAAACGTACCAAAATCGCCAAGAAATGGAGGAAAAGAGGAGTGCATGCGTCTGGGTCGAGTGAGGCTGTCACATCAGTGAGAATGGTGATGTGGCAGGCCTATTTATAGTGTCAGAGTGTGTGAAAAGGGGCGGTGTGCACGGATCGGATGGCAACTCGATCGAGTGGCCATCCGTTCGGATGGTCATCCGGTCGGATGGTCATCCGATCGGATTGCCACTCGGCCAATCCATCCTTTTTTTTTTCTTTTTTTTTTCTTTTTATCTTTTTTTTTAATTTTATTTTTATTTTATTTTTATTTTTATTTTATTTTTATTTTTATTTTATTTTTATTTTTTTTATTTATTTTTTATTTTATTTTTTTTTATTATTATTATTTTTTATTAATTTTTTATTTTTTTTATTTTTTTATTTTTTTTTATTTTTTTATTTTTTTTTCTTTTTTCTTTTTTTTATTTTTTTTTCTTATTTTTTATTTTTTATTTTTTTTTTCATCATTTTTTTCATTTTTTTTTTCATAACACATCAAACTCAACAATATATACAAGAACATCAATACTACATACTAAATCTCCTAAACCGGGTCATCTCAATAGGTAAAATTTTGTAGGAAGTAGGTTTGGGTCACAACCGAATGGTATAAGGCTCAAACATGGCTTTCTAAAGACCAAACCCCCACCCCTAACAATACCAAGCTCATATATGTAAAGTATGAGGTCCAACCCCTAATTCCCACACTCTCACACATGTAGACGATGCTACCTAAAAGTCCCCTATCATTTTCAAAAGCATGCTAAGTCTAGGATTTAACAAGAATTCATACACAAGTTCTATTAACACAATACACACACCACCACTCAAAACAAAGAAATATCTATAATAATCATATGTGGCTCAAACACTCACCAAGAAATAACTAGGAATGGGTATCGGTGTGTCAAGTGGAACAATATCAAGTTTTCAAATTTTGACAATTTTCGCTTGGGTTTACAAAATTTTTAAAACTCTCAAAAATTTCCCCCATCCCCACACTTGGGATACATTGTCCCAATGTATGGCTTTGAGGGCTTGATCACTAAAATTCATTCAACATCAACAAAAGCTTTAAATCTCAAACCCCAAATTTCTTTTTGGTATTTTTTTTTTCATTCTATTTTTTTTTTTCATATTTTTAATAAACAAAAGCAAACTAATAAACTAACAATATTTCAAAGCTAAAGAACATGACAAGTCTAAGGAAAAAGTACATTGACCTGGTGAAGTTTGACACAACAGATATTGTAGATAATCCGACTTCCTATCATCACCTTCACACAACTCTCCGCACATCTTCCCCACACTTATCTAAAAACACCTTGGGTTGCCTCCCAAGCAGCGCTAAAGTTTAGGTCTTCAGCCCGACCGTACCTGATATGTCTCAAGGTGGTCTCAATGCACATTTACCTTTTTCGTTGCTGATGTAAGCACGGTGTTTGATTCTTCTATTGTGTGTGTGCTTTGTCACGTCCCATCTTTCTTTGCAAAATTCTTTAAATCCACATTTTCCTACCGAATTTCCAACAAATGCTCGGTAGTTTACTCTCCACTTCACTACTTCGTTTTCTATGCCCAACAAATCCAAACTCTCCCATAAACATAACTTATGAATGAAATCCCCCACACCATGAAATGCCACCTTCCTAGTTTCTAAACATGCATCCTTAACACTCTTGGTTTCCATAACCACTACAGCCGGAGAGTTGTAATCAACTTTGATTGGTTCATCAAGTAAAAGGCCCTCAACTTTGCTCTCCATAGGTGGTTCCTCCACAATAATTTCAATTGTATATTCCTCATTTGGCCCTAATAATCCAGTTTCAAGTTCGGGAGGACTCACAACCTTTTCTTCTACATCACCCATAGGTGTCATTTGTTCAATCTGCACATATATCCAGTGTTGTTTTGCTTGACGTTTTTCCAATATCGACGTCCTTGGCCTCATCTCTTTCACCTCTTTTGGTAACAAATCATATTTCCATTCCAAAAGTTCTACTCGTTCTTCCATTGACAAATGAGGTTTTGTTAATTCTTTTTCAACATGAACCATGTGTCTCTTTCTCATCATCTCGTCAAGACTTTCAGATTTATGTGACTGATAGTGCAAAGTAGGTTGTTGAGTTACACTTTCATAACCATACTGATCAAATGTATACTGAGCATGATAATAATCTTGATCGTACATCTGAGGGCCTTCATATGAAAGTTGGGAATATTCATCATAATAATCACCGTACTCGTACTCCTCTTGATAACTCATTTCCGGATCAAATGCCAAAGGTGATAGCATGTGAGAGCTTCTAGTACGCATGCACCTGTCAATACCTGCACACTAACACACCCAGCATAAACCAGAAAAATAACAAACTAAAAAGGATAAAAAATAACACACGTTGCGCACTACTCCCCGGCAACGGCGCCAAAATTTGACGTGATGTCGTGGTCACAATCAAATTTAATCCCAAAAACAACTATATAGATAGTGGCAAGTGGGTATCGAACACAGGGAGTTTGTGGAATGTGTGTTATTTGATGATTTATCTAAGTTACCTAAAGTTAAACTAATTGCAAGAAAAGTAAATTCAAGAGTGGGTTTGATTGGTTGATTTTTAAAACTAAGATTACTAATTAATTTGCGAAATGAGAATTGAGTTTGTAAACAATTTAGAGACAAATGACTATCTTAAGTTTCCAGTTTGCTTCGACGTTTGTGCTAACATTCAACTAGAAAGAACTACATAGACATAGTTCATGTATGACCAATTGCAGTGATGAAAGGGAACTAAGTACTCAGATTCCTAGAACGTGAGGTTGTTACCCGATAATCAATTAACCCTTACCCGAACCTAACTATACCCATGATATCTCGATTGCCAACGGCACCAAGAACGTATGGTTTCTAATTAGTTTAGCATAAAAATTAATACTTTACTAACAATCAATCATGCACCATAACAAACAATTCAAATAGAAAAGAATTGTTATTCTAGAAATATAAAATAAAAGCACAAAGTCTTACACAAACCTTCAACCCAAGATAATCATAAAGTACTTAGCCACTCATGGCTTGAACAAACATCATGATATCCGATTTAATGTTTTCGAAAATCACCAACATAAAACAAAAGATAAAACTAGTCTTCTTCAAGCTCCATGTCTCCAAAACTCGTTCACCGGTGAGTAGTGTGTTAAGTGATGTGTAACCGATTTACATCATTATTGAAAACATAAAAACCCATCAACATGACTAATTAATGCGAAAGTTACCAAAGTTCTCCAACCGGCGCCATATTTGTTTTAGTTGCTTCCAATGTCACGTGTATATGCTCCAAAGTCAGCCAAGCCCATGTTGATGATGATGATTGATATTGGGGCCCCATAGAAAAAAAATGCAAGAGACTCCAAAAGTCTTTCACGTGTTGTGTGCTTCATGTTGGCGGCCCAATAAGTCCTCACAAGTCCACGTGACTTCTTACGTCGGCCCCCCCTTTGAATGGATTGAATATATTATGTTAATCCAAATAATCTCCACCAAATATGCCCATGTGCGGCCCAATCTCCTACCCCCAAGATCTGCCGTCAAAGTAAATTGTAAGATGTTGTGATCTTGACTTTTGTCGCCTACCCCAATGCTGCTGTCCAAATATCCTTTTGACTTTTGGGTTTCAACTTTTAATTGCTTCCAACACAAATCACGTGCATGCCTCCAAAAGTAATTGATGATAATTATAATGATGATTATTAAAATAATAAACCCCTAAAATCATGCCCTCCTCAATGTTGACGTGATATAGGCTGCCCAAATATGTCAATTATTCCCTTATCTCATGTGCGGCCCACTAAGCTTGTATGACGGTTGCCTCTATGGCGGCCCAATCCACCAAGTCCACGTGAGGGTCTGCCAAGATAAGTCCCCAAAAGTCTAGCCCAAAAATCACGTGAATTGTTTTTGAATTTCTCCTTGCATGACCGTCCAACTATGTCCACGTAATTGTAGATGATGTCACGATAATATGGCTCTCTCCTTTATGATGATATCGGCTCAACCTCCAAGAAGTCAACAACCCTTAATAAAACTCCTTAGGCCCAAAAAGTCAAGACCCACAAGAGAAGTCTGCCAAGTCCACGTGATCAAGCCATGATGTTGTTGACTTGTGTGCAAATACCCTCAACAAAAACAGGCCAACTCTTATTTGTCATAATATCAAGAGGCTCTCGGAAGAGGACGCAGAGTTTCTAATCGCCCCCTTTTCAAACGAGGAGATAAAACAAGCAGTGTTCGAGTGCGGGGCCGACAAAGCTCCGGGTCCAGACGGCTTTAATTTTAATTTCATAAAAAGGTACTGGAATTTATTTGAGAATGATTTTTATAACTTGATGGCTGACTTTTACAGAAAAGGTGCTATCGAGAAAGGGTGCAGTTCTTCATTCATAACTCTTATTCCTAAGAATAAGGACCCGGTGGGGATGAGTGATTATCGTCCGATCAATCTTATTGGGGTAATTAGTAAAACTATTTCTATGGTTCTTGCTAACCGCCTCAAAAAGGTTATAGGATCCATCATCTCAGAAAATCAAACGGCGTTTCTTAAAGGCAGGTACATTCTTGACAGTCCTTTAATGGTAAATGAGCTTATCTCTTGGATTAAAAAAGTTAAAAAAAAGGCTTTCCTTCTTAAAATCGATTTTGAAAAGGCTTATGATAACGTGAGTTGGGGTTTTCTGTTGGGTATCATGGGACAAATGGGTTTTCCTATCCTTTGGCGTCAATGGGTGGGAGGAGTTTTAGCTTCGTCTAGGTCCGCGGTATTAGTGAATGGTTCCCCTACTTTTGAGTTCAATTGCTCCAAAGGGGTCAGACAGGGAGATCCGTTATCTCCTTTTCTGTTTTTGTTGGTTATGGAAGCCCTGTCTAGCATTTTCTGCAAAGCAGGGCTTGAAGGATTTCTAAAAGGTATACAAACTCCTAATGATGGTCCGATTATTTCACATCTCTTTTATGCCGACGATGCTCTTATTTTGGGGGAGTGGGATAGAGATAACGTGACTAACGTGGCTAGATGTCTCAGAATTTTTTATTTGTGCTCGGGCCTTAAAATTAACCTACATAAATCGAACCTATATGGGTTGGGGGTGGAAAATGGGGATGTTGAGGATATGGCTAATGTGATTGGGTGCAATACTGGTAACATTCCGCTTGCCTATTTGGGTATCACGGTGGGAGCCAACATGAATAGAATCAGCAATTGGGACCCAATTGTTAAAGTTTTTGATAAAAGGTTATCGGTTTGGAAGGCTAAAACGATGTCTATAGGGGGGAGACTTACAATGATCAATTCTGTTCTGGAGAGTCTCCCTGTTTACTACTTCTCTTTGTATAAAGCTTCGGTTGGTATTATTAAGAATCTTGAAGCGAAGATGAGAAAGTTTCTTTGGGCGGGATCTAATGATATTAATAAAATGAATTGGGTAGCTTGGGATTGGGTTACTTGGCCCAAGAAAAAAGGGGGGTTGGGTATTAGCAGACTAAAAGAAGTTAATGAGGCGCTACTTTATAAGTGGGGCTGGAGATACAGGGTCGAATCTCAATGTTTATGGAGGAAAGTGGTGGATGCTTGTCACGGTAAGTACATTCAAAGAAGTTTCCTTCCTTTAAACGGTAAGTATGCGGGATGTTGGAATAATATCGTGAAACTGATTTCCAAATTGAATTTAAATGGGAAAAGATTAAATCGGGTTATATTGGGTAAAGTGGGTAATGGGGATGATATCCGTTTTTGGATGGATACCTGGATGGGTGATCTTCCATTCGCGGAACGGTGGCCACATCTGTTTGTTTTGGAATCTTTTAAATCTTGCAGGGTTTCAGAAAGAATTGATTCAGGACAGGGAAATGGTGTCTTCGCTTGGAAATGGGTAAGACATCCAGCAACTGATACGGAACTTAAAGAATGGCAGGAATGTATACAAGCTATCAACAGGGTTAGATTGTCAAACGATAGAGATTCTTGGATTTGGAGCATCGACAGACAGGATGGCTTCTCAGTGAATTCAGTTAAAAAGACATTAATTCATGATAGGGGAAACAACCAACTCCCAAATTTCAAGTGGTGCAAATGGGTACCCATTAAATGTAATATTATGGCTTGGAGAGGTAATTTGGATAGACTTGCTACCAGAGTCAACTTAAGAAGAAGGAACATGGAGATTGCATCGGTTATGTGCCCTTTCTGCGACGAGTATGAGGAATCTGTGGATCATTTGTTCACAGCTTGTTCGGTGGCTATAAGGGTGTGGACGGCAATTAGTGTTTGGTGTAAAATTCCCCCAATATTCGCTTTTGAATTCAAAGATTTATTGGATACTCAAAATTCTTTTCAGGGGGAGAAAAAGGCAAAAAAGATCATCAGTGGGCTGGTTATTATCTCGTGTTGGTGTATATGGAAAAGCAGAAATGAGTTGGTTTTCAAGCAGATCAGGAGAAGCACACAGGATATATTGATAGAGATTAAATCGAGAGGTTTTGAATGGTTAAAGTATAGATCTTCATATAAATATCTAAGTTGGAAGGACTGGTGTATATATCCCTTGTATATGTTGTAATTTGGTCCTTTGCCCGTTTGGGTCGGGGACGTCTGTTTGTTGGCCTTTTGCCCGTTTGGGTCGAAGGTTAGTTTTAATGAAGTTTAATTTTCAAAAAAAAAAAAAATACCCTCAACATGTCGGCTCCCCTTGTGATGATAATGATTATGTTTTCTGACCTCTTGTTCACGTACAAGACTTTTATTTCTCCTTGCCGTCAAAAGCCCTAGTGCACCTCTCAAAGTTTGCGCCCAATTAATCAAGAATGATGTTGTTGTTGTTGTGTTGATGGGCTTTTTCCCAAGTCACGTGTCCTCCTTAATGTGTTGTGATGAATTGATTTTTTATTATTCAATAAATAGTCCACAACAACCATTATTTTCACAAAAACCCCCACATGTGCACGTGAATGATGATGATTATCTGATAGTGTTGGAAATTAATCTTCAGCTCAAGTCTTGTGCCTTTCAAAGTCAGCGTCCTTTTTTTCTCAAAAGTTCCCTCGTGAATGTCTAGATGTCTTGTTTATTATCTTTAGCCGTTCCACTACAATGCCATGTACTTAACCTCACCGTATTAAGCGTTTTACCTGTGAAACCACACATACACTCATAGTTACTAAGTTCAAGCAAATAACCAAGAAAAGCATGGAATTTTAATCTTTTTAAACCATTTAAGGGTTGTCCAACGGACCACCCGTCAGATTTCAAAGGAGACTCACATAGAGAATGAAGTGTAGATCAAAGATGTACAAGAATCTAGTGTAAAACGTACCGAAATCGCCAAGAAATGGAGGAAAAGAGGAGTGCATGCGTCTGGGTCGAGTGAGGCTGTCACATCAGTGAGAATGGTGATGTGGCAGGCCTATTTATAGTGTCAGAGTGTGTGAAAAGGGGCGGTGTGCACGGATCGGATGGCAACTCGATCGAGTGGCCATCCGTTCGGATGGTCATCCGGTCGGATGGTCATCCGATCGGATTGCCACTCGGCCAATCCATCCTTTTCGCATTTCCGTATTTGATTCGTTTCGCGCGTTTAGATCAAGCGTTGCGTTACGTATTTGTTGGGTAATAGTATCACGTGACTAGATTACATTATTAAAACAAGTTTCCATAGTTTTCATAGTTTTCATAGTTTCCGCCAGTGACAAGACTCCAGTCCCTCGTTTAACCAAGTCTCAAGTTTCACGAGCCTCAAGAGTCGAGCACCATAGTATCATAGAATCATAGTTTCCAAGTATCATAGAATCATAGTCTTATAGCATACGTTTCACAAAGTACCAAAAGTATTAATGACTACATAGTTCAGGGACTAAAATTGACAATAGGAAAGGTCCAGGGACTAAACTTGCCAAAAGCCTAAAGTTTAGGGACGCAGGGCGTTACACGAGCACTGTATGGACGCGATGTTGCTATTATTCATGATTACATCCCCGGGTCGAATAAAACGGGTTCCATCGACGACTTTCTAGTTCAACATCAACAGATTTTACAAGCATTAAAGGGGTATATCACAGCCGCTAAAGATCGAATGGTGAAGCAGGCTAATAAGAAACATACTGACAAAGAATTTAATGTGGGTGATTACGTTTATTTGAGGCTACACAAATATCGCCAAATGACGGTTCATAGTCGTATTAATCAGAAGTTGTCTCGTCGTTTTTACGGGCCGTACAAAATCCTGGAACGTATCGGGAAGGTAGCTTATAAGTTGGAATTACCGACCGGGTCAAAAGTTCATCTTGTGTTTTATGTCTCGCTTCTTAAGCAAAGTTATTGGTCAGTTGCAACTCCGGGTGGCGATCTCGCGAAAATCTTTCCTGATATGGAAGTAGCTCCACTACCAGAGTCCATCATTGAGCAGCGTTTCGATAATGCTAAGCAACAAGTACTCATCAAATGGGCCAACAAGCCGTTGGAGGAAGCTACATGGGAAGACTTTGATGACATACAACGATTGTTTCCGGAATTCATAGACATTGAGGGCAATGTCGATTTCCAAGAGGAGGGGAGGCCCGTCCCCTGCAAGTCCAGTTCAGGCCCAAAAGGAAGCAGTCCAACAGAAGAGTGAAGCAATTCAGAGGCCCACACGAATGCAAAAGAAGCCCAGCAAGCTGAAGGATTGATCCGCAAGTTTGAAGGGGAGTATTCTGAGGAATTAGGCTGCATGCATTTTTATTTTCAGTATGCATTTTTATTTTCAGCACATGTTAATTAGTTATGCACTAGTGGGTAGTTAGTAGAGCATGGTAGGTTATTGTCACATGCATGTCTCCAAGAAATAAGGTATATGGGCATAGTGTGCTCAGATCCATTGCATATTTAATTCCCTGTAATTTTGATTTTGAGATATCCAGAAAATTGTTCCAAAAATCCTTGCCTTCCCTCTATTGTTCTTAGGAGTGTTTGCCTACTAGAAAAGGCTTGAAACAAAATTTTAGAGTGAACGATCGAATTGATTCAATTTGAAAATGATATCAAGACCCTCATATTTATCCAAACAATTTATTCAAGGAGTTCCCAACAAACATCCCTTTTCAAACAGTTTAAATAGTTTAGCAATTATCACTTAGTTCCATTCATTCACAAGAGTTACTGTTTTATTGGTCACCAACAAATCTGATTAGAATACAAACCCCTAATTATAATAACATTGATGCCAATGATGCCGTGTCTCAGCGGTTGAGGTGTGAGGGTTTTCACCCACAGGTCCCGGGTTCGATCCCGGGCCTAGTGGGTTTCCCGCACAGGGGCGAGTTCGGTCCAACCGGGAGGTAGCTTTCGAGAGCCGGGGGATTCGAACTTGCGGCTTGGGTTTCACCAGCCTGGGGATTTTCCACTGATCCATACCTTTCAAAAAAAATATAATAACATTGATGAAGAAATAGAAAATGACATGTGAAACACGTTTCTTAATAGGAAAATGGCAGTCAATTAAGTTAAAGGTTTTCTTATTAGTTAACTTAATTCATTTAAAATATGCTTTCATGGTTAAAAGTTAAAACCATTGTGTTTTAATTTATTATATATTCCATTAAATGGAATGACCTCAATGACATAGTTATTACAAGTCCCCCTGTTTCTCGTCTAGTGGTTAAAAGTTTCAATTTTCCAATAGAGACTCAAGTTCTATTTTCATTTGTGTCATATAAGTGGATATAGACAATGAATAATTTGAACTAGGCCTTGTGTGAGGTTGTCAGTTCGATTCCCGAGCCCAACCGGGTTTTCGTCTCACCGTGTATTACGCCAGAGAGTTCTGCTATTGTGGTGGCACAACGACTGTCAAGCGGCTGTTGGTTGTATGGTTTCCTGAGGGAAGGCCCAAAAAAGCCAAACTTTGAAGCCAGCGTGAGCCCGGTTAAGACAACATAGCCTGACCGGAATGGGGCAATACGGAACTCTTCGATTTGAAGAGTGTGGTAACCTTATAAATGAAGTTCTTAAAAAGAAAAACATAGATGTTACAATGTGGAAGCATTTTCCCACAACCTCGTTTGACCTTGTCAAACTCTACCAACACGTGAAAAATGTTTCAACATTTAACAAATGGATCAAATAACGGCAAGGAAATAGTTAAAACATGAAACTCAATTGTTGTCATTATTTTCATGTTTTTTTATGTGGATTTTTTTCAAATAAATTTGAATGACAAAGCAATCATACAGGAAATGGAATATACGGATGATGGTAACATGGTCTTTCCGGTATGCAAGTTGCCTGTTAGTCTGATACCAAAAGTTGCTAGTTTCTTGTCGCTAACATCAATCGCTAAAGCGGTTATTAAGAGTAAAATGCTAAAATGGTCCCTGAGTTTAGGCCACTTTCGTCACTTTAGTCCAAAAATGAAACTTTTGTATCCGGGTCTCCGAGATTTCATTTTTGTTGTCATTTTCATCCAATTGGCAAATTGGGTTAGAATTTTCAAGTTAACTTATCCCCTCATTGTCGTTTTCCTCATTTAAATAAAGGGTATAATCGTTATTTTATGTCATAATATATTTCAATTAAAGAGTAAATTGCCATTTTAGTCCCTGAGGTTTGGTCCAAATTATCATTTTAGTCTAAATAGTTTTTTTTCTCCCTTGGGTCCCTGACTTTTTCATTTTCTTGTCATTTTGATCACATTGACTAACTCAGTCTAAAAATGTGGTTATAACCAGGGGTATTTTTGGCATAACTGTTGTGTCATAATAACCAGTGGTAGTTTAAAACATAATTTATAAACCTCATAATAATTTAATGCCAAAAATACCCCTGATTATATCCTGGTTTTTAGACTAAGTTAGGCAATGTGATCAAAATGGCAAGAAAAAGGAAAAGTCAGGGACCCAGAAGAGAAAAAAACTATTAAGACTAAAATGGCTATTTGGACAAAAACTCAGGGACTAAAATGGCAATTTACTCTTAATTAAATGAGGGAAATGGCAAAAAAAATGGGAGAAGTTAACAGAAAATTCTAACCCAGTTTGCCAATTGGATTAAAATGGCAACAAAAATGAAACCTCAGGAACCCACTCAGATACAAAAAGTTTCATTTTTTTGACAGAAGTGCCAAAAGAGCCCTAACCTCAAGGACCATTTAAGCATTTTACTCTGGTCCTTAATTTTAAAAAGAAAATTTCAGTCGTTCAAATATGATTATGTAATATTTAAACCACAACAAAAAGTGATTATTCCAAAGAAAGAGAAGTTATTTGATGTGAAATTCGAATTATGAAATTTTCGATAATAAAATTAGAGTATGATTACTGTATATATGGGGTCAAACCATCACAACATTTCACTTAGAGGACCCGAGGTGGAGGGGAAAATCCCCGTGATGAAATTATACAACGCGTGGAAAATTACAAAACACCACCGCCACATCACTTTATCACGCGTAAAATTTTATAACACGTGGTATTTTTAACGCGTGATGTTTTGATTGTTGTGAGGGAAATTGTTGGTTGGAGGGGAAATTGTTGGGTGTGGTGGTGAGTGATGGTCATTTCCACTAAAAAAAGTTGTGAGTGATGGAATAATGGTTGATGACATGGCATAACTTGATTGAAAGTTGTGAGTGATGGAATTTATACAAGTGATGACCACCCCTACCCCCCTTAGTGGTTATAACTGTTGGCGGTTACATCAGTAAGAAACTCTTCAGAGAACACCCTTAGTAGCAACTCTATTGCTACCTCGGGACTGAAGTTCCAAATTGCTATCAAGGTTCAAGATGCTACCACACCTCAAAAGGGTCGATTCTTTACTACCGAAATCATACCAATGTTGAACGAACGTGTAATCTACACCTCCCAACTCATATCGATAATAATTATAATTTCTTATGTGGTCTTCAAGTTAATCCAATTCCTCAAAATAGTTTCACAACACTAAAATCACCGTAACCTGTCACAAAACAAACTCAATTGGGTATTTGCAACCAATTTACAACCGTTTTAACTCCCCAAAATGATTGTATGCAAGTATGGTCATGGTGGATGCCCCATTTTGATACGGCAATCAATCATTTCTAGAAACAAATGTTGGTAACATACTTGGCTCAACCATAAATTATGGCAACATTTACATCAATTAAGACAAACGCCCTCATCTAGCCTAGAAGGCCGCAAGTGAGTTTGGTTCACTAACTAGCCTCGCCTTAGATGTAGCTTATAGGGCTATAGATAATAAAATGTATTTACTTTTATATTTTCTATTGTTTCACATATTTAGAAACAATTACATAATACATAGACATAAAGAGTAGGGCTAGAAAACAAATGTGGTAAAATTGATCAATATATATATATATATATATATATATAGGGTAGGGTTCCAGCGTGAACAACCTCCCAAGAGTGAATTGCGTGAACAGATATGGACCCTTGATTTCCTTTTTAGTTGTTAATGGTAGGATTGTAATTATATAAAAAATTAGATTTAAATCATTATTTTAATAATTGAATTAAGTTACATATTTTCTAATTTAAATTCATTATCCACATTATGTTTATTTATTAATAAGATAATTATCAAAACAAACAACAAATCACCAGATTTCAATTTTAATTTTTATTTCAGATTTCATCACCAGAATTCAAATTTTGATTTTTAAGATCCACGTAACCTTCATATTTCAACGGTATACACATGTGTACTTGGATATAAATAGAACAGTACACATGTGCACTCAGTATCGTACATATGTGTACAGTAATTCACAGGTGTACATCAACATTCAATACAAAAAAAAAATTTCTGAGATATCACAAAAACAGACGATATACACATGTGTACATCGCATTAAAAAGATGGCAAAATCAAAATACACAAGTGTACATCGCATTTAAACAAATAATTATATAAATAACTGAATTAAGTTACATCTTTCCTAATCCTTGATTTGATTTGTGAAAGATTTATGCATTCAATTTAAGAGGATAATTGATTACTTGATTTGTGAGAGATTTATGCAATCAATTTAAGATTGAAATTACACATATACCCTTTTTGTATTTAATTAAATGGAAAAAAATTAACCAAATAATTGCCATCATGCCACTCACTTTAATCTCAAGATCATAAAAATCAAGGGCCCAGATCAGTTCACGCAGTTCACTCTTGGGATTTTGTTCACGTTTGAACCTAATCCTATATATATATATATAAGGGGATGGTTCAAATGAAAACCACTTTTATTGTGAAAACTCGAAAACTAACTAAAAAAAGCCTAAAAAACACACAATTTTTTTTTCCAGTTTTTTTTATAAAAATCGCTGGTTTTTATATATAAAAAAAAAACTTTTTTCCAAAAAAAAAAAATTTAGTACACATGTGTAATAATACACATGTGCACTACACAAAATTTTTTTTTTTTTTGAAATTTTTTTTATATAAAAAAACCTGCGAAAATTGGTTTGCAAAAAAAATTTTGGTATGTTTTTTTGGCTTTTTTAATTAGTTTTCGAGTTTTCACAATAACTAGTGGTTTTCATTTGAACCTTCCCATATATATATATATATTATTTCTAACAAGTAATATATATAAGTGAAGTAACAAAAATAAAAATATGATAACGGGGCAAATTTATTCAAAGTATGTATATACTACATCCAAAATCATAAATTATTGTATCTTAAATGATTAGATCATGGTTTAAGTATTTTTTTTCTTTTTTTTTTTTGTATTTAATTCACTAATAAACCGCTAAACTAGTAAAAAAAATACATATTTATTCATTTTTACTATTTTTACTAAAACTTAAACACTGAAATAAACCGCTAAACTAGTAAAAATCTACAAAAACTAGTAAAAATGAATAAATATGTATTTTTTAAGTTTTAGTAAAAATAAGGGGTAAAAAAGTCATTGTATAACTTGTTTTTAAGTAAATAAATCAAAATGGGTAAATTTGCAATTTTATTAGTTAAGGAAGGGATATATACAATTTTAATTTTAAGTTGGGTAAATAAGCAATTAAGCAATTTTTTAAGGGGAAATATGCAATTGTCCCTAAAATAAACAAGCAAATAGAGAAACTCACAAGAATAAGTACTACTTTTAGGTATATCTAAATCATGTTAGTGTATATATGTTACTAGGTTAGAGGCCCGTGTATCACACGGGTTGAATAAAAGAATTTAATATATTTACGAAAGGGGTACGTTTTCTTTAGAAACCAAAAAAGTGATCTTGAACTAATTAAGCTATTTTTTTTTACATGGGTGACATTACAAAACAAACTTTGGGGAATTAAAACAACAGCACCTAGGACATGCATGAAGCCATGTAAAATAGTGGCACATAGGGTATGCAATCGCTTGAACCATCAACAGTAATTGACCCGTTCCAGCTTTATCCATGTGCAGTTGCTGACCCGTACCAATATAATCCACCCAAGCCATCTACAGCAGCTGAGCCATACTTGCAGCAAATGAGACAATCAATTTGATCCAAACTGCAGTCACACCAACAATAACAGTTTATCCAAAAGACTACTTATCCCACAAAATGCATATCAAAGAAAAGGACAGTAAATAAGAACACAAACTATAGATTTGTGGAATGCTGGCATATGAGCTAAACATATCATTATGAACCAACAGTTGCTGGCCAAAACTAAGATAGCTAAAGACCTTTAATAAGAATCATAGCATGCAATAATGATAATAGATCAAAGAATGCCAATAAAGTATCCAAAACACATGAAAGTTCCAAACAACAACCTAGGAAGCTAAGGCAAAAAAAATTCGCACGCCTAATACAAAAAAGTGCAATGATAAAAAGAACAATTTACAGTAGACAAAGAAGATTAATCATTCAATGCAACATCTATCTACTATAATAAGCGATGTTTAATGGATAAAATATGTTTTTTATTATTACATGAGTAAAATGCACGGATAGTCCCTGTGGTTTGGCGAAATTTCACCATTAGTCCCCAACTTTTTAAAATTACACTCTTAGTCCCTGTGGTTTGACAAGTTGTTACTCGGATAGTCCCCAAAGCAGATGGAGGTTAGTTTTCAGGTTAAGTGGGTGTGAAATGACAAGGACTATCCGAGTAACAACTTGTCAAACCACAGGGACTATCCGAGTAACCTTCATCCGCTTTGGGGACTATCCAAGTAACAACTTGTCAAACCATAGGGACTAAGAGTGTAATTTTGAAAAGTTGAGGACTAAAGGTGAAATTTCACCAAACCACAGGGACTATCCGTGCATTTTACTCTTATTACATTTACACATATGTCTTGTTAACAATAATAACTAATTCGATGAGTCAATTAACAAAAGAATTCACATTCATCCCAAACAACACATCATATAGATGAAAAAAATAGTTGAATTTAGAGCATTAACCACTTTAAGCTATACAATAACATTGTACCTCCTCTGTTCCTCATCTATAGAAGGCACAAGACCCTCTCCGTTCATAAACTGAAAGAAAAATATTGCTAAAAGAGTAAATAATCAGCAATCACAACTTATGTCATAATGAAATCATTCGATAAAACATAATTAAGTAGCAACTAAGTCACATCTTGCAAACTCGAAACAATTATAAAACATGAAATTAGGGTTTTTCAGTAAGTAAAAGCCTAGGGTTTAGTCAAATGTAATGGCCAAAATAGAATGCATTTAATATGCATAGATGGACAACAACCACATGTAGTTTGTAGTTATCATTGCCATCTGCAGATTCAATTATGAAAGGACTTTGATCTAAAGTCTCTAGGGATAAGTTTCCCAAATCTCTCACCCTGCAATCACGATTATAAAACATGAAATCAGGGTTTTGCGAAAGAATCGGATGCTTGATTGACGAAGTGTTCAATTAGTTCTTCTTGCTTTTGCTCGATGTCCATGATGATCAGCTCCAACGATCAAACAACTTGCATTGAATTGATAACCAGGTTAGTGGAACTTTTGGATAGATCTTAGGATTTTGAAATTGGGGTTTGAAATCAAAATTGAGGGTTTGGAGAAACTGGAAATTGGCGAACGAAAAGATCAAATGGGGTAAAGATTTTGCAGATTTGGGATTGGGTATAGGGAAACTTCGGTGGTGAACATTAGAGAGGAAGAGGTTAACGACATGCGGGACTGAGATTAGGGTTTTGTGAAGGAAAGATGGAAAGGGGGAGATGAATAGAACATATAATAGTTTTTATAATAGTTTTGTTTTGAATGAGATGTGGGTCATGGATCCATACCGTATGACCCGGTTTCATAACCCAGTGCCTATTTAATCAAAGGGATCTTCATTGAATAACAAGTGTCCCAAAATTGGTTTCTTTTATTATAGTAGATACATGGCCGGCCCTGGGGGTGGGCGGGGAGGACCACCGGCCAGGGCCCGATATTTCGAGGGGCACGTTTTTTTTATGAAAAAACCCGATATGTATATGTAAAATATTTTTTTAATAGGATACACCCATACAAACACCAACATAGTCCCCCTTACAAAACTATTCTTATGGTTTAGATTAGTTTATTAACCCCTTTGGCATTAGGTTTAGACCTTTAGAGGGTGTTTGGCCTAGCTTTTATTTTTTTGGCTTATGCTTATATTTTAAAGTAGCTTATGCTTATTTTCTTTCATTTGATAAGCTATTTTTAAGTGTTTGGATTAGCTTATATTCTATAAGTTGATAATTAATAATTAATCTTTAGTTGTTTGTTAAGTTATTTTGTATTATGGGAAGGGGTATAATATCATTGTGTGTAATGAGTAAAAAACCATCTTCTTCAAATAAGCTTATTCAAATAAGTTAAAAAACCATGTTCCCATAAGCTTCTTAGAATTAGCTTATATAAGCTAATAAGCATAAGCTTAAAAAGCTAAACCAAACACCCATTAGTGCTTATTTTGTAAAAATAAGCTAAAAAAGCTATAAGCTTTGATAAAAAAGCTAGGCCAAACACCCCCTTAGTGAGCCCAATACCCAATTTCGTTAAGGCCTAAGGGCACATTTTTTCGAGCTCGAACAGGGTACACGAATTCTCAGGGCCGGCCCTGAGTAGATAGATGCAAACATTTGTTTCTATAGTTATGAAATATGTCAAAACTATTTTGTGTATCTATTTCATGTTTGTGTTTCATTTTTAACATATTGAAATATATAAAATATAAAATGAAACAACTACTTATTTTCTTTTTTATTTATATGTAAAAAATTGTTGAGTATCTATTTTTTCGCATGTCTATTCACTCTTCGAGTGTACTTTATTTTCCTAAAAAGTGTATCATTATAAGGGTATTCAAATTTAAATATATGATTATATACTAACATTTTCACAAAATTTATTCTTGTATTTCATAACTATATAGATAAAATCTTAACTCACCTAGACATCACCGTATATTTTACCCCAAAAATACTTTTTTTAATGATTTTTTATACAAATATAAAATCATATGAATTTATTTTCATCTTCATGCAAACTTCCTTTATGCACATGGATTATGTATATACATGTGGCCGTATGTATCCAATCTATTCATGGAAACCTAAGACATGTTATTCAAACCCCATGAACAACAACCACATGTGAGCATCACCAACAACTAAAGTTTAATTATTTGAAGTTGGGAAGTAAACTAGTAAAGAATTCAACTGGACTTTTAATGCTAAACATGGATATAAAGAAACGACATCGTTTTCAACATTAAAAAGTTATAAATATTATCAAGAGAGAGAGTGTTGAACAACTGAAAATATAAACGTTGAACGAAGACTCATGGATCAACCTAACATAATCCTCGTATTTTGAGAAGAAAAAAGAACACAACATTTAACTAGGGTTAGATATGGTGTCATGCTATACTCACACCCCAAAATCTAATTCACACCATCAAACGACCATTAAACATACACACAAACAACCGTTAAAAATTCAGGGAATATGATTTAACATAGAGACTTGCAAACAACTATATAAAATATACGCAAACAACTGTTTAAATTTCAAGGAATATGATTTGACATACAAACTTGCAAACAACCGTATAAAATATACACAAACAGTTGTTTAAAATTCAGGAAGCTATGATTTGACACAAAGACCTGCAACAATAACAACGGTTTGATTCATCATCAAACAGTTGTTTAAAAACGGTGTGAGACTAGAATTTGGGGGGGGGGGGGAGAAGGGGTATATAAGTACTAAGAATAGGTTTGGTGATCATATAAGGGGCTGTTTGACAACTTATAAATGGTTAAGTACTAAACTAGTAAGATGTCTGAATCATTAAGGGGCTGTTTTTTTACCTCTTAATGAGGCTCTTAATGGTTCAGACCTCTTACTGATTCAGCACTTAATGGTTCAGACTGTTTGTTTCGCGAGCAGATGTCTAAATGGTTCAGACATTTGCCTCTAAATGGTTAAGTTTTATATTGAGTATGAGTGGTTAAGACCTTTAATCTGAATTGGTCAAACATTTGCCTCTGAAAGGTTAAGCATTATACTGGCTCTTAATGGTTCAGCACTTAATGGTTCAGACCTCTTACTGATTCAACACTTAACCATTCAGAATTTGCTAAACAACCCCTAAGTGCTGAACCAGTAAGAAGTCTGAACCATTAAGAGCCAGTATAATGCGTA
The DNA here is from genome assembly GCA_030545235.1 of Helianthus tuberosus. Classification (NCBI taxonomy): domain Eukaryota; kingdom Viridiplantae; phylum Streptophyta; class Magnoliopsida; order Asterales; family Asteraceae; genus Helianthus; species Helianthus tuberosus. Next base: position 9,009,347 of record CM060397.1, read on the forward strand.
ACCGTTCAAAGGAAAATGTCTGACCAATTTAGATTAGAGGTCTTAACCATTCAGAGTCGGTATAATACTTAACCGTTCAGCCATCTGCTCGCGAAACAAACAGTCTGAACCATTAAGTGCTGAACTAGTAAGAGGTCTGAACCACTAAGAGCCTCATTAAGAGTGCTGAACCAGTAAGAGGTCTTAACCACTAAGAGTCTCATTAAGAGGTAAACAAACAACCCCTAAGTCACCAATTTCAAAACTAGCAACCTTAAATGCTATGTATAACTTAGTAGTAACATTGGCCTCACCCAAGTATATACTTAATTTTAAGAATATTGAGTTTTTATTAAATAAAAAAATCAGCATTTGGGAATTAATTTGTTAAGGAAACAAATAAGCGTAAAGAAAATATCGATGGTTGGATAAGAGCCTGGTGGCGGACCCATGAAATTTTCCATTGGGTGCGGAACATTTTTAAAAATTTTAGGCCCCTAGGTATATAAGTAAAAAAAATCGATTCGTATCAGGTCGGGTCATGTAAAACAAAAGAACATCAAACTAAATTTATATAATCATCAAAAACACGTCAAACCTTGTTACAAACTATCACACCCCAACCGATGGCGGAAACATCGGAGTGAGACGAGTGAGATTGTTCAAAGACTTCATAACATTATGTGACAGTAGTTTAAGTTCAAAACCGATTTCATTCATAACCATAGATTGTCAAATATAACAAAGAAATTCAAGTACAACATTGAAAAAGTCAAGTACAACATCGAGAAAGACAAGTACAACATGATTAACATAACAAAATAAGCAAACCTAGTATTTTGAGCGTGTTTCTAAGTCATCCTTACTAGATTCGTCATGAGCATCATCATCAACTTGTAACATGTTAAAAATAATGGTTCAACACAAAAGCATTGGCGAGTACACAAGTTTGTAAATACATAGCATAGGTATAAAAGGAATTTCTCGAATCCACATGTCAAATTGTATACAAGGATATATAGCATGCAATACTAAGTGTCAAACCTGTCACACCCCGACCACGTAAAACAACGAAACGTGGCGGAAACGTCGGGGAGTGTTGTAACAGAATTAATGTTTCACAACCATGGAAATTTAAAGTTTCGTTTTATTCATCAAACAAGCGAGTTACATTGTCTTTAAACAAGAAATAAAGAGTACATAACATAAATTAATTAGTTCTTGTCTCGTTTTAAGTCACTAAGGCACAGTCCCGCCTAAGTATGTCTCGAAAAGTCCTATGCATCAACTCCTGAAAACACATGTGAAAATAGGTACGTCAGCATAAAAATGCCTGTGAGATACATAGGTTTTGTGAAAATAGGTTTCATGACTTGTAAGTTTAGAAAGAGTTGTTTAATAAAGTTTAGTCATGAACCTTGTAAATTGTTTTGTTTTGTAAATCATTTGAAAAACAATAAGTTCAGATGATATGTATAAATAAGAGAATAATGTATGGTTAAATGAATAACCATGTAAAATGAGTTTGTATAAGATAAGTTGTTTGTAAAACAATGTCTTGTGAAAAGTATGTTATTTGTATAAAATGTTATATGTCTCAAATTGAAATGATTCAAATAACGCTACGATATGTAATATCATACAAACACTTATATATAGGAAGTACCAGCGGCGTATCCACCATGCTTGTATCATGTTACACACGCCTCGTTACTTAAATCACTTACTCAAACCAAACCATCAAGGTAAAATGTTCATGTCTAATGTAAATCATGTAATGTGTATCCAAAATGTAAGCATGTGATGAATAACAAATGTACTAAGTATGCAACAAAGGACATACATAGCATAAAGTGTAATGTATAACAATGTACTAAGTACGCACACAATGGGTATACATAGCATAAATGTAATGTAAGGCAATGTACTAAGTACGCACACAATGGGCATACATAGCATAAAATGTAATGTAAAATAATGTACTAAGTACGCACACAATGGGCATACATAGCATAAAATGTAATGTAAAATAATGTACTAAGTACGAACACAATGGCCATACATAGCATAGAATGTAATGTAAAATAATGTACTAAGTACGCACACAATGGGCATACATAGCATAAAACACAATGAAATCGTGTACTATAAATGTACTAATGAACATAGCAAGTATATGATGTGAAAACAGGAAAGCATGAAAGTAACAAGTAGGCACATGTGTTCCACCCCAAAACAGTTTGAAAACAGTAAAAGAGGGGTCTATGTACTCACTTGAGATTGCTCAGAAGTCCTAAGATAACCACCAAGCAATGCCAGAGATCACGGAATCAAACGACACCTAAAATAGGTAACTACATTAATAAACCGGACCTATAATCGGAAGATCAGATAGAATGAGGCTCGTAAACCAAATGAGTAGGGGAACTCATGTAATATGGTTTAACAAGGCCTACATACTACAATGAAACCTAACCTAAGTGCTTACGACCCATTACGACCCGTTTAGGTGGCTTATGCTACTTTAACGCGTCGTTCGCGTAAAACGCGTTCGGACCGCCTAACTAGTCCTATGATAAGTAAAATATGCCTTAACATGTCTAATATAGTTACCTAATCAGTTTAGATGTTAAAATTTAGGTTACATATGCTTAAAATGAATTTATGCATAAAAAGGGTATTTTGGTAATTTACCTAAGGCATATATTCTACCTATCATACAACTACTTAAACGATGTGACCATAAGGTATAACCTTGGAAGGTTATTCCCTATAAACTATGGTCACCTAATGCGTTTGGTCGGATCCTAATGATCGACCAAATGGGTCGGGTTCTAAAGTATAATCGATTGTTTAGATCGCTTACCTTACGACCCTATATAAGCACTAAACTAAAAGTGACGAGCTAAGCATGTTAAGAGATGCTTAACTAAGTTTAGAAAACAGGTTTGGTATCAAAACAAACGGTTTTGATACCCAAGAGTATTTTGGTTACAAAATACGCAAGAATGCGCATTTTGGTCGAAACTACGACTAGTCACTGAGCCTAGATAACGTGGTAATCAGTAGGTATAGTCACTAGGGACTATAACCATCGTGATCACGCTCACGTTATGAAGTTCAAACGAACTTCGTGTTGACCATAAACTGGTCAACGCAGAAAGTCAAACAAAGTTTGAGTTTAACGCTAAAACGAATGAAAAGAACGAAAGAACACTTACAGAGGGTCCCCGCAAGCTCTTGATCCGATTTACCTTCAGGTATGAAGTATAACTTCAACTTAGAAGGCAGAAATCAGATTCAAGTGTGAGGAATGAGTGAAACTAAGGTGGGTATTTATAGGAAATGGACCACTGTTAGGATCGTTTCTTGAAAACCGGGCTTTAATCCCATCCGTACAAGTGTTGGAATGTTGTGGTACCTCATTTGGCCACCCACCATAAGGTATTGACACTTGGCCTTGGCCTTTGGAGGGTTTAAAGGCTGAAAACAGGCTGTTAAAAATGTTTTGCTGCATCTGGCCCCTGCTTACGGACCTCAACACTGACAATGTTGAGGTCCGTAAGGTAACAACTTTACAGAATTGTCAGTTTTGGTCCCTGTTATGCATTTAAGCCATTTCCGACACGTTTAAGGCCCCTTAAGCCAAGGTTAAGGCCCTAAAATGATGCCTAAACATTGTGGACATGAAACATTCTAAAAAATATGCCGTATTTCGGTTCGTTTGGTCGTACGATCGCGATGTTCGCTTAATTACGACGGAATGCGCATAAGCGCGAAAAACGATCCAAATGACGCGACGAATGGATTTTTCTTATGCCAATCACTAAAATAAAATATTTTAGTGCTTACATAAATTTTTTGGATGTCCGGATGTATTCAGAACGTAAGTTATGCGCGAAAGTGCAAACTTATGCACTTTTTGACGCTTTTAGTCCCTGAATGACCCAAAAGTTTATTTTAGCACACCGAACCCCTCAAAGCCTATTTCTAAGCTATACAAAGGATATTTAAGGTGTTTTTAACTTATGGTCATGTTCCGGAACGTTCGTTACAGTTCAAATTGGCATACTTTCGCAGTTTGTCAAATTTAGTCCCTGTAAGCGAATTAACTTGATTTCGGCATACCAAACCATCCAAAACTTATTTCTAAGTAATGTAGAGGTATTTTAAGGCATGTTAAGCCTATGTCACTATTCCGGAGTGTTTGTTGCATTAAACTGGTTATATTTACGCATCAGTGTGCGTATAACCTTCCAGAAAGCGATTTAGAGCTTGAAATCGAACAAGAGTTGATATGTGCAAAAGATACACATATTTATACAAGTCCAAAGTATGAAATACAATATTTCATTGGTTTGGTATTTGTTTGATGGTCGCAGTGACACAGGTGTCACAGTCTCCCCTACTTTAGGAAATTTCGTCCCGAAATTGATTCGTAGGAGTCTGACTGTGACTTTGTGTTAAATAACCATTAAAGATAAGCAAGACATAATCCTGTTATTTCTCTTTAACGGACATTTTTCAGAAATGAAAAATGAACGGAGTTATTTCCAACAGGTATTCTTTAGAAAATGGAAAATGAAGGAATAAACAAGGATATTCATTTCCCTCGATGGATTTTCTTCATTTCTACATTTTAAACGAAAATGAACGGAATGAGTCATTTTCCTCAATTTCTTCAGAAACGAAAATGAACGGAACGAGTCATTTTCCACATTTTCTTCAGAAACGAAAATGAACGGAATGAGTCATTTTCCACAATTTCTTCAGAAACGAAAATGAACGGAACGAGTCATTTTCCACAATTTCTTCAGAAACGAAAATGAACGGAACGAGTCATTTTCCACAATTTCTTCAGAAACGAAAATGAACCGAACGAGTCATCTTCTTCAGAAGCGAAAATGAACGGGACGAGTCATTTTCTACAATTTATTCAGAAACGAAAATGAACGGAATGAGTCATCTTCTTCAGAAACGAAAAATGAACGAAATGAGTCATCTTCCTCAGAAACGAAAATGAACGGAACGAGTCATTTTCCACAATTTCTTCAGAAACAAAAATGAACGGAACGAGTCATTTTCCACAATTTCTTCAGAAACGAAAATGAACGGAACGAGTCATTTTTCACAATTTCTTCAGAAACGAAAATGAACGGAATGAGTCATCTTCTTCAGAAACGAAAAATGAACGGAATGAGTCATCTTCTTCAGAAACGAAAATGAACGGAACGATTCATTTTCCACAATTTCTTCAGAAACAAAAATGAACGGAACGAGTCATTTTCCACAATTTCTTCAGAAATGAAAATGAACTAGGGTTAACTCTAGACACACGACCAAACTTGTTGTGGTTTCTGTGCACTGAATTCCATAATTATGTATGCATCCATAATTACGCAATTCCTTGCACAGTCCGCACAATTCGTTTTGTAATGTTGTGGGGAAGGATATCAAACTTGTGATGAGGGTGACTAGACTACCATACGGTCCTTTTAATTAGATCGACAGAGGATCTTCTTAGTTAGGCCACCAAGGAGTCCTTTCAGCTATATCATCACATGATATCCCTAACCAGATTTTTGGATCAATCTGTTTAACTAGACCACTCAAGGGGTCCAATTATAGAATAGTACTTCATAACCCAAGGGACTTAACTACAACGTAGAAGTCCATTAAGGGTTGTAAGATAGTACCTTTGGGTATCCTACTATGAATCCCTTATACGAAGATATGGAAGATTCTACGAGGATTTGGATAACAAGAATTTGGATCACACGAAAACATAAAAGGGAACACATAAGCACATAATCACATCGTTGATTAACTTGTTTATTAATTTGTTATCTTTGGACGCGGATACTTAAAGCACACCAGGAATCCAATTCGTGGATTTCATTTGGCACTTTAATCATTTCAAGAATCCATCCAAGATAGGATGATCTACCAAAAATTCGATTTTCGTTTTCAGGAAAACGCAATATTCGAATTAAGGTACACAATAATTTAGGACATACGGAAATACCCTTGGGTACCTTATTAAGAATTTATAGTGGTACTTGGGGTATTCGTACAGAATTATAACTTGCACCTTGTACTTCGTTTCCTTGCAAGAGACGACGGGTACTTAGGATCTTTGTGGAAAACGCAAGAGATTGTAAAATGGAAGAATTTTGGGGGTAGTTTGCTTTTCAAGGAATACGATTCCTTGATTGTCGGTATTGTAGGGGATATGTTGTTTATGCATACAACCACATAAATACATTGCAATGTAAATAAAAAGATTTATTTATTAACAATGATAACAACTGTTTCATGGACCTTGACAACAAAAGAAAATAATACATAAGACATGATTATTTCTAAACGGTGTTGTCTTCTAGTCGGTCAGATGCTCATCCCTGTGCTGGATTTGCATTAGCAAGCTTTGGGCAGTTTCTTCGGAAATGACCCATCTCGCCACATTTGTAGCAAGAACCTGGTGCTAAGCGAGCTTGAGCAGGATTGTTGTCAGCTTGATTTGGTGCAACTGCAGCTCGGCAAACTTTTGCCGTATGACCTTTAAGTCCACAAATTTGGCATTCGCGGCACTTCACATTAGCATGATGATGAAGGTTACATTGGTTGCACAAAGGTGAAGTTCCATTGTATGGCTTCCTAGCAGGGGGTTGAGCTGGTTGGTTGGGGATGGCTTGACCATTCTGAGCGACCATGGCGAAGTTCTGTGAAGCCTTTCGCTTCTTTGACTTCTTAGCGGATCCAGTCTGTTCATCCATGGTCTTTGATTCCTCGGTTTCCTCCTGAACATTAGTTGCTTGTTTCTTGTCGCCTTTTCGAGAAAGTTTGCCCTTTCTGATCTGAGATTCGGTTAGGGTGGCAGATAGTTCAATGGCCTGCCTAACCGTAGTGGGGTTACTACCAGTAACAATGTCCTGAACTGAGTCAGGGAGACCATCAATGTATCTTTCGATCGCCTTATCCAAAGGCGTAACCATGGTAGGACACAACAGGCTCAGCTCCTCATATCGATCAGTGTATGCTCGATGTTCACCGCTGTCTTGTTTAAGATCGTCGAATTCCCTTTCCAAGGATCTGATCTCGTGACGAGGACAAAATTCCTTCATCATCAGTGCTCGAAGTTCTTCCCATGTTTGAGCCAGTGCCACTTCGGCACCCCTATCTCTCATCACACCGTTCCACCACGTCAAAGCTCGTTTCTCAAAGACACTAGATGCGAAATCTACCTTTCGCTCGTTTGGACATTGAACATGTCTAAAGGTGCTCTCTAAACTCTCGAATCATTGCAGAAGTGCAGTCGCTCCTTGAGACCCAGAAAACTTTGATGGCTTAGCTGAGTTGAACGTCTTGAAGTTGCAGGGGGCATTATTGTTGTTGAGAGCTTGGTGACATTGAGCAACGATGTTCGGGATTGCAGCAGTCATTTGCTGTGTAATGACAGCTGCCAATTCTTCAATAGATACCGGATTTTCGCGTCGTGGAGGCATTCTAAAAGGGAAACAAGAGAGAAAACAAATGAAATGGCATTGGGTAAGAATAGGATGTTACAATTACCGACCAAAATCATGGGTGATGGTCATTTGTTTGAACCTCGAAGCAAACAAACGACACACAAAGGCTGAATCAAAGCAATTAGATCCTCATGATGTATCGCGAAGACATACTCGCCTATAAGTGGACACTCACCCCAAGAGTTCCCAGGTAAGAGTGACTGGTCCGATTATGTGGATTTATACGAACACTCTAGCCTTAGACAGAAAACCCAGGGTACAGGCATTCACTCTTCCAGTTTGCACGTGTTCACACTATTTAGGACCCAAAACTTTGACGAGAGTTTTGAAAATTCAAAGGGGTTCAAAACCTTATAACAGAGGGTTCAAAACCTAGAAATCAATCATCCTAGAACATATGATTAGTTTTCAAAGCGGTTTTGAAATTTATGTTCTTGTTGTGGTCGTCGCCTAAGGATAGGTGACGGTATTGTTTTATGACTAAACGCAAGTAAACTCGCGTTAGGGTCCTAGGAAGGTTATAGACTAGGTCAAAGCATTACTAATAACCTAATTCCCTATAACCATGGGCTCTGATATCATCTTTTCTGTCACACCCCGACCACGTAAAACAACGAAACGTGGCGGAAACGTCGGGGAGTGTTGTAATAGAATTAATGTTTCACAACCATTGAAATTTAAAGTTTCGTTTTATTCATCAAACAAGCGAGTTACATTGTCTTTAAACAAGAAATAAAGAGTACATAACATAAATTAATTAGTTCTTGTCTCGTTTTAAGTCACTAAGGCACAGTCCCGCCTAAGTATGTCTCGAAAAGTCCTATGCATCAACTCCTGAAAACACATGTGAAAATAGGTACGTCAGCATAAAAATGCCTGTGAGATACATAGGTTTTGTGAAAATAGGTTTCATGACTTGTAAGTTTAGAAAGAGTTGTTTAATAAAGTTTAGTCATGAACCTTGTAAATTGTTTTGTTTTGTAAATCATTTGAAAAACAATAAGTTCAGATGATATGTATAAATAAGAGAATAATGTATGGTTAAATGAATAACCATGTAAAATGAGTTTGTATAAGATAAGTTGTTTGTAAAACAATGTCTTGTGAAAAGTATGTTATTTGTATAAAATGTTATATGTCTCAAATTGAAATGATTCAAATAACGCTACGATATGTAATAGCATACAAACACTTATATATAGGAAGTACCAGCGGCGTATCCACCATGCTTGTATCATCTTACACACGCCTCGTTACTTAAATCACTTACTCAAACCAAACCATCAAGGTAAAATGTTCATGTCTAATGTAAATCATGTAATGTGTATCCAAAATGTAAGCATGTGATGAATAACAAATGTACTAAGTATGCAACAAAGGACATACATAGCATAAAGTGTAATGTATAACAATGTACTAAGTACGAACACAATGGGTATACATAGCATAAATGTAATGTAAGGCAATGTACTAAGTACGCACACAATGGGCATACATAGCATAAAATGTAATGTAAAATAATGTACTAAGTACGCACACAATGGGCATACATAGCATAAAATGTAATGTAAAATAATGTACTAAGTACGCACACAATGGGCATACATAGCATAGAATGTAATGTAAAATAATGTACTAAGTACGCACACAATGGGCATACATAGCATAAAACACAATGAAATCGTGTACTATAAATGTACTAATGAACATAGCAAGTATATGATGTGAAAACAGGAAAGCATGAAAGTAACAAGTAGGCACATGTGTTCCACCCCAAAACAGTTTGAAAACAGTAAAAGAGGGGTCTATGTACTCACTTGAGATTTCTCAGAAGTCCTAAGATAACCACCAAGCAATGCCAGAGATCATGGAATCAAACGACACCTAAAATAGGTAACTACATTAATAAACCGGACCTATAATCGGAAGATCAGATAGAATGAGGCTCGTAAACCAAATGAGTAGGGGAACTCATGTAATATGGTTTAACAAGGCCTACATACTACAATGAAACCTAACCTAAGTGCTTACGACCCATTACGACCCGTTTAGGTGGCTTATGCTACTTTAACGCGTCGTTCGCGTAAAACGCGTTCGGACCGCCTAACTAGTCCTATGATAAGTAAAATATGCCTTAACATGTCTAATATAGTTACCTAATCAGTTTAGATGTTAAAATTTAGGTTACATATGCTTAAAATGAATTTATGCATAAAAAGGGTATTTTGGTAATTTACCTAAGGCATATATTCTACCTATCATACAACTACTTAAACGATGTGACCATAAGGTATAACCTTGGAAGGTTATTCCCTATAAACTATGGTCACCTAATGCGTTTGGTCGGATCCTAATGATCGACCAAATGGGTCGGGTTCTAAAGTATAATCGATTGTTTAGATCGCTTACCTTACGACCCTATATAAGCACTAAACTAAAAGTGACGAGCTAAGCATGTTAAGAGATGCTTAACTAAGTTTAGAAAACAGGTTTGGTATCAAAACAAACGGTTTTGATACCCAAGAGTATTTTGGTTACAAAATACGCAAGAATGCGCATTTTGGTCGAAACTACGACTCGTCACTGAGCCTAGATAACGTGGTAATCAGTAGGTATAGTCACTAGGGACTATAACCATCGTGATCACGCTCACGTTATGAAGTTCAAACGAACTTCGTGTTGACCATAAACTGGTCAACGCAGAAAGTCAAACAAAGTTTGAGTTTAACGCTAAAACGAATGAAAAGAACGAAAGAACACTTACAGAGGGTCCCCGCAAGCTCTTGATCCGATTTACCTTCAGGTATGAAGTATAACTTCAACTTAGAAGGCAGAAATCAGATTCAAGTGTGAGGAATGAGTGAAACTAAGGTGGGTATTTATAGGAAATGGACCACTGTTAGGATCGTTTCTTGAAAACCGGGCTTTAATCCCATCCGTACAAGTGTTGGAATGTTGTGGTACCTCATTTGGCCACCCACCATAAGGTATTGACACTTGGCCTTGGCCTTTGGAGGGTTTAAAGGCTGAAAACAGGCTGTTAAAAACGTTTTGCTGCATCTGGCCCCTGCTTACGGACCTCAACACTGACAATGTTGAGGTCCGTAAGGTAACAACTTTACAGAATTGTCAGTATTGGTCCCTGTTATGCATTTAAGCTATTTCTGACACGTTTAAGGCCCGTTAAGCCAACGTTAAGGCCCTAAAATGATGCCTAAACATTGTGGACATGAAACATGCTCAAAAATATGCCTAAACATTGCTTAATTACGACGGAATGCGCATAAGCGTGAAAAACGATCCAAATGACGCGACGAATGGATTTTTCTTATGCCAAACACTAAAATAAAATATTTTAGTGCTTACATAAATTTTTTGGATGTCCGAATGTATTCAGAACGTAAGTTATGCGCGAAAGTGCAAACTTATGCACTTTTTGACGCTTTTAGTCCCTGAATGACCCAAAAGTTAATTTTTGCACACTGAACCCCTCAAAGCCTATTTCTAAGCTATACAAAGGATATTTAAGGTGTGTTTAACTTATGGTCATGTTCCGGAATGTTCGTTACAGTTCAAATTGGCATACTTTCGCAGTTTGTCAAATTTAGTCCCTGTAAGCGAATTAACTTGATTTCGGCATACCAAACCATCCAAAACTTATTTCTAAGTTATGTAGAGGTATTTTAAGGCATGTTAAGCCTATGTCACTATTCCGGAGTGTTTGTTGCATTAAACTGGTTATATTTACACATCAGTGCGCGTATAACTTTCCAGAAAGCGATTTAGAGCTTGAAATCAAACAAGAGTTGATATGTGCAAAAGATACACATATTTATACAAGTCCAAAGTATGAAATACAATATTTCATTGGTTTGGTATTTGTTTGATGGTCGCAGTGACACAGGTGTCACAAAACCCGGGTGTCCACGAGAATTATGTGCATCCCTCGCCACAAAAGTGATTAGACCGTTTATGAATAATAAGCTTTACAATACCCCGACGGGTGGCGTGCTACTCCTATAGCGCTATATATGTTAAGTTGGGCTAGCTAAGTTAATGACAAGTACCAAAGTATGAATTCTAGCATGAACCTAAGCATAACAAAAGCATGTATAACGGATTGAGAATAAAATATGTTTGTGTGTGTTTATGTATTTTGTAAGTTAATATGTTACAACCCAAATTGTGTAAAAAGGAAAATGGATCAAGTGTACTCACGATTTTGCAAGCTTCCACTTGGTAATTCTGTGAAGAGTTGATTGTTTGAGGATGGAACACGGAGTTCTCCTACACGAGAAAACATAGGCGTGTGAGTATTCGAATGATAATGGAGGATTTGGATTTGGAATTTTAAAGTACACAAAAGTATGTATATGAGAAAGTAATCATCTAGACTTAAACACTCGTTTTTGACACTATGAGTCCCGTATGGGTTGATGTGATTTCATGGGTTAAGATACCCATTAGAATAGTAACGAGAGGTTTAAGTCCTTAGATAATATAACTTATTACCATAACAAATATTCACTTGATTATTATCAAGGGTTTGGTTATGTATATATTTAATATCATTTATATAGTATGTAGTATGTCCAACATGTTTATCATGGAATTTCATAGAAGTCATGCATGGAGGTAGGAGGATAACCATCCTTTAACCTCTTTCGTAAGATTCACCAATGCACAAGTTGTCACAAGGACAACTCGGATGGTCATGAATGAAGTGGAAAGGAAACGTACATACTTCTTAAGGGGAAATCATCAAGTGAGGTGGTGGATTGAGAGTAGGATAGCCAAGGCTTCCAAGTAATCACACTCATACCAAAGCACAAGTCTTGTTACAAGAACAAGCTTGGATGGTTCCAACACTTGTGGGTTAAAAACCCTTACAAAACAGAAAGTTTGGACGTAATTAACAGCTCCGAATTTGTGTGAAACAACCTTGGTTAGGCTCACTAAGCATGGACTTGATTAATGGCATAAGAACACAAGCTTGTTTTAGGAAAATATATGTTTAAGAAAGTTTATATAGATTTCTTCCAAAACAGAAAGTTTGGACCTCAAAATGGTGATGTTCCACCTTGGTTTTCCATGGAAAACCTGTGGAAATACTCCTAGAGGTGTTCCAAGCTTTGTAGAGGAAGAAATAGTGAAGAAAAACGGAAGAAAGGTGAGTATGAACTCACTTATGTAACTTGTATGAATATGCCTTGAATCTGATTATAATCTGAGAATTTGCTGCTATTTGAGAGTGCTTTTAGTGAGGATTGAAGTGTTTGTAATTAAGGAAGGTTACAAAAAAGCGGAGTGGTACAGTCTCCCCTCCTTTTGGAAATTTCGTCTCGAAATTTAGGAAGACGTAACGAATAGATGCGGATACTTAGGTGGTGTTTGTTTTTTGGCTAAAAGCTCTTCTGAGCACTTATGTCTGCATCATGCAGACGCGCACAGACATAAGGATCCTGCAGCTTGTTTGTTTTCTTGAAGATCTGTAGAGCTTTTACCTCTGCCTCACCTCTTCCCCAAGCAGATCCTTCCCCATGTCTTCAAACCTCTGCCAACCTCTTCTCCCTCTTCAAAACATCCATCTGCTCCAAAACCCTAGCTACACCTCCACCTCCGAGACCACCTCCACCTCTGCCACCACCTCCACCTGCCGTCACCACCTCCACCTCCAATACCACCTCCACCTCCGCCACCACCTCCACCTGCCACCACATCTCCGCCACCACCTCCACCACCACATCTCACCCACCACCTCCACCACCACATCTCAGCCACCACCTCCACCACCACCATCGTCAAAACCCACCACCACCAAACCCATCAATTAAAATAAAACCCAGATCGGTGAGAGAGAGACCGTAGAGAGAGAGAGATCGGTGAGAGAGAGACCGTACAGAGAGAGATCGGTGAGAGAGAGAGAGAGAGATCGGTGAGAGAGAGATCGTAGAGAGAGAGATCGGTGAGAGAGAGAGAGAGACCGTAGAGAGAGATAGAGAGGCGGTGGTGTGATGGCGAAGGTGGTACGGTGGTGGTGGTGCTATGGGCAGTGGTGGTGACAGATTCTAGAGAGAGAGAGAGAGTTTGTAGAGAGAGAGTGTTCAAGGCAGAGAGAGAGAACTGTTGTGTGTGTTGTGTGTGTGAAGTGGTTTTTGTAGAAAAAAAAACAAACCCTCTTCTCCTTGCAGACTGCAGACATTTGGTCCACCTCTTCTCCTGCAGATGTGGTCCGCAGACTACAGACCTTTTTACTTCTGAAAAAACAAACAGAACCTTAGCCTTCATATCACTTTCGAGTTCCCAAGTAAACTCAGCGCAACGTTTTCCTTCCCATCAAACCTTGACGATCGGAATTCGACTGCGCCTCAATTGCTTGACTCTTTGGTCCATGATCTCGACAGGTTTCTCCACGAAGTGTAAAGTCTCGTTGATTTGAAGATCTTTGAGTGGAACATGAAGTCCTTCTTCAGCTAGACGTTTCTTCAAGTTTGAGACGTGAAATGTAGGATGAACGTTGTTGAGCTCTTGAGGTAGGTCCAGTCGATATGCAACCTTGCCAATCCTTTCGAGAATCTTGAAAGGACCTACGTAGCGAGGTGTGAGTTTCCCTTTCTTATCAAAACGAACCACACCCTTCCAAGGGGATACCTTGAGAAGTACAAAGTCTCCTACTTCGAATTCCAAGGGTTTGCGACGCTTGTCAGCGTAACTCTTTTGTCGGCTTCTAGCATTCAGCAAATTGTCTCGAACATGTAAAATCTTGTCCGCCGTCTCTTGTATAAACACAGGACCAGTGATTTGAGCTTCTCCGATCTCGTGCCAACAAATAGGAGAATGACACTTACGACCATACAATGCCTCGAAAGGTGCCATTTGAGTACTCGTGTGATAATTATTGTTGTACGAGAATTCGATCAAAGGCAAGTGCATATCCCAGTTGCCACCAAAATCGATTACGCATGAATGAAGCATATCCTCTAGAGTTTGGATAGTACGCTTGGTTTGTCCGTCAGACTGAGGATGAAAAACGGTGCTAAGGTTAAGGAGAGTACCCATAACGGATTGAAAAGTTTGCCAAAGACGAGACGTAAAGCGACCATCACGATCAGAAATGATGTCAATGAGGATACCATGACGACAAATGATTTCATCTGTGTAGATATGAGCCAATCTCTTGACTTTGTAATCTTCAACGAATGGGGATAAAGTGAGAGAATTTGGTCAATCGGTCAATGATCACCCAAATACTGTCATGACCTGAAGAAGTACGAGGAAGCTTAGTAAAAAGTCTATCGCGATGCTCTCCCATTTCCAGACAGGAATTTCTGGTTGTTCGAGCAAGCCAGAGGGACGTTGATATTCAGCTTTAACCTTTGAACAATTGAGACATTTCGAAACGAAGGTGGCGATATATTTCTTCATTCCAGGCCACCAATACGACGTACGCATATCGTGGTACATCTTATCAGCACTAGGGTGAATAGAATATCTCGATTTGTGTGCCTCCTTCATCAAAAAGTCTCGAAGGTTATCGCGATTAGGAATCCAGATGCGATTGAGATGATATAAAATACCATCGGATTTAGACACAAGAATCTGTTCAGCACCACATTGCATCTTGTTGTAGAGGTTACCCTCATTAACGGACGCATATTGAGCTTCATGAATGCGGTTTTGAAGATCGTTGACGAGTTGGAGACAAAGAATACCCTTAACATGAGTCTTACAGCTAAGTGCGTCAGCTACTACATTCGCCTTACCTGGATGGTAGCGAATTTCGCAGTCGTAGTCGTTTAACAACTCTACCCAATGACGTTGACGCATGTTCACTTCCTTTTGGTTAAAGATGTGTTGAAGGCTCTTATGATCGGTGAAGACCACACACTTAGTTCCATAAAGGTAGTGTCACCATATCTTCAAGGCAAAAACAACTGCACCAAGTTCAAGGTCGTGCGTTATGTAGTTTTTCTCATGTATTTTGAGTTGCCTCGATGTGTAAGCGATAACCTTGTCTCGTTGCATAAGGACACAACCAAGGCCATGGTTCGAAGTATCGTAATACACGACGAAGTCGTCGTTACCATCGGGAAGTGCAAGGATAGGAGCATTGCAAAGAATGTCCTTGAGCGTTTGGAAAGACTCCTCTTGTTCAGGAACCCAAACAAAATGTTTCTCTTTTTGAGTCAAGGAGGCAAGAGGAACGGCGATTTTCGAGAAGTTCGAAATGAAACGAAGATAATAACCAGCTAGACCAAGAAACGAATGAATCTCAGACGGACACTTAGGAGTAATCCAGTTCTTCACCGCTTCAATCTTTGCAGGGTCAACGTGAATACCAAGTTCGTTGACAGTATAACCAAGGAATTGAATTTCTTTTAGCCAAAATTCGCACTTGGAGAATTTGGCATAAAGGCGTTCAGCGCGTAGAAGTTAAAGGATAAGATGCAAGTGTCGCTCATGCTCTTCTTGAGTCTTGGAATAGATAAGAATATCGTCGATGAAGACGATCACGAAACGGTCTAAATAAGCTTTGCACACGCGGTTCATCAAATCCATGAAAACTGCAGGTGCGTTGGTTAAACCAAAGGGCATGCCATGAACTCATAATGACCATAACGCGTACGGAAGATGGTTTTGGGTATATCTTCTTCGAGGACTCAAAGTTGATCATAACCAGAACGCAGATCAACCTTGGAAAAGCAAGTTGCGCCTTGTAATTGATCAAAGAGATCATCAATACGAGGAAGAGGATATCGGTTTTTGATAGTAAGCTTGTTGAGCTCACGATAGTCAATACACATTCGGAACGATCCATTTTTCTTCTTGACGAATAGAACGAGAGCGCCCCAAGGAGAAGTACTAGGGCGTATAAAGCCTTTATCAAGAAGCTCTTGAAGTTGGCTCAAAAGCTCTTGCATCTCCGAGGGTGCTAGACGATAGGGAGACTTAGCGACAGGCGTAGCGCCAGGTACTAAGCCGATGCGAAAGTCAACAGAACGAGCAGGAGGCGGACTAGGAAGATCATCAGAAAATCACGTACAACAGGAACATCGTGCATGCTCAAGCCCTTATCCTTCTTTTCCACAATGTGGGCAAGAAAGGCGAAGGTACCCTTGCGCAAGCACTTGTTCGCTTGAATACACAACATAAGCTTGAGACCTTGAGAAGGTTTCTTGCCATAGACGTGTAGAGAATCACCATTGGGAGGGGAAGACGAATGAACTTGTTGGAACAAACAACTTCAGCACGAACTCGCCTAACCCAGTCCATACCTACTATGACGTCGAAACTACCCTTTTGTATAGGTATGAGGTCAATCGTGTCGCAACCCCGACCCCTGCCCGGGGAGGCGGGCGGCCGCGGCCTACTCAGAGCCGGTGGTATCGGTGTTTATTAATTTGGCAGCAGAATTTACATCAGGACCGTAGTTAGGAAATATTTTATCAGAGTAAAACACCACACTTTTATAATTATTAAATACATTGGGATGAACACAAGTTTCCATTACAAACATGTTTATAGGGATAAACCCTAATTTATTGAAATAAAACTTCTTCTTTATTTAGGTAACTTTTATAGCCACTTTTCCAAGCCTTCAGTGCTCTCCAGCTGGCTTCTAATTGGCTTTCACATTTTGTTACCTAAAACGCGTTTAAAAACATTTTATCAGCAATAAATACTGGCGAGTGAATCCCAGTTTAATCAAAACAGGTTTTATCATTTTACAGCATTGAGGGCAATCCCGCAATTACATTTGTTTATATCTACTTTAATTACCACCCATGGTACTGTCAATCCTGACTGGTGGTAATGTTACTACTCACATTGTAGTAACAAATTTTGTATACAAAACCCCAACATACCGACGATAATTGTAGAATTATAAATACTCAATCACTGTGAAATATAATTTAAACATTTGAGGTTTTGTCAAAATAGTTTACAACAAGAAGGATTAACTCAGATTGCTAATTTAGGTATTTCCTTGTGACTTCCTGGTTATAATCTATTAATTAAACAATGCACACGCGTTAGTATAATAACCCAATTTACATTAGTTATACCCTCCCCGAGACAGAACTCCAACGACTGAGTCAGGCAGAGCCTTGATATGCGTTACGGAGAACTAGATCAATCGGGCATCGTATCTAATATGTAACCGGGGGTTATAATACTTACATCGAGGCAGAGCTTCGCTATTTTAGTGGGTATTATGCCCGAAAATTATAATTGCTATCAGAGATTTAGAGAGAGAGATCGAGATTTGAATGATTTGGACTGAATGCTCGAACTCTCTATATATAGGGCCTGACAGGGGGTTCCTGGCGGCCCGCGAGAGAAACAAAGGGGGTATTCGCACCTCGCGAGCTAGGCTGGCTAGGGCCTAGCCTTGGCCAGTCACGAGATAGCTTCGACACGGAGTGGGACACGTGGCGGCGTAGGGTGCGACCTGGTGGCCAAGCCGTCGCGCCCCGCGACAGCTTTAATCAAGGGGTGGGTCACGGCCCGCAAGCGCCCCATAAACTTTGTTTTATTTGATTTTTGTAAAAAATAAGGTATTTCGGGGCCGGTTTTCGTATACAGGGTGTATTTTAGGGCGTATAGGGGTGTTTTAAGAACGTTGTTATATCACGGCCCCCGCCCCCGGTTTGACCCGGTCCAGGAGCCGCGGGACAGGAACCCGTGGTATTTATTAATTGAGTTGACAGCGGAAGATTTTACAGGATCTTTTAAAACTGGAAATGCCCGATTATTTTATTTCATAATTTGGGATAAACCCCGTAATTTACAATAGAGGAATTTCACAAGGAAATTCCCTGATTTACAAAACATGTTTATTTATTTAACTGAGCCACTACTTCAAGCTTGTTAGTGCTCCGTAGCACTTTTCCTTGGTTCACAGTAGTCACCTGAAACATGTTTTAAAAATATTTTATCAGCGGGGAAATACTGGCGAGTCATTCAAATTTGATAAAACGACACATAGTTATAAATTATAGCATAAGAGCGATTACAATGGCTTCTATCTTATTTTTATCTGGCGCCGTGTCACCTCCTGGTGACGATGGTCATACCACTATTGGGTCCTTTCACCCAAGTAGTGATGATTATCACTGTTAGGATTTATTAGCCTAACCATGAGAAATTAGTAATGTGCACAATACCCCACTAGCCAGTGATTCAAGATAACCACGACTTAATCCATGTAATTATAACTTTTGGAAATAAATGGAGTATTGTAAAATACTTTTGATAAAAGAGAATGACTCACATTGCAGATTTAAACGGGCAGAGTTTAGCCTACTGATTAGCCTTGTAACCTAATTTAAATAACATGAACACGAACTAGGTCAGTAACTAATACAACATTTACGATAACTCACGAGATTAAAATCCTCACAACGAATGACAATGTGCAACACTTAAACATCCATCGAATTCACGACGAATGACAAAGTGAAATACTTAAACATCCATCGAATTCACGACGAATGACAAAGTATAGCCCTAATTTGGGCAGCACTTAAACATCCCTTGGATTGATTTCAATCGATCGGACATTGAATCGTAGCAGCGATTGAGTTAATACCCTGTATCGTCGTAGCGCCTCGCTATTGTAAAAGTAAATTTCGAATTTGAGCAGCCAAACTTTGTTTTTGAGTTTTGGTTTCGACATAGATGAACTACTCATGAACTGCTCTATTTATAGGTGAAATTTGGGTCTCATGTGGCCCGCGTAAACCCACACTTAATCTTTACGCGGCCCTCGAGGGGGTCTAGTCGTAGATTAGGGCATTCGTGTCACTGGTAGGCATGCCACGTGGATGACACGTGGTTCGGGAACGCTTATCCGGTCAAACACACTTTGACGCGGCCCGCGTAAGCTTCTCTTATGGCTTACGCGGCCCGCCTGAAACCCAAAAACTTTGATTTCTTGATTTTTCATGCATAGTAGGGTTTCAGGGGTCTGGGTTTTCACTTACGGGTTGTTTAGGGATAATTTTTGCAAGTCCTTACATTCTCCCCACCTTATTTAAAATCTCGTCCTCGAGATTTATTGAAATAAGTGAGGATGCTTTCGCTTCATTTCCGATTCTAGCTCTGTTGGGATTGAACCCTACCAGAGGAACAGATAATGAAAGCCAAAACCGGATCACAACAGCGGATCCACAATAAGCAATTGTTTACACTAAGTCTTCTCCCTTGAAAGTGATTATAACAGCTGATGGTCTTATATCCACTGCTCGGATACAACTGCTGCTGTTCTTCAAAACTACTGATGAAGCTAGAAGACTGCTGAGAACTAAGCACTGCTGGTACAATCTACTGATGACAAAGCACTGCCCAATCAAGGACTGATCAACCTTGAGGAAAGCACTGATGTAAAGAGAGAGCAATAGTTTAGTATGTCATCTGTTTTATGTATAGTCAGTGGTTAGGTTTAGCAGTGTTTGTATAAGAAAAGTAGATACAGGTTGTTAGGCTGTTAGACGTCACTTTCATGGTGACGTCAGCTGAGATGCCTCAGTGGTTTGGATTGTCTATAAATGGAACAGTACTCTGTACTGTTACATTTGATCGTCTTGAGTGAGTTCTTCTCCTCAATTCAATCCTTTCATCTTGTGCAACCAACCGCTGAAGTATCAGGCTGAGGGGGAGCTTAGTTTGTAAGCTTGCAATGTAATCTTTTGCTTTGAATTGTAATCTTTCGACTCTATGAAAAGCAAATGTTTATCAAACTATATTCTCCTCTGATTATGTTTACAAAGTTTGTTATTCATTTCCGCTGCACTTTACACATGTTTCATATTCACTCATTGTTCAATTTATACAAACAAACACAATCATGAGAGCCTCCGATCCTAACAATTGGTATCAGAGCCTGGACAGTCAAATTCGATCTAACAATCAATTTGACATAATAGTTCGGCTCAAAATTCATTGATACTACGGTTAGGTGCATTTAGTTGAAAAACAGAGTGCCGAGTAAACCATGCTCAAAGTGGTTATTCAAAAACTCTGTAAAACAACCAAGATGTCATAAGACACACAAATTTCACACAACAAGTGATGTCATACACAAGTCACTCATAGTTTTCAGATATGAAAACATATTTGTTAAACTATGGGATTAGTTCTTATTTTCAAAAATTGATTTCAACTGTTCTTATGAAACTTGTGATGTCACTATATTAGATGCTAAAGTATGAACCTCAGGTTAACAAAAGCTTATGTTCATAAAAAAACCTTAGTGTTTTTGCTAACGTAAAAAAGAGGGAAATTAAAACTTTAGTCATAAGGATTTATGTATTGAAAACAGGTTGAGATCCTCAAAAGGAACAAATCAACTCTGTTAAAATACATCAAGAAAATAGGATAATCCGTATCATATGTAATGTGAGATTGTTCAAAAATTTGTACAAATAAGGCAATTTCTCTTAAAGCATTACTGCAAAATGATTCAGGATTAAGTATTCCTTCAATAAAGACCTCCCAATAAGTATTTTATTACTTATGAATGGGAAGGGTGAAAGGGGAAGAAGAAAATTAAAAAAAAAAAAAAACTCATAAGTGTGTTTATCTCAAAACTTTTGAAGTCAGAAGAAAAGAGCATAAACATAAAACACTCAAGAGTCAAAGATTGGGGTAAAAATGGTCATTAAGCAACTGTGTGCATTCATTGGCTCAGGAAAAGGTTCAGGTAACAATAGTATTCGCAGAGAATAAACTTTCAAATGGACTAGACAAATTTTCAGAATAATCACATGGTAACAAAATCTACACCAGGTTTTTCAAAAACTCATGTGATCTTGTGTCCTCATTTTTCTGTTGAACATCAATCAACAAGAGAATGGTACCAAACAATGGTCAAAATGTATTTAATATCTCATACCACTGTTGTCAAAACACTGACCATTTTCATAAGCTTGAGATTGATATGATTAGGAGTTTCAGTGAAAAAATTATACCAAATTCTTTTGGTGCTGTTTTCAGAAAATCCTTTAATTTTTCTGAAAAATGATTTTCTCAAATAAAGCAGGATATATTATTCTTTATTTTTCCTTTAGGAATGATATATTTTGAACATTTTACTGATTTTTGATAGTAAAAGTTTCAATCTCCTGTGAGGATATATGACCTTATTTTTGTTAGGTGATATTATCCTCAAAACAGATCTAAAGGAAATGGTATATTTGTCAAGGTCATGTCAAACTCAAGTTTGTTCTTTCACTATGCAAAAGATTGATTGTCAACAGATCTTAAAATACTTGGGTACTCATGTTTTAATTTAAATATTATAACAAGAATGTGTTGCCTTGGTAAAAAGTTTACATCATCTGGGGTACTAAACCACTGTCAGAAATTTGTATAAGCTTCAAAATGTGTAATTGACATGTGGTAAAACCTTGAATGGAAAATTCTCAAAACGGTTGCTGATATATCCATCTTTCAAGTCTTTACCATTTACCCTAATCACTGTTTTGTTCAAACATCTGTCTTCTAAATATTGTCCACTGCTAAAAGTCAGCCACTGATCCTTCATTTTGCCTGGCAAGCACTGATGCTTAAAATCAGTGTCTTATCCACTGATATGCTATCCACTGACAGTAAAAATCATCCACTGTTATCACAGCATTACTGTTGTAACCACTGATGTTTGCTTCATCAGTGGCTCTCAAAACAACTGTCCTCCATTCTTCATCCATATCATCAGAGGTTGACACGTGGTCAGTTTTTAGCCATCAGATCTTAATAACCGCTGCCACATCAGCGATCATTTTTTCTTAATAAAACCCTGATCAAACCCCCCAAACAGGGTTTTACTGTCGAATTGAATTCTCAAAAATTCTCTTCTCAAAGCAGTTTTTCTTCAAATTCCTTCAAAATCTTCTTCGATCATCATCTCCAAAATGACAAAATCGAAGCCATCTGCAAAAACCCACTTCCAAATCATCTTCAAAAGATGCCTCTCAAAAGGCCAAACCCACTGAAATTCCACACAAACCATCTCACAATCTTCTGGGTCTTCTCACAAAACTCGGCACTACAAACATTTTCGATTCCATCCTTGCTACCATCTCCGCATCAAAGTACAAAACTTTGTTAACAGCGGATGCACCAATTTACTTGATAACCCAAAGAGAGTTTTGGAAGAATGCAACCCTTGAAACACAAGGAGACGCTGTAATAGCCATTAACTCTACTCTAAAGGGAAAAGCTGTCAAGATTACACCACAATCAATTTCAGAGGTCTTTCAACTCGATGATCAGGAAGGTACTATTTCTTTCCCCAAAAACGAGTTAAAAAATGATTTTCTGGAAAGAGGGTATAATGCAGAAGTAAAAAAGGATACCTTACAAAAAGGTTACTTCCCTTCTGCAACAAGGTTTTTATTTCATACCCTTCTAATGTGTGTTTCAAACAAAACCACTGCTTTTAATGAAATACCATTAAAAATTCAAAATCTGGGATATGCTATTCTTCAAGGAGAAAATTTTAATTATTCTCGGGAAATTTTTAATGATCTGGTTAAAAATGTTGAAACAAAGGCATTCTTACTATTTCCAAGATTTTTGAGTTATTATTTTGAAAAGAAACTTGGTAAGAATGAACCTGCTGCAATAAAACAAGGTGCATCTATTCAAACAAACAGCTTAACTGCTAAAACTTTTACAAGGATGTCAACACATTGCAAAACACAAGCAGAGGTGCCTGAGCAGAATTTAGCAGCTATCACTGCTCCACAGGTATCTGCTGCTGAGCCCACTGCTTAAGGTGATCAAAGTAGTAAAACAACTACTCTGAAACCCACACCTAAAATCACCAAAAAGCCAACAAAAAGAAAAACACAAAAACCCCCCAAACCCATCAAAAAGGCAACTCTGGAGGATGAGATACCTGAGCAAATGCCTGTGACAACACAAAAGTCACAAGAAACCACTGCTGCTTCTTCCTCACAACAGTTGGTACAAATATCTCAACCCATAACCGAAACTCCTCCTGCTTCTTCTCAAAAAGAACATGTTGTACACATAGGGACTCCACATCATGATGCTCTGGATTCACTTGTTTCCATCATCCACAGCCCAATGCCCGGGGCAAATCCTCTTTCTACACCACCCATCACATCCACAATTCCTCCACCAACTAAACTTCTGTTGGATGCAATCGATTTGAACCAGGCATTAACCAGTCCTTCTCAATCACCTATTAATGAGAATATACCTCAACAAATGACTGGGTCTGATGTATCAATCCTTGCTAACCCACCAACACAACCTGAGGAGGTTACACCCCTTGAGTTACAAGTAACTCTTGGTGGTATTCCAAGTGAAGCAGCCACTACAATTGTTGAACCCACTGGTTTACATTTGGACAGTGGTTACATCAATAAGACTTCCTTGGAGGCAGTTCCTTCCATAGCACCTCTGACATCTACCAGTGGATTCTTTTTGACCACTTGCAACATCAAAAGATTGTCAAGTGTTGAAGGGAGAAGACTCCAGTACCAAGAAAAAGGGGCATCAGTGGTTAATGTTTGGAGTACACTCCCTACCTCAACCACTGATAAAACCACTGATAGTGGGAAATCAGATGATCCCATTAAATAGGGTGATGGTTTAAAATATTTGGAATTGACGGAACGTGTTGATAAACTGGATACTTCAGTTGCAGATATCAAAGAAATGCTGCAACAGTTGTTGACAGTACAAAAGATGCAATCCACTGCTATTCCACCTCAAGCACCTGCTCCACAACAAGCATCTGCTACAAATGAGCTCTGGAACCTCTTCCAACCTTTTCTCCAACAACAAAAAGAAATGGCTGATCAGCAACATGAACTACATGTCCAAAAGCTGAGAAACATAATGGAGTCTAGGTACAAGAACACTCAAGCAGACATTAAGGCAATCAAGGCCCACATCTTACAAACCACTGGCACTGCTCCTCCAACAGTTCTTTTTATTGATCAACTTCCCCCAGATAATGCCAAAAAGGGGGAGAAAATTCAGGAGTGGATAAGGAAAGGGATAGATGATGGTCTTTACATTGAACCAGAAAGGAATGCTATGACCAGAAAAATTCCTTTGCCAGATGGTAGCAAAAAGGTTGATGCTACCCAAGAAGCACTTGATGAAGGAGTAGCAAGTGTTAAAAGGGATAGAGCGGCGAAGGATATTTCAAGGTGGAATGAGGAGAAAAGAGCTTACATGGAGCTGAATGCGCAGGGTTGTTCTAGTTCAAAGGATGTTAAAAATCCTAAGCCAAAAAGGAAACCTAAGTCCACACCATCCAGTATTCCAAAGCATATTCCAAAACCACCATCCAAAAGCCACCAGCATCAAACCTCCACCCAAACAGCTGTTGTAACTCCTACTGTATCAACTACTGTTGGTACTTCAGAGGTTTCAACATCTGTTATCACTACAACACACACCACTTCAACACACACCACAACCAAAGCTTTACCACCACCATCACCACCAAAAGAAACACCACTACCATCAGCTCCTGCCAAAAAGCAGAAGACAACAGATGTTACAACATCTGATGTAATGACAACAGTGGTTGAAACACCAGTTGTTTCAACAGCTGTTAGTCAATCACAAACCACTGCCACTCAAACTACTTCCACTGTTCCATCCAAAGCATCATCAGTCCCTCCTCAAACAAAAAGGAGAAGGCTAATCCTAAAAGATGATGACACATCTCCACCACCAACATCTTCAAAATCTCTGTCACTTGTCACAATTCCAAATCCCATGCTTTTCTCTTCAGCTCAAATTCTAAAGCCATTACCTCCTGCTGGTGTCTCATTTCCTCTGGAACTCATTGCAGTTAGGGAAGAAATCAAATCCTTCTACTATGAGGATGACCCAGCTAAAAGGAGTTTGCCATCAGTTGAAGGATATCCCAGGCCAAATAATATTGAAGAATATTTGAAACTCAAGGCCAAGCAAGCAGAGGATATCTCAATCAAAAATAAACAAGGGAAATCTGATAGAGAATTTCAGCAAAACTATCAGTTTCTACTCACACAGGTCAGAGCTATGGAGCAATTTGCCAAAAATATATGTCAGCAAATCTCAGAAAGGGCAGACGAGTCCTTGAGAAAAGACTACATTGAGAACATCATGACCTACAAGAAATACAAGGGGGAGAAACACATGTACAAAAACTGGACCATTCCTGAGCTTGAAAAAGAGGCAGCCAGGATTCAAGAAATGATTAAAAATAAGGTCAAGCAGACTCCTCCTGAAAAATTCAAACAATTTGAAGCTGAAAAAGCCTTAGAGTTGAAGAGAATGAAAGAAGAGCTGATAGCAGCTGATTATGGGTCAAAGAATTCTATGACAAAGTGGGGAGAAGATAGGGTCAGGGCTACTTACAAAAAGTTAGAGGAACTTAGAAAGAAAGATCCAACGGTTCCAAAAAGGCCTGACTACTCCAAAGCAGAGGTCTCAAAAAGACCACCAAAGCTGCAAGTCAAAAGAACTACTGCTCCAGCTGGTGCTGCCATCTACAAAAGAAGGAGTCAAAACCAATCAGGTGCTGAAACAGTTCAAGATCTAAATGCTGGAAATGCTGTTGTAAAAGAGGGCATTAGATTAATAATGAAAGAAGATCCTAAATTGGAACAATCTGCAAGTACTGCTCAGCCAGTCATGAATAGGCCAGCATCTCCAAACACCTCTTCAAATAAAAATCTCCCAAGAAACCCATCAGGCTCAAAAGTACTAAAGTGGGAAACTGACAAACAGACCCATGTACTGACTATGTTCAGGTCTGATGGAGAAGTGAAGAAAATATCAAGGGAACAAGCACTTGGCCTAAGTCTTGAAGATTTGCAGGATCTCCTTGATCTTCCACTTAGCATGGATGATGATGACACAGATGCCTTAACCTTTGAACTACAACTTAAAGGGCAAATAAGGGAACTGTTGATGAGGCAATAAAAATTCCACAATAATGAAGAGTTTTGGCATTATCTGTTCTAGGGGGAGATTGTTGGGATTGAACCCTACCAGAGGAACAGATAATGAAAGCCAAAACCGGATCATAACAGCGGATCCACAATAAGCAATTGTTTACACTAAGTCTTCTCCCTTGAAAGTGATTATAACAGCTGATGGTCTTATATCCACTGCTCGGATACAACTGCTGCTGTTCTTCAAAACTACTGATGAAGCCAGAAGACTGCTGAGAACTAAGCACTGCTGGTACAATCTACTGATGACAAAGCACTGCCCAATCAAGGACTGATCAACCTTGAGGAAAGCACTGATGTAAAGAGAGAGCAGTAGTTTAGTATGTCATCTGTTTTATGTATAGTCAGTGGTTAGGTTTAGCAGTGTTTGTATAAGAACAGTAGATACAGGTTGTTAGGCTGTTAGACGTCGCTTTCATGGTGACGTCAGCTGAGATGCCTCAGTGGTTTGGATTGTCTATAAATGGAACAGTACTCTGTACTGTTACATTTGATCGTCTTGAGTGAGTTCTTCTCCTCAATTCAATCCTTTCATCTTGTGCAACCAACCGCTGAAGTATCAGGCTGAGGGGGAGCTTAGTTTGTAAGCTTGCAATGTAATCTTTTGCTTTTAATTGTAATCTTTCGACTCTATGAAAAGCAAATGTTTATCAAACTATATTCTCCTCTAATTGTGTTTACAAAGTTTGTTATTCATTTCCGCTGCACTTTACACATGTTTCATATTCACTCATTGTTCAATTTATACAAACAAACACAATCATGAGAGCCTCTGATCCTAACAAGCTCCCAAGTGTACTCTGGTCCTCTCTTTGAATCCCACTTGACTTTGACCAGCACTAGTCGCTTGTGCTTGAGAAACTTGATCTTCTTGTCTTCTATTTGCAGTGGCTTCTCAACAAATTTTAGCTTTTCATTTACCTCTACATCTTGAAGAGGTACTACCAGGGATTTGTCAGATAGATATTTCTTGAGATTGGATACATGAAACACGTCATGTACCCTGGCTAGCTCTTCTGGTAGTTGTAGGCGATAGGCAACTGGTCCTATTCGCTGTATTACTGGGAATGGTCCTACGTACCTTGGACTTAGCTTTCCCTTCTTACCAAATCGTACTACTCCCTTCCAAGGAGAAACCTTCAATAGTACTTTGTCTCCCTCTTGAAATTCTAACGGCTTGCGTCGATTATCGGCATAACTCTTTTGGCGATCGCGAGCCGTCTTTAATCTTTCCATGATTTGAGTGATCTTGTCAGTAGTTTCTTGCACAATTTCGGGTCCTGATAATTGGCTTTCTCCTATTTCTGCCCAACAAACTAGAGTTCAACACTTTCGTCCATACAGTGCTTCAAATGGGGCAGCTTCGATGCTTGAATGATAACTAGTATTATAGGAGAATTCAATTAAAGGTAGGTGGTCATCCCAATTTCCACCAAAATCGATGACACATGCTCTAAGCATGTCTTCTAGGGTTTGGATCGTCCTTTCACTTTGCCCGTCTGTTTGAGGATGATATGCAGTGCTTAAATTTAGTCGAGTTCCCATAGCTTCTTGGAAACTTGTCCAGAAATGCGAAGTGAAACGACTATCTCTATCCGATACAATGGAGAGTGGAACTCCATGTAAGGATTCTACTTCATCTACATACAACTTGGCTAACCTTTCCATGCTAAAGGTTTCCTTCATGGGTAGAAAGTGAGCTGATTTGGTTAATCGATCCACAATTACCCAAATAGCATCATTACCTTTTCTGGTTTTGGGCAACTTAGTAACAAAGTCCATTGTTATGAGCTCCCATTTCCAAACAGGCATTTCTAATTGTTGGAGTAAACCTGAAGGTTTCTGGTGTTCTACCTTAACTTGGGAACAAGTAAGACACTTAGAAACATACCTAGCTATGTCCTTTTTCATTCCTATCCACCAGAAATTATTCCTTAAATCTTGGTACATCTTATTATTACCAGGATGCATGGTATACCTAGATTTATGGGCTTCCTCTAAAATGTTATTTCTTAATTCTCCTTGCTTAGGTACCCAAATC
Organism: Helianthus tuberosus; assembly: GCA_030545235.1. Lineage (NCBI taxonomy): Eukaryota > Viridiplantae > Streptophyta > Magnoliopsida > Asterales > Asteraceae > Helianthus > Helianthus tuberosus. The sequence continues at coordinate 9,037,891 of CM060397.1, forward strand.
CTTTTCTTGTGGAATCTCCAAATTCCATCATTTCCTTGTTCTAATTCTTTTTATTCGTCCTTTCATTCCTTCAGCATCATCCTTGATTGCTGATTCTTGAATGTTTTTCAATTATTCCATTAAGTCTAATTGTAAACTTAACCTAAGAGCATGAGCTCGTCGTTGTTTCTCATGATACTTTCGACTTAAAGCATCAGCAACTACGTTTGCTTTTCCTTCATGATATTGAATATCACAGTCGTAATCACTTAGAATTTCCATCCATCTCCTTTTCCTCATATTCAATTCTTTTTGCCCAAATATATATCTCAAGCTCTTATTATCTGTATAGACAGTAAACTTACTCCCATACAAATAGTGTCTCCAAATCTTAAGGGCAAAAATTATGGCTCCTAATTCTAAGTCATGAGTCGTATAGTTTTCTTCGTGCTTTTTCAATTGTCTTGATGCGTACGCAATTACCTTCTTGCGTTGCATTAGCACACATCCTAATCCTAACTTAGAAGCATCACAATAAACTTCTAAATTTTCGGTTCCTTCGGGTAAGGCAAGAATTGGGGTGTTTGTTAATCTTTGCTTTAAAACCTTAAAAGCCTCTTCCTGCCTAGGTCCCCATTCAAACTTAACTGCTTTACATGTTAGCTTAGTTAATGGTACAACTATTTTGGAAAAATCCTTAATAAATCGTCTATAGTATCCAGCTAACCCTTGAAAGCTTCTAATTTCTATAGCTGATTGCGGGACCTTCCATTTGGTGATCGCTTCTATTTTGGAGGGATCTACGTGAATACCTTTATGATTCACCATGTGTCCTAAAAATTGCACCTCCTGTAGCCAAAATTCACACTTCGAGAATTTGGCGTAAAGCTTTTCCTTTCTTAACAAAGTTAAGAGTGCATGCAGGTGTTCACAATGTTCGTCCTGACTTTTGGAATAAATGAGTATATCGTCAATGAAGACAATTACAAATTTATCCAAGTACGGTTTACAGATCCTATTCATCATGTCCATAAATGCTGCAGGAGCATTTGTTAGTCCGAAGGGAATGACTGTAAACTCGTAATGACCATACCTAGTTTTGAAAGCAGTTTTAGGTATGTCTTCTTCTTGTACTTTCAATTGATGATATCCGGAGCGTAAATCTATCTTAGAAAAATATCTAGCTCCTTGAAGTTGATCAAAGAGATCATCAATCCTAGGTAATGGGTATCGATTCTTAATTGTAATCTTATTCAATTCCATATAATCGATACACATTCGCATTGACCCATCCTTCTTCTTTACAAACAACACGGGTGCTCCCCAAGGGGATGAACTAGGATGTATAAATCCTTTACTAAGCAATTCATCTAATTGCTTTTTCAATTCTAGCATTTCTGTGGGTGCTAATCGGTAAGGTGTCTTAGCTACGGGTGTAGTACCAGGAATCAAATGAATTCTAAATTCTACCTCCCTATCTGGTGGTAGTCCAGTGTAACACCTCAAAAATTTGTGTGCAATAATGTATCGACACGTGTCATGAGCTTTAAATGTGTAAAATATTTCTTTAGAGGGACTAAAGTTGACAAACAAAGAAAGTATGTGAATAAAAGGGTTCAAAGTGTCACCAATGGATAAATATGCCTTTCAATAACCCTACACGATGTTTATACCCTTAAACGAATGAATCATGGATTATACGAAGCTAATTATGGAAGAAAGTGAGAGATTACAAACTACAGGGGTTAAATGTGTCAACATGTTTAAAGTATACCTCTGAGAGACCTTTTAGCAAACCCGAAGCTTTGTAACGATAAATTATACTCACTAGAATATGTGATAAAAATTTCACCAAGTTTCGTTATCGTATGAGAAAGTTATGACAATATTCGTATACGAGGGGTTAAAAGCGTCAACGTTGAAATTTATGACCTTATGGGTGATCACAAAGTTAACCAAGGACTTAACCAAGTTTGTAAAAGTCTTAAGGTCCTTAAAAATCAAGTTAGAGGGCTGGAAATGCAAAATTGGAAGTTAAAACCACGCATACAAGGACCAGGGACCAAAAATGCAAAGATTAAAACTTGTTTGGCCTGTTCTGGATGGCCATACCAGCCGCGTAAGGTCAGGAAGGACCCTTACGCGGGCCGCCTGAACACCCCAGCGACAGAAAGTTTTGGCAGCTGCTAGTTTTAGCTGTGTAACCGCCTCTAGGACCTGTAAAATGATACCAGGGGCTGCACAAACGGATTTACTTGCATAGGGGGCACTTGTCTTGATCTGGAAACAATTGTAGACCTCTTTGGCATGATCCTAAGTGATCAAAAGGCATGTATAAGGAGCCCTTTAGTTGCAACTTTGAGTTCATACATTTGCAAGACTTCACAACTTCATTTCTGGAGCTCCCCTGATCAGCAACAAGCTTCCTTAGGATCCCTAGTCGAGCTTAGGACTCTTGTAAGTGTCCTTAACCGTTCTTAATTTAGTATAGCCTAGTTAATTAGCTTAAAGTCAAACCATCGTAATTAGAGTTTGACTTCGTGATTATTTATAATTTGTCCAGTCAAATCACGAATTAAAAGTACCTATGAGTTGGTAATTATGTGGGTAATAAACCCTTAAAAGGGCACCCTCTGATTCTCACTTTAACCAGGTCAATTGTCGGGTCAAAGTTAACCTTTAAAAAGTCAACAGAAAGCTTATTTTCAAATTAATGCATAATTATCAATGTAGGATCCATGCAACCTGTTTTATCATTAATAAAACTTGGTAATTAATATAAGAACATGTCTAAACATGTTCAACCCGACAATTTTCTGTTTAGGCTCGGTTAGGAACCGAAAGTCGCATAATTTGACTTCTGCTTTGACTTTCAGTTCTGACCCGTTTGAGCATAGTTTAGAAATGCCTTAGAGCTTTATTTGGACCAGGTTTCATGTTAGTATAACCCTCTGTGATTATACAACTTGGTTCAATAGTTATCCGATTCATATGCATGCTTCCGTTAAATGCTTAAATGTTGACTATTATGCCCACATGACCTTAAAACGTGATTTTTGAAAATGTAAAAGAATAGAAACCTTAGTTACTGATTTGTAAAGTTGTCCCTAAAATTTGACATCAGTTTTAGATCTAGATTAGGAGTTATGCTCATTAGCGTAATTAGAAAGCTTTTTATTAATTAAACTGCGTAATTAGCATATAGCCTATCTAAACCCAATTTTTAATACCAAACTTTTTACCTACTGATATAAAATAATATTTTGGAATTTTTGAAGATTTTTATTTAATTTTAGGCTGAGCATAACATAGGGTTCTAAGCTTGATTCGGTAATTGCCGGTTTTGCCCTTTTGGGCTATAAAATGAGTTTTACAAATACCAAACCTTTTTCTACTGATCTAATATGATAAATATATTATTTTAAGCCTTCTGGAATAATAAAAATATCAGCTTCCCTTTGGAAACCCGGAAATAGCTCAAAATCGCATTTTTAAGTATTTTTTAATGCATAGTATGTATTAAAACCATTTTAGATATATAAGACTTGATACCTACTGATGTTTTAAGTAAATTTTTATACTTTAACAGTAAGGAAAGTTTTTAAACTCAGATTCCCTGTTTTGACCTTTTAAGCTTATGTGAAATTACCAAAATGCCCCTACGGTGCATAGTTGATTAGGAAAAGGTAAATTTCACATATATACCATACCCTACTGTTATGACTTATAAAATTAAGTATATTTACTGATTATATCAGACCTGTAACTCAGATTAATATAAAACCTCTTTTATAACCATTAAAATGACCAAAATACCCCTACGGGGCATAGTTTGAGTTTAAATCCATTTCGGGCATAATAGAAGATATCTTACTGATGTCACAACATATTTAAGGCATATTAACTTAGGAAACCTGTATATGACTCATATGGTTACCCGTTACACATCTTGCGCGTTCGGTTCGGTTTATGTAACTAGTTTGCGTAAATTGACCGAAACGGGTCAAACCTTATCATTTTTGTCTCAAAATCCAGAATGTGTTTAGTTTACCCATATTATACAAGTCACCAAACTTGTCGGGTCTAAATCACAGTCTATTCCGGTCTTCGCTTAATCGTGCGTTTGAACCGTATCTTCTTTTAAAACTAACCGGTCTAAGTTTAGGCTTAATTAAAGACCCGTTAGGAATCTAATAGGTTATTAAAAACCTTTGTTCCAGAATAGGAGACCCGGTAAAAGCTATCTGCACTTGCTATTTGTGATTATACTTTGCTCAGGTAAATAATTTTAACTTATTTTCCCTATACGGGCTTGGGGTACGGTATATAAAATACCGCTTGGTCGGGCATTGAATTTTTAATTGAATGAAGATTAAATTATTGAAATGTCCCGTTTAAATTGTTTTGTTTGATTAAAGCCTTTGGGGGGTTAATGACCATGTCCCGGATATCCTTGGCATCATTTTACGAAATGGCCACGACCTAAGCACGGGGTGTAGGCGTACACCCGACAGTGCATAAATAAATAATAAGGTATGACCGCCGGTTTCGGGAATAACCCGCCGCGGGACTATATCATGTGGTGTGTCTGTTAATCTTTAACCCGGTGTCAATCCGGGCTACTGAACGTATAACGAACATGTAATTCTTTTACAAGTTTATATATAAATAATTATCCCAAGTTATAAAATATTTTGTGCCTCGTGCATTCAAATTTATTTTCCAATTTTTTTCAAAATGAGTCAGTTAATTGTATTTACCAGTGTAAACTGACGTATTTTCCCAAAAAGGTTAAGTGCCGGTACTAAGCGTAATAGGATGGCCTCTCTTTAGCAGCGTTAAGAGTCTCGCGAGCTTGGATGCATAGAGTCTGTTGAACTATGTTTTCTGTTTGTTTGATCCGCATGTGGATCCGTTTCAACTACGTTGTGATACTTAATATTACAATTTTATTCGGTTGAAATAATTCTATCTTTTGCTTCCGTTGTGCATTTAAAATTGTGTTGTTTGACTATGATGATATCAACTACGTCACGATACTCCCCACCGGGCCCACCGGTATTACGTGGAAATATCGGGGTGTGACAGGTTGGTATCAGAGCCAACACTGAGTGAATTAAACACTAGCCTTTTATGTTTAATCTCAGCTACACAGTTGCACATTCCTAAATTTTCGAGTCTAGACAAAGAACTTAGGACAAATCTCAATTTGTTTTATTTTTGTCTTTTATATATTTTCCTTGTTGTTATCTTTGTTTATGTTGACAGGTTGACAAGATGCCACCAAGAGTAAGAGGGAGAGGAAGATGCAAGGGGCCACTCGGTGCCCCGAATGATCATGAGCCGGGCCTTCGCACCGGCGAACACCGTCAGATTTCCATAACCAGAGTCCTCAAGATAACTGGAGGACCTATATTGAACCAGCAAGGCGCTCAGTTTCGCTGAGCTCCTCCCCTTCTTTTCAACACTCCTTTGGGCCTCATTCTGAAAATGAGCCCCATAATTCCCATCGATCTTACATTCCTCTCCAGGGTCACAACTCACCTTTTGATGACCCAACACCCTTTTTCCAAAGTCGGTTCAACCCGGCAAACTACCTTGGAGAACCAGTGGGTTTTAACCCACTAGGACCCGAAGACCATTTCTCGGGTGATCATGCAATGGACATAGACGAGGACACCGATCCTGCAGAACTACCGTCCAGAACCCCTAACCACCCCATCGAAATTTCGGATGGGTCACCTTTCGTAGGATCACCTTACAATGGTCCCGACAGCTATGAAGAAAGGTTCCGACAGATAGACTGGGTGTTTACTCCCAGTTACCATAACTCACCACAACAGCAGCAGCAACAGGATCCCTTCGAGGATTCTCGTTTCGTCGCGGTCACTCCGCCACCACAACCAGCCCCGCAGCAGCCTCCGGAGCCACCGAGGCGAAGAAGATCGAATGCACGGATGTCCGTGCGAGGAGTTGTTAGTGCAGTTTTGTGTCTGTAACTTGTCTTCTTTAGTTGTATGTTAAACAGTCTTTTGTTATCGAGTCTGTACGTTCCGTCGTGTCTACCTAGTCGGATATCCTCCTATCCTACTTGGTATGACAGCTTGTCTTTGTATTTGTATCTTAACCTAATGCTAGTGTGCATTATGTTTAGAGGTTGTGTAATCATACTTGACTGTCCATCCATGCCTTAGTTATTCTGTCCTTGTTTGGTTTTGATGAAAACACATGTGTTTTCATCAACAATCACATCAACGAAATCCCATTGTGATTTCGTCAGACATGTGTGGCGAAATCACTCTTGATTTCGTCCAAAGGGTTTTCGTACAAGGGACAGTATAAATACTTGGCATGTTTCACAGTTAGGCTTATGAGAGCATAGAGAGAAACTGAGAGTTTATCGTCAAGCATTGTGTGTATGTGTTTGCAGTTTGTTCTCATCCTGTTAATCTAAGTGAATCTTTGATTATCTGTTTGTGTTATCCGTTTTACATTGTTTGGTTTGCACCGTTACGGGGATTCCGCACCCGTGATAGTGTTTGTGATAAAAAAGGATAGGTTACGTATCGGATCCTCCGAGAAAAACGGACCTACAGGAGTGCGTATCAGCACCCCTCAACATTCTAGTGGCAGCCGCTACTCGCCACTCCATGAAGAACCGCAGATGGGAGGATCTTCAAACCCCGTCTCAGAACTAAACTCTGCGCCTGTCGCACCACCACCGTTGGGCTTTGGTGACCCAATTCCTACATACACCGGTGTGGCGGCGTATAATCCCTTTGAGCAGCCGATCCACACCAACTACAACTATGCCGAGGCCGACCCTTACCTGGTAGCAGCGGCAAACTACAATGCCCATCATCCGGAAGGATCCTTTGGGATCCCATATCAAGCTGGATACCCACACTATGGGTACCCACCATATGGATATCAACAACCGCCGCCTCCACCTCTGTTTTATCAGCAACCCCCACGACCACCAGTAATGTCACCACCGCAGCATCAAGAAATTCTTCAAAGGATAAATGAGGTGTGGGAAGAAGTGCAGGAAGATCGTAGACAAAACCAAGGAATGTTCAAGGGTTTGGTGAACTTGATTAAAGGGAAAAGCAAAAAGGATCGTTAAATCCTTTGTTTATTTAATTGTTTATTTAAATGTTAATCATGTCCCTGCGTGGACATTTGTTTCAGTATTCAGCCCCTGCGTGGGCATGTCTTTCTGTATTCCGCCCCTGCGTGGGCATGTTTTTTTCTGTATTCCGCCCCTGCGTGGGCATGTTTTTTTCTGTTTAACCCCTGCGTGGGTATGTTATTCTGTTTAAGCCCCTGCGCGGGCATGTTATTCTTGTAGAAGTCCCGTTTAGGGCAAATTTGTACTGGGATAATTTTGTAGTGGAATGAATTAATTTAAATTTTCATTTTTTTTGTTAAATTATATGCATAAATATAATATGTAAAATAAATAAAATTATAACATTCCTTTTAAGACCTATCAATATAATAAAATGATAAAATTTAAAAAGAATCTTAAAGGTAAAACCTAGTCTATATGTTGTCTCAGACATGACCAAGATGGTAAAACCTATTCAAAAGGTTCCAATCCTAGTTAACATCTGAAAACATGTTAACACTCTTGACAAAAGTGATTTGCTAAAATCGCCTAAGTCGTCCTTATATTTGATTTTCTCAAATAACTTTTAATTAACTAAAATATCCATTACGGATATAACGCCTACGGGCTATACTCATTGTCATATAAGACAAAAGACAGTCGTGGTCTTCGACCCCCTGTTAAGAAGAGGTAATAAATTATAATTAAAACCTCAATACCATGACCCTATAAGATCATGATTTAAAAATTTAAAACTGTCCATGTGATTAGGCCTTTTTACCATTAATAGATTTTGATTATAACTAAGGATAATTATAATGAAAATCCTAAATATATATATATATATGCCTAACAAATTAATCAAAATGGTTCTTAAACACCATGATTAATAAATCATCTAGAATGATAAAACTGCTATAGACCTCTGAATGAATTAAAATCATTATTTTATGTAGCAATCAAACTACATGGCCGGGTCAGACGAAGCCAATAGCCACCCCATAGATAATCATGACACCTCCAGAGTCAACGTAGCAGGAACAGAGTTACAAGCATTAATAGATAATGCTGTCACACGAGCTTTGGAAAGACAGTTCAATGAATCCAGTGGTACCCATGTAAGGACCCAATCTGTACCACATACGAAGCCACCCTCAAGAACCCATACTGCTCACAAGAGTGATTCTCATCACTCATCGAACTAGAGGAGTATTCCATCTAAGAGGGTTGTACTGGACCAAGAACCACGTACTAAAGGTTGCACCTATAAGTACTTTGTTTCCTGCAAACCCAGGGATTTTACTGGGGAGAAAGGAGCAGTTGACTGCATGTCATGGATAGATGAGATGGACACAGTAGTAGATATCAGTGGTTGTGCAAATAAGGATGTGGTAAAGTTTGTGTCACAGTCATTCAAGGGTGAGGCACTAGCTTGGTAGAGGTCGTTGATCCAAGCTACTGGGAAGATCCCATTGTACAATCTGTCTTGGGATCAGTTTGTGACACTGATTAAAGAAAACTACTGCCCTCAGCATGAGGTTGAAAAGATCGAAGCTGATTTCTTGTCATTGGTTATGAAGAACCTAGATTGTCAAGCCTACCTCACAAGCTTCAATACTATGTCAAGATTGGTTTCGTACCTAGTGACTTCAGAACCCAAGAGGATAACTCGTTTCATTGGGGGTTTGGCCCCAGAAATCAAGGCCAGTGTGAAGGCCTCCAGACCAGCTACTTTTCGGTCTGCAGCTGATATATCATTGTCGCTTACTTTGGACGCGGTCAGGCAGAGATCGCTGAGAAACACAGACGCTGAGAAGAGGAAGCGTGAGGATGACAACTCACGACGTTCAGATAAGAAACATAAGGGAAACAATGACCACAAAAAGAGTTCTGGAACTAAAAAGGATGGTCATCAGTCGGGTGATAAGCCCAAGTGTAAGGTCTGTAAGAAGCATCATTTCGGGAAGTGCAGATATGAATCGAAATCCCAGCCACAGCAGAGAGTTTGTCGGATTTGTAAATCCTCTGAGCACAAGACCTTAGACTGTAAGAAAATCAAGGATGCTACATGTTACAACTGCAATGAAAAAGGGCATATCAAATCCAACTGCCCAAAGTTTGCTAAGAAAGCTGAGGAAGGGAAAAAGACCAATGCTAGGGTCTTCCAGATGAACGCACAAGAGGCGATCAAGAATGACAATGTCATAACAGGTACCTTCCTTATTAATGATGTTTATGCAAGGGTGTTATTTGATTCTGGAGCAGATAAGTCATTTTTTGATTATAAGTTTTGTAAGTTGTTAAACCTACCTGTTAGAACCCTAAGCATAAAATATGAGGTTGAATTAGTTGATGGCACCATAGAAACCGCATCAACCGTGTTAGATGGATGTTTCATATCCATTAGGAACCACTCTTTTCCTTTGTCCTTACTTCCTTTGAAGTTAGCCGGTTTTGATATAGTTATAAGCATGGACTAGTTATCTCATAACCAGGCCCATATTGTTTGCAACAAGAAGCAAGTGGTGGTCAAGACTCCGTCTGGTGAACAACTTACCATGCAGGGAGATACCCAGTATGGACTGCCTGAGCAAGCGTCTATGCTCAAGGCATCTAGGTGCATGAAGAAGGGATGTGTCATTTATATGGCACAGGTAACTATTGATGAGCCGAAGCTCAAGATTGAAGATATCCATGTCATATCTGAATATCCTGAAGTATTCCCGGAAGAACTACCTGGTTTGCCACCAGATAGACAAGTAGAATTTAGAATTGACATTATTCCTGGAGCAGCACCTGTTGCTAGAGCGCCTTACAGGTTGGCACCAACAGAGATGAAAGAGCTAAGAACACAATTGGATGATTTGTTAGCCAAAGGTTTCATTAGACCTAGTTCGTCTCCTTGGGGAGCGCCAATCCTGTTTGTGAAGAAGAAGGATCGATCGATGCGTCTATGCATCGATTATCGTGAGCTAAACAAAGTTACTATCAAGAATAGATATCCATTGCCCAGGATCGACGATCTGTTCGATCAATTGCAAGGGGCAAGTTACTTCTCTAAGATCGATTTGAGATCAGGCTACCATCAACTGAAGGTTAAAGATGAAGATGTACACAAGACTGCATTTAGGACTCGTTATGGTCATTACGAGTTCCTAGTGATGCCTTTTGGGCTCACTAATGCACCTGCCGCATTCATGGATCTCATGAATCGCGTCTGCAAGCCTTACTTAGATAAATTCGTCATCGTCTTCATCGATGACATTCTCATTTACTCAAAGAGCCAAGCTGACCATGAGAAGCATCTTCGATGCATTCTGAAACTGCTTCAACAAGAGAAGCTCTATGCCAAGTTCTCGAAGTGTGAATTCTGTCTTCGTGAAGTCCAATTCCTTGGACATGTTGTTAGTGAGCGTGGTATCCAAGCAGATCCCGCCAAAGTTGAAGCTGTCATGAATTGGCAAGAGCCAAAGATGCCTACAAAAATTCGTAGCTTCCTAGGTTTAGCAGGATATTATAGGCGATTTATTGAAAATTTCTCAAGGATTGCTGCGCCCTTAACTTCATTGACTAGGAAGAATATTAAGTTTGATTGGGGCCCTAAGCAGCAGAAATCCTTTGACATCCTTAAGCAAAAGTTGAGTAATGCACCTGTGTTAACATTGCCTGATGGAATAGAGGAATTTGTAGTATATTGTGATGCATCGCACACAGGTATGGGATGTGTGCTCATGCAGAAAGGCAAGGTCATTACCTACGCTTCTCGACAATTAAAAGTGCATGAGAAGAATTACACCACCCATGACTTGGAGTTGGGTTCCGTGGTATTTGCACTGAAACTTTGGAGGCACTACTTGTATGGAACCAAGTGTGTGATCTATTCAGATCACAAGAGCCTTCAACACCTGTTTAATCAGAAGGATTTAAACATGAGGCAGCGACGTTGGATGGAAACTTTAAATGATATGACTGTCAGATAAGATACCATCCTGGCAAGGCAAATGTAGTCGCCGATGCCTTAAGTAGAAAGGAATGAGTAAAGCCCATAAGAATCAATGCCAAGAGCATTGAGATAAAGAATAGTTTGAATGAAAGGTTGTTAGCTGCGCAGAAGGAAGCTGTGTTGGAAGCTAACTATCCTAATGAAAAGCTAGGAGTAACTGAAGAACAGTTATCCTATGGCAAGGACGGAATTCTGAGATTAAATGGACGAATTTGGGTTCCAATTTTTGGAGGACTTCGGGATGTTATCCTCCAGGAAGCCCATAGTTCTAAATACTCCGTTCATCCTGGAGCTGACAAGATGTACCAGGATCTGAAGGCAAATTATTGGTGGATAGGCTTAAAGAAGTCTATAGCTACCTATGTAGCCAAATGTTTGACGTGTGCTCAAGTCAAAGCTGAACATCAAAAGCCGTCAGGTTTGCTACAACAGCCCGAACTTCCCACCTGGAAATGGGAAATGGTGACAACGGATTTTATCACCAAATTGGCAAAGACAAAGAAAGGAAATGATACTATTTGGGTGATAGTAGATAGACTGACCAAGTCAGCACATTTCCTACCAATTAAGGAGACCTATAGCTCCGACATGTTAGCCCAATTGTATGTAGATAAGATTGTATCTCTGCATGGCGTACCAGTGTCTATTATCTCTGACAGAGATACTAGATACACATCACATTTTTGGAAAAGTTTCCAACAATCTTTGGGCACGCGCTTAAATTTTAGTACAGCTTACCATCCTCAGACGGACGGGTAGAGCGAGCGTATGTTGGTGCACTTGTGTCTGTACTTTGTCTGTATTTCGTCATGATACAAAACGATGTCTTTAATGTAAGGTTGATGTAAGTTTGACCAAGTCAACCATCCTCCTGGTTTGACTTGACCAAACAGTTAGTGAAATGTTGTAAGCTGGCTGTGTCATCGAAGGATTGTTTTATATCCTTCGATGATGAGTTCGAAAGATAACCACGAAGGATAGACCACGAAGGATATCATCCTTCGTGGTCGACAGATGATCTTTCGATGGCGTTCTGGTCGACAGATGATCTTTCGATCAATCTGTCTGATCCTTCAACCAGACCTGCTGTGTCGGGTATATATACCCATGTGTTGTGTTCAGTTCGACAGTTAGACATAAGGGGAACACATAGAGAGACAGGAGAGCACACACACACTTTGAGAGTTTATAGAACATATCTGTAAACATTGAGCTTGTAACCGGACCTTTCATACGCATTAATACAAGTGGTGTTAATCGTTGAATGTTGTGTGTTGTGTTTGTGCTTGTTCCCGTATAAATTCTCGGTTGCATGCTAGCTTGGATTCCGCACTCGCTAGTGTGTTTGATATACCAAGGATAAGGTTTTATCTCATCTTCGAGAGGGACCTACAAGTGGTATCAGAGCTTTGGCTCTTCTCCTTGTTAAAACCGAGTGTTTTCGGGTGTCTTCCGGGTGTTTGTAGTTTATATTTTCTGGAAAAACTTGTTAAAATCGGGTTTCGGTTTGTTGTCGGTTTGCAGAAATATTCATATTTCTGGGTTTGTTCTTCTTATCTTCAACCGATATCTTAAGTGTTCTTGGTATTTTACACTTTTGATCTTAAATTTTTTTTAAATTTCAAAGTGTTTGTGTGTTGGAAGTTGTATTTTGATTAAAATATTCGGACCTTACCTGTTTTGGTGAAAACCTGCATGTTCAGACCTGAAAGATATGGTCTGAACATACTTTCTGCCGAAAGTTCTCACCAACCCATCAACTTTTCTCCAACCTGTCACCCGTTGTCAACTGTGTCAGAACCGATCGAAAGATATCCTTCGAAGTCGAAAGATCATCTTTCGACCAAAGGAGGTTCGACAGATAGTCATCATTCGAGCATCCTTCGAAGTGTGAGACTTATCTTTCGTTCCAAGGAATATTTTCGAAACATACATCTTTCGGTCTTCTGCTCATTTTCGAAAGACTAGGATCCTTCGATTGGGGAGTCTTTCGAAGTCATCTTTCGTGTTCATCTTTCGGTCTACAGTACGTTTTCGAAGGATAAGGATCCTTCGTTGGAGAATCTTTCGAAAACATTGTTCGAAACTCAACAGTGATCCTTCGAACCCTGTTGATCTTTCGAACAGGTGTTGATCTTTCGATCCCTTGTCTGTTTGTGTTTCAGGTCTTTCGATCAAGGATCCTTCGGCTGGTTGTTTTACTTCGAGATTTTAACATACTTTGTGAAAATTAATTTTTAAAAGGAGAAAACTTATTTTTCAAATTTTAAATCAATTTTCACTTAATATATTAATTTTCATAAAATGGGAACAAACGGTCAGTGGGATCCAACCGCGTGGACTCAAATAACTTCGACTCCACAATCATCAGCTATGCAATCTACGCAATCTACGTCTGATTTTGACAAAACGGCATGGATGCGAGCTATTGCCCCACCTCAAGCTGCAATGATAACTGCAAATCAATGGGCTTTGGTCACAAATCAAAGCAACAGCATTCAATCTATGATGCAGAACGACAGTGAAACTGGTACAAGCACAAAACCGCCAAAGTTAAATCACATCAATGATTGGGGATGGTGGAAAGAAAGGCTGAGAACTTATGTTCAGGGACAAGGTCAAGATCTATGGATGTGCTTCTTCACAGCTTTTGAAAATGAGTTGGAAGTTGCAGGATCTAATCCACAAACTTACAGCACTTTGTCTGAAGAAGATAAAAAGAAGTTTGAGTTAGAAAAGAAGGCATTCATGATTCTCACACAAGCTCTCCATAAAGACATTTATCACCAGTTTGTTTACTGCACGACTACTAAAAGCTTGTGGGATATGCTCACGTTACGGTGTGAAGGAAATGCTCAATCTAGAAAGATCAAGCAAGAATTACTGAAGAAAGAGTTTGAAGGATTTACGTGTTTGGAGAATGAGACTTTGGCAGAGTTATCTACAAGGTTCCATCACTTGTTGAGTGAGATGTTTGCTTTTAAAGTCACTGCCACTCCACAAGAATTGGTGAAGAGATTTGCTGATAGCTTACCAGCAAAGTGGAGCAGTTATCTTGAAATTCTCAAAGAAAATGGTGTTTTAGAAACAATCACCGTTTATGAATTAATTCAAAGATTGGAGAATAAGGATGTAGAAGAAAAGCTGAAGGCAAAAAGAACACAAACTCCTCAAAATCCAGAAATGTACTTTGGGATTGCAGGAGGTATCAGTGGAGAAAGACCAGCTTCTCAACACGCGAAGCTTCAAACAGCTTTTGTTTCTAACACCGGACCTTCAACAACAGATCAGTTTGATCCTTTAGCCTACACGATGTTTTCAAGACCGAATGTGCAACCGACAGCTCAGCAGCAACAACCGCTACAGCAAGGGTTTTATGGAAGCTCTTCAAACCTTCAAGCCACTTCCAATCCTAACACAGTCAGATTAGACACTTCCAACTTTTCCAAAGTCAGTGTCGAAGTAGCCAAGGAGCATATGGAGATGTTGAATACCTTGGTTAGTGCTTATAGTGGATTGATTGCAGGTCAGATTGGGAATATCAATCTAACCAATGAAGATTATCAGCAAGTGGATAAAGAAGAGTTTGAAATGATGGATATCAAATGGGCTCTTGCTAGTGCAATTCGAAGAGCAAAGGAGTTTATGGAAAGGACGGGGAGAACCAACTTGGAAAACAAGAAAGACACCAAGTATGGGTTCGACAAGCAAGCTGTCAAATGCTTTAACTGTGGTGAACGGGGTCATTTCAAAAGGGAATGCACAAGACCAGCTCAGCATGGAAATCAAAATCCGTTCAGAAATCAAGGCAACCAGCAGAACCAGAACGGGAACAATGTTCGTACGTTGATACCTGTCAACAATCAAGGCCAAGCAGGGTCATCAAATGCCAACCGGGGGCTGGTGGTTCAAATAGATGAGGGTTGTGATTGGTCGCTTCAGCTTGGAGAAGGAGGAAATGGTGGAACAGCATGTTTTGCTGAAGTTGTAAAGGATTTAAAGCACGCCAGTGGTGGAGAATCTTCCACCAATGGTGTTGTATCTTCTGAAGATGAAGACAGTTCTGGTTATAGTGGAAGCTCAGATGACGAATCCTCCACCTCAGGCAATGATCATGTGGATCAAGCTGCTTACTCTTCGTCTTCTCTCCATTCAGCCTTTATGGCTAATGTCGACAGATCATCAGGTCAGGTATGTGTCGATGAACCCATTGCTGCTAATTGTGATAACTGTGATAGTTTGCGTGTTAAAAATGCTGATTTGGAGGCAAACATGTCTGAGTTGCAAGACAAACATGATGCTTTACAAGCTAGTTTGTTTGACTTGCAAGACAAACATGTTTCTTTGAAGGATGAGTGTTGTGAATTGCA
The DNA here is from genome assembly GCA_030545235.1 of Helianthus tuberosus. NCBI lineage: Eukaryota > Viridiplantae > Streptophyta > Magnoliopsida > Asterales > Asteraceae > Helianthus > Helianthus tuberosus. Next base: position 9,053,354 of record CM060397.1, read on the forward strand.
AAGCAAACACGAGGCTTTGCAAGAGAAATATGAAATCACACACAAACACCATCAAGAATTGGTTGTAGATCTGTCAAAAGCAGCTGAAGCTAACGTATTTTTAACCAGAAATGAAAAGGAATTTAAAGCTACAATTGCGTCATTAAAACATGATGTTTCAGAATTACAAAAGGCTGTTTTGCGAAAACAACATGCTAACAATAATCTTATTGACACAATTGAAAAGCAAATGGTAGAGTTAGCAACAGCTCGATGTGAATGTGAGACAATTAAGCAGAAACTGGAAAGCTATTCCAATTCCCGCTTTGTATTGGATCACATCATTGACGTTCAAGAGAGAAAGAAAAAGGGGGATAAACAGTGTATTGGATTCAAATCATGTCCTCCCCCAATGAATCACAATTACTCCAAATCGCCTGATGACGAGGATATGCCCCGTTTTGAACCTACTGTTCCACTCGATCTAGATGATTTTGCAGCTGGCCTCGGGTTCACAACTGGTACATCATCCTCGGGTCAATCAGAATCTGGATCTGAGAATGAGACAGATTCATCGTGTGTTAAGGAACAGAGTCCTCCCATTGTTGAGGATGCTGATTCTTCGGATGATGAATCTGAAGAAATTGTGAAACAACAGTCTAACTCGGTTACAACAGATATTCCAATCGAGAATCACATCCTTTGTGATCCACCAGTGAAACCGAGTAAGACTGAAATGTCAAAAGAAATGGAGTCCCTTGTATCTAGCAGTGAAGAGAATAACTTGTTGTACACGCTCAAAGGAGATAGCAAAATCTACTCTAACAAAGATTTTCCGATTAAAAACGTAAATCAAGATTTAATTGATCAAATTTTTGAAGGATGTACTGATAAGTTTTTGGGGAACAAAAGTGGCAAAGCTACCGTCACTCAATGTGATCCAATTCCGTGTGAACAAATTAGAAAACAATACGGAAACCAAAAACCACCAATTGAGCGAAAACAACAAGTCAACTCCGGAAAGGGTAAGGTACAGGGAAAGAAGGCTCAGAACAAGAATGTTCAAGCACCTAAGGTTCAACAACAATGGGTGCAAAACAAAAGAGCTCCTGTTAAGAAACGAGAACCGAAAATGAACTTTGTTGGATCCACGGGTTCAGACAAACTTGAAACATTTCAGGATAAATCTAACCTTGATTTTATAAAACAAGTTAGAATTTTAAAACGAAATGAACAGAATAATTATACCCAACACACCAACGGATGTGATTTAGGACCAAGCACGTCTAGATCACAAAGTTCATGGTCTGGTTCTTCGTCTGGTCATCAACATGTTTCTCCGAGGTTTGTAGAGCGGAGAATGTGCTTTGAGTGTGGCACAATTGGGCATATTGTAAGATACTGCCCATACCTGAAAAAGTTGAAGGCAGAAACAAGTGCTCCCCAAGAAACCAATTACCAAAAACGATCATTTTCCCCGAAACAAGACCCACGTGTCTTGAAAGAAAGGGAAAAGAAGTTCAAACAAAAGAATCAAAAGGTAATTGAGAAGGCCTTAAATTCAGAGGTCAAAGAAGAAAAACCTGTTCAAGCAAAACCTAAAACTGTAAAACCAGTAAATGCTAAAACAATTAATGCAAATACTGGTAAAGGACAAACAGCTTGGAAACAAAAACAGGTAATTCAGTCAGGGGGAGCACCACAGGTTCTTTTTCCTAATCATCAAGTGATTGAAATCACTTTTCTTGATGATCAAGGACGACCCAAGTCCACAAAGGCTTGGGTCCCCCTCTCCAACTAATTTTTGAGTGAGTGTGTAGGATATTCCAGGAGGAACTTTCGATAGTCGTAAGATTGTTGATAGTGGAGCATCCTTGCACAAAATAGGCAACAGAAGAAATTGCTGCCTTTGATGGAGAGAAAAAGTAAAGGGAAACAGAAATGTCTGTTGAAAGAGATTGAAAAGCTTCGACAAAATGAAAATCATTCCAAAAGTTTGATTGTTCTAGGCTTTGATCGGGTCCCCGGGATAGATTCAAATCAAAATGTACGCACCTGCAGCACGTCTGAAGTTCAACAATCTACAAGATAAACGTGCAGTGTACATTTCTTCGCGGTGTGATTGAAGAGAATGTGTTTGTTGATCAAACTACACCGGGTGTGCGGATGCCTTGGAGTGGATTAAACAACCGCACACTACTTCTCAAGAGAAAGATAAAGACCTTCGCTGGTGAAATGTGGAAGACCAGCCGGACCCGGAGGTTTATGATCTTGTTGCTGTCAACAGATTTCTCAGTAGCTACAAAATCGACTTTGAAATCCACACCGGGTGGATATCCAGTTTGGGAGAGCACTCAGTTTCCTGTCAATGCACGAAGCAGTTGAAGGATACGGTTTTAAAATTCTAATCTCTCCTTTTCTTGTCGATTATTAAGCTGCTTTGTGAATTATTATCTCGTACAGCACTCTTGGCCAGACAATGTTGTCGTGGTCCGCACCGCAAACCGACATGCCAACTGATTTTTCCAAAATTCGATACATCATTTCTGATTAAAACCTAATTTTGGTAAACGGCATTGAGGAAAAACATGAGTTAACCAACATCGGAAAATCATTTTTGTAAATATCTTTGTGTCTTTTAATTTTGTCATAGTTTGTTGATTTTAGGGGGAGTAGATCCAACTTTGAAAAATCCAAAAACATCGAAAAATTTCAAAAACACAAAAACAATAGAAAAACAAAAATGAGTTTCCTGGCGAGCAAAAGAGAAAATGATAGTACATCAGTGGTCTGTCTAAACCTCTTTAAACCTAAAATGAAAAACGATAAGCAGCTCTATATAAGATGTATCGGTAGGCTCACAATCATTTTAAAGTGTGCAGGGTGATATAAACTTAATCCGACTGAAGACTGGGTGGGAACCATTCATTGGCATATGGTCTTGGTACCGAAATTTCGTTTGAGAGATTGCCGAGGTTCTGAGATATTCGGTCTTTATGCTGCTTATCATCTGGGTATCATGGTTGTATCTTTTACCGAAAAAAAAAATAACGGGGACGCAAGTCTAGATCTTCCATGATACCATACATACGTGTACATATTGCATTCGACCTCAATAAGTGATCAACAATCACATGTCCAAACAAATAAGTGATAAAATATCACATTCATCCGGGAGTCAAGTTCGTCTCTCTGCTGTACGAAAGTACTGACCTGTTCACGGACTTGCTCCTGTGCCCTCATGCATCGAAAATCAAGTTCCTCCTCAATAAGTGATTATATCACATAGGGCTTGTTTTCAATCAAAATAAGTGAGAATCTCACATCATATACGGTCAAACAGATGATAATCGGTATACTCACCGGTAAGATGAATCCTCGTGCATACCTTGATACGGGAATGTGTCGTGATGTGGATGAACACCGGTCGGTAAGTATAAATTATACCTTAACGTATCCCCTCGCCATGATTACAAATGATAAGCTGAGCTTAAGTGGACAACAATACCGATAATCGTTATAGGATGCTTATCTTAATGTTAACTAAAAGAACAACAAGAGCGTCTTGACATGACCGTACACTGATATGATTCTCTTACCCTCGAAACTCGCAAAAAGAATGTCTGTAAATATTTATTTAATGTTTCCTGTTTATGTATCTTGGTATATATTTATTTATTGCTTTCCGTCTTTACATTTGAAAAATGAAAATTTCAAAAAGATTTTAGGTGTGTTTTAATTTAAACCTTATAAAATCCAAAAAGATTTTTCTTCTAGTTTATTTTTGATTGACCGATGTTGGAACTCGAGTCTATCCTACCCAAAATCCTGATCGTAAGCTGGAAATCAATTGCATCTTCATAAACAGTCGAAGTTAACGAGTTTTGAAAGTTAAAGGATTAAAATGAATATTTTTCTAAACTTTCAAACTGCTGTCGGTTGGTGTTTGATTGAGATTTGATCTCATATGTGTCGTTAGTTTAAATGTTAACTATATTCCAAGCGGTTGTTCTCATTATGCGTTTAGCTTTCTTGCATGTGCAGATGCTAAAGGCGAGGAGAACATGTTCGATGAAAAGCTTTGGAATGAAGACACGAAGTGGAGGCACTCAAAGGATAAAATGATCGAGTTGCCGCTGTCCCTTCATCAACACCACAAGGATCTGAAGAATTGACAAGTCAAAAGATTCACGAGCATGACTCAATGGAGAGTTCAATCCAAGGGGGATTTTGTCAACACACTTTCTACATGAAACGGGGAGTTTGTTGATACACTTTCTGCTTACGACGCGTGAAAACTTTGAAGATCCTCCGACATGAAAGACATAGAAGACGAACCATCACGAGTAGCGTCCAAGGGGGAGTTTGTTGATGCACTTTGTGTGGACGCGACTCGGCTCGGTTCGACTCGGCCTTGAAGACTTGAAGACACGAAGATCGAGACAAAGCTACAGCCAAGGGGGAGTTTGTTGGTGCACTTGTGTCTGTACTTTGTCTGTATTTCGTCATGATACAAAACGATGTCTTTAATGTAAGGTTGATGTAAGTTTGACCAAGTCAACCATCCTCCTGGTTTGACTTGACCAAACAGTTAGTGAAATGTTGTAAGCTGGCTGTGTCGAAGGATGTGTTATCGAAGGATTGTTTTATATCCTTCGATGATGAGTTCGAAAGATAACCACGAAGGATAGACCACGAAGGATATCATCCTTCGTGGTCGACAGATGATCTTTCGATGGCGTTCTGGTCGACAGATGATCTTTCGATCAATCTGTCTGATCCTTCAACCAGACCTGCTGTGTCGGGTATATATACCCATGTGTTGTGTTCAGTTCGACAGTTAGACATAAGGGGAACACATAGAGAGACAGGAGAGCACACACACACTTTGAGAGTTTATAGAACATATCTGTAAACATTGAGCTTGTAACCGGACCTTTCATACGCATTAATACAAGTGGTGTTAATCGTTGAATGTTGTGTGTTGTGTTTGTGCTTGTTCCCGTATAAATTCTCGGTTGCATGCTAGCTTGGATTCCGCACTCGCTAGTGTGTTTGATATACCAAGGATAAGGTTTTATCTCATCCTCGAGAGGGACCTACAGCGTACCATCCAAACTTTGGAGGACATGCTTCGTGCATGTGTGATTGACTTAGGTGGTAGTTGGGATAACCACCTGCCATTGATTGAATTCTCCTATAACAATAGCTACCATACAAGCATTCATGCTGCACCTTTTGAGGCATTATATGGTAGGAAATGCAGGACGCCTATTTGTTGGGCAGAGGTAGGAGAAGCTCAGTTATCAGGACCTGATATAGTCCTTGAAACGACGGACAAGATTGTCCAAATTCGTGACCGCCTGAAAGCTGCCAGGGATAGGCAGAAAAGTTATGCTAATAAAAGGCGAAAACCTCTAAAGTTTGAGGTTGGTGATAAGTATCACCCTGGAAGGGGGTGATGCGATTTGGTAAGAAGGGTAAGTTAAGCCCAAGGTATATAGGACCATTTGAAATCATCGAATGTGTCAGATCAGTGGCTTACAAGTTGAACTTACCTGAAGAGCTCAGTGGTATTCACAATGTATTCCACATCTGCAATCTAAAGAAATGTCTAGCTGATGAATCACTAGTCATACCACATACGGATGTGCATATAGACGAGAGTTTGAAATTTTTGGAAAAACCTTTGTCGATCGAGGATCGACATGTTAAGAAGCTTCGAAGGAAGCATGTGCCTATTGTAAAGGTCAAATGGGATGCTCGCAGAGGTCCCGAATACACGTGGGAGGTAGAGTCCACAATGAAAGAAAAATACCCTCATTTGTTTCAGTAAATCTCGAGGTCGAGATTTCTTTTAAGGGGGTGAGGATGTAACACCTTAAAAATTTATGTCCAATAATGTATCGACACGTGTCATGAGCTTTAAATGTGTAAAATATTTCGTTAGAGGGACAAAAGTTGACAAACAAAGAAAGTATGTGAATAAAAGGGTTCAAAGTGTCAGCAATGGATAAATATGCCTTTCAATAACCCTACACGATGTGTATACCCTTAAACGAATGAATCATGGATTATACGAAGCTAATTGTGGAAGAAAGTGAGAGATTACAAACTACAGGGGTTAAATGTGTCAACATGTTTAAAGTATACCTCTGAGAGACCTTTTAGTGAACCCGAAGCTTTGTAACAATAAATTATACTCACTAGAATATGTGATAAAAATTTCACCAAGTTTCGTTATCGTATGAGAAAGTTATGACAATATTCGTATACGAGGGGTTAAAAGCATCAACGTTGAAATTTATGACCTTATGGGTGATCACAAAGTTAACGAAGGACTTAACCAAGTTTGTAAAAGTCTTAAGGTCCTTAAAAATCAAGTTAGAGGGCCGGAAATGCAAAATTGGAAGTTAAAACCACGCATACAAGGACCAGGGACCAAAAATGCAAAGATTGAAACTTGTTTGGCCTGTTCTGGAAGGCCATACCGGCCGCGTAAGGTCAGGCAGGACCCTTACGCGGGCCGCCTGAACACCCCAGTGACAAAAAGTTTTGACAACTGCCAGTTTCAGCTGTGTAACCGCCTCTAGGACCTCTAAAATGATACCAGGGGCTGCACAAACGGATTTACATGTATAGGGGCACTTGTCTTGATCTGGAAACTATTGTAGACCTCTTTGGCATGATTCTAAGTGATCAAAAGGCATATATAAGGAGCCCTTTAGTCGCAACTTTGAGTTCATACATTTGCAAGACTTCACAACTTCATTTCTGGAGCTCCCCTGATCAGCAACAAGCTTCCTTAGGATCCCTAGTCGAGCTTAGGACTCTTGTAAGTGTCCTTAACCCTTCTTAATTCAGTATAGCCTAGTTAATTAGCTTAAAGTCAAACCGTCGTAATTAGAGTTTGACTTCGTGATTATTTATAATTTGTCCAGTCAAATCACGAATTAAAAGTACCTATGAGTTGGTAATTATGTGGGTAATAAACCCTTAAAAGGGCACCCTCTGATTCTCACTTTAACCAGGTCAATTGTCGGGTCAAAGTTAACTTTAAAAAGTCAACAGAAAGCTTATTTTCAAATTAATGCATAATTAGCAATGTAGGATCTATGCAACCTATTTTATCATTAATAAAACTTGGTAATTAATATAAGAACATGTCTAAACATGTTCAACCCGACTTTTCTGTTTAGGCTCGGTTCGGAACCGAAAGTCGCATAATTTGACTTCTGCTTTGACTTTCAATTCTGACCCATTTGAGCATAGTTTAGAAATGCCTTAGAGCTTTATTTGGACCAGGTTTCATGTTAGTATAACCCTCTGTGATTATACAACTTGGTTCAATAGTTATCCGATTCATATGCATGCTTCCGTTAAATGCTTAAATGTTGACTATTATGCCCACATGACCTTAAAACATGATTTTTGAAAATGTAAAAGAATAGAAACCTTAGTTACTGATTTGTAAAGTTGTCCCTAAAATTTGACATCAGTTTGAGGTCTAGATTAGGAGTTATGCTCATTAGCGTAATTAGAAAGCTTTTTATTAATTAAACTGCGTAATTAGCATATAGCCTATCTAAACCCAATTTTTAATACCAAACTTTTACCTAATTATATAAAATAATATTTTGGAATTTTTGAAGATTTTTATTTAATTTTAGGCTGAGCATAACATAGGGTTCTAAGCATGATTCGGTAATTGCCGGTTTTGCCCTTTTGGGCTATAAAATGAGTTTTACAAATTATTTTGATACCAAACCATTTTGTACTGATCTAATATGATAAATAAATTATTTTAAGTCTTCTGGAATAATAAAAATATCAGCTTCCCTTTGGAAACCCGGAAATAGCTCAAAATCGCATTTTTAAGCATTTTTTAATGCATAGTATGTATTAAAACCATTTTAGATATATAAGAGTTGATACCTATTGATGTTTTAAGTAAATTTTTATACTTTATCAGTAAGGAAATTTTTTAAACTCAGATTCCCTGTTTTGACCTTTTAAGCTTATGTGAAATTACCAAAATGCCCCTACGGTGCATAGTTGATTAAGAAAAGGTAAATTTCACATATATACCATACCCTACTGTTATGACTTATAAAATTAAGTATATTTACTGATTATATCAGACCTGTAACTCAGATTAATATTAAACCTCTTTTATAACCATTAAAATGACCAAAATACCCCTACGGGGCATAGTTTGAGTTTAAATCATTTCGGGCATAATAGAAGATATCTTACTGATGTCACAACATATTTAAGGCATATTAACTTAGGAAACCTGTATATGACTCATATGGTTACCCGTTACGCATCTTGCGCGTTCGGTTCGGTTTATGTAACTACTTTGTGTAAATTGACCGAAACGGATCAAACCTTATCATTTTTGTCTCAAAATCCAGAATGTGTTTAGTTTACCCATATTATACAAGTCTCCAAACTTGTCGGGTCTAAATCACATTCTATTCCGGTCTTTGCTTAATCGTGCGTTTGAACCGTATCTTCTTTTAAAACTAACCGGTTTAAGTTTAGGCTTAATTAAAGACCCGTTAGGAATCTAATAGGTTATTAAAAACCTTTGTTCCAGAATAGGAGACCCGGTAAAAGCTATCTGCACATGCTATTTGTGATTATACTTTGCTCAGGTAAATACTTTTAACTTATTTTCCCTATACGGGCTTGGGGTACAGTATATAAAATACCGCTTGGTCGGGCATTGAATTTTTAGTTGTATGAAGATTAAATTATTGAAATGTCCCGTTTAAATTGTTTTGTTTGATTAAAGCCTTTGGGGGGTTAATGACCATGTCCCGGATATCCTTGGCATCATTTTACGAAATGGCCACGACCTAAGCACGGGGTGTAGGCGTACACCCGACAGTGCATAAATAAATAATAAGGTATAACCGCCGGTTTCGGAAATAACCCTCCGTGGGACTATATCATGTGGTGTGTCTGTTAATCTTTAACCCGGTGTCAATCCGCGCTACTGAACGTATAACGAACATGTAATTCTTTTACAAGTTTATATATAAATAATTATCCCAAGTTATAAAATATTTTGTGCCTCGTGCATTCAAATCAATTTTCTAATTTTTTTCAAAATGAGTCAGTTAATTGTATTTACCAGTGTAAACTGACGTATTTTCCCAAAAAGGTTAAGTGCAGGTACTAAGCGTAATAGGCTGGCCTCTCCTTAGCATCGTTAAGAGTCTCGCAAGCTTGGATGGATAGAGTCTGTTGAACTATGTTTTCTGTTTGTTTGATCCGCCTGTGGATCCGTTTCAACTACGTTGTGATACTTAATATTACAATTTTATTCGGTTGAAATAATTCTATATTTTGCTTCCCCTGTGCATTTAAAATTGTGTTGTTTGACTATGATGATATCAACTACGTCACGATACTCCCCACCGGGCCCACCGGTATTACGTGAAAATATCGGGGTGTGACATCCAGGTAGTTCTTCTGGGAATACATCTGGGTATTCTGATACTACTGGAATTTCCTTAAGTCCTTTACCTTTTGTGTTAATGATTGCTGAAATCATATACACTATTCCTTGTTTTCTTTCATAACTAGCAACTTTCATCACTGAAATGAATTTCAGTGGCTTTCGTGGCTTATCTCCTGTAATCACTATTAATTCTCCTGTGAGTGTATGAATTTCTATGGAGTTTTTATCACAGAGAATTCGAGCATGGTTGGTTACTAACCAATCCATTCCTAACACAACATCGAATCCAGCTAAATTCATAGGTAACAGGTTTGTAGAAAATTTAGATCTGGGATTTCAGGCTCTAGGTCAACTGGAAGTTGTGCTTCCGCTGGGTAATTAAAAAGGTTTTCACCGGGTGGTCTGATGAGGTCACTAAGTGCCAGTTTATGATCCAGCTCTTCCCAGGATGACATTTCCTGGTCTTCCCTAGAACTTTCCCCAATCTCTATTCCTTTGCCTTTATCTTTGAGACCCTCCGTCTTTATAACTTTCCGTGTCACTGGTTTCCTCCTACGCACACGTCTCCAACCCACAATTCTTCTTCTCTTCTTTGGCTTGGGTTTCTCCGGAGGTTGGGCTTGAAATTCCATAGGTTCCTCAACATCGGCACAATAACCGGTAAAGTCTCTGGAAACTTCCACATTAACAGAATAGAGATTGAGATTCTGAAGAGCTTCAGACAACTCATTCATGCTGTTTAGCATATATGAAGAAACACACAAAATTCTAGGTTAAATTTTGTAAATTGAATACTCACATAATCACAGAATGGTAATCAGAAAAATTATGAAATATTGTGATTATATATATATATATATATATATATATATATATATATATATAAATAACAAATTACAACTGCAATTTAAAATATACTAGTGGAAAATTTATTTTAGTCTATCTTTTCTTACTAAGTTGTTTATCTATTGGGCAGGTTTCTTTAAAGTTTCTGGCTTATGGATGATATGGGTGTTAGGACTTGGTCAGGGTGTTGGCAGTTTAACTTAATTAAAAGTTAACATTTACTGCTGTAGTGGCTAACATATAGAGATTTGCCCATTGTTCGTCTAATTTATCTTCCCATGGTGGATTATTGCCTATTTCCTGAGTCTCTTTATTAATTATCACTTCTTTTGGTTGTGACTTCTTTATTTTCTCTTGACTTTTTCTAATAATCCGACTTCTTTTCTCAATGGTAAGTGGTTTCTCAAACTGAGCCTTACAAACAAATATTCATTCCTCAGTATCTGCTGAGTATCTGGAGGAATTTGATTGGAATGAGTTTCCCTTATCTTTTGGTGTACTATCTAGTTGACGATAGATGTCCGAAATTCTTTGCTTACCCATACTGTAACTAACAAATAGTCAGTTAACAAAATACATAATCACAAGAGGGTAATCAAGAAAATTAAGTATTTCTAAATACTTAAATGGGCTTAAATCAGTGGCTCTGATACCACCTTTTCCTGACACGGCCCCCGCCCCCGCCCCCGGTTTGACCCGGTCCAGGAGCCGCGGGACAGGAACCCGTGGTATTTATTAATTGAGTTAACAGCGGAAGATTTTACAGGATCTTTTAAAACTGGAAATGCCCGATTATTTTATTTCATAAATCGGGATAAACCCCGTAATTTACAATAGAGGAATTTCGCAAGGAAATTCCCTGATTTACAAAACATGTTTATTTATTTAACTGAGCCACTACTTCAAGCTTGTTAGTGCTCCGTAGCACTTTTCCTTGGTTCACAGTAGTCACCTGAAACATGTTTTGAAAATATTTTATCAGCGGGGAAATACTGGTGAGTCATTCAAATTTGATAAAACGACACATAGTTATAAATTACAGCATAAGAGCGATTACAATGGCTTCTATCTTATTTTTATCTGGCGCCGTGTCACCTCCTGGTGACGATGGTCATACCACTATTGGGTCCTTTCACCCAAGTAGTGATGATTATCACTGTTAGGATTTATTAGCCTAACCGTGAGAAATTAGTAATGTGCACAATACCCCACTAGCCAGTGATTCAAGATAACCACGACTTAATCCCTGTAATTATAACTTTTGGAAATAAATGGAGTATTGTAAAATACTTTTGATAAAAGAGAATGACTCACATTGCAGATTTAAACGGGCAGAGTTTAGCCTACTGGTTAGCCTTGTAACCTAATTTAAATAATATGCACACGAACTAGGTCAGTAACTAATACAGCATTTACGATAACTCACGAGATTAAAATCCTCACAACGAATGACAAAGTGCAACACTTAAACATCCATCGAATTCACGACGAATGACAAAGTGAAATACTTAAACATCCACCAAATTCACGACGAATGACAAAGTAAAGCCCTAATTTGGGCAGCACTTAAACATCCCTTGGATTGATTTCAATCGATCGGACATTGAATCGTAGCAGCGATTGAGTTAATACCCTGTATCGTAGCAGCGCCTCGCTATTGTAAAAGTAAATTTTGAATTTGAGCAGCCAAACTTCGTTTTTGAGTTTTGGTTTCGACACAGATGAACTGCTCGTGAACTGATCTATTTATAGGTGAAATTTGGGTCTCACGCGGCCCGCGTAAACCCACACTTAATCTTTACGCGGCCCGCAAGGGGGTCTAGTCGTAGATTAGGGCATCTGTGTCACTGGTAGGCATGCCACGTGGATAACACGTGGTTCGGGAACGCTTATCCGGTCAAACACACTTTGACGCGGCCCGCGTAAGCTTCTCTTATGGCTTACGCGGCCCGCCTGAAACCCAAAAACTTTGATTTCTTGATTTTTCATGCATAGTAGGGTTTCAGGGGTCCGGTTTTTCACTTACGGGTTGTTTAGGGATAATTTTTGCAAGTCCTTACATGTTATATCCTCCCCACCTTGTTTTAGAACTCGTCCTCGAGGTCTACTGGAACAGGTGCGGATATTTCCTCTGCATCTCTGATTCGAGTTCCCAAGTGTACTCTGGTCCTCTCTTGGAATCCCATTTTACTTTAACTAGAACTAATCTCTTGTGTTTGAGATTCTTAATCTTTTTGTCTTCAATCTGTAGGGGTTTCTCTCCGAACTTAAGTTTCTCATTTACCTCTATGTCCTTAAGATGTACCACTAATGATTCATCTGCTAAACATTTCTGGAGATTACATACATGAAATACATCATGTATTCCTGTCATTTCCTCTGGCAATTGTAGTTGGTAAGCTATTGGTCCTATCCTTCTAATAATCTAAAAAGGTCCAACATACCTAGGGCTTAGCTTTCCCCTTTTAATGAATCTAACCACTCATTTCCACGGAGAAACTTTTAATAATACCTTATCTCCTACCTGAAATTCCAATGGTTTTCACCTATTATCAGCATAACTCTTTTGTCGATCGCGTGCTGCTTTTAGTCTTTCCTTGACTTGAATAATCTTGTCCGTAGTTTCTTGTACTATCTTTGGTCCAGACAGTTGCTTTTCTCCAATTTCTGCCCAACAGACTGGAGTTCAGCACTTTCGTCCATAAAGTGCCTCAAATGGTGCAGCATTGATACTAGTATGATAGCTGTTATTATAGGAAAATTCTATTAATGGTAGGTGATCGTCCCAGAAGTCTGTTTTCTCTCTCTCCTTCTTCAAAACCAGATCTCCCAGAGTTTTTTCCCAAAAGAGGATTGGTGGAAAAGTTATTTACCAAAATAGGTGATTTGAAAAATAATTACTAAAATGGGTATTTTTCTATATTTCTTTATTTTTAACTAATATGTTATAGTTCTTCTATTTTTATTTAATCAACCTATCACATTTGTGAAAAAGTGAGAATAAAGGGGAGTGGTACTGTTAGGTGAGAAAATGGGAAAAAAGAAGCCCTAATCTAATGACACGTGACCCAAATAACTTTCATTTATTATAATATATATATATATATATATATATATATTGTGATCGGTTAAAATAAAAACCATTTTCAGTTACGAAAACCGCAAGAACTCCTCTCTATCAATCAAAATATGAGACATATAAACTATTATTTTAAAAGATAAAGATTATTTTTGTAATTACTAAGAATGTCAAATCTTCTCTTACTCTCTCTCATTTCTTCAAAACCAGATCCCCCATCATTTCTTCTAGATTTGAAAAATTTATAATGGAAATAACCAAATTTCAAGCCACCATTTCTTCTAGATTTGATGTTCACGATACCTGAATTTATGTGTTTGTTGTGTTTTTACAGGGTGGACTTCTATATTGACAGTGATATAGGTTAGTTTCAGTTTGTTTCTCAATTGGTAATTCTACTACGTAATGTCGTGTTCAAGTTATGATTGGAATCTTTAGATGATTATGCCAGTTCTGTTTTAGCTAAAAAAATCTAGCACATATCATCACTGATGTGATATTTGATTGAATATAAAACCATTTTTGGGTTTGCTTTGCGGTATGTCTTGATGGTTTAGTCGTCATCAAGGTTTAATTGAAAACTTATGTTGGTTTGCTTTGTGGTCTTTATATTGATATTGAATACGAGTTTAGATATTTGGAGACTACTAAAATGGTTGAAGTTTAGGCAGTTTTAGACATAATATTTTGAAGACCAGCATTAATCAATTGTGTGAAGCCCATAATATTTTGCTAAACTGGTCTAATAGGTTGCTTGAAGATATGTGATGTGATAATAGGCAGGGGCATTTTAGTGTTTTTGATCGAATGGGTGTCCACTAGCCGGAAGAGCTCTTAAAATTCAGTTGTCAGTTTTGCATCTTCTTAAACATTTGCATCTTTTGTCTTATGATTATAACATGAGATATAGCTATAGGCATGATCTTTGTGCAGAGTAATAACAATGTGTCATGAAAACATGGAAAATTTAATACATAAATGACTATGATCGGTGCATTTGATATATATTTGAGATTATGTGGATATTAAGGGATAAGGGTATCAACCGACAAATCATACATGTCTTTAACATTACTTTATAAAGATATAGAACTAAAGACCAAAATTTAAATGATATATTATAACCTGTTTTTTAGTATTTGATTTCGATCATTATTAAACCTACCCGTGTGGTAACACGGGTCCTACAACTAGTTATTTTAAAAGATAAAGATTATTTTTGTAATTACTCAAAATGTCAAATCTTCTCTTACTCTCTCTCCTTTCTTCAAAACTAGATCTCCCCATCTCATCTTTCAAAACCTAAAACCCTCATGAGCAGTGACATCCCTTTCTTCTCCCCTCTCGTCTCCTGTTCGGCGACCGGAGCTGGACTCCGACGACTATGCCGACCCGTTCTTGCTCCGACGAGACACTCACACCACACCACCACCCTCATTCACCTTAAATTCACCACAAAACCCCCATGTTTTCACGCGATTAAACGGCCGGCCACCATGGTGGTGGCGACATACGGCTGCAACGACAGAGAAATAGGGAGAGAACGAGAGAGATCGAGGAGAGAGAAAGCTGCAGAAAGAGAGAGAGAAAGACGCCGGCGCCGGTTTCGGTTCTGGTGTTGTTCTTACTCCGGCCGTTCTCCGATGATGACGAAGATGATGTTCTCTCTCTCTCATCTCGCGCCGGATTGTTCGAGGTGAAATGCTAAAGCAAGCGCGAAATCACTGCTTCGGCTTTTGAGGGATTGTTCGAGCCATTTTGTTTTGACGGTGGGCGCCAATGAAGAAACCATTTTGTTTTCCATTGTGAAAAAAACCATTTTGTTTTTCACGGTGGGCACCAATGAAGAAACACGTAACTAATTTGATGTTATTAGTTTGGTTTATGTTTCGACCATAAGGGTTAATCTTCTTAATCCTTCCTGAGCTGGACGCCTGAATCTCCCTGCAAAACAATCAACACCCCGTTAAGCTCGTTAAGAGGGAAATATGGGGGTTTCCCTCTTAACCACTCTCCGGTGTGAGAATAAGTATTTGTTTTGAGAGAATAAGTGTGTGGTTAATGGTGAAAGAGCAGAGAACAGACTGAATAAACCTGTATGTGAAGGCACCTATTTATAGCCGGAGTAGTGAAGAAGGAGATGGGCTGATGGGCCTTGGGCCTGGAGCCGGCAACAAGGAATATCCTTCTTGTCCCCTCTGTTGCAGCCGTTAGTGCTTCTTTGTGAGGGCAAAGTTGGCGCATGGTGAATGTCACACCCCAACCGATGGCGGAAACATCGGGGCGCGGCATTAAGCGTTCAGATTACTCATGAGATTCCATAACACTAATAGTTTCAATAGTAATTAATCAAGTTTCATAGAAATTGTCTAACGACATTCACGAATCAAACACAAAGTACCAAATACAATAACCAAACATTGTTCAAAGTTTCTAGACTAACTAAGATGTGTTTCTAAGCAGCATCCTAGCAAGTTTCTTGTTTCCTCGGCTACTATCAACCTGCAACATGTATTAAAATATATCAACAAAAAAATGTTGGCGAGTATACAAGTTTGGGTGTGTAGTATAATAGTTTAAAACGTTCCAAAAACTCATATCCAACAATAACACATATACTAAGTTTCACCATGCTATTAAACGCAGTCCAAGTGATAGCCAAAGTTTCCAATGTGTTAACCACTTTCCCAAGACTCAAGGAAAGCAAAAATGTCTCCTCCTAACAATACCCCAAAGACTAACGGGGAGGTGCATCATCCCTATAGCGCTATCATTGTTAAGGCGGAACTACACACAAGGATTAAATGTTCACATAGCATAAAAGTTCTCAAGTTTCCAAGTATCAAGTTTCCATGTTTACAGCGGATAGAGTAAGTTTCAAATAGTTTCAAGTGTCAAGTGTCAAGTTTATAGAATCATGTTGCATCCCAAAAGTGTTAAAACAAAAAGAGATCGAGTATACTCACAGTGGGTGCTAAGTATCAACACCGACTAGTTGGATCGAAGGAAGCTCTGGGGTTAGCCTGATTATAGTTAACAGGGTAAGCGTTTAACAGAAAGTCGAATCAACAAATAAAAGTGCCTGACAGGTGTCCGGATCGGATGGTCATCCGGTCGGATGACCATTCGTCCCGGGTGGGACCCATCCGATCGGACGATCGTCCGTTCAGTAGCGTGTTTGTGAACTGATAAAGTTTCAAGTGTCGAGATCATTGTGTCCTGTAAAACAACAAGTGTAATGACAATCAGACCCTCTGGACGGATTGTCATCCGATCGGATGGCCATCCGGTCAGATGATCAGTGATGAGTTTGCAAAATGTCTCAACTTTTGAAGTTTTTGTTGTAGCATAAGTTCAAGTCGTTCGACCGAATGGTCATCCAGTCGGATGACTGTTTGAGTAAAAGTCTCATGGTTCAAAAATCCTGATTCAAATAGCTTAAGTATTGAGAGTTACAAAGGATAGTCACAGGGCCGGAAGGTCATTCGTCCGGACGGTCATCCGTTCGGACGGTCGTTCGACCGCCATGATCTTTCTCCTTTGAACCTTTTGTAAAAGCATCTAAGTTCGAGTTTAATGGAGATGACACGGTAACGTATCAAAACAACGGAAACCCATTAAGTTTCAGCTCGTCTGATCGGATGGGAATCATCCCGTTCGATCGGATGACTGTTCTTGATGGAGTTTCATGTCTGACTCGTAATCCGGTCATCTTCTCCGCTGGAGATCCGTTATCGAGCCGACTCCAGACTAAGGAACAAGTCCTAAGGCCTGTTTTGGGTCTAGGTTCCACCGATTTGGGTATAAAGTTAAGAAGGTTTGAAGAAGACATGAATTTAACCGAAAACATTTAGATTAAGTAAAGATTTGTAGTAAAACACATAGAAACCTCTTAGACCTGGACTAAATCTTGACGGGAATGACATCACATATCAGATTATACAACTGCCATGATGACGTCACCCTCAAGAGCCCAAATCTTAGTGATTTTATGGTGAAAAGTGAGATTTTGGTGAAGAATCATGTGAGGAAGTGTGAATTGATGATAGTTGTACAAGAATAATCAAGAAAACTTACAAGAATCGCTTGAAAATGGAAGAAAAGTGCCTTAGAACGGGAGAGTGCGTGCTGGTCGGAGGAGCCTGTCACATCAAGTGATGTGACAGGGGTATTTATAGGTAACAGAGGGTAAGGCGGTGCAAGCACGCTGGGTCGGATGGCTGTTCGGTCGAATGTCCTTCCGATCGGATGGTCATCCGATAGGATGTCAATTCAGATAGCCAAGACCTGTTTTGCTAGTTTTCTAATTTCGATTCAATTCGCGAGATGGATTAAGTGTTGCATTGTGTAATATCATCATAAGACAAGATTGTATAATGATACGTGGTCGAAAACCGGTGTTCGTAAATTTTTTACGTGGTTTTTAATCTCGAATAGCCTACTTTTAATGGGATTTGTGTTTTGCAGGTCTTACGGAGTTTAAAGAGCTATTTGGGAGCTTTACGGAGCACCGGGAGCGAACGGGATCAACCGGGGATGTGAAATGAACAAAATCGGGTTAATCACTAAGAGTGGATGTGTTTTGGGGAATGTTAATGGATTTAAAATGAATATATTGGAAGATGGCATGATAGATGGCTGAATTACGAGTACGTGGGCAAAAACGGTGAGTAAAACGGAGCTATAACGAAGAAGTTATGAAGAAAACAGTTTTGGACGAAACCGACAAAACCAGGCAGCGTCGGGGACGCCCCAATAGGCCGTCGGCGACGCCATCCAAAACCTTCCGTCGCTGAAAAACCTCCGTAGGCAGTGGGTTAAGCCGTCGGACGAATTGGAAACAACCAGAGGCCGTCGGGGACACCCTAAATGGACGTCGGCGACGCCACCTGCATTCTCACTTCGTGAAAAAACTTGATTTTTGAGTTAGGGGACGGGTTATATCACTTGTTTTGACTCTTTCTTGGGGGGTTACACATTCTTGGAGTTTGAACTTGATCTTGGAGCCAAGAATCATCACCACTTCATTCCCAATCATTATCATCATCCATTATCATACGATTTCACCATCGAATTCATATCCTAAACCTAACCATTCCATCAATTATTCGATTCATTCATCATCACCATCTCACCCAAACCCTAATCATCATTTCCTCCATATCCAAGCTTCAAGATAACAATGTTCAAGTTCTCATCATCCGGTGATCAAGTCAATTCGATCATGAGCGGCTAAATTCTCGGAGGTTTCACCCCGGTGTAGACTTTTGTAAGGTTTAGGGTTTGTTATTTGTTTGATACTTGGTTTGTGACTAATTGAATTGCATTTGAATCATTAGATAATTGTCATACGTTTGTATTGCATTTGCGAATTTTCGAATGAACAATTAAATTTGACTTTGTGAAATGAATAAATGAATATGCGTATTTATGCCTTGTCTTTTGATAGGATTTACTTGTCTAAAGTAACGAAGTGCATCATGGTCTGTTGTCTATAACGTCAATAGTGATTGGAACCTAAGCTTTGTGATTGTCAAACCGTTAATGAACTAATTCGATTAAACCAATTTAAAACGTGTAATAACCCTAGGTCTTGCATTTGTTGAACCGGGTGTGAACCTTGTTTTCTCTATCTTGTTTAAACCATCAATTGCAATTCTGTGCACTTGTTTAAGTTCTTGTTAGTTAGTAATTAAAACCAAATTGTCGGTTCATTCCGACCCATTTTCCAAACAAACAAAATTCCTAAAAACAACTTAGCAAGCTTCATAAAAGTGACATTTGTTTAAATTCAATCAAGTCCATTCACAAGCCACATACTCTTCGTGGTTCGACCCCTTACTACCACTAGCTATCGTTAAGGGTAATTTGGGCTTATAAATCTTATCTTTGACCGGAGCGCGACACTCTGATCAAATTTCTGCGCCGTTGCCGGGGATCTAGTGCGCTTAGTATTTCATTGCTTGTTCGATTTTAGTTTAGTTTTTTTTCTTTCTTGTATATTCGTGGTTTTACTTTGGGTGGTCGAGCTTCTGTGTGCAGGTACATGTTTTGCAGGAATTACTTTTCAATATGAATTGGGTGGATGATGACCCCTGTGAGTGTTGCGGAAGCAGAGAGCATTATTTAGAGGATTGCTCTGTTTTCTACGAAAAATTTCAAGCTTACTAGGATCGGGAAGACTACCTTAGCGGATTGTACGGATATGGGAGGGCGGATTATGAAGATTTCAATGGTCCATCCTCATATTATCCATACAATAATCCACCACCACCACATTATCAAGAATACTACTATGAAACCGAATTTCCACATTTCTCAAGTTACCGGGAGGAGTATGATGATTATTATAATGAATACCCTCAACCGGCATCCGAGGAACCTCAAGATTCAATGCATTCCAAGCTTGATGCTCTCATAAATATGGTGAAAGGATACCACAAAGATATCAAATATATGAAGAAAGCGAATGAGGTGAGAGATTGTAACACCACGTAAAAACGTGTCCAATTATGTAAAGACACGTGTCCCAAACTCTAAAAATGTGAAAGATTGAGTTTGAAGGACTAAAGTTGTCAAACAATGAAACTATGTGTCCGGAGGGACTAAAAGTGTCAACATGCCAAGCTTGTGCCTCTGAATGACCATACATGATGAATATATTCTTAAACAAGAGATTTATTTAATGTAAGAAGCCGTTTGTGAAAATAATCGGAAGATTATAAAACTACGAGGGTTAAAGGTGTCAACATGTTAATTCTAACCTCTGAGTGACCTTTTAACGAACCCGAGGCTTTGAAATATTCAAATATACTCTCAAGAATAAGTGATATAAATTTCACGTGGTTTCGAGATCGTTAAGTATGTTTTCAAGACTTTGGGCTATAAGTGTCAACTTGACAAAACTTGCATTTATAGTGATAATTAACGAATCCGAGCCTAACGAAGTTTGTTTATACATCCTTAAGCCTCAATAAACTAACTACAAGGGCCTTACATGTCAAAAAGGAGGTTAAATAGGGTTTAAATGGACCAGGGACTGATTCTGCCATTTCAGAAAGTTGTTTTAACTAGTTACCAGGTCTACGCGGCCCGCGTAAGACCCCTCTTGACTCTTACGCGGCCCGCCTGAAAGTTACCAGCGCAGAAAATGAAGGACATGTGCAGGTTTCAGCTGTTTAACCGCCTTAACCTCAATTGTATCGATTCTATGGGCTGTAAGTCGGCCATGATAAACCACTAGGACACCTGGGGTGATCCTAGGGCCTTCCTTAACAGCTGCAATTGATCTAGGAACTTAGAAATCACTATATAAGGAGAGCTAGTTCATGCTTCATGAACTCACAATTGCAATAATCTTCAAGGAACTTACTTCTGGAGTTTGCAAGGATTAGGAAAAGGATTACAAGTGTAGAAAAGATAGCAAGGACCATTAGTAAGAGTCTTATTACTTGCTTAGTCGTTTTAATTAGCTTAATTACCGAAAAGTCAAACTTGTCGTAATTTAGCTTTGACTTTCGGTTTAATCTCATATGGTCCAGCCACTGACCAAAACGAAAGTGGTTATGGAACCATATTAATGTAGGTGATTAACCCTTAAAAGGGCACCTCCTAATTATTTCGTTTGACTAGTTAATTGTCGGGTCAAACTAGTTTGACAAAAAGTCAAACTGGACAGAAAGTTTAAATATGAATAAAATTAATAAACCAGATGTTCTAAATTATATTTTAACATTCTAATGACTTGGTAATTAATATTAGAACATGTTTTATCAGTCCTAACCCGACAATTATCAGTCTAAGGTCAAATTATAACCGAAAGTCGCAAAAGCTTGACTTTTGCTTTGACTTTCAGTTCTGACCCGTTCAATCTTAATTCTCCCATGTTTTAAGCTTCCATTAGGACCACATTACGCAGTAGTATAACCCTCTGGAGTTATAGTGCATGGTTCTTAGTGGTTTGAATTATATGCTCTTGATCGTTAATATGCTTATAAATGCCATAAATGCCCTTTTGACAATAAAATGAGATTTTTAGAAATGTGAGAGGACAAAAACCTTTGCTACTGATTTATAAACTTGTCCTAAAAAATTTGACATCAATTTGAGGTCTAGATTAGGAGTTATGCTCAATAGCGTAATTAGAAAGTTGTTTATTAATTAAACGGCGTAATTAGCATAAAGCCTATCTAAACCTAAATTTTGACACCAAACTTTTTACCCACTGATGTAATATAATATTTTGGGATTTTTGAAGGTTTTTAATTATTTTTAAACTAATCATATCATAGGGTTCTAGCTTTAATTCGGTAATTTCCAATTATACCCTTTTCTTGAATAAAATGAGCTTTACATAATATTTTGATACCAAACTTTTTGCTACTGATTCTATATGATAAATAAACTATTTTGAACTTTATAAACTGATCAAAAACTCAGATTTCCTATTATGACCCGAAAATCGCTTAAAACCGACTTTTACGTGTTTTAAGCGCATAGTATGGGTTAAAACTATTTTTAACATATAAGACTTGTTACCTACTGATGTTTTTAGTAAATTTCTACATTTTAACAATAAGCAAAAGTTTTAAACTCATATTTCCAAAATTAACCTTTAAAGCTTATGTGAAATTACCAAAATGCCCATTCAGTGCATAAATTGGTTATAAATGATAAATTTCACATATAGACAATACCCTACTGATATAACTTATTAAATTAAATATTTTTACTGATTTCAAAAGACCAGAACTTTAGTTTATTATAAAATCTATTTTATAAGTATTAAAATTACCAAAAATGCCCTTTCGGGACTTAAATTGGTTTAAATTACTTTTTGGGCATATATGTTGACATCCTACTGATGTATTAATATATTTTAAGCATAATAACAATTAAGACCTGTATATATAATTCATTTGGTTACCCGTTACGCGTTTACGCGTTCGGATCGGTTTATGTGACTAGTTTACATATAATAGCCGAAACGGGTTTAACCTTATCGTTTAATCCTCAAATTCCAGAATGTGATTAGTTTACCCATATAATACAAGTATCCAAGCTTGTCGGGTCTAAACCACATTCTATTCCGGACTCCGCTTAATCTAGCGTTTAGAACCGTAAGGTTTCTTTCTAGCTAGCCGGTCTAAGTCCTTGACTTAACTAAAGGCCCGTTAGCACCCTAATAGGTTATTAAGCCTTCTATACAGATTAAGTAGCATCCAGTAGAAGGTATCAATATACAGCTTTAGGATATATGGCTGAGTTACTTTCACCTTCGAGCTCAGGTAGATACTTTTAACTTATTTTCCCTTATACGGGCTTGGGAGATGGTATTATAATAATACCACTTGGTCGGGTATGAAATCATTTAATCGGATTGTGATTAATAAATTTGCATAACCCGTTTTAATCTGTCTTGTTTGATAACATAAACATTGGGGGTTAATTCGACCGTGTCCTGGATATCCTCAGATCATTTCGCTTGAAAATGTCCACGACCTATGCACGGGGTGTACGCATACACCTGACAGATGCAAATGCTAAAATATAAACCCACATGTTGGGGATAACTCCTTTGTGGGTTCTATAAGTGGTGAGTCGGTTAATCATGACCGGCTTCCAACCGGCCCTAATTGTAAGACAAACATGTAAATCTGTATACAGGATTATATTTAAATAATTGTCCCAAGTTATAAAAGATTTGTGCCATGTGCACTTAAATAAATTTTCATAAATGTTTTCAAAAGAGTCAGTTAATTGTATTTACCAGTGTAAACTGACGTATTTTCTTAAAGGCTGATTGACAGGTACCTCTCGTAATAGGCTGGAGCTATTAGGTGTCATAAGAGGATCTTGCAAATCCATTGATACCTGAAGTCTGTTATTTTGTTTTTTTGTAACTATTTATGATCCGCCTGTGGATCTTATTACATTCCAGTCTGTATATTCTTTCGTCGAACACTCAGACATTATGGTTTGTAATAGTTTATTCACCAAGCCTTCCGTTGTGCTATTATATTGTGTGTATTGACAATGATGATATCAACTACGTCACGATACTCCCCACCGGGCCCACCGGTAATATGTGGAAATATCAGGGTGTGACAAAGATAAAGCCCATGAAGTATTGGTGATGCAAATGGGTCAATTAGCGGAGGAAATAGCCCAAATTAAACGTGACTAAGAGGTTTTGGCTAATGGTGCAATGGTGGATGGTGATGTGGTGGAAGAGGTTATAGAACTTCCGGAGCAAGTAATTGAATGTTTGAACCAAGCGGAAGACGTAACACCGCAAGACGGGTCAGAGCCAAAAGAAGCTCAAAGTCATATCTCTCCTTCTCCCATACATATCACCCCAACCAACAAAGTTGGGGATGTGGGTTCGGGTATAAGGATTCGAAGGGTAGCCTTACAAGACATTGGAAAATTCGTCAAGAAACGACCCCAAAGTAGCTTACTACGCATGCCGCATAAAATAAAAAAGAGAATGGATCCGGCATGCCAACTACCGAGCGTATGTTGGAAACTCGGTAGACAAATGTGCACTTCGACCACCATGAGAGGCAAATCATGTATAATTGTTGTAGAGTTTGTATTATTATTTGTTTTATTTTATTTTAGAAGCTAAATGAACATTGTGGGTGTGTTCCCTATATAACCCTCACGAGACCTACTCGTCCTCCCGAGCTATCGGGAGGTTTAAAAGGGCATGTTGCATAAGCTAAATGTAACCGTGATTCCTACGAAAGTGAGTTAGGTTTGTTGTTATTGTAAATTAAATTTTCCACATAAATCAAAGTAAATTAACGTATGACTTGGTAATATTTTCAAAAAAAAATGGTAGAACTAGGAAACTAACAAATTTTGATGGTTGTGAGAAGCATGCTTCTACACAAAGGTTGAGATTTGTAGGTACATCGTGTTTGCGAGACGACCATTTTGTTGAAGGATGAAGAGCACACGAGGAATGAGCTAAAAAATCAGGTGCATACGTTTCCTTTTACTTTTGATTCTTAGTTAGTAATAAGTGGATTGTAATTGTATTTTAGTTCCGGGGTGAAATTTTGGGGAGGTTAGCCGTGTCACATCCCTTGTGTGTTTTAAAAACTCCAGTTCTTACACATTGAGGACAATGTTTACCTCAAGTGTGGGGATGGGGGGGGGGGGTAAAAGTTTTCGATTTTTGACCCGTTCATTTAAACACTACACATTGAGGACAATGTTTACCTCAAGTGTGGGGATGGGGGGAAAATTTTCAAAATTTTTTCAAAATGTCTTTGTTTGAAGCGATCTAAAAAGCACAAGTAACTAAGTTAACGAGGGATGATACAACCCATTTGGTCTTTTGTCATGGTCAAGTTCAAGTTAATTAGCATGACATGTATTTAGCGGGTGGTTATTTGGGAATAATCCGCCTAAGAAACTAGCACATCATGCATGTCACATACCATACCCTTTATATGTGAGGTTTTGAGCCACTTTTACATTATAGAATTACATATTTATGTTTTCTTTGTTTGAGTGGACCATTAGTCACGTATTGTAGAACTTGCGACTTTTGATACGTTTGAGACCATAGACCGAATACAAGCACAAGAATGATTAAGGCATTAGGTAAACCTTTTCTTTTTACACCATTTATCTATCCTTACCCAAAAATTATCCCTTAGTAGACAACTTTGAGCCTAATCCTTTCGTTTGACAACCTAGTTAGTCCATAACCATAAGCCTTTTCTTTTTAAACCCGTGTGATGGAAATTCGATTATAGTAGTTTTGTTTGTATAGTTGTGCTTTACATTTTGCGAAAAAAATCGAAAAATTCAGAAAAGTTGTGAAAAAGAAGAGAAAAATTGTTGAGAAAGATACAAAAATATGAGTAGTAGTTATTGAATAAAAGGAGAAACTCGTTGCCTCTTAGCTTGATGTTTATAGTTAATCATTTTAGATTAGTTGTTTTGTAATAAAAATCGAGTTTTCATCACCTTCACCACTTAAAAACATCCTATTCCATACCCTTAACCTAGCCCAGTTACAACCCTTCAAAGCCCTTTTGACTTGTGCTTAGTATTCGTGTTCGGTGGTGGAGAATGATTGAGTTGCAAGCCTATGCGGGTACGTGTTCAAATCGGTTTTTGAGTGATTACTTGAAAAGTGCTAATTCATTATCTGTTAGCCAAATTTTCAACCGAGTGGAGAGAACATTGTGAGGGATGTGCATGATTTATTAGTTTCAAGGGCGGGTTAATCTTGGATAACCGTTTTCACATGATTAATCATTTTTCGCTAAATATGTTGAAAATTGTAAAAAGTTTGAACCGGGTATGACATTAAACCTTAACCTTAGTCTCGGGAATGGACATGTTTTTCTCGTTCGACCCACGTGAAAGTGAAAAGCAGATTTGCTTGAGGGCAAGGAAACGACAAGTGTGGGGATGTGATACGTGGTCGAAAATCGGTGTTCGTGATTGTTTAAGTTGATGTTTTTACGTGATTTTTAATTCCGAATAGCCTACTTTTAATTAAATATGTGTTTTACAGGTATAATGAAGTTTAAGGTGCTATTTGGGGACTTTACGGACTACCGGGATGAAAAACGGACTACCGGGACGCGAAACGGGTCAACCAGGACCAAGATACACGAAAAACAAAGATCTGGGATTAGAGACACCGTCGCCGACGCCGTGGAGGGCCGTCGGCGATGCCCTGTAGTAAACCACGGTGCCAGAAACGTCCTTAACCAGTGAAATAACGTGTCGGAAAAAGTTGGACCAGCACTAGGCGTCGCCGACGGGGCACCAGGCCGTCGGTAATGGCCACCCTAAATGTGTGTCGCGCAGATTTTTGGTTCTTGGTTGTTTGAACGTTTTTAAACCTCTTGGGAGCCATTTTTCGGGAGTTACGAGTTTGGGAGGATTAAAACACCATAGGGGAACCATTTTACCATCATCTAACACATCTCTTTCATCTCTAACCCACACCTAACATCATCGTCATCCAAACCCTAACCGAACCACCACCTCCATCATCTTCATCCATTCTCCACCATTCAAACCCTAACTTCCACCATTCCTCAAGACTCAAGGTCATGGCTCCGTGCTCGTGTTCATCGCCCGGTGATCGCGTCTATCCAACCATGAGCGGCTAGTCTCTTCGGTTTCACCCTGGTGTAGATTGTTGTAAGATTTTCTAGGGTTTATGCATTTGTATTTTGAATTGATTTTGTGACAAATTGTTTAGTATTTGAAACCTTTGATAATTGTCTTGCATTTGTTTCGAATTTGTAAATTGTCGAGTGATGATAAAATTTGACTTTGCAAAATGGTTATGTGCAATTATGCCTTATCTTAGGTTAGGATTTACATGTCCGAGATAATGAAGTGTACTGTGGTCCGTTGTCTATGATGTAGATAGCAATTGGCACCTAAGTTTCGTGATAGTAATCCATTAATCACTATATGCAATTGAATCAAGTTAAAACATGTAGGAACCCTAGGTCTAGCAATTATCAAACCGGGTGTGATCCGTATTCCTTATTCTTGTTTCAACTTTTTAGTTTAGTTTACAATCTTAATTAATCACACATTGTGTCATACCCCGACCGCGTTAAAACAACGAAACCGCGGCGGAAACGTCGGGGAGTGGAGTGGCAGAATCATTGTTTCATAACCAGGGATACAAAAGTTTTGTTTTATTGATTCATTAAGTAATTTACATTGTCTTATTACAAAACAAACAAGTTACACATCGTCTATCATTATTATTATGTCACTAAGGCCTCGTCCAGATCCTATGTGAATATGCATCCTAGCAATCAACATCATGCAACACCACCTGAAACATATTTAAAAACAAAGTCAGCAAAGAAATGTTGGCGAGCACATAGGTTTTATGAGAGTGTCAGATTCATGGCTCGTTTACATGTTGCAGTACTTTATTAGACTACAAGAGTCAAAAGTTACAAACCTTGTTTTGAAAAGTGTATTGCAACATAATTAACCAACTCAAATCAAATTGGTTATAATTTATAAGATCTCGCAGCCATGATTCTTAACCCAAAAACAGTTGTTTAAGTAAACCAAATCGTAAAACATCTCGTAAAAACTCGTATGGCTTATATCATTTAGAAAACCTCGTTGTGTGACATCGTTTCAAAATCGTTTGCCCAAGTGAACAAAATAATGACACGGAATATAATATGATAAAAGCACTGATATATAAGAAGTACCAGCGGCGTATCTACCATGCTTTTATCATGTTACACCCGTCCCATTATCTAATCACATCCCAAAACCAATCGTTCTTTCAAATCGTTTAACTCGTTCAAATCGTTTCAAATCGTTTAACTCGTCCCAAAAATCATTCTCGTTTTTACTTGTGAAACTACTTTTGGTCGTCTCGCTAATAACATCCAAACCTTCGCAACTCGTCCATCGTTCAACTCGCATTAACAAACCACCAAAGGGTAAGTTAACAATCACAGATTCGGTCGTTACCCACATAACCCCCACACATAACCATGGGTGCAGTCTGATAACTGGATTTGTCAGATCCTATGGTACCATAACCTAATACTGGTCGATTCGGCCAAAACTAATGAATGTTATTCATTATGTAACTACAACCATCAAGTTTGTTCACATTATCGAAATCGTTATTAGTTTAATATAAACCGTTAAATTGTTTTTGAAACCATCGTTTAAACCTCGAAATCATTTTACACATATGAATCACACCAAAACAATCGAAAACAGTAAAGTAGGGGAACTATGTACTCACATCAAAGTGCAAAGTATCCTCAATCTAAAGAATTCAACAAGCTCAGGCAAACCAAGGAAATTCAAGTAGCACCTAGTAATCGAATCACTAGTCAAATAATCGATACCTAAATCGGAAGATCGGATAGAATGAGGTATTGTAAACCAAATGAGTATTGGAACTCATGTGATATGGTTTAACAAAGTCTACATTCTAAATCGGAACCTAACCTAAGTGCTTTAGACCCATTACGACCCATTAAGGTAGCTTACGCTACTTTAACGCGTCGTTCGCGCAAACGCGTTTCAAAAACACTCAGGTATGAAGTTAGGGAGATCTTGATCCAAAATACTCAGGTATGAAGTTAGGGAGATCTTGATCCAAAATACTCGCTACTTTAACGCGTTTCAAAATCACGAAAGAAGCTTACAAAGGGTCCAAGCTAGGGAGATCTTGATCCAAAATACTCAAGTATGAAGTTTTAGAACTTCAACTTTGAGTTTTTCAGATCAAGTGTGCAGAAAATGGAATGAGGGCTTGGGTAAATATAGTTTTCGGTAAACCGTTAGGATCATTTCTTGCAAAAGAGGCTTCGATCTTGACCCTCCAAGTGGGCACATGGTTTTGAAATATAATGGGACATGATATACCATCAAAAACAAGCAGATGGTATCCCAAATCAGTGGTTAAAAACCATCAAAACCAGCCCAAAGTCCAGATTCAATGTTTCTGTGCTAAAGGTCTGACGTGGGCCGCGTAAGAATAAGCTTAGGCTTACACCCCAGGCCTAGCAAACTTTGGCAGATTTACAATTTTAGCCCATGCAGTCCTAAAACTTGGTTTTCGATGCATTTTTGACACGTTTAAGCCCCGTTAACCCCTTTTCAAAGCTCTAAAATGAAGTTAAAGTATAGGGAACTTAAAATATGCTCAAAAATATCTCGGATGTCGGTTCGTTTGGTCGTACGGTTGCGTTATTCGGTTAATTACGACGGAAGTCGTAACGAACGCAAAAACGATCCAAATTGCGCGACGAATGGAATTTTTGCTTACCAATCACTAAAATAAGATATTTTAATGATTACAAAATTTTTTGGATGCCCGGATATACTCAGAACGTAAGATATGCGCGAAAATGCAAACTTATGCACTTTTTGACGCCTTTAGTCCCTATTGATCAAATCAGTTTATTTTAGCATACCGAACCCCTCAAAGCCTATTTCTAAGCTATGTAAAGGATATTTAGGGCATGTCTAACTTATGATAAAGTTCTGAAATGTTCGTAACTATACAAATCGGTATAGTGTTACAGTTTGACACAAATAGTCCCTGCAATCGAATAGACTTGTTTTCAACACACCAATCCATCCAAAACTTATTTCTAAGTTATGTGAAGGTTATTTAAGGTATGTTAAGCCTATGTCACTATTTCAGAGTGTTTTTCGCGTTAATCTGACTGCGTTTACGCACCAGTTTGCGTATAACTTTCCAGAAAGAGATTTAAAGCTTGAAATCGGACTCGAATCAAATCGTAAAATCACCAGACACAAATACACACATAATAACTCCAAAATACATTGTTTTATTAATAATTGATATTGTTTTACATTGTACATCGATTACAGAGCACAGTTGTCACAGTCTCCCCTACTTTAGGAAATTTCGTCCCGAAATTTTAACTAGAGGAAACTTGTGAGAACAATTGTGGATATTTCGCCTTCATTTGGTCCTCACGTTCCCAAGTAAACTTTGGGCCACGTTTGGACTCCCAGCTAACCTTGACCAATCGAATTCGTTTGTTCTTCAACTGTTTGACTGCACGGTCCATTATCTCCACAGGTTTCTTGTCAAAGTTCATCGTTTCATCAACTAGAATTTCATCGAGTGGAATGTGAAGATCAGCGTCGGCTAAACACTTTCTCAAATCGGACACGTGGAAAGTCGGATGAATATTTCCAAGCTCTGGAGGTAGCTCTAGTCGATTGGCAACCTTTCCAATTCTTTCAACAATCTTAAATGGTTCAACATATCGAGGTGCAATTTTTCCTTTCTTTCCAAATCTCACCACTCCCTTCCAAGGTGACACCTTGAGTAGGACATGGTCTCCGACTTGAAATTCTAAGGGCTTGCGTCGCATATCCGCATAACTCTTTTGACGTCTTCTAGTTGTCACAAGATTATCATGAATTTTCTTGATTTTGTCTGTCGTTTCCAGAATGAGCTCAGGTCCAGTAAGCTGGGCTTCACTGATATCATTCCAACAGACAGGTGAATGACATTTTCGACCATAAAGAGCTTCGAATGGTGCCATATTGATGCTAGCATGATAACTGTTGTTGTAAGAGAACTCGATCAATGGAAGATGAGAATCCCAATTACCACTAAAGTCTATCACGCATGCTCTAAGCATATCCTCCAAAGTTTGAATCGTCCTCTCAGATTGTCCATCTGTTTGGGGATGATAAGCAGTGCTTAGATTTTGTTGGGTTCCCATAGCAGATTGCATGGTTTTCCAGAAATGAGATGAAAATCGAGCATCACGATCGGATATAATATCCAAAGGAACACCATGTCGAGATACAATCTCATCAACATAAATCTTTGCAAGTTTATCAGTAGATAGATCCTCGCGAATCGGAATAAAATGAGCTGACTTTGTTAAACGATCGATGACAACCCAAATAGCATCGTGACCTCTAGATGTACGCGGTAATTTAGTGATAAGATCCATCGCAATGTTCTCCCACTTCCAAACCGGTATCTCTGGTTGTACAAGCAAACCAGATGGTCGTTGATGTTCAGCCTTGACTTTGAGACAAGTTAGGCATTTCAATACATACAAGGCAATATCCTTCTTCATACCAGGCCACTAGTACTGAGTACGAAGATCCTTGTACATTTTGTCAGCACCAGGATGGATAGAATATCGAGACTTATGAGATTCGTCCATCACTTAAGTGCAAAGATCATCTTGTTTCGGAATCCACAAACGATCCTTGAAGTAGAATAACCCATCATCTTTTGCTTTGAGTTTAAGCTCAAGTTGACGTGGTAATTCCTTACCCATCAAATTTTGTGAAACGAAAAATTGCTGAGCTTGAGAGACACGAGTTTGAATATCAGATAGAGTTCGAACAGAATGAAGCTTGATTTGCTCCTTTCGACTAAGCGTATCGGCTATGACATTCGCCTTACCAGGATGGTAGCGAATCTCGCAATCGTAGTCGCTCAAGAGCTCAACCCATCGTCGGTGCCTCATGTTCAGCTCCTTCTGATTAAGAATGTGTTGGAGACTTTTGTGGTCTGTGAAAACCACACACTTCGTGCCATAAAGATAGTGTCTCCAGATTTTGATTGCGAAAATTACAGCTCCTAACTCAAGATCATGAGTGGTGTAGTTCTTCTAGTGAACTTTCAGTTGTCTTGACGCATACGCAATAACTTTACCTCGTTGCGTAAGGACACAACCAAGGCCTAGATTTGACGCGTCACAATAGACAACGAAATCATCGTTTCCATTGGGCAAAGATAGAACAGGAGCATTACCTAGCTTCTGTTTCAGCGTTTGGAACGCTTCTTCTTGTTTGGGTCCCTACTCAAAAGGCTTATTCTTTTGAGTCAAAGCAGTGAATGGAACCGCGATCTTGGAGAAGTTCGAAATGAATCGACGATAATATCCAGCAAGACCAAGAAAAGAACGAACTTCTGTCGTAGGTGTATTCCAATCCTTAATTGCAGCAATTTTGGATGGATCCACATGAATACCCTGCTCGTTGACTATATGACCCAATAACTGAACTTCTTTAAGCCAGAATTCACACTTGGAGAATTTAGCAAAAAGTTGTTCCTTCTTCAGGAGTTCCAGTGTCAAATGAATGTGTTGCTCGTGATCGGCTTGAGACTTCGAATAAATGAGAATATCGTCGATGAACACAATGATGAACTTGTCTAAATAAGGTTTACAGACCCTATTCATTAAGTCCATGAAGATAGCTGGGGCATTCGCCAAACCAAAAGGCATGACAGTGAACTCATAGTGCCCATATCTCGTACGGAATGCAGTTTTGGGAATATCTTCTTCGAGAACACGAAGTAGATGATACCCAGAACGCAGATCTATCTTGGAAAAACAGGAAGCACCTTGCAGCTGGTCGAAGAGATCATCGATTCGAGGTAGGGGATATCGATTCTTGATGGTAAGCTTATTAAGCTCACGATAATCGATACACATTCAAAAAGATCCATCTTTCTTTTTCACAAAGAGGACAGGAGCGCCCCAAGGTGAATAACTCGGTCGGATGAATCCTTTATCAGATAACTCTTGAAGCTGTTTCGATAACTCTTGCATCTTGGATGGTGCAAGACGATAAGGTGCTTTCGCAATCGGGTTAGCATTGGGTACAAGATCAATATGAAACTCGACTTGACGAACTGGAGACAAACCAGGCAGTTCATCAGGAAACACCTCTGGATATTCACGAACAATCGAAATATCTTGAATATTCTTGCTCTTGCCCTTCTCCTCGGTGATATGTGCCAGAAAAGCAACATATCCATTTCGTAAATAACTTTGGGCCTTCGTACACGACATGAATTTCAAACCAACAGATGGTTTCTCGCCACGAACCTCTAGGACATCACTAGACGAAAGAGGAATATGAACAATCTTATCGAAACAAACCACCTCAGCATGATGTTTGGTTAACCAATCCATCCCCACGATAATATCGAAACTCACAAGTTGCATCGGCGTGAGGTCAATAGGAAAAATATGGTTATCGAGGTTCAATTGACAACCACGAATAACAGAATCGAGTACAAGAGGTTTACCAGTCGCAACTTCAATAGATAAGGGTTTCCTCAGTTTAGTTCTAGGTATCACAAGTAAAGGCTCAAAAGATAACGAAACAAAACTCCTATCGGCACCAAAATCGAAAAGAACAGATGCAGGTTGATTGTTAACAAGGAACGTATCGTTAACAACCTCGTTGTCAGCTCGAGCCGCGTTTGTATTTAGATTGTATGCTCGTCCTCGAGCGGGATTCACATTCGCGTTCGCATTCGCGTTTACCAATCTCGGGCAGTTGTTGCAGAAATGACCAATTTCACCACAATTATAACACGAACCAGGTGGGAATCTCGCAGCATTCCCCTGAGCCTGTGCTGGAACCTGAGCAGCTTGATTCTGACCCAAACGACAAATGTTGGCCAGATGCCCAAGTTTACCACACGTAGTGCACTGCTTACAGGCCTGTTGAGCAACATGATGACCATTGCATCGAGCACAGTGAGGTGCAGTACCAGCATATTGCTTCTTCGCAGGAGGTAGTGCTGGTGGGTTCTGAGGGTTCTGGTTGGTGACAGCAAAGTTCTGGGAAGCCTTGCGCTTCCTCGACTTCTTAGAAGACTCACCCTTCTTCTTACCCTTACCTTTTTCTTGTGTGGAATCGGCTGACTTCTTCTTGTCACCCTTACGGGTCAGTTTCCCTTTTCTGACCTGAGATTCGGTTAGAGTAGCAGCCAATTCGATCGCTTGACAAACAGTAGTAGGATTACTGCCAGTCACAATGTCTTGAACAGAATCGGGTAAACCATCGATATACCTCTCTATCGCTTTCTCCAACGGGGTAACCATAGTAGGACACAACAAGCTGAGCTCCTCATAACGATCCGTATGCGCACGGTGTTCTCCCCCATCTTGTTTCAAATCATCGAATTCTCGTTCCAAAGATCGAATCTCATGACGGGGACAGAACTCTCTCATCATGAGAGCCCGAAGCTCTTCCCAAGTTTGTGCCAACACCACTTCGGCACCCCTATCACGCATCACTCCGTTCCACCATGTAAGAGCACGCTTCTCGAACACACTTGATACAAACTCAACCTTACGCTCATTCGGACATTGCACATGTCTGAATGTGCTTTCCAAACTTTCGAACCATTGCAGGAGCGCGGTTGCTCCTTGAGACCCAGAAAACTTCTATGGTTTAGCCGAATTAAAATTCTTGAAACTACACTGAGCATTATTGTTGTTATTGTTGTTGTATAATTGATGGATCTGGGTTACTATGTTCGGAAGCACAGCAGCCATTTGCTAAGCATCAAGGGCTGCGACTTCTTCGTTGGTTAGAGGTTGTGCATCACGTCGAGGAGGCATTGTCTAAAAAGAACAAGGAAACATGAGAAACGAGTGAGGGCGACAATTGGAAAAACAAAAGAGGTATTGAAAACATCGACAAAACACAAGGAAAGCGATCATTCGTTAGTTACCTCGAACAAACAAACGACACGCAGTGACTAATCAAAGTAAATGGGTCAGTATAATGTATCGCGAAGACATGCTTTAGCCTATAAGTGAACACTCATCCCAAGAGTTCCCAGGTAAGAGTGACTGGTTCGATTATGTGGATTTGTATGAACACTCTAGCCTTAGAGAAAAAAACTCAGGATACGGGCGTTCACTCTTCCAGATTGCACGTGTTCGCATTACAAGACCCAAACTTTGACGAGATTTTGAAAACTCAGAAGGCACTAAGCAAAAAATGAATCATCCAGAAAGGTGGGTGATTATTTTCAAAATCAATTCGGAAGCTTTGAAGGTTCAAAACCTTATAATAAATCATCTACGAAGAGATGATTAGCTTTTTTCAAAGCGGATTTATTATTGTGTTCTCGTTGTGGTTATCACCTAAGGATAGGTGACGGTATTGTTTTAAAATCTAAACGCAAGAAGACTTGCGTTAGGGTCCTAGAAAGTTATAGTCTAGGTCAAAGCATTGCTAACAACCTAATTCCCTATAACCATTGGCTCTGATACCAACTCTTCTGTCACACCCCGACCGTGTTAAAACCATGGCTCGTTTGCATGTTGCAGTACTTTATTAGACTACAAGAGTCAAAAGTTACAAACCTTGTTTTGAAAAGTGTATTGCAACATAATTAACCAACTCAAATCAAATTGGTTATAATTTATAAGATCTCGCAGCCATGATTCTTAACCCAAAAACATTTGTTTAAGTAAACCAAATCGTAAAACATCTCGTAAAAACTCGTATGGTTTATATCATTTAGAAAACCTCGTTGTGTGACATCGTTTCAAAATCGTTTGCCCAAGTGAACTAAATAATGACACGGAATATAATATGATAAAAGCACTTATATATAAGAAGTATCAGCGGCGTATCTACCATGCTTTTATCATGTTACACCCGTCCCATTATCTAATCACATCCCAAAACCAATCGTTCTTTCAAATCGTTTAACTCGTTCAAATCATTTCAAATCGTTTAACTCGTCCCAAAAATCATTCTCGTTTTTACTTGTGAAACTACTTTTGGTCGTCTCGCTAATAACATCCAAACCTTCGTAACTCGTCCGTCGTTCAACTCGCATTAACAAACCACCAAAGGGTAAGTTAACAATCACAGATTCGGTCGTTACCCACATAACCCCCACACATAACCATGGGTGCAGTCTGATAACTGGATTTGTCAGATCCTATGGTACCATAACCTAATACTGGTCGGTTCGGCCAAAACTAATGAATGTTATTCGTTATGTAACTACAACCATCAAGTTTGTTCACATTATCGAAATCGTTATTAGTTTAATATAAACCATTAAATTGTTTTTGAAACCATCGTTTAAACCTCGAAATCATTTTACACATATGAATCACACCAAAACAATCGAAAACAGTAAAGTAGGGGAACTATGTACTCACATCAAAGTGCAAAGTGTCCTCAATCTAAAGAATTCAACAAGCTCAGGCAAACCAAGGAAATTCAAGTAGCACCTAGTAATCGAATCACTAGTCAAATAATCGATACCTAAATCAGAAGATCGGATAGAATGAGGTCTTGTAAACCAAATGAGTATTGGAACTCATTTGATATGGTTTAACAAAGTCTACATTCTAAATCGGAACCTAACCTACGTGCTTTCGACCCGTTACGACCCATTAAGATAGCTTACGCTACTTTAACGCGTCGTTCGCGCAAACGCGCGTTCGAGACGTCTAACTACTCCTATGAAAAGTATTATATGCCTAAACATGTTTAAATATGTTGCATAATCAGTTTAGGTGACAAAAGTTAAGTTACATATGCTTAAAATCCAATTATGCATGAAAAGGGCATTTTGGTCATTTTCCTAAGGCATATAAACTACCTATCATACAACTACTTAAACTAAGTGACCATAAGGTATAACCTCGGAAGGTTATTCCCTATACAACTATGGTCATAAATATGCTTGGTCGGATCGTAATGATCGACCAAACGGGTCGAGTTCAAAAGTCTAAGCGGTGGTTTAGACCGCTTGACTTACAACTCTATACAAGCACTAAACTAAAAGTGACGAGCTAAACATGTTGGAACATGTTTAACTAAGTTAGAAAACAATTTTTGATATCAAAACAAAGTGTTTTGATGTCACACCCCGATCACGTAAAACAACAAATCGTGGCGGAAACATCGGGGAGTGTTGTAACAGAATCATTGTTTCACAACCATGGATTAAATTGTTTCGTTTTATTGAATTATTGAACTCATTGTTTTATTACAATTGAGATAAATACAAATATTGTCTTTCGATTTTTAAAGTTACTAAGGCACGAGTCCATCCTATGTATAGCATGCATCAACAATCATCACATAGCAGCACCTGAAACATATGTGAAAATAGGTACGTCAGCATATAAATGCCTGTGAGTAACATAGGTTTTGTGAATTAGATTCATGGCTTTGGTTAACACAAGAAAAATGTTTTATGTTTACAAAAAAAAATAGCCATGAATCCTTGTAAAAAGTTTGGTTTCGAAAACACATTGCTTTGATAAAAAGATTTTGTAGTACATGTAAAAATATACTTTGGTTTTGAAATAGTTAAGTAGATAGTATATCAAATATACTTTGGTTAATGAAATAGTAGGTTTGGTAGTATATCTCAAGTATACTTTGGTTTTGTAAATAGCATCTCAAACTATGCTTTGGTTTGGAAATAACATATCAACTATGCTTTGGTTTTGAAAATAGCATATCAACTATGCTTTGGTTTTGAAAATAACATATCAACTATGCTTTGGTTTGATAATAGCATATCAACTATGCTTTGGTTTGAAAATAGCATATCAACTTTGCTTTGGTAAATAACAAGGTCAATAGTATATTAAAATATATGTTGGATTTTGTACATAGTATATCAAATTATACTTTGGTAAATAATATCACATTTGGGAGCACATCAAGCTGTACTTTGGTAGTATATCAAAATATACAACAACAAAAAAACGGTGATTTAGTTTTCATTCAAACCTTAGTGTATCAAACTACACTTTGGAGACTATAGAAATACCACAAAGGTAATTTCTATTTGGTTAAAATTTGGTTTCTGACATTCCATACAACAGGAATGGGATGTCTAGTCCTATAGCGCTATATCATACTACCAATCGGTTTGGTGAATGTATAAATAAAGTACAATCCAACAATTAGTTTTTAAATCTTTGAATATTTGTATTTAAACCATAGATAATTGTTCAATTCATCAAAAGATAAGTACTAACATGTATAGTCATATAGTTGAAATCATGAAAATAACAAATAGGCACATATGTTTCACCCCAAAACATTTGAAAGCAATAAAAGAGGGGACTATATACTCACTTGAGATTGCAAGTATCCTTGATTAAGTGTCCTAACGAAGCTCGGGAAATCAAGGAATCAAGTGGCACCTAGTATGGATTCACTATGTTAAATAATCGGATCCTAAATCGGGAGATAGGATAGAATGATGTTCTATAAATCAAATGAGTAATTAAACTCATATGGTATGATTTAATAGAGCTAACATTCTGATTTGAAAGTCTACCTAAGTGCTCTTGACCCGTTTCGGCCCGTTATGGTAGTATAAGTTACTATAACGTGTCGGTTGCGTAAAACTATGGTCGGATGGTTAACTATATGCTATGTCAAGTCTTACATGCCCAATTATGCCTAAACATGTTACTAAATCAGATTATAAGTCAAAAACATGTTCACATATGCACAATATGGTTTTATGCTTCAAAAGGGCATTCCTATGGGCATATAAGCTACTTAACAAACAACTAACCAATCCTAAGTGATCATAAGGTATAACCTCAGAGGTTATTCCCTATGCAACTATGATTACTAAACATGCTTGGTCGGATCCTATTGATCGACCAAACGGGTCGGGTTTGAAAGTCTAAGCGTTTGTCTAGACCGCTTAACTTACGACCCTAAACAAGCACTAAACTAGTAGTGACGAGTTAAACATGTCAAAACATGTTTAACTAACTTAGAAAACTGATTTGGTATCAAAACAAAGTGTTTTGATACCTAGATGTAGTTCCGTTGCAAAATGCGTGCTAAAACGCATTTTGATCGAAACTTTGACTCGTCACTACACCTAGTTAACATGGTAATCAGTAGGTATAATCGCTAAGGATTATAACCATCGTGATTACAATCACGTTACAAAGTTCAAACAAACTTTGTGTTGACTATTGACTGGTCAAAGCTGAAAGTCAAACACTGTTTGACTTTCATGCTTTGGAAAGCGATAAAAGCACGAAAGATGCTTACAAAGGGTCCAAGCTAGGGAGAACTTGATCTTAAAATTCTCAGGTATGAAGTTATAAACCTCAACTTAGAGAAAATCAGATCAAGGGTGAGTGAAATGGGTTGAATGTCATGGCTATTTATACTTGTTGTGAGTTAACAAGATCAATCCATGTGTTTGTGTGGCCAACAAGCATTAGATCATAGCCATACAAGTGTTAGGGGCCAGCTAATTTACTTGGGGGAGGTGTTAACTTGGTTAACACACAAAGAACTTACAA
Organism: Helianthus tuberosus; assembly: GCA_030545235.1. Taxonomy (NCBI): domain Eukaryota; kingdom Viridiplantae; phylum Streptophyta; class Magnoliopsida; order Asterales; family Asteraceae; genus Helianthus; species Helianthus tuberosus. The sequence goes on from CM060397.1 coordinate 9,092,352, forward strand.
GAACAGCCCCTGAATTAACAATCTGTTGCTGAAAATCAACTTTCTAGAACTGGCATGCTGTCGCGCCCCGCGTACGATTTGGGTCTGGGCATACGCGGCCCGCGACCTCAGGTCGAATCAGCAACAGTTTTGTTTATTTCAGTTTTGGTCCCTACACTTTCATAAGCTCATTTTTGGCACATTTAACCCCCGTTAAGCCATTTTCAAGGCTCTACAAGGTGGTCAAAGTATAGAGGACACAAAATGTGCTCGGAAATATCTCGGATGTCGGTTCGTTTGGTCGTACGGTCATGTTGTTCGGTTAATTACGACGAAACTCGAACGGACGCGAAAACAAACCAAATTAAGCGAAGAATGGTATTTTTGCATGCCGATCACTAAAATAAAAATATTTTAGTGTCTACATAAATTTTGAATGTCCAGAGGTGGTCAGAACGTAAGATATGCGCGTAAATGTTACGCCGTTTTTGACACTTTTAGTCCCTGTAGGATCAAATAAGCATATTTTCGCACACCGAACCACTAAAATCTTATTTCTAAGCTATGTTTAGGTTATTTATGGTATTTTTAGCTTATGATCATATTCCGGAATGTTCGTTACTATACAAATCGGTATAGTTTCGAAGTTTGACACAAATAGTCCCTGTAAGGAAATAAACTTGTTTTTGTCATACCAAACCCTTTAAAACTTATTTCTAAGTTATGTTGTAACAACTCTCATCAAAAGTTATAATTATTTAATTAAATTATCCAAATTAGAAACCCTAATTGAGAAACCCAAGTGATTCTGCATAATCCTTAAAATTTTGAGAACATTTGGAATCAGGATTAGGGCCCCTAAAACTAAGGGGGGGTAAACCCTAGTTATAGTTATCTACTGAAAACGCTGTCAAAAATGAGAATTAATGAAATGTCGACTCAGCAGGCCTATACTAGTGACAAGGCTACTCTAGGCTAGGTCGACACCCCAGGCGAGTCGCGACAGAAGTCACGACACCTTCCGCGACACGCGGGTGGAACAAATTTTCAGTATAAATACCTGGGTTTGGGACTTGAACTGTTTGCATGTTACGACGATAAAATTCTTTACGTACACTCACTTAGACGCTGTTTTCTACAAAAACACACACTGATCACGAAGTGCTGCCACAATTCAGGGTAATAACTCGATCGCTGCTACGATTCATTTTCCGATCAATCAATATACTCAATGGATGTTTAAGTGCTGCCCACATTAGGGTTTATACTTTGTCATTCGTTGTGAATCCGATGGATGTTTAAGTGATTACACTTTGTCATTCGTTGTGAATCCAATGGATGTTTAAGTATCACACTTTGTCATTCGTTGTAAAGATTGATCTCGTGAGTTATCGTAAATACCGTATTAATTTACTAACCATATTGTGTAATTTAGGATAAAAAGGCTAATCAGTAGGTTAGGCTCTGCTCAAATTTGCAATGTGAGTCATTCTCTTTTTATCAAATTACTTTTGAAATCATGTTTATTTTCAAAAGTTATAATTACAGTGATTAAGTTTATGTGATCACCAAGTTACAGCCGGTATGTGGGGTTTTGTATACATTACTTGATAATCTTCACCATTGGACAACGAGTTAGCCAATGGGTGATATGACCATAGTCACAGACACCATTGGACGGAAGGGCCAATGGGTCGAGTGACAAATACTGTGGGTAGTTGGTTTGATATCTGGAAACATTGTAATCTCTCTTAATACTGTCAATTATAACAACTGAGTCATTTTAGTAAAATGAATGATTCACTCAGTATTTCCCGCTGACAAAACCTTTTTCAAACATGTTTCAGGTGATCTGTTGTGATCCAGGAAAAGTGCCGCGAAGCACTATTAGCTTAAGGAAGTGGCTCAGTATAAAATAAAGAAACATGTTTTGTAAAATAAAAGATTTCTTCGTGAAATCTCAAGATTGTAAATTTCCGGATTATATTCCGAGTTGTGAAATAAAATAATCGGGAAATATTTCAGTTTTTAAAATGATCCTGAAGAAACTTCCGCTGTTAAACTCACTTAATTAAATACCACGGGATTTCTGTCTCGCGGCTCCTGAAACGGGTAAAACCGGGTCGGGGGCCGTGACATATGTAAAGGTTATTTAAGGTATGTTAAGATTGTGTCACTATTCCGGAGTGTTTATTGCGTTAAACTGATTACATTTACGCATCAGTGCGCGTATAACCTTCCAGAAAGTGATTTAAAGCTCGAAATTGAACAAGAATTGATATGTGCAAATGATACACATATTTATACAAATCCCAAGTATGAAACATAATATTTCATTGGTTTGGTATTTGTTTGATGGTCGTAGTGACACAGGTGTCACAGTCTCCCCTACTTTAGAAAATTTCGTCCCGAAATTTAATTTTAGAGGAAACCTGTGAAGACAACTATGATTGTTTCGCTTTCGAATGAATCCTCCGTTTCCCAAGTAAAACTCTAGATCACGTTTGAATTCTTAGCGAATTTGTTAATTGTCAAAAATGTTGTCGTTGTTGTAACAAAAGCATGGAGCTTTGAACAACGGATAGAAGAATGTTTCCTATGAAGACTATGATAGGAAACTTGTGTGTGCTCGAAATCAGAGTCGGAGAGTGTAAGATAGAATAACAATGGTCAAGGTCCAGGACTTCTAGTAACTTAAATAACGCTACGCTTGCAATGTAATAAGGAACACCTATATATAGGAAGTACCAGCGGCGTATCCACCATGCCCTTTTTACATTGTTCCCGTCTTGTTATTCTCATCACTATAGGTCTTAACACATGACAAAACTTGCTTTGGTTTCTGTGCACTAAATTCCATAATTATGTATGCATCCATAATTACGCAATTCCATGCACAGTCCGCACAGTTCATTTTATAATGTGTAGGGAAAAATCAAACGGACATACATGTAATGACTTGACTAGACCACCAGAGGATCTTTTTAACTAGATCAACAAACGATCTTTTTAACTAGATCAACACATGATCTTTTTAACTAGACCGACGTACGATCTCTTTAAATAGACCACCAAAGGGTCTTTGTAACTCAGAACCAAATAATCGTTTTGAAATAGCACTTAGGAATCCAAGGGTCTGACTATTTGCATAGAAAGTTCCTTAAGGATTTATGTAACACCTCGTAAAATCATGAACAATGTAATAAAGACACGTGTCATGGACTTTGAATGTGTGAAGAATTGATTTCCGAGGGACTAAAATTGTCAAACAATGTGAATATGTTAATAAAAGGGATCCAAAGTGTCAACATGCCTAACTTGTTCCTCTGATTGACCTCACACGATGTTCGTATTCTTTAATAAATAAATTGTCGAACACTGGAAGTCGTTTGTGCTTAAAATAAGGATCTTATGAAACATAGGGGTTAAAAGTGTCAACATGTTGAAAGTAACCCCTGAGTGACCTTTTTACGATCCCAAAAACATTGTGATAATTATATATTTTGATCTCAAGAATGTCGGATATTAATTTTGTGAAGTTCCATTGAATACAAGACTTTTCGGGTGATCGTATGACTAACCGGGAGCTTAACGGAGTTAGTTTGTGACCAAAGGCCCTTAAAAGTTAACTATGGGGGTCCTAAGTGTAATAAATGAAAGTAAAATAAAGATTATATGGACCAGGGACCGAAATTGAAAAGCTGCCAAAGTTTTTACCGGAACAGAAGGTCCACGCGGCCCGCGTAGACCCTTTAAGGATCTTACGCGGCCCGCGTAGAAGTCACCAGGGACCCAGATGTGGACAGCTGCATGTCCAGCCAGTTCCACCGCCTTAGAAAGCTTGCTTTCGATTCCAGGGACTGAGCCAACAGTATTACATGCATAGGGGACACCTGGGATCATCAGAAATCATTTGTAGACTTGTGTGGAATGATCTTGTGAATTTTGAAATCCAATATAAAGCCCTCTTGTTTGCTAGTTCACTTGTGCAATTCAAAATCATTTCAAAACTCACTCTCTAGAGCTTTCTGGACTTCAAGCAAGTTTCCCTCAGCTCCTAATTCGTGCTAAGAGTCCTTGTAAGCATTCTTAGCTTCTCTAGTTCAAGTTTTATTAGTCTAATGACCAAAAGTCAAAGACGTCGTAATTAAGCTTTGACTTAGTGATTAATCACTAATGGTCCAGCCATTATTCGAATTGAAAGTGGCTATGAGTTGGTAATTATGTGGGAAATAAACCCTTAAAAGGGTACCCACTGAGTATCACTCTAACTTGGTCAATTGTCGGGTCAAACTTAATATTAAAAAGTCAACATAAGCTATTTTTACAAATAAATTCATAACTGATAATGTAGAAGTTATGGAACACGTTTTAACACTAAAATAACTTGGTAAATAATGTAAGAACATGTCTAAGCATGTTCAACCAAACAATTCTGAGTTTAGGCTCGGTTCGGAACCGAAAGTCGCAAAAGTAGACTTTTGCTTTGACTTTCAGTTCTGACCCGATTTAGCTTAGTTTAGATATGCCTTAGGGTTCCTTTAGGACCAGGTTATAGGTAAGTATAACCCTCTGAGGTGATACAACTTGGTTCTTTATTAATCCGATTCATTTGCATGTTTCCGTTAATTGCTTAAATGTTGACCATTATGCCCTTTTGATATAAAAACGAAATTTTTGAAAATATGAGAGGACAAAAACCTTTATTACTGATTTATAAACATTTCCTAAAAATTTGACATCAGTTTGAGGTCTAAATTAGGAGTTATGCTCAATATCGTAAATTGAAAGCTTTTTATTAATTAAACGGCATTTTTAACATAAAGCATATTTAAACCCAAATTTCGACACCAAAATTTTTACCCACTGATGTAATATTATATTTTCGGATTTTTGAAATTTTTTATTAATTTTTAAACTGATCATAACATGGTGTTCTTGCCTTGATTCGGTAATTGACGATTATACCCTTTTTGCTAATAAAATGAGTTTCACATAACATTTGGATACCAAACCTTTTGCTACTGATTTTATATGATAAATAAAATATTTTGAACTTTATAAACTGATCAAAAACTCAGATTTCTTTATATAACCTGAAAATCGCCTAAAACCGACTTTTTACGCTTTTTAAGCGCATAGTATGGGTTAAAACCATTTTTGACACATAAGACTTATTACCAACTAATATTATAAGTAAATTTTTATACTTTAACAGTAAGTAAAAGTTTTGAACTCATATTTCCAAATTTGACCTTTAAAGCTTATGTGAAATGACCAAAATGCCCCTACGGTGCATAGTTTGGGTATAAATTATAAATTTCACATATATGCAATACCTTACTGATATGACTTGCAAAAATAAATATTTTTACTGATCATTTTAGACCAGAACCTCAGATTACTATTTAATCTCTTTTATAATCTTTAAAATGACCAAAATACCCCTTCGGGGCTTAAATTGAGTTTAAATTCGTTTTAGGCATAATGGAAGGTATCCTACTGATGACACAACATGTTTAAGGCATATTAACTTGTGAAACCTGTACATGACTCTTTTGGTTTTCCGTTATGCATTTTTCGCATTCGATACGGTTTATCTGACTAGTTTGCATAAATTGACCGAAACGAGTCAAACCTTATCATTTTTGCTTCAAAATCCAGAATGTGTTTAGTTTACCCATATTATGCAACTCTTCAGACTTGTCGGGTCTAAATCATATTCTAACCCGGTCTTCGCTTAATCTTGCGTTTTGAACCGTAAACCTTTCCTTAAAACTAACCGGTCTAAGTTTAAACTTAAGTAAGACCCGTTAGGAATCTAATAGGTGATTAAAACCTTCGTTCCAGATTTAGGAGCCCCGTAAAAGATATTTGCACTTGTTGATTGTATACGGCTGAGATAAATTTGTAAAATTGATGAGGTAAATACTTTTAACTTATTTTCTGTTATACGGGCTTGGGATACGGTATTATAATAATACCACTTGGTCGGGTATGTAGTTATTGAAATCGGATTGTGATTAATATATTTACATAACCCGTTCTAATCTGTTTTGTTTGGTGCAATGCCTTTCGGGGGTTAATGACCATGTCCTGTATATCCTCGGCTCACTCATTGAAATGGCCACGACTTAAGCACGGGGTGTAGGCATACACCTGACAGTTGTGTATGTATAAAATGTATCCCACAATAAGGATTTTCCTTGTGGGCATTATACTTGTGGTGTGTCAGTTAATATTGTCCGGCTCTTCTAACCGGCCCTAATGGATGACAAACATGTAAAACTGTATACAAGATTTTTTTTTAATAATTGTCCCAAGTTATAAAAGAGTATTTGTGCCTAGTGCATTTAAATCAATTTTCTTAAATATTTTCAAAAGAGTCGGTTAATTGTATTTACCAGTGTAAACTGACGTATTTTCCAAAAGGTTAAGTTCAGGTACTATGCGAAATAGGTTGGCTACTCCCGAGTGAATAAATAAAGAGTCTTGCTAGCTTTATCACTTTAAAATTTGTTGAACAATATTTCCTTTGTTTTTAGATCCGCTTGTGGACCCTTTTACATTCCGTCTGTAATACTTATGTTACTTCCATTTGGTTTGTAATATATTTTACTTTAGACTTCCGCTGTGCATTAAACTGTGATAAATTGACTATGATGATATCAACTACGTCACGATACTCCCCACCGGGCCCACCGGTAATACGTGGAAATATCGGGGTGTGACAGGTTGGTATCAGAGCCAACATTGAGTAAATTAAACACTAGCCTTTTGTGTTTAATCTCAATGACACAGTTTGCGCATTCCTTGACCTCCGAGTCTAGGCTAACAACATAGGACTAATCCTAATTTTGTTGCTTTCTTTCTTTTGTTTGTTTCTTTTGTTTGTTTTGACAGGATCAACAAAAATGCCGCCAAGATTCAGGAGAGGAGGACGAGGTAAGGGGCCATTCACCGCCCCTAACGGTCATGAGGTCGGGCCTTCACACCGGTGAACTCCGTCAGCAACCATGAGCACTAGTCCTCAAGAAGATTGGAGGACCTACTTAGAGCCTGCGAGGCGTTCTGTCTCGCTTAGCTCCTTACCTTCCTACCATGATTCTTTCGAGCTCCATCAAGGCAACGAGTCCGACCATTCACGCCATTCCTACTTACCGTTGCAGCGGTCGGGTTCTCACTGCGCCTTTCAGGACCTGACCCCATATTTCCAGAGCCAGTTCAATCCGGCAAATCAGGTGCAAGAACCAATGGGTTATAACCCATTGGGACCAGAAGATCATTTCTCCGGTGATCAAGAAATGGATATGGATGAAGATCCGGATCCAGCCGAGCCGCCATCTGGGACGCCCACGCATCCCATAGAGATTTCTGACGGATCGTCTTTTCACGGTTCGCCATACCGGGGCCCAGGCAGCTATGAAGCAAGGTTTGCCTCGTACCCTTGGGAGTTCACTCCCCCTTTTAACCCAGCACCTCAGCAGCAGGATCCCTCCGAGGGTTCACGATTCCAGGCGGTCACGCCACCGCCGTCGCCAGAGCAGCAACCGCCTCCGGAGCCACCGAGGCGAAGGAGAACAGGTACACGGATGTCCGTGCAAGGGGGATTCCACTTTAGTACCCCTCAACACTCAAGTGGCAGCCACTACCCGCCACTATATGAAGACCCACAGATGGGTGGGCCTTCAAAACCCGTTTCTGAGGTGGACTCTGCGCCAGTCGCACCACCACCACCAGTGGGTTATGATAACCCAATTCCTTCCTACGCCGGTGCAGCGGCGTATAATCCTTTTGAGCAGCCGGCCTACCCGGGGTACAACTACAACAATGCCCCCGATGTTGACCCGTACCTCGTAGCAGCCAGCTACAATGCTCTTCATCCCGAAGGGCCTTTCGCCGTTTCATACCAATCAGGGTACCAAGCATACAGGTATCAATACCCGCCACCTCCTCAACCTCCGCAGCAGCAGCCGCCTATGATCCAGCCACCGCAACAACAGGAGATTCTTCAGAGGTTGAGCCAGGTGGAATGAGAGGTTCAGGAGGAGCGTAGAAGCCACCGGGGATTTCTTAAGGGTTTGGCGAATCTGATCAAGGGGAAGAAGAAGAAGAAGAGGGATTTTTGAAGATTCCTTATTTATTTATGTTGTAATTTCTTTATTTTCAATCAAGTCCCTGCGTGGACATTTTTATTTATGTACTTAGTCCCTGCGAGGACTTGTATTTCATTTTAGCCCCTGCGTGGGCAAGTTATTTATGTAAAAGTCCCGTTTAGGGCATCTATGTACTCTTCTTTATTTATTCATTTATGGAATGTGTTGAATTTAAAATTTCAATTGTCATTATATATATAAATATAATATATGAAATGAATCGAAGATATCATTCCTTTTATTTAATCTGCCAATAAATATTGAAGAGGATCTTAAAGGCAAAACCTAGCCTATGTGTCATATTAAGACAGGGCCATGATGGTAGTTCCTTTTAAGATTCAAATCCTTGTTAACATCTGAAAACATGTTAACACTCCTGGCAAATGTGATTCGATAAAATCACATAAGTCATCCTTATATTGGATCCTTCCAATTCCTTTCCTTTATTAAATTAAACATCCATTAGTGATGATGTGCCTGCGAGCCATATTCATTGTCATATAAGACAAAAGACAATTGTAGTCTACGACTCCCTGTCAAGAAAAGGTAATGAACTATGTTCAAACCTAAATGCCTTGATTCTATAAGATCATGGCTTAAGAATAAAAAATTGTCCTTGTGACTAGGCCTTCTGTATGCCACCCTATTATCCTTAATAGTTTATAACTGGGATAAAATATAATAAAAATTTAAATAAATTAAATTAACCAATATGGTTTATGGTTACCATGGTTAAAATTTTTTTCCATAATAGACTTCTGAATAAAACTTTGTCAATATTTTATGTAGCAATCAAGCTACATGGCTGGGTCAGATGAAGTCAACAGTCACCCGAGGGAGAATCATGACACTTCCAGAGTTAATGTAGCGGGTGCGGAATTGCAGGCATTAATAGATAATGTCGTTACTCGAGCTCTTGACAGACAATTTAATGAATTGAGTGGAACTCGCGTTAGAACTCAGTCTGTACCACATTCAAAACCACCCTCCAAGAATCATACAGCTCGCAAGAGTGATTCTCATCATTCATCGAATCAGAGGAGTGTTCCATCTAAGAAGGTAGTGCTCAATCAAGAGCCACGTGTTAAGGGCTGTTCTTATAAATATTTTGTCTCCTGCAAGCCTAGAGACTTTACAGGGGAGAAAGGAGCCATCAATTGTATGACCTGGCTCGATGAGATGGACATTGTGGTCAATATTAGTGGTTGTGCAGAGCAAGATATTGTGAAGTTTGTGTCACAATCATTTAAAGGAAAAGCTCTAGCTTGGTGGAGGTCATTGATCCAAGCTACTGGGAAGATCCCATTGTATAATCTGACATGGGATCAGTTTGTTGCTTTAATCAAAGAGAATTTTTGTCCTCAACATGAAGTTGAGAAAATTGAGACTGACTTCCTGACATTGGTTATAAAGAACTTGGACTGTCAGGCGTATCTCACGAGCTTCAACACTATGTCACGATTGGTTCCATACTTGGTCACACCGGAACCAAAACGTATAGCTCGATTTATTGGAGGTTTAGCTCCGGAGATTAAAGCAAGTGTAAAAGCATCAAGACCGACTACTTTTAGGTTAGTGGCTGATTTGTCATTATCCCTTACTCTCGATGCGGTTAGGCAGAGATCGCATAAGAGTTCTGAAGAAGGAAAAAGGAAACGTGAGGATGAGAACTCACGTCGTTCTGATAAGAGACATAGGGAGAACTCAGACCACAAGAAGAATTCTGGGTCTAACAAGGGTAACCAGCAAACAGATGAGAAGCCTAAATGCAAAACCTGCCAGAAGTGTCATTTTGGAAAATGCAGGTTTGAATCAAAGTCGCAGTCGCAATCAAAGCCGATTGGATGTGGGATCTGCAAGTCGAAAGAACATAAGACTTTGGATTGCAAGAAGTTGAAGGACGCAACCTGTTATGGTTGCAACGAGAAGGGGCATATCAAGTCCAACTGCCCAAAGTATGCAAAGAAACCTAAAGAAGGTAAGAAGACCAATGCTCGGGTCTTTCAGATGAATGCACAAGAAGCAATTCAGAATGACAACGTGATAACAGGTACTTTTCTTATCAATTTATGCAAGGGCATTGTTTGATTCGGGTGCAGATAAGTCATTTGTGGATAATAAATTTTGTAAGTTATTAAATCTGCCTGTTAAAACCCTAAGCATAAAATATGAAGTAGAATTGGCCGATGGTACCATAGAAACTGCTTCAACCGTGTTAGATGGATGTTTTATATCCATTAGGAACCACTCTTTTCCGTTATCTTTGTTTCCTTTGAAACTAGCTGGTTTCGACATAGTGATAGGCATGGATTGGTTATCTCATAACCAAGCCCAGATTGTTTGTGACAAGAAACAAGTGGTTATCAAGACTCCGTATGGTGAGCCACTTACCATACAAGGAGATACTCAGTATGGGTTGCCTAAGCAAGTGTCTATGCTTAAGGCATCAAGGTGTTTGAAGAAGGGTTGTGTCATTTACATGGCACAAGTAACTATTGATGAACCAAAGCCCAAGGTCGAAGACATTCCCATTATCTCTTAATACCCTGATGTATTCCCTGAAGAACTACCTGGTTTACCCCCAGATAGGCAAGTAGAGTTCAGAATTGACATCATTCCTGGAGCTGCACCAGTTGCAAGAGCACCTTACCGGTTGGCACCAATGGAGATGAAAGAGTTAAGAACTCAGTTGGATGATTTGTTAGCAAAAGGATTTATTAGACCTAGCTCATCTCCTTGGGGAGCACCGATTCTGTTTGTAAAGAAAAAGGATGGATCAATGCGTTTATGCATTGATTACCGAGAGCTGAACAAGGTTACAATCAAGAACAGATATCCATTGCCCAGGATCAACGATCTGTTCGATCAATTGCAAGGGGAAAGTTACTTCTCCAAGATTGACTTGAGATCAGGTTACCATCAGCTGAAGGTTAGAGATGAAGATGTGCATAAGACTGCATTCAGAACTCGTTATGGTCACTACGAGTTCTTGGTGATGCCTTTTGGGCTCACTAATGCACCAGCAGCGTTCATAGACCTCATAAATCACGTTTGTAAACCCTATTCGGATAAGTTTGTCATTGTTTTTATTGATGACATACTCATTTACTCAAAGAATCAGGCTGATCATGAAAAGCACCTTCGATGTATTCTTAAACTTCTTCAGCAAGAGAAGCTCTACGCCAAGTTTTCAAAATGTGAGTTTTGGCTTCGTGAAGTCCAATTTCTTGGACATATGGTTAGCGAGCGTGGTATCCAGGTGGATCCCGCTAAGATTGAAGCCATCATGAATTGGCAAGAGCCAAAGACTCCCACAGAAATTCGCAGCTTCTTGGGCCTAGCAGGATATTACAGGCGTTTTATTGAAATTTTTTCAAGGATTGCTGCACTCCTAACTTCATTAACTCCCAAGAATATCAAGTTTGATTGGGGTCCTAAGCAACAATAATCCTTTGATATTCTTAAATAGAAGTTAAACAATGCACCTGTGTTGACATTGCCAGAAGGAATTGAAGAGTTTGTGGTTTATTGTGACGCATCACACACATGTATGGGATGTGTGCTTATGCAGAAGGGCAAAGTTATTGCCTATGCTTCCTGACAATTAAAGGTGCACGAAAAGAATTACACCGCCCACGATTTGGAATTGGGTGCCGTTGTATTTGCACTAAAACTTTGGAGGCATTATTTATATGGTACCAAGTGTGTGATCTATTCTAATCACAAGAGCCTTCAGTACTTGTTCAACCAGAAGGATCTAAACATGAGACAGCGTCGATGGATGGAGACTTTAAATGATTATGATTGTGAAATCCGATATCATCCAGGCAAGGCGAATGTGGTCGCCGATGCCTTGAGCCAAAAAGAAAGAGTTAAACCAATTAGAATCAATGCTAAGAGCATTGAATTGAAGAATAGCTTGAATGTAAGGTTGTTAGCCGCTCAGAAGGAAGCTGTATTAGAAGCTAACTATTCGAATGAAAAGTTGGGAGTAACTGCTGAACAGTTATCATATGGTAAGGATGGAATTCTAAGATTGAATGGACGAATATGGGTTCCAATTTATGGAGGACTAAGGGACGTTATCCTTCAAGAAGCCCATAGTTCCAAGTATTCTGTTCATCCTGGCAGTGACAAGATGTACCAGGATTTAAAGGCAAATTATTGGTGGATAGATTTGAAGAAATCTATAGCCACTTATGTGGCTAAATGTTTGACGTGCGCGCAAGTCAAAGCCGAACACCAGAAGCCGTCAGGTTTGCTGCAACAACCTGAACTTCCCACCTGGAAGTGGGAAATGGTAACTATGGATTTCATCACTAAGTTACCAAAGACAAAGCGAGTAAATGATACTATTTGGGTTATAGTCGACAGATTGACCAAGTCAGCCCACTTCCTACCTATTAAGGAAACACACAGCTCAGATAAGTTAGCTCAGTTGTACGTGGATGAGATTGTATCTCTCTACGGAGTGCCAGTGTCTATTATCTCCGATAGGGATACAAGATACACATCGCATTTTTGGAAAAGCTTTCAGCAATCCCTAGGCACTCGATTAAACTTCAGCACTGCATATCATCCTCAGACGGATGGTCAGAGCGAGCGTACAATTTAAACTCTGGAGGATATGTTAAGAGCTTGTGTTATTGATTTAGCTGGAAGTTGGGATGATCATCTTCCGTTGGTTGATTTTTCGTATAATAATAGTTATCATTCGAGTATTCAAGCTGCACCTTTTGAAGCATTGTATGGAAGAAAGTGCTGGACGCCAGTTTGTTGGGCGGAAGTTGGAGATGGCCAACTAACAGGACCTGATATAGTCCTGGAGACGACAGATAAGATTGTGCTGATACGTGATCATCTCAAAGCTGCCAGGGATAGGCAGAAAAGCTACGCAAATAAAAGGCGTAAACCTCTGAAATTCGAGGTAGGTGACAAAGTGTTACTTAAAGTATCACCCTGGAAAGGAGTGATACGTTTTGGCAAGAAAGGCAATCTAATTCCAAGATACATAGGACCATTCGAGATCATCGAATGTGTCGGAACAGTGGCTTACAAGTTAAACCTGCCTGAAGAGCTCAGTGGAATCCACAATGTGTTCCACATTTGCAACTTAAAGAAGTGTCTAGCTGATGAATCGCTAGCCATGTCACATAAGGATGTGCATATTGATGAGAGCTTAAAGTTTGTTGAAAAATCTTTGTCGATCGAGGATCGACAGGTTAAGAAGCTTCGAAAGAAGCACGTACCGATTGTGAAGGTTAAATGGGATGCCCGTAGAGGTCCCGAGTACACGTGGGAGGTCGAGTCCATGACGCGATGTCGTGGTCACAATCAAATTTAATCCAATTACTACTAAATAGATAGTGGCAAGTGGGTATCGAACACAGGGAGTTTGTGGAATATGTGTTATTTGAAGGTTTATCTAAGTTAACTAAAATTAAACTAAATGCAATAAAAGTAAATTTCAAGAGTTGGTTTGATTGATTTGATTTTTAAAACTAAGATTACTATTTAAATTGCGAAAATGGAAATTTGGTTTGTAAACAATTTAGAGACAAATGACCATCTTTAGTTTCCGGTTTGCTTTGACATTTATGCTAACATTCCACTAGAAAGAACTACATAGACATAGTTCATGTGTGATTACTTGTAGTGATGAAAGGGAACTAAGTACTCAGATTCCTAGAACGTGAGGTTGTTACCCGATGATCAATTAACCCTTACTCAAGCCTAATTATACCCATGATATCTCGATTGCTAACGGCACCAAGAACGTATGGTTTCAAACTAGTTTAACATAAGAATCAACAATTTACAACAAAGCAATCACACACCATAACAAACACATCATAAAGATAAAGATTGTTATTCTAGAAATAGGAAATCAAACATAAAGTCTTATGAAAACCTTCATCTAAAGACAAGCATAAAGAGTTTAGCCACTCATGGCTTGAACAAACATCATGAACCAAGTCTCGATCTTCAAACAAGTTAAAAACATAAAACAAATGAATAACAATTGTCTTCAAGCTCCAAGTGCAGCCAAAATCGTCTCTAGAATGTTGTGTAACCGAAAAACCATGATAGGACCATAAAAAACATCATCAAAAGCTCAATAAATGCGTAAGTTACAAGAACAACCCAGTTGGCGCCGTAACCTACGGCACCCGCCGTAGGCTACGGCGGTAATAAAAGTGCTACGGTGGCTCTATATTGGACTACGGTGGTCAAAAAGTGCCAGTCGGCGCCGTAAGCTACGGCCCTTGTCGTAGCTTACGACAGGCTTCAACATGAAAACTTGTTTTCAGCATAACTTTTTCTTTTCAACTACGTTTTCTTCACCGTGTTCGCCTACGTTCTCGTAATTTCGTCCTCTATAATGCTATCCTCTTAATTCTTCAATTCCAAAAGTTGTTTTTTTTCCATTTATTCTCCGTGTTCCTTCCATTTTAAGCTTCCGTTTGTACCTGAAACACAAACAACCGTAGTTATCTAATTCTAGACAACTACCCGATTAAATGTAGGATTTTATTATCATTTATACCACTTAAGGGTTATCCTACGGACTACCCGTCACATCCCCACACTTAACCGTTGCTTGTCCCAAGCAACCCGTTCAACAAAACACAATTTATTCAAGCAATCAAGTACAAACCAAGCAACAATTGTCCTCATTTACTAACTTTTTCTTAAATCCGCACATAACACACCCTTCACAATAACTCTCTTCTAGGTGGCAAGTAATAACTAGCAAAGATACGCTAGATCACACTCAAGGCAAACGGGTAGTTGAACAATAATATGCTTGTACTCAAATCGGTCCTTCGCCTAAATAATTTGCTAAACATGCACATGAATCAAAGGGACTTAGATGTTGTAACGTGGCTAGGCAAATGGGTAGGAAATGGAAATATATATGCAAAGTAGCTAACAATTCAACCCGGTCTTTTATTTCTAACTAACCAAAACATAAACAACTATGTACAACATATCTCATTCATTTTTTTTTTCATTTTTATTACTTTTTCTCTCTTCTTTTTTTCTTTTTCCTTTCATATCTCTTTTTTCTATATTTTTTTTTCTTTTCAAACATAACAAGATAAACATTCTAATACGAGATGCAACACTAATAGACCGGGTCAAATACGGGTTAAATTTAGAGGAACTAGGCACGGGTTATAAATGATCGGCTTCAAGCTCAAATGGGCTAGTAAAGTCCAAACCCCGCCCCTCTCACTACCATGCTCATATATATAATTTATGAGGTCCAACCCCCCAAATCCCACACTCTCACTCACCATGACGAGGCTACCTAAATGCCCTTACCATTTTCACATTCATGCAAAGCTAAGGCCTCAAACTGCATCTAAGCACAAGTTCTAATGTACCCCCACCCATTGCCACTCTCATCAAAGAAAAATATTTCTAATAAATTCAAAGAGATGGCTCAACTCTCACCAAGAAAGAACAAGGGAATATGGGATGCCGGTGTATCATGCGGTTTTGTATTCAAATGTTCAATTCGAACCATTGTCACTTGATTTTTAAAAATTTACAATTTTTCAAAATTTCCCCTCATCCCCACACTTGGGATACATTGTCTCCAATGTATGGTTTTGAATGGAAGATCGCTTAACATCAAAAACATCAACTTTGTTTTTTTTTTTTTAATTTTTTTTATAAACAAAAGCAAACTAATAAACTAATAATATTTCAAAGCTAAAGAACATGATAAGTCTAAGGAAAAAAGTACATTGACCTGGTGAAGTTTGACACAACAGATATTGTAAATGATCCAATTTCCTATCACCACCTTCACACAAATATCCGCACATCTTCCCCACACTTGAGTGTTGCCATGACCCTGAAACATAGAAAACTAAAGAAATAACAAGATCAGTGAAAAACCTCGGGTTGCCTCCCGAGCAACGCTAAGTTTTCAGGTCTTCAGCCAGACCATGCCACCCCCATTTAAGGTGGCTCAAAGAAGCGGTTCCTGCCATCTCCATCACTTCCTCGTGCCATTGAGCAAAATGCATCCGTCTCGTTTTGACTCGGTGGGTAATCAAATACACTCTTGCTTGAACCCATATGTTTTTCTTCACGGTCCGGTGGGTGATTTCTTCTCATTCTTTGAAATACCTTTTCACTAAACCCGCTATCCTTCGCCACAACAAATTGTAACTAATCATCTTAGTCTGAACATCAAATGACAACTTATGGTTCTTTTCAGTCATGGTAATGATTCCTTCTCTACAATCGATTTGAGCATTTGCCGTATAGAGAAACGGTCGACCCAAAATCACCCTTTTGTGATGCCATCATGGTAGTAGCATAATCTAAAACCAAAAAAATCCACCGGGTATTCGAATTCTCCCAACCGAATCATAACATTCTTAACCATTCCCCGTGGACGCCTCCAACTTTCATCCGCCAAACTCACCATGGTGTCTGCATCCTGAAGCGGACCAAAATCATACATATCATATAAGTCACCTGGTAGCACACTCATACTCGCCCCATAATCCAATAATGCATGGGGAATTTTAATTTTCCCACTTGAATCGGCACAAGTGGTGCTCCATGCTCCTTGTCCGTTTTAACTTCGGCATCCCTTCCTATACCTGCACTCACTTGACAAGAAGAAGTAAGAAATGTTTCATTAATTTCATTATTTGGAATGGTGCTTACCACATTGATATTAATGCTTTTTGTGTTCTTGGGATTTATCACCGTGTCACTTGCTGATTGACCTTTTGCTTTCTTCAATAATGCCACATCACTTGCAAGTTGACCCATTTGAGTGGTCAACAGTTGAATAGCTTTGTCACGGATTTCATCTTTTTGTATGCGAACATCATCCATTTGATTTCTTCGCTGCATCTCTAGTTGCATTGCCTTGAGCATCTCCATGACCTCATTTCCACCAGAAGAACTTTGACCCGAAAACCCACTTTGATTATTGAACGGTTGGCGTGGAGCAAAGTTACCTTGACTTCCTTGAAAATTCGGGTTGGCTTGGTTTGAGGGATTTCCATAACTAAAATTTGGGTGGTTTCTCAAACCGGGGTGGTAAGTATTGGAATTCATGTTATAATTTCTACCACCCCCTCCTTGCCCTTGCAATGCATTCACCTCCACATATTGCCCTTCCACTCCTTGGCAATTTTCAGCCGCATGCCCTATCTTATTACAAAGTGCACAAACATCATAAATTTGATTAGAAGTTTGAACATTACCATCGTCTACCGCGTGCACTTGAGTTCGGGTAATGGTCGGTCGTGCTCTCCTTGATGCTTGAGCTTTTCTTTTTGATGTGACCGCCATTTGCTCCAAGAATTCCCAATGATCATGCTCATAATTTGTGCCAAAAGTGCCGTTCATGATCGACATTAAATCGCGAGCATCTTCAGCACATAACCCCTCATGAAAAGCATTCATCAACTCCCATATCTCTATCCCATGATGAGGGCAATTCTTGATCATCATGTTAAACCGTTCGAATGCTTCATGGAACATCTCACCCGATTGTTGTTGAAAACTTCTCAACCCTTTTCTAGCATCATTTGTCTTTTGAGCGGTATAAAATTCATCCAAGAAGATTTGTTGCATTTCCGCCCATGTATAGATAGATGCCGAAGGTAGGGTGTAAAACCACTTTTTCGCCTTATCTTCTAATGAGAATTGAAATAGCACCAATTTGACATCATCAGCCGAAAATCCTTGACTCCCAAGAGTATTGCAAATCGAGTCATAAGCCTCCAAGTGAAAATAAGGCTCCTCCGTTGCTAGACCCTTATACTTTGGCAAACTTTGTAACGAATTGGTTCGAACTTCGAACGTCCTTCCTTGATCATTGTGAGGAATAACTACTGGTGAAGTATTATGACTGATCACCGGTCTAAACTGTGCTTCAATGTCTCTCGCGTGTTCTCGAAGATGTCTTCTTGGTGCCCCGAACCGAACTCTTGGGCGTATAGGACCCATTGGTCTTTGAACTTGCATTCGTGGAGGCCCAAATTGTTGTGGAGGTGGTTGAAATCTCGGCCCCACATGAGGTTGTTGAACTCGTCTTTGCACCGGTGGACCTTGTGGTGGCAATTGTTAAGGTATGATTTGTTGTTGAGAAATCCTACCAACATTTGACGTTCTTTGATTTTGACCTTGAACATAGGTATACTCCCCTTGATCTCCATCACCCCCATACATGTATCCTTCTTCATCATATCCCACAAAGTCATCCTCAAACTCATCATCGAGCCCATCTTGTCTTGCTCCCGAAGTATGTTGAAATTGCACTCTTGGTTGGAATGGAGTAGAATGGATAATAGATGGACCGGTTTGGTATAGGTTAGGTGGTGGTATTTGTGATGATGATGGTTGGCCGGATGTTGGGAAAAATGTTGAATAAATTAGAACATCGGATGATGTACGGTTGTAACTGAAGGAGTATTCAGGTTGTGTGTTATCATGTAAGGTAGTGTTGGTTGGTTTAATTTCTGGTGTGGTTATAGGAATGGTATTATTTGGTGATGGTTGTGTTGAAGATGGTATAAATGATGGTGTAGGTTCACCCGTAGTGGGTGGTGGTGGCGGTGGATTCATGTATCTGATTGGTGTAACTGGTGTAGTAGGTGTTGTTGGTGAACCACTAATTTTATTTTCTCGTAGCAAAATTATGTTTCTTCTCAAAGTTCGTTCAATTTCTGGATCAAATGCCAATGGTGATAGCTTGTGAGAGCTCCTAGTACGCATGCACCTGTAAATACATGCACACTAACACAGCCAGCGTAAACCAGAAAAATAACAAACTTAAAAAGATCAAAAATAACACATGTTGTGCACTACTCCCCGGCAACGGCGCCAAAATTTGACGCGATGTCGTGGTCACAATCAAATTTAATCCAATTACTACTAAATAGATAGTGGCAAGTGGGTATCGAACACGGGGAGTTTGTGGAATATGTGTTATTTGAAGGTTTATCTAAGTTAACTAAAATTAAACTAAATGCAATAAAAGTAAATTTCAAGAGTTGGTTTGATTGATTTGATTTTTAAAACTAAGATTACTATTTAAATTGCGAAAATGGAAATTTGGTTTGTAAACAATTTAGAGACAAATGACCATCTTTAGTTTCCGGTTTGCTTTGACATTTATGCTAACATTCCACTAGAAAGAACTACATAGACATAGTTCATGTGTGATTACTTGTAGTGATGAAAGGGAACTAAATACTCAGATTCCTAGAACGTGAGGTTGTTACCCGATGATCAATTAACCCTTACCCAAGCCTAATTATACCCATGATATCTCGATTGCCAATGGCACCAAGAACGTATGGTTTCAAACTAGTTTAACATAAGAATCAACAATTTACAACAAAGCAATCACACACCATAACAAACACATCATAAAGATAAAGATTGTTATTCTAGAAATAGGAAATCAAACATAAAGTCTTATGCAAACCTTCAACTAAAGACAATCATAAAGAGTTTAGCCACTCATGGCTTGAACAAACATCATGAACCAAGTCTCGATCTTCAAACAAGTTAAAAACATAAAACAAATGAATAACAATTGTCTTCAAGCTCCAAGTGCAGCCAAAATCATCTCTAGAATGTTGTGTAACCGAAAAACCATGATAGGACCATAAAAACATCATCAAAAGCTCAATAAATGCGTAAGTTACAAGAACAACCCAGTCGGCGCCGTAACCTACGGCACCCGCCGTAGGCTACGGCGGTAATACAAGTGCTACGGTGGCTCTATACTGGACTACGGTGGTCAAAAAGTGCCAGTCGGCGCCGTAAGCTACGGCCCTTGCCGTAGCTTACGGCAGGCTTATGGCAGGCTTACGGCAGGCTTCAACATGAAAACTTGTTTTCAGCATAACTTTTTCGTTTCAACACCGTTTTCGCCTACGTTCTCATAATTTCGTCCTCTATAATGCTATCTTCTTAATTCTTCAATTCCAAAAATTGTTTTTGTTTCATTTATTCTCCGTGTTCCTTCCATTTTAAGCTCCCGTTTGTACCTGAAACACAAACAACCGTAGTTATCTAATTCTAGACAACTACCCGATTAAATGTAGGATTTTATTATCATTTATACCACTTAAGGGTTGTCCTACGGACTACCCGTCAGTCCACAATGAAACAGAAGTACCCTCATTTATTTCAGTAAATCTTGAGGTCGAGATTTCTTTTAAGGGGGTGAGGATGTAACACCTTGTAAAATCACGACCAATGTAATAAAGACACGTGTCATGGACTTTGAATGTGTGAAGAATTGATTTCTGAGGGACTAAAATTGTCAAACAATGTGAATATGTTAATAAAAGGGATCCAAAGTGTCAACATGCCTAACTTGTGCCTCTGATTGACCTCACACAACATTCATATTCTTTAATAAATAAATTGTCGGACACTGGAAGTCGTTTGTGCTTAAAATAAGGATCTTATGAAACATAGGGGTTAAAAGTGTCAACATGTTGAAATTAACCCTGAGTGACCTTTTTACGATCCCAAAAACATTGTGATAATTATATATTTTGATCTCAAGAATGTCGGATATTAATTTTGTGAAGTTCCGTTGAATACAAGACTTTTCGGGTGATCGTATGACTAACCGGGAGCTTAACGAAGTTAGTTTGTGACCCAAGGCCCTTAAAAGTTAACTATGGGGGTCCTAAGTGCAATAAATAGAAGTAAATAAAGATTATATGGACCAGGGACCGAAATTGCAAAGCTGCCAAAGTTTTTACCGGAATAGAAGGTCCACGCGGCCCGCGTAGACCCTTTAAGGATCTTACGCGGCCCGCGTAGAAGTCACTAGCGACCCAGATGTGGACAGCTGCATGTCCAGCCAGTTCTACCGCCTTAGAATGCTTGTTTTCGATTCCAGGGACTGAGTCAACAGTATTACATGCATAGGGGACACCTTGGATCATCAGAAATCATTTGTAGGCTTGTTTGGAATGATCTTGTGAATTTTGAAATCCTATATAAAGCCCTCTTGTTTGCTAGTTCACTTGTGCAATTCAAAATCATTTCAAAACTCTCTCTGGAGCTTTCTGGACTTCAAGAAAGTTTCCCTCAGCTCCTAATTCATGCTAAGAGTCCTTGTAAGCATTCTTAGCTTCTCTAGTTCAAGTTTTATTAGTCTAATGACCAAAAGTCAAAGCCGTCGTAATTAAGTTTTGACTTAGTGATTAATCACTAATGGTCCAGCCATTATTCGAATTGATAGTGGCTATGAGTTGGTAATTATGTGGGTAATAAACCCTTAAAAGGGCACCCACTGATTATCATACTAACTTGGTCAATTGTCGGGTCAAACTTAATATTAAAAAGTCAACATAAGCTATTTTTACAAATAAATTCATAACCGATAATGTAGAAGTTACAGAACACATTTTAACACTAAAATAACTTGGTAAATAATGTAAGAACATGTCGAAGCATGTTCAACCCGACAATTCTGAGTTTAGGCTCGGTTCGGAACCGAAAGTCGCAAAAGTAGACTTTTGCTTTGACTTTCAGTTCTGACCCGGTTTAGCTTAGTTTAGATATGCCTTAGGGTTCCTTTAGGACCAGGTTATAGGAAAGTATAACCCTCTGAGGTTATACAACTTGGTTCTTTATTAATCCGATTCATTTGCATGTTTCCGTTAATTGCTTAAATGTTGACCATTATCCCCTTTTGATATAAAAACGAGATTTTTGAAAATATGAGAGGACAAAAACCTTTATTACTGATTTATAAAGATGTCCTAAAAATTTGACATCAGTTTGAGGTCTAAATTAGGAGTTATGCTCAATATCGTAAATTGAAAGTTTTTTATTAATTAAACGGCATTTTTAACATAAAGCCTATTTAAACCCAAATTTCGACACCAAACTTTTTACCCATTGATGTAATATAATATTTTGGGATTTTTGGAAATTTTTATTAATTTTTAAACTGATCATAACATGGTGTTCTTGCCTTGATTCGGTAATTGACGGTTATACCCATTTTGCTAATAAAATGAGTTTTACATAACATTTGGATACCAAACCTTTTGATACTGATTTTATATGATAAATAAAATATTTTGAACTTTATAAACTGATCAAAAACTCAGATTTCTTTATATAACCTGAAAATCGCCTAAAACCGACTTTTTACGCTTTTTAAGCGCATAGTATGGGTGAAAACCATTTTTGACACATAAGACTTATTACCTAGTGATATTATAAATAAATTTTTATACTTTAATAGTAAGTAAAAGTTTTGAACTCAGATTTCCAAATTTGACCTTTAAAGCTTATGTGAAATGACCAAAATGTCCCTACGGTGCATAGTTTGGTTATAAATGATAAATTTCACATATATGCAATACCTTACTGATATGACTTGCAAAAATAAATATTTTTACTGATCATTTTAGACCAGAACCTCATATTTCTATTTAATCTCTTTTATAATCTTTAAAATGACCAAAATACCCCTTCGGGGCTTAAATTGAGTTTAAATTCGTTTTGAGCATAATGGAAGGTATCTTACTGATGTCACAACATGTTTAAGGCATATTAACTTGTGAAAACTGTACATGACTCTTTTGGTTATCCGTTATGCATTTTTCGCGTTCGGTACGGTTTATGTGACTAGTTTGCATAAATTGACCGAAACGGGTCAAACCTTATCATTTTTTGCTTCAAAATCCAGAATGTGTTTAGTTTACCCATATTATGCAAGTCTTCCGACTTGTCAGGTCTAAATCACATTCTAATCCGGTCTTCGCTTAATCTTGCGTTTTGAACCGTAAACATTTCCTTAAAACTAACCGGTCTAAGTTTAAATGTAAGTAAGACCCGTTAGGAATCTAATAGGTTATTAAAACCTTCATTCTAGATTTAGGAGCCCAGTAAAAGATATTTGAACTTGCTGATTGTATACGACTGAGATAAATTTGTAAAATTGCTGAGGTAAATACTTTTAACTTATTTTCCGTTATACGGGCTTGGGATACGGTATTATAATAATACCGCTTGGTCGGGTATGTAGTTATTGAAATCGGATTGTGATTAATATATTTACGTAACCCGTTCTAATCTGTTTTGTTTGGTGCAATGCCTTTGGGGGGTTAATGACCATGTCCTGGATATCCACGGCTCATTCATTGAAATGGCCACGAGTTAAACACGGGGTGTAGGCATACACTTGACAGTTGCGTATGTTTAAAAGGTATCCCACAATAAGGATTTTCCTTGTGGGCATTATACTTGTGGTGTGTCAGTTAATCTTGTCCGGCTCTTCTAACCGGCCCTGACGGATGACAAACATGTAAAACTGTATACAATATTATTTTTAATAATTGTCCCAAGTTATAAAAGATCATTTGTGCCTTGTGCATTTAAATCAATTTTCTTAAATATTTTCAAAAGAGTCGGTTAATTGTATTTACCAGTGTAAACTGACGTATTTTCCAAAAGGTTAAGTGCAGGTACTATGCGAAATAGGTTGGATACTCCCGAGTTAATAAATAAAGAGTCTTGCAAGCTTTATCACTTTAAAATCTGCTGAACAATATTTCCTTTCTTTTTAGATCCGCCTGTGGATCCTTTATATTCCGTCTGTAATACTTATGTTACTTCCATTTGGTTTGTAATAGATTTTAATTTAGACTTCCGCTGTGCATTAAACTGTGATAAATTGACTATGATGATATCAACTACGTCACGATACTCACCGGGCCCACCGGTAATACGTGGAAATAACGGGGTGTGACAATTTAAGATAGTACTTTGAGTATCCTTTTGAGAATCTATCATATGAAAATACGGAAGATTCTACTAGGATTTAGATAGCGAGCTTTAGAATTTCACATAAGCACAAAATCACAAAATTATGCATTCGTTAATTTAGTTATTAGCTCGTTTGTTAATTTGAATTAATGTATTTGAAGTACACTAGAAATCCAATCACGGACTTCAATTAGTACTTAAAACATCCTCAAGAATCTAACTATGAAGATAGGAATATCTTATAAGGATTTGGAATTCGTGTGGTGAAAATGTTTTGAAACCCATGTACTAGGCATGTTAAGGCAACACACGAAGCAAAATGTATTTGATAATCGTGTACATAGTCACATAACATGGGTCCAGTTAAGGACTTATGAAAGTACCTTTAGACATCAAATCAAGGATTTTAAATGGTACTTCAAATATTTGTTTAAGAACTTGTAATTTGTACCTTGTACCTTTAAAAGAAATGAGTACTTAGGATTTTAGGGGAGATCACAAGTGATCATAGAATGAAAGAATCACACGAGTAGTTTGTTCTGCAAGGAACACGGTTCCTTGGTGTCGGTATCGAAGGGGTATGTCACGCAGACACACAATCATAACAGCTTCGTAAAATAAAATTGGAACAACAATTTTATTTATATAACAGCTGAATTGTTTCAAACGTCAAAGGTTAACAAACAAGGAAATACAAAAGTCTAATTGTTCACTACTGCATTATCATTCGCATTTGCCTCGTGTATGTTAAATACTCGTCCACGTGCTGGATTCACATTAACAAGTTTTGGGTAATTGTTTCGGTAGTGAGTGAGATCACCACAGTTGTAGCACGATCCAGGTGGATATGGTGCTTGAACAGCAGCAGGATTTGCAGCATTCTAGTTTTGGATAACATGACGACATGTATTGACCAAATGTCCCAATCGTCCACAGTGGGTACATTTGTGACACGGTGTCTGCTCCAGATGATAACGGTTGCATTTGTTGCACAAAGGTGCGGTACCAATGTAGTTTTTCCTAGCATGAGGCTGTGCTGGCTGGTTTGGTGCAACCTGATCATTCTGAGCAACTACTGTTAAGTTTTGTGAAGCCTTACGCTTCTTCGACTTCTTAGAGGACTCGGTCTGTTTATCCTTTGGTTTTTCTTGCGCTGACTTGTCAGATGGTTTCTGGTTGCCTTTTCTGAAAAGTTTACCCTTCCTGATTTGAGATTCAGTCAGGGTAGCAGATAGTTCGATCGCTTGTCTGACGGTAGTAGGGTTGCTACTAGTAACAATGTCCTGAATTGGATCAGGGAGGCCATCGATGTATTTTTTAATTGCCTTCTCCAAAGGCGTAACCATGGTAGGAAATAACAGACTTAACTCCTCATAACGATCATTGTAGGCTCGATGTTCACCGCTGTCTTGTTTAAGATCGTCAAATTCCCGTTCCAAAGCCCTGAGCTTATGACGAGGACAGAATTCCTTCATCATTAGAGCCCGAAGCTCTTCCCAGATTTGTGCCATTGCCACATCGACACCCTTATCACACATCACACCGTTCCACCATGTAAGAGCATGCTTCTCGAACGCACTGGATGCAAACTCAACCTTGTGTTCATTCGGACATTGCACATGTCTGAATGTGCTCTCCAAACTTTCGAACCATTGCAGGAGCGCGGTTGCTCCTTGAGACCCAGAAAACTTCAAAGGCTTAGCAGAATTGAAGGTTTTGAAACTACACTGAGCATTGTTGTTGTTATTATTGTTATATAACTGATGGACCTGGGTTACTAGGTTCGGAAGCACTGCAGCCATTTGCTGAGAGACAAGGGTTGCGACCTCTTCGTTGGTTAGAGGTTATGCATCTCGTCGAGGAGGCATTGTCTAAAAGGAACAGGGGATCATGAGAAACGAGTGAGGTCGACAATTGGAAAAACAAAAGAGGTATTGAAAACATCGACAAAACACAAGGAAGACGATCATTCGTCCGTTACCTCGAACAAACAAACGACACGCAGTGACTAATCAAAGTAAATGGATCAATATAATGTATCACCGAAGACATGCTCGCCTATAAGTGAACACTCACCTCAAGAGTTCCCAGGTAAGAGTGACTGGTCCGATACTGCGGATTTGTACGAACACTCTAGCCTTAGACAGAAAACTCAGGGTACAGGCATTCACCCTTCCAGTTTGCACGTGTTCACATTATTTAGACCCGAACTTTGACGAGATTTTGAAAACTTAGAAGGCACTAAGCCAAAAAATGAATCATCCGGAAAGGTGGGTGATCATTTTCAAAATCAATTCAGAAGCTTTGAAGGTTCAAAACCTTGTAACAAATCATCTACGAATAGATGATTGGTTTTCAAAGCGGATTTGTTATTGTGTCCTCGTTGTGGTTATCACCTAAGGATAGGTGACGGTATTGTTTTAAAATCTAAACACAAGAATCTTGTGTTAGGGTCCTAGGAAGGTTATAGTCTAGGTCAAAGCATTACTAATAACCTAATTCCCTATAACCATTGGCTCTGATACCAACTTTTCTGTCACACCCCGACCACGTAAAACAACAAATCGTGGCGGAAACATCGGGGAGTGTTGTAACAGAATCATTGTTTCACAACCATGGATTAAATTGTTTCGTTTTATTGAATTATTGAACTCATTGTTTTATTACAATTGAGATAAATACAAATATTGTCTTTCGAGCTTTTAAGTCACTAAGGCACGAGTCCATCCTATGTATAGCATGCATCAACAATCATCACATAGCAGCACCTGAAACATATGTGAAAATGGGTACGTCAGCATAAAAATGTATGTGAGTAACATAGGTTTTGTGAATTAGATTCATGGCTTTGGTTAACACAAGAAAAAGGTTTTATGTTTACAAAAAAAACAGCCATGAATTTTTGTAAAAAGTTTGGTTTCGAAAACACATTGCTTTGATAAAAAGATTTTGTAGTACATGTAAAAATATACTTTGGTTTTGAAATAGTTAAGTAGATAGTATATCAAATATACTTTGGTTAATGAAATGGTAGGTTTGGTAGTATATCTCAAGTATACTTTGGTTTTGTAAATAGCATCTCAAACTATGCTTTGGTTTGGAAATAACATATCAACTATGCTTTGGTTTTGAAAATAGCATATCAACTATGCTTTGGTTTTGAAAATAACATATCAACTATGCTTTGGTTTGATAATAGCATATCAACTATGCTTTGGTTTGAAAATAGCATATCAACTTTGCTTTGGTAAATAACAAGGTCAATAGTATATTAAAATATATGTTGGATTTTGTACATAGTATATCAAATTATACTTTGGTAAATAATATCACATTTGAGAGCACATCAAACTGTACTTTGGTAGTATATCAAAATATACAGAAAAAAAAACTGTGATTTAGTTTTCATTCAAACCTTAGTGTATCAAACTACACTTTGGAGACTATAGAAATACCACAAAGGCAATTTCTATTTGGTTAAAATTTGGTTTCTGACATTCCATACAACAGGAATGAGGTGTCTAGTCCTATAGCGCTATATCATACTATCAATCGGTTTGGTGAATGTATAAAGAAAGTACAATCCAACAATTAGTTTTTAAATCTTTGAATATTTGTATTTAAACCATAGATAATTGTTCAATTCGTCAAAAGATAAGTACTAACATGTATAGTCATATAGTTGAAATCATGAAAATAACAAATAAGCACATATGTTTCACCCCAAAACATTTGAAAGCAGTAAAAGAGGGGACTATGTACTCCCTTGAGATTGCAAGTATCCTTGATTAAGTGTCCTAACGAAGCTCGGGAAATCAAGGAATCAAGTGGCACCTAGTATGGATTCGCTATGTTAAATAATCGGATCCTAAATCGAGAGATAGGATAGAATGATGTTCTATAAATCAAATGAGTAATTAAACTCATATGGTATAATTTAATAGAGCTAACATTCTGATTTGAAAGTCTACCTAAGTGCTCTTGACCCGTTTCGACCCGTTATGGTAGTATAAGCTACTATAACGTGTCGGTTGCGTAAAACTATGGTCGGATGGTTAACTATATGCTATGTCAAGTCTTACATGCCCAATTATGCCTAAACATGTTACTAAATCAGATTATAAGTCAAAAACATATTCACATATGCACAATATGGTTTTATGCTTCAAAAGGGCATTTTGGTCATTTCTTATGGGCATATAAGCTACTTAACAAACAACTAACCAATCCTAAGTGATCATAAGGTATAACCTCAGAGGTTATTCCCTATGCAACTATGATCACTAAACATGCTTGGTCGGATCCTAATGATCGACCAAACGGGTTGGGTTCGAAAGTCTAAGCGGTTGTCTAGACCGCTTAACTTACGACCCTAAACAAGCACTAAACTAGTAGTGACGAGTTAAACATGTCAAAACATGTATAACTAACTTAGAAAACTGATTTGGTATCAAAACAAAGTGTTTTGATACCTAAATGTAGTTCCGTTGCAAAATGCGTGCTAAAACGCATTTTGACCGAAACTTTGACTCGTCACTACACCTAGTTAACGTGGTAATCAGTAGGTATAATCGCTAAGGATTATAACCATCGTGATTACAATCACGTTACAAAGTTCAAACGAACTTTGTGTTGACCATTGACCGGTCAAAGCTGAAAGTCAAACACTGTTTGACTTTCATGCTTTAGAAAGCGATAAAAGCACGAAAGAAGCTTACAAAGGGTCCAAGCTAGGGAGAACTTGATCTTAAAATTCTCAGGTATGAAGTTATAAACCTCAACTTAGAGAAAATCAGATCAAGGGTGAGTGAAATGGGTTGAATGTCATGGCTATTTATACTTGTTGTGAGTTAACAAGATCAATCCATGTGTTTGTGTAGCCAACAAGCATTAGATCACAGCCATACAAGTGTTAGGGGCCAGCTAATTTACTTGGGGAGGTGTTAACTTGGTTAACACACAAAGAACTTACAAGAACAGCCCCTGAATTAACAATCTGTTGCTGAAAATCAACTTTCTGGAACTCGCACGTGGTCGTGCCCCGCGTACGATTTGGGTCTGGGCTTACGCGGCCCGCGACCTCAGGTCGAATCAGCAACAGTTTTGTTTATTTCAGTTTTGGTCCCTGCACTTGCATAAGCTCATTTTTGGCACATTTGACCCCCGTTAAGCCATTTTCAAGGCTCTACAAGGTGGTCAAAGTATAGAGGACACAAAATGTGCTCGGAAATATCTCGTATGTCGGTTTGTTTGGTCGTACGGTCATGTTGTTCGGTTAATTACGACGAAACTCGAACTGACGCGAAAACAAACCACATTAAGCGAGGAATGGTATTTTTGCATGCCGATCACTAAAATAAAAATATTTTAGTGTCTACAAAAATTTTGGATGTCCAGAGGTGGTCAGAACGTAAGATATGCGCGTAAATGTAAACTTACGCCGTTTTTTACACTTTTAGTCCCTGTAAGATCAAATAAGCATATTTTTGCACACCGAACCACTCAAAGCTTATTTATAAGCTATGTTTAGGTTATTTATGGTATGTTTAGCTTATGATCATATTCTGGAATGTTCATTACTATACAAATCGGTATAGTTTCGCAGTTTGACACAAATAGTCCCTGTAAGGAAATAAACTTGTTTTTGCCATACCAAACCCTTTAAAACTTATTTCTAAGTTATGTAAAGGTTATTTAAGGTATGTTAAGCTTGTGTCACTATTCCGGAATGTTTTTTGCGTTAAACTGATTACATTTACGCATCAGTGCACGTATAACCTTCAAGAAAGCGATTTAAAGCTCGAAATTGAACAAGAATTGATATGTGCAAATGATACACATATTTATACAAATCCCAAGTATGAAACATAATATTTTATTGGTTTGGTATTTGTCTGATGGTCGTAGTGACACAGGTGTCACATTTGATACCCAAGAATAGTTTGGTTACAAAATACGCATAAATACGCATTTTGACCGAAACTATGACTCGTCACTACGCCTAATTAACGTGGTAATCAGTAGGTATAGTCACAAGGGACTATAACCATCGTGATTACACTCACGTTGCAAAGTTCAAACGAACTTCATGTTGACCAAAGACTGGTCAAAGCAGAAAGTCAAACACTGTTTGACTTTCGCGCTTGAAAAGCAATAAAAGCACGAAAGAAGCTTACAAAGGGTCCAAGCTAGGGAGATCTTGATCCAAAATACTCAGGTATGAAGTTTTAGAACTTCAACGTAGAGTTTTTCAGATCAAGTGTGCAAAAAATGGAATGAGGGCTTGGGTATATATATAGTTTTCGGTAAACTGTTAGGATCATTTCTTGCAAAAGAGGCTTCGATCTTGACCCTCCAAGTGGGCACATGGTTTTGAAATACAATGGGACATGATATACCATCAAAAAGAAGCAGATGGTATCCCAAATCAGTGGTTAAAAACCATCAAAACCAGCTCAAAGTCTAGATTCAATGTTTCTGTGCTGAAGGTCTGACGCGGGCCGCGTAAGAATAAGCTTAGGCTTACGCCCCAGGCCTAGCAAACTTTGGTAGATTTACAATTTTAGCCCCTGCAGTCCTAAAACTTGGTTTTCGATGCATTTTTTACACGTTTAAGCCCCGTTAACCCCATTTCAAGGCTCTAAAATGAAGTTAAAGTATAGGGAACTTAAAATATGCCCAAAAATATCTCGGATGTCGGTTCGTTTGGTCGTACGGTTGCGTTATTTGGTTAATTAGGACGGAAGTCGTAACGAACGCAAAAACGATCCAAATTGAGCGACGAATGGAATTTTTGCTTTCCAATCACTAAAATAAGATATTTTAATGATTACAAAATTTTTGGATGCCCGGATATAATCAGAATGTAAGATATGCGCGAAAATGCAAACTTATGCACTTTTTGACGCTTTTAGTCCCTATTGATCAAATAAGTTTTTTTTACCATACCGAACCCCTCAAAGCCTATTTCTAAGATATGTAAAAGATATTTAGGGCATGTATAACTTATGATCAAGTTCCGAAATGTTCGTTACTATAAAAATTGGTATAGTTCCGCAGTTTGACACAAATAGTCCCTGCGATCGAATAGACTTGTTTTCAACACACCAAACCATCCAAAACTTATTTCTAAGTTATGTGAAGGTTATTTAAGGTATGTTAAGCCTATGTCACTATTCCAGAGTGTTTGTCGCGTTAATCTGACTGCGTTTACGCACCAGTTTGCGTATAACTTTCTAGAAAGCGATTTAAAGCTTGAAATCGGACTCGAATCAAATCGTAAAATCACCAAACACAAATACACACATAATAACTCCAAAACACATTGTTTTATTAATAATTGATATTGTTTTACATTGTACATCGATTACAGAGCACATTTGTCACACATTGTTTTAAGAATAACATCAAATTGTCGGTTCACTCCGATTTATTTTCAAAACCAAACAAACAAATAAAAGTAGCAATCTTCATAATCACTTTGTACATTATTTGTAAATAGTCTAACTAATTGAACGGGTCACGCGATACTGACCACATGCTCTTCGTGGATACGATACCCGACTTACCCTAGCTTCCTAGGTTTA
Organism: Helianthus tuberosus; assembly: GCA_030545235.1. NCBI lineage: Eukaryota > Viridiplantae > Streptophyta > Magnoliopsida > Asterales > Asteraceae > Helianthus > Helianthus tuberosus. The sequence continues at coordinate 9,123,868 of CM060397.1, forward strand.
ATTGGGTTTTTGACTGATCGGGACAACACGGTCACGTCATATAACAAACACAAAAGTTTCTGTGTTTCAAGTTTACACAAGCTAGTTAATAAGTGTCAAGTTTCAAGTTTCTAGTTCAACAAAGTCTCCAAGTTTCTCATTTCATAAGTATCAAGAGTCTCGTAAGTATCAAAAGTCAAGCATCAAGCCTCTAGTTTCAAGAATCAAGTATCTAGTATTAAGTATCAAGTTTCAAGTTTCAAGATTCAAGACTCATAGTTTTTAATAAGTATCAACCATCAAGGGTCAAGAGTCTAGATTTAAACTTTCAAGATTCTAGTACCATAGGAGTCTAGTTTTACATAGTTTCACATGGTGTAAAGTTTTAGATAGTATAGGGACTAAACTTGTCAAAAGGTGAAAGTTTAGGGACACAGTGCGTTACAGTGAATGGATCCACGTGGCCTGACCGTTGTCCTTGTTGTCTCTCTGCCATCAGTGGCTGAGTGGAGATTGTGGAGTAGATGTTGGTGCACTCTGATTGGTGCCACGTATACGTCCTTATGTACTATCCTGTCTCCTGTACGATTGTTAATCGTGGAGCACGATCTGATACAACCTGTTGGACAGTCATTGGCCCACTGCCCTGCCACTCGTACCTTTAATACTTGTCGTTGGATGACCTGCGCTTTTGTCCTCAACGCGACGTATGGGTGACCCCCATATAGTCCGCACAAGGTCTAGGAAGAGAGGGTGCTCATCCAGGATGCCAAGTGTAGAATCTGAGCTTTAACCTTAATTGAACCTCGCGCAGTGACCTAGGTTTTACCCGTTTAGTCGGCGCAGGGTTTGTAGGTTCGTCAGATTGGTGTAATAGGAGTATGGTCTCGCGCGCGACCTGATTGGTCTACGCGGCTTTTTGGGACCATACCCCTTCAAAGGTCTAAACATGAAAACCGAACAACCCGTAAGCGAATAAACCATGCTTGAACAACTCGAACTTTATATGGGTCAGTTCTCGGGTCACTTTTTCCTAACAAAAACTCAAATAACCCGACCTGAAAAACCCGAAACTCGAGAAAACCCCGAAGAACACCTCTACTGGTACCAAACCGGTTCCGTACCGGACCACTTCCGAAAAAGTCCAAAATTGGTACTGAATCGGTACCAAAAATGTACCCGGTTCGCTAAATTCGGTACCGGTACCGGTTCATTACCCACTCAATTCTGGACTTGACATATCATCCACGCCTCTTCGATTTTCAATCGTGGGTAGTTGTCGCAATGATATTTTAAGACATTGCGTAATTAGGATTCAGGACTCCTTGATTAGTTCATTAGCGTCAACTTAAGAGTTTTTTCTACACGTATTACAATTAGATGTTCAAACCCAGCAACTTCAAAAGGGGTTTCCCGGTGTTAAAACATCCATGAAATATTTAAATATTTGGAAAATATATAGGTAAGCAAATAATGCGCATACACAGGGGATGTAAACTTTGAACCTTTATTAAATTTGTAAACCACTTATTCTTTGATTTGAAATAAAGTATATAAGAAAAATACAGTTTAGTATTTAAATAGGACTTATGGATGCTGTTACTAAACTTCATTTTGTCAAAACTGTGTATAATAGTTTGCAAAATAGTTACAGTGCTACAAACTTCTTAATTACATTAGTTGTGGATTGAGCTAAGTGAACAAGTACCAGAAACCCAAAAATAGTATAACCCATTCAATTTGAAAACAACCAGCATGTTTAACTTAAAAAATCAAATCTAATCCCCTTATGCTTATAGTTACTCAACTGTACAAATGATCACTTTATCAAAATTGTGTGTGTATATATATATATATATATATATGCTTTTTATCTTATTCCGAGAAATAATAAGACATCAATTCTTAGTTAAATTTTGTATACAAGTTTAGTTCAAGAATTACTCAATTATACAAATGATCACTTTTGTTCGTCCAAAGTCGCATGTCAAGTTGCAACTTTAGGCTATGTGATATCAATTTCATAAGCGCATCACATATTTCAGTCTCTTTTATAAGTTGCAATAAACAGAACATATTCGGATCGAATTCTACTATAGTTCTTTTTATATACTCTTTAAAGTAAATGTAGGTGGAAGACTATTAAAGCAACAAGCAAGGACTACAACTTTAAATATCTTATAAAAATTATGTAAAAGACTATTACCCTTTTCAAAGTTGTAGTATAAATCCTAATGTAACTTACTACCTCTATATGTCTATAACATCGTTACTCTTATTTAAGTTGTCTGAATATCCATGCAACCAATTATCACCTAATGTACATGCGCCGCAACGCGTGCGGGCACAATTCCTAGCTATCTCTTAAAAGAGAAAGTCGATACATATGTGTATGATTTTGTTTAATGGACATTTTAAGGATCATATTAAAGTCATATTCAAAATGTTCTCGCTAGAACGAAAGCATGCCGTGAAACCTATTATACAAGGATATCTCCTAATTCTAAAATTACGCCACCAGGCTATTCAATCAGTTCAGTCAATTGTTAGGGGAACTAGGGGGAGTAGAAGGCATATCAGGTGTGGTCCATCCGAATGCCCGCTGTGCGTGGGGAGAGTGTAGAGACTGCTGAACACTTTTTTATGTCGTGCATTGTCGCAACGGTAATATAGCAAAAGGTTAGCTCATGGTTTTGTATACCCCCTTTATTTACCTTCTTTTTCAGGATCTCTCACTGTCACACAAGAGTTCTGCTCTAAATGGTCAAAAGAGTAGACTGGCACAATCTATTATTTTGTTCGGGTGTTGGGCGATTTGGAGATCGAGAAATGACCGTGTGTTTTCGTATAAACAAGTAAATGTGGATGGCATCTTTGGAGAGATTCAATCGATATCTTTCCTATGGATAAAAACCTGAGCGAAAAGGAGGAGCTGAATTGGAACAACTGCCGAAGCTTTAGCATACCATGTGACTAATTTTGTTGTCGAGAAGTCTCTGTTTGTTTTTATTGTTTTGGGGGCATGTATGTGCAACAGTTTTGGATGTTCTATGCGTAGCAACTTGCTAGACCTGATGTACACTTTTGGGTTTGGTTAAATGAAATATTTCCCCGCCATTAAAAAAAGGTGTTTTGCTTTTTCAATATGTAATTGTATGACTTCTCCGCAAAGGAATTATACCTGAATTTAATTGGACTAACTACAAAGGCATTAACTTTTATAGTATTAATAAAAGAACAAGATAGACTTAAAAGAATATAAGAAAAGTACATAAACTGTGGTTTGTAATACAACGCAATTGACTTTGCTTCATGAAACCTAATGAACACATAATACTTCAGCTGATCCAATCGATGTTTGTAATGTGCCCGCGCCGCAACGCGCGCGACTCTATTTGCTAGTTAGAACTAAAAGAGGGTTGACGTCGAGCCCATGGAAAAGAATATCATGCATTGGATTTCTCATAAGGAGCTGGCTTTGGCCTGTGCGTGGGTTGACAACTCGGTGGACCCAACTATGATTAGTTATTTATAATGTTTATTTATTTATTTTAGTTGTCTAACAATGTTTATTTATTTATTTTCGTTCATAATAATGTTTATTTATTTTTTAACAGGAAATAGTCAAAAAGGAGCCGACTTTTGGAAATGTGTTCTTGAAGTATTACACAATCTAATGGGACGGGAACCATACCGGAATGCAGATTTCATTTCTGGTAAATGGAGAGAAATGCCGAAAAAATACACCGTGTTTATCACCATCTACAACGACCTCTCCAACAACAAATCTAGAGTTAACGGATCTAGTAATATGGATTTGCTAATTGAGACGCACAAAATCTACAACGCGAATATCAGAAAGCTGATAACTCTTGAAGAAAAAACCGATGCTCTTGATCTTGCGATTCTTGGGTTTAGCACCGAAGGTGTGTTTGATACCGTCAAACTTATATGTTAAATTGTATGTTTAAGGAAGTGATAGAAAATTTTACAGAATAGTGATTTTTTGTTAAATCATTACACACGGTTGTATCAGTGCGGTGATATCCTGGTTAAGACCTCTAATCTGAATTGGTTAGACATTTGCCTCTGGACGGTTAAGTATTATACTGGCTCTTAATGGTTTAGACATCTTACTGGTTCAGCACTTAATGGTTCAGACCTCTTAGTGATTCATCACTTAATCATTCAAAAGTTGCCAAACAACCCCTAAGCTACAATTACTAAACTAAATAACCGTTATCGGAGATTTGCAAACACTATTATCAATAGCCATCATTGGAGAAGAATAAAAAGGGGTTACCCTCATGGACAAAGAAACGAGGAGGGTAATTTATATGTCCTTTCAATAAATGGGTAAAATGATCAATTACTTTACTATATATTAATAAACCAATTGAAATAAATAGTGATTTTTGTTATAAATATATTTATGATATGACTATCCACATGCCTAACTCCTATTGGCATTTAAGTTGTATTGAATGATAGCCCTATAAATAGTGGCTTTTGTATTTCATACATACATGAATAAGAATGAGTTCTTCTATTCTCTTTCTCTCTTACTTTCTATAATCCTTGTTCTATATGTTTATAGTTATACGTTGGTTGCTAGTATGTCGTTGTTTCACAACACGTTATCAGCACGAATTGCATTTGTAGACAAATCATTTATCATGTGTTAAGGAAGAAGATAAGGAGAAATTAACAACCGCTTGAAGCCACCAACAACCGATTGAGTGCATAAACTATTTTGCAATTAAGGTACCTTCCGAACCATCCCTTGATCTTATATGCAATACACACATCGCACACAAGTATTTTATTTAGAAGTATTTGAATACACCTAATTATATATCTGATATGTTTACAGATAGTGACCATTGAAATAGAAAAAAATAAAATTAAGATGACCTTAAAACAATTTTTTGGTTGAAATCTTTTGAGTCACTCGGTTCGAATAAACCTCCTTTGTCAAATGAAAAATATCATGAATAAAACCATCAAGTTGAAAATAGCTTTTGCTAACAACCGAAAACTGTTGTCGAAAATTGTTGTTGGATAAGATTATTAGACCAGATTTAATGAATGGAAGGGTCCGTTTATTATCTTATTTAAATTGAATAAATGTTTTTCATTGCCTAATTAATTATATGTTTATTATCTTATTCAAATTGAATAAATGTTTTTCATTGCCTAATTAATTATATGTAGTCAATTGTAATTAACTCAAAATGTGTTCAATCTTCAATCGTCTAGTATTTATTTGACTCTTTCTTTATTCAAATTTAAAGAGTAAATTTGTAACGGTTGAAGATCACCATATCACATTATCCTTGTGAATATTTATATTAATATACAAAAGCTTTTGTATTTTAATAATATTATTTTATTCATATAAATTAATTAATCAAGAAACCGTAATATTATTTATTGAATTCAGTTATATAGCTATAAATGCTATTTTGTTTTAGAAAAGGGGATTTCGTAACTTAAGTTTGATTGAAACAGTAAATATTTTTCAAAGTTCGTAACTGAAGCTTGATTAAAAGTTAAAAGTTAAAAGTTAAAACATTAAATAATTTTCAAAAGAATCGGATAAGGTGAATTATTTTCTTTAGTTTTTGAAAATTAACTTTTATCATAGAAAACAAAACAAAGTTTGGGTCTCAGACCCCTATCCAACAGATATTTAAATGAGGTAACTAATATTTTAAAAGCTCATTAGTTAAATATTTTTAATCAAGTATTTAATCATTCATCAGGTTGTTAGACCTGGCAATTAGTAAACATTTACATGATGCTATACATTATATGATGCTATGATTATTTATTTTATGTAGACTGTAGTTACTAGAAAATGAACTAGTTAGTGGTATCCATTATCTCAGATATCGTATTATTGATTTTCATAAATTGAGTGGTATATGTTAACAGAATGGAAAATTATTCCAAATTATGGGTACCATGGATGAAAGCATTAAATTTAATTCAAAGTAGTTGGCGGACTTCCATTAGCCTTGTTTTGGTTAACCACGTTTTTAACTTTCACTATGTATGTGATATATATGATGTTAATATATATATGCATAAACCAATTGTATTCTTAAGAAATTAAAGAAGGCTTTAAACGATATTAATATATATGATGTTGGTTAATGCTTAAAATTTAAAATCATTAAATATCATTTTTTCCCATCATGTTGGTTAATGCTTATAAATTAAAATCATTAAATATCATTTTCCCATCATGCATTTAATTCATTCTTTATTAATTTTAATTCATTCTTATTAATATCTTTTAACGTTTGAAATTTGATTAATTTTTATTACGTTAAATGATCTTTAATATCCATTTAATTACAATCTTAAATGATATGGAGTTATGAACATGGATAGTCACAATATTCATAACATTAAATGATAAAGAGTTATGCATGATAAGGAATTAGGTGATTTACAATTTAATTTAAGAGATGATGATTTTAAAATTGCAATACGAAATTATAGACATATTATATATCTTACTTATTGGCTTTATAGTTTATACTGTTTAGATAATATGTTATGTATGCATTGATCGTATTTTATAATAACGTTTGATGGAGATGAATTTGTAGTATACAATAGTTGACAGATTATTATACTATGAAAAAGTCTGTTTAGTATTTAATATGTTCATGTACATTCACTTCTGACGTGTAATACTTGTATTTGGCATATAAATTTTAATGTGATTGTTCGTAACAATTTAACTAGAAATACAATATGATAAGTGCATGTTTATAGTGTTCTTATTTGATATATAAGAATAACAAATTTGGTGTTTTATATGACATTACATGACATGTTATATAGTCATGCATTGTATAATCTAATCTATATATTATGTTCCATATGTTATAAATTTGGAAGGGGACATTAAAGTGACACGGGTTGTGGTATATGATCACAAGCTATAAAACCGACTGAATTGTGGTCACGGTTTATATAAAAAGACATCTGGAGTGTCTAACTTCTCAAAGATTATTACGAGTTATCGAAGCTTGTAAGATTTTAAACTGATAAGGATAAATGTCTCGGTTATATAACTACATCTCGATTTATATCATGTGATGAGAAAAATATATATCATAATCCGTTGAGCAAAAAAATTTCCATCGTCAAATATCATATAAGCTATTTGATGGAGAGTGTGAAACCTGGAGGTTAAAGTATTTAAATTATGTGTTTTAGTGCATCTTAGGTGGTTATATATTTCGAATGTGATAACTATGAGTTCTTGTGGTTTACAGGTTAACCGTCTAAATCGATAAAGTTAGAGGACTTGGCGATGAAGCGGAACAAGCAAGGAGGATTATCAAGAGATATCACAATATTCGGGACTTGATTTGGGCCAAGAGTTAGCATGGAAGCATAAGAAACACGATCCAATGAAGTTGAGAGGCATTAATGTCATTAATCGAAAGTTGATATGTATGTGAGATAAAGGTTTCATGCATGAAGAGGTCGTAGGCTACGGCTTGGAGTCGTACCCTACGGTAGCGAGGTTCTGTTTCTGTCAGATTGTAAGAAACGTAGCTTACGGTTTAAAAACGTAAGTTATGTTGTATGTAAGGTAGCGCATGGTGGACTTTTCTTTTGACGGCAGATGCAATACATAAAAGGGAATGGGACCTTTTGATTGGACCATGATATAAAAATCATCATCACAGCCGTACAAAAGAAAGGATGGGCGGAAATTTATAAAGGATATGAACATCGTCACTTTTTGGCGGCAAGGAGGGAAGCGAAACATCAGTTATCATTGTCACATTGAAACAAAGGATTGAGCAGCCAATTCACGTGAAGGACAATATATCCATTCAACAAAACATCATAATAAGTGTTTGACGGCAGTTGGACTTGGGAGGTACACGTGAGTATTGGGGCATAGTCAACAACATCAACAATTCTAAGTGCACATTTGGAACACTTGGGCCGCACATGGGCTTGGAGACATGGGCTGACATCATCATGATCGATCCATCATATTATCAGCCAGCATCATGTGAACAAAGGGAAAAAGGGCCTTGACTTCTTTGGCATTGGGATTGAATTTAATAATTGAAGATCCACCCACAAAGAAGGGTAATATATACCCACGCATACAATCACGAGAGAGGATCATCTTGACGGCAGCGGATGAACCCACCATCATGAGCGGCTAGTCCTTTTGTTGGATCGTCCGGTGACCCTAAACAGTCAGTATGAGTAGTTCATCATCAAGTACAAAGGCGGAATCAATGTAAACGATGTCAACACAGCTTGTTCCTTTCTAATTATCCTTTTATTGATCAATCCTGAGCTTTTTACACGTTCAAATGACAAACGGACAACACCTCGACTCAGAGCATATGACCAGATTCCGCTTCAAATGAACACAGACATCACCTATTTATAATGATCTGATTTCGCTTGAATGTGTCACATTCCATTTCAAGCGAAATAACATGGGTTGATTTCGCTTGAACTGGTTTGAGTCACTTTCAAGCGAAATCACTCATTAATACATAAACAATCCCTAATTTCAACCCTGTTGTGCACTCGTTTATCCAATCTAGACATAAGACTCGATTAAGACGAAGTTAACAGACACTAGATGCACCAACAGACTCCCCCTTGGATGTTGACGAAGTCTTCGGCGTCGAGTCTTTAGTCTTTGTCTTTCTATCCAAATTGTCTAACAATGCAAGACTTTATACCAGACGAAGTTGACAGACAAACAGCACTAATAGACTCCCCCTTGGATGTCGACGAAGTTTGTAGTGTCGAGTCTTCATAGTCTTCAGTCTTCATCAGTCTTTGCGTTAACACTGTAAAGCTCCCTTAAACTCTATCAGCTTCTTTCTTCAAACTTCAATTTGTTTGTTGATCCAGAATATAAACTCCCCCTTTCGATAAGCTGAAATTTATTTTCTGGTTCAAACTTTATACAATCTTTGCCATGAAGTTCTTTCTTTGATTATTAACTCCCCCTTAAGCTGATCTATCTCAACTGACCTACACATCTTCTACTTCAACGTAAGTTTCACAAATTTATGAAAGTTAAAATAAAACTTACTGGTAGAAATCATTTATTCATCAAACTGTTATAGTTACATCAAGTTCAAATGAATGACCTTGATTAACTAAACATATGATCTTTCAAAAACATTTGTATATAACATTCAAAGTTTTTCAATCAAACTTTCCCAACCCAATTTAGTTCATCATGTTTAGCACTCGGAATTTTGAAAATCCGCTTTCCAACATCAGTTGTCGAAAATCTTTTTGTATTTTTCAAAATTTAAAACTAAACACAATATTTTTGATTATTTGATTTTCATGGAAATGCAGTAAAGAAATATATACAAACAATATTTTTGTGAGTTTGTGTAAGAGGATCATATCAGTTTATGAGACAAATCACTAGCACCGTTAATCTTTAATCATTTTAAGTTCTAAACGATTCACATAGATTGACGATATACTTGTCCTCTTAAACTTAATCTAAAAACTTTCGAAATGCTTACCGATACGTTAAGGTATATTAATTTTGCACTAAGTTCTTATGGACCCCACGATCTCAGCATATCCCCTCATCATGCAATACACTAACTCAAGTAATGCCTTTAAACTTTCATCAACTGTGATATGTGCAAAAAACAAAGCAGAATGTTTAAACATTAACAATCAGGTCGATCTTTCGATACGCAGAGAAAGTCCAATGTTTAAACAAAATAAGAAAATAAAACAGGTTGAAATTGTTTAGGCTTTAACCACCAGTTCGATACTCCCGTATACGCAGAGGTGATCCAAAGCTTAAACGAAACACCAAGAAAAAAATAAAGCAGAACGTTTAGGCACTAACATCCAGTTCGATACTCACGTATACGCAGAGGATGTCCAATGCTTAAACAAAATAAAGAAATAAAACAAGTTTAAATCTTTGCAAAATGAAATGCACAATCACAGTGATTTTTTCAGCAAGTTGTGAAAGTTCACAAACTTAACCGGTTTTTATGCTCTTTTAGCATTCAGCGATTACTGAGTAGGTACACAATCACGAAGGACAAAACTAAGTACTATGCTTTCAACCATGTTTCCCACTAGAACTAGGCTTTTTCATTTAAGTTTGTATCGTTATCGCAAATCTACTAGTCTAGCTGAGCCTATCGTCACATCCTTAGTGAAACCGTTTATCACATTTGACATTTCATTTCTTTAGCATGCTGTGATAGTCCACTGATTTACTATCATTTCCTCTTATTCTCAACAAAACTCATTTTTGCTTTTTCAATGTTTTTGGCATTTTCAAATTTTCTAATTTTTTTTTTTTAATTTTTCTCCCCCTAAAATCAAAATATGTTTCAATTTTGATTTTCAAAGGAAATTTTGAAAACAAACTGTACAAGAAAAATGACAAACTGATATCAAATCGCTTTAATTCACCATTCTCTTGGCATAAACAATCAGAACTCCCCCTGACAACAAACTATTTTCCCATTATGATTTCAAAACACTTAAGTTTGTTTTAATCAAAAATGGTTTTTCCGGAAAATTAGTTTTGTTTGTCTTTTCACAAACTTGGGGTTCTTTTCATCACATTGTTCTCCTTTAACCACTTGTCGGAAAAAATAAATCAAATACAACTTAATGTCCTTGATTAATCTTTTGTAATTCGAAATATCACAGTTACCAACCTGTGAATTTCTCAAGAAATATGCCGATACCTGCTCCACACTTACCAACCTGGAAGCTCCAGCAAGTCAGGTGTTTACTTGAACAAATTCACCCAAGCCTGACCAGCCTTGGGTGATTTTGACAATACAGATTCATCACTTTTTACCTCAATTTGTGGCTCTTCTGACTTTTTTGAGTCAGATTCATTGCCAGATCGTGGCTCCTCTAACTTTGACGAGTCAGAATCATTGCCAGAACATGGCTCTTTTGACTTTGACAAGTCAAATTCATTGTCAGAAGATGGCTCTTTTGTTTTCTCAGAAACAAATTCATCGCCATTCTGTAGTGGAACCCAATCCTTACAATGTTTAACCTTTCCAAACTTGTCAACCTGTGACATGCATGATTTTTCACAATCTTTGTTATATTTGAAAACTTTGATAAAGGCTTTATCTGAAAAATTAACTTTCTTTGATTGTTCATCAGTTTGATTAGTTAATTTTTCTTTCTTTATCAACCCTTTTGTCCTCAGATTTATATCTGATGAGTTCGTTTTGCTTGACTTTACAGTCGAGCGGAGCAATTTATCAGAACTCTTATTGGACACACCCAGTGTACCCGAGGACAAAATCTTTTCCAAATACTCTCTAACTTTCTTTCTCTTCTTCCTCAGTCGGTCTTTCTGCCCCTGTGATAGCTTCACTTTTTCCTTTTTCTTTTTCTAGTCTTTTGGGCTTTTCTTCAATTTTGACTGATTTCTTCACCATTTTCTAAGATTCAGCCCTCGATTTTTCCTTTGATCTCATTGGGCAATCTCTTGCTATGTGACCTATGATATTGCACTCATAGCATCTTCTTGTCTCAAAACTCTGGTTCTGGCAGTTAACAGCAATGTGTCCTTGAAAACCACAGGTGTAACACACTCTGTTATCATACCATACACCATTTTCATACCACACACTTAGATCATAGCATTGATTTGCCTTGTGGTAACCATGTCTCCTCTTGTATCATTGATTTGGCATTTGAGCACTGTGGTCAAACCTGCACCACTTATTACCAACTTTTTGTGAGTTTTGATTTTTAAATTTTTGTGGTTTTTCATAATGATTGGATGATTGAACTGATGAGCTTTTATTTTTGTTTTGAACATTTTCTGAAATTTTAACTTTTTGTTTTTGTTCTACATTCTTCTTAACAGGTATTTGCTTTGAGCATTCACCTATTTCAGTAGAATGTAAAACAGTATTTTTAAATTTTTCTTTTAATTCCAAAAATATTTTTCTTTTCTCATTTTTCTCATTTTCATCATCAGTTTTATCATCACAATCTTCAATTTTGACTTTGTCAAAATTTGTGATATTGTCACTTATTGGAACTGCATTGATCGGTTTTGGACATGCAAGATCTGGTATTGATGACGAAGTCTCAAAGCCGTTCAATTTATTTTCTAACTTTTCAATTTTATTTTTTGCACATTCAACTTCTTTTTCAAGTTGAATAATTTTCTCAAGATGAGAATTTATTTCCTTTTGTTTTTCAATATTATTTTTACCAAAAATCGATTTTTCATTTTCTAAAATTTTTATTTGATTTTCAAAATCTTTTTCAAATTTTAATTTTTCATTTTCAAAAACTGGTATTTTATTTTGAAAATCTTTTTCATTTTCTTTTAATTTTTTGTTTTCCAATGTCAAACTCTCCACATCCTTCAAGAGTTTGACATTGTCCGCTTCAAATTTTTCACATTTTGAGCACACCACTTCACATTTTGAAGTTTTGTTTTTCTTTGATTCTTCTTTCTCTTTTTCTTTTTCTTTCTCTTCTCCACCTCCCCACCATTCTCTCTGTTGGGCTTCTTCTTCTTCAGCAAATTCCTCAATGAAAGCTTCAATACTAAGAGTTTTCGCATTAATAGCAATGTTTCCTTGAGGATCACGGTAACATTCTCTATCAGCATCCTATCTCTTTGCTCTCTTGGCTTCACTGAACACTCTAGATAATCTCATCATCTTGAATTCTACTCTCTGCTTTCTGCTTTGGTATTTTTGTTCTTCAGTTCTGGTGTCTTTGAAAGGAACTTCCTTTTCGTCAAGCATCTTGACTAAACTTTCAAGAATCTGATTTAATGTGAAATAACAAAAAATCTCAAACGAAATTACAACCTTCAAACGAAATCAACTCTTCAAACGAGATTAACCTGCACACAAAGTTCAAACTGAATTAACTTTCAAGCAAAATCAGCTTTTCAGGCTGAATAGCTTTTCAAGCGGAATAGCTAATTAAGTTTGAAACTTTCAAGCGAAATCTGATTTCAGGCGAAATCAGACTATAACTTTCAAGCGGAATAAGATTTGAAGCGAAATCACTTATTTCGCTTGAAATCAACAGAAGTTTCAAGCGGAATTAACAAAAGAAGCTAATTTCGCTTGAAATGAAACGTGTAAGTTCAAACGGAATTAGGATGATGTCATATTGTCCGAACTGATTTTCAAGCGGAATTAGCAAGTTTTATCAGTTTTAAGTCGAATTAAGGTGTCCGTTCAATCTTGTTCAAATCAGAAAAGAATGAGTAGAAGTGATAGAATCAAGCTGAATTGGTATGAACTCCTCGTCCTGAGCTCTGATACCACTTGTTGGATCGTCACATTCCATTTCAAGCGAAATAACATGGGTTGATTTCGCTTGAACTGGTTTGAGTCACTTTCAAGCGAAATCACTCATTAATACATAAACAATCCCTAATTTCAACCCTGTTGTGCACTCGTTTATCCAATCTAGACATAAGACTCGATTAAGACGAAGTTAACAGACACTAGATGCACCAACAGACTCCCCCTTGGATGTTGACGAAGTCTTCGGCGTCGACTCTTTAGTCTTTGTCTTTCTATCCAAATTGTCTAACAATGCAAGACTTGATACCAGACGAAGTTGACAGACAAACAGCACTAACACCTTTTTTATGGTTTCCTCCGGATGGAGGGTTTTTGTAAGTTAATGAATATTATGTGTTTGATACAATCGTTTTAACCTGGTGATCTAAGCATTCGATGCTTTTCACCATGGATTTGATTTATTGGTTGTAAATAGTTACGTTTATTTAAACCTTAATTTCTAAGCATTCAGTTCCCGAGAGTTCTAGTAATTGGGATATATTTGACATGGGGTTAGGGTTTGTAAATTGTAATTGATAATCATTCGATAACCTCCCGTTATGTATTTACCGGAGTACTTAGTCGTTGGTTATCACAATTAATCAATCAAAATTAACACCTATGTCTATGTAGGTAACGATTAAACACATAGTTGAAGCTAATTGCAAAACCTGAAATCTAGAGGAACCATCTTTTCTCTTATTGATTTAAATCACACTTTTTACTCGTTATTTTAGTTCTTTCACATAATTAAACAACCTGATTTCTCAATTCAGTAATAGTTAATCAATACTTAGCATAATAACACTTTCCACAATCCTCCCTTGGTTCGATACCCTGCTTATTCTATACTAATAGTTTAAATAGGTTTTTGCATGTCACTAACGACAGACATCACTATTGAAGTACCAAGATTGTTAAGGAATATATATAAAGTTTGAAACGACAAGCATGAAAGTTATGTGGTTCTAATCCATTCCCTGATGTGAATGTGATGATATAATGATCAATTCAAAGGTTATGATCATATACATAACTAAGAAAATTGTAATGATGCCACCATGAATGTTGTATGGGTATAATTTATTCCTTAAATAGAATGTGATGATATAATAATTGGTGTAAAGTTTGTGATGATGGTAATTGAGGAAATTGTTATGATGATCATGTAATAAGATCAACCATGTTAATAGTGCAATGACTATATAATGATCGTTATAAAGGTCATGATCATGGTAACTGAGGAAATTGTAATAATCCTCATGTTGACAACCATTTTAATATTGAAATCGACCACAAAAATTGGCACACTTAAGGAGTGATTATACGAACATAAAACATGGGAAACATGTTATACCATGAATATTGAAATAATATTACATTATTCTCTCATACTTCCTATCGTGTATTGAACAAACACGATTGCAACTAAAACATATACGATTATAAACTAGAAGTTTATGGATCGTGATTATTTAATTCAATGGCATGACCGGTTAGACCACACCGAGTCATTAATGATGATGTGAAAAGTATTGAAGAAACAAAAGATTCGTCTTGATAATTATACATGTCATGTTTGCTCTCAAGTGAAGTTAAGTATTGATCAACAAAAGTATGGTATGAATCCCTAAATATTATGGAAATGATAATGGAAATAAATATACAAACATGATACCATTTAGTGTTTTAAAATCGATGCATCGTCTAAATGGTTACCAAATCCACAACCTGAAGCTTGTGTGATTGTGGCTTAGCTAATATGATAGCAAGCATATTAATCCAGATTAGTATATTTATTTGTTAATAGTGAATTTGATTCCCAAGTTATTAACGATCATTAGAATAAGTGTTATTGTTGAGATGATCACTAAACGTCTACTATTGGTTACAAAGCCAATGATCATGAGAGGAGCAAAAGTTTATTTAGGTAAATATAATTTTATATATAGTATCATCAATTCACATCAAGCCAATAAGTTATAGTTCTCCCCATACAGTTGGTTTTTGGTCAGGAACCAAAGATGTCTCATCAAAGATTTTGGTTGTGCGATATATAATGAAACTCATCCACCACACCGCACAAAGATGGGACTTCTAAAGAGTTTGAGAATATGTTGGGTATAAATAATCGTCTATGATTAAATACTTAAAGCCATTAGTGAGAAATTCATTTATGGCTCATTGGTTTTCACGTTAGGGAATGAATGTTCCCAACATTAGAGGGAGATAACAAGCAGTTGGAAAGTGAAAAGTAAAATGAATTATCATGTCATCTTGATCCTCAGACTATAAACTATAAACTATGAACTAGAAGTTTAAAGTATAATTCATTTACCAATATTAAAGAACAAATTACCAGACAAGTTCACTGACCTAAATAGAGTGACTAAGTAAGTCACATAATCAACTGCTTATGATCCAGTTATATTTGTGTCCCAAGAAGACAACCACATATTTTGGTAATGAGTCTATTGCACGCCTAAAGCGTGGTAGACTAGTTGATTCTAATAATAAAATTCCTCGAAAATTGGAGCAAGTAATTAAGATGGTCAAGTCGAGGTTATAGTAATAAGATCTCCTGAAGAGACAATAGACATGATGGTTCAAGAAGAATCTCATGTACCTGAAAATAAAGAGATCTCGATAAGTTGTATCATGTCTAAGATATGTATGGAATCGAAATAAAAAATCAACGTCGTTATACTTTTGTATATAATGTAGCGCTTAAAATGATTAAATGACGAGGATCAAGATTTAAGATCTGCCTATGAATGAATATTAACAAATGATTGGCCAAAATAGAAAGACGCAAATAAGGCAGAGTTTAGTTCTCTAATGAAATGGAAAGTTTCTGGACCAACAGTCCATACAACTGAAGTTGTAAAATATGTTGGATACAAGTGTCTTTTACGCAAATCATGTGAAAATCAAATTAAATGATACAAGTCAAAATTGGTGGCACAAGAATTTTCACAAAGACCTATGATTGATTATGAGGAAACGTATTCTCCAGTGGTGGATGCATTGACTTTCCAATATTTTATTAGTCTGGTAATATAGAGAGAGAGTTGATGTGCGTCTATGAATGTTATGTATTACTTGATACTAAAAGTGTACATGAAGGTCCCTAAAGGATTTGAATGATTAAAATCATGTAAGTTAAGTTCTCGAGAACAATATGGTCGTTGTATATAGATTCGTTTTTGTTTACGATTGAACTCCTGATGAGTTTTCTAAAGCAATTGAGTTCAAAGAAATATTTCAGGTATAAATGATATTTGATTATATTTTACTAACCCATCAAAACAAGTTTGGTTAGTCTTGTAGATGCAGGAATGTAACGAAACACATTCGTGGACATATGATAATTTTTGGAAGGAGGCACCTAAAGTCTCGTTAGAAGATCATACAACATTGCTAAATATAAAGGATTGCACATTAAGGGATCAAACGACAAATCATTTGCTACAAAGGCTTTATTCGACTTTCAAGGAAGATGGACACACGACACTTAAAGGATACATGTTAAAATGAGGGGAGACTTATTCAAGTTGCACTCTTTTTCCCTTGACTAAGTTTTGTCCCATTGGGTTTTTTCTTAGTAAGGTTTTTAATGAGGCAACGTACATGATTCAGAAGTATCAGGGGGAGACGATACGCGCTGCACTCTTTTTCCCTTAGCTAAGGTTTTTGTTCCACTGGGTTTTCCTTGCAAGGTTTTTAACGAGTCAGCATCACCAAGCGTATTAATAAAAAATATATTATGTTCTTATATCATGTGGATAGTCAAGGGGAGTGGTATAAATATATTTATGATATGACTATCCACATGCCTAACTCTCATTGGCATTTAAGTTGTATTGAATGATAGCCCTATAAATAGTGGCTTTTATATTTCATACATACATGATTAAGAATGAGTTCTTCTATTCTCTTTCTCTCTTACTTTCTATAATCCTTGTTCTATATGTTTATAGTTATATGTTGGTTGCTAGTATGTCGTTGTTTCACAACAATTTTAATATATTATAATAATATATTCTTTTCTTTTAACTTTAATTTAATGATTTATTTAGTATCACATGTTGGGATAAGTTTGGTGTTAACCGGTATTGAAAATAGTGGTACGATCTTGTTAGGTATCGGTATATGAAGGTAAAAACCGGCACCAGCCTGTACAGAAAACGCCAAAAGTCGGTACCGAGTTGATATTGAAAATCTTTTAGTTCGGGAAATTCGGTGCTGCTACCCAGTATCATTTGTTCATCCCTGATCACTGGTACCTTACAGACAATGGTATCGTACAACATTTTTTTGTTGATTTTCTTCAACTTTTAATAATTTTTTTTTAGTTTCAGGGGTAGGGATGAGCTCGGTGCCAACCGATACCAAATCGGTACTGGTACCGAAAATACCGGCTATAGTACTGGTGTAGAAGGTAAAAACCGGTAATGAACCGTTACCAAGAACGCCAAAAGTCGGTACCGAATTGGTACTTATGATCTTTCGGTTCGGAAAATTCGGTACCAGCACCCAGTATCTGACAATGGGTTTCATACGAACAATATCATTACTATAAAATTTTTTTGGTTGATTTTCTTTCGGTTATAGTTTAGTGTTTTTTTCTACATTTTTTTTGTTCTTCTCAGCGGTCGCGTGCATAACACGCACGGAAGTATAGACCTAGTTTCAAGTTAAAAAGCCTAACGTAAAAATTAGACATCTCTCCATCTCATAATCTAAAAGTATGATAAATGAACAACTACTTGTGACAACATGCATAATTTCTTAAAAGAAAGTATCAAAAGTGAAATTTTAATTTACCACAATCAGTGTTGAAGTAAGCGTTAGTCGGGCGGTGGGGTGGAGACTAGCAAATAATCGGGATTAATCGGCGTCTAGTCGGGATTTTTACAACCATGACCACAATACCATACATTTGTTTTTTTCTTTGGAACGACGACTTTCTTGTATTAGGCCCCGTTGCCCCACTCCGGCCAGACTATGTTGTCTTAATCGGTCTCACGCTAGCTTCAGAGTTTGGCTTTGGCATTCCCCCGGAAAAGCATACCACCGGCTGCCACTTGACAGTCGTTGTGCCACCACAAGAGCAGGACTCTCCGGCGTAACACATGATGGGACGAAAACCCTAGGTTGGCTCAAGATAGAGTCTGACACCTCTGCAAGGAAGCTAGGCTCTATCTATCATTGACTAATCCGCCAAAGTGACACAAGTCAGATTGAACTTGAGTCTCCATTGGAGAACCTAAGCCTCTCTACCACAAGGCCACAAGTGGTGGATAATACCATACGTTTGTTAACTCATATTTTTTGAAAAAAAAAATCCTTGTGTTCTTGATATATCTACTTTCATCGTACCATCTCACGACCTCCATAACAGCCACCACCACCACTATCATAACCAACATCATTCACTCACCAGCCATACCAAGCAGGGCCGGCTCTGGGCCTGGCAAACACGTGCCGACGCCCGAGGCCCAAAATTTCAAAGGGCCCGAAAAGTCTTTGTAAGCTTGTATATATTTATTAAATTATATATTTAGTATATTCATTCGTTTATTATGCAAAAAAAAATATTGGTGGTGTAGTGGCAAAAACTATCTCAAAATAATATAAAGGTCTCAAGTTCAAGTCTTTGCTCCATCACTAAATTTTTATTTTTATAATTCATTTACCCTTAACCATAACTTTGGGCCCAATTCTATTCGTTGCCCGAGGCCTAAATTTTTTCTAGATTTTTCTGGGACGGCTACCAAGCAATCAATTTATAACATGAAATTACAGCAGCACCAAAGACTCTAGCAAGGTACAAGTAGTAGTGATCCACATGGGTATGGTGGCTGGTGAGTTGATGACCATAGGCTCTATGAACACTGCAACCCAATTGGTTCCAAAAGTACAATATCCAATGCACAGAAACCAAACTCACTTTTCCACACGTTTTCATGTTTGCGCGTTGGCCCACACGTCTATAGTCCATAAGCCAAAGTATTCCAGACGTTTTCATGTTTGCGCGTTGGCCCACACGTCTATAGCCCATACGTCAAAGTATTCCACACGTCTATAGTCCATGCGTCAAAGCATTCCACACGTTTTCATGTTTGCGCGTTGGCCCACACGTGTATAGTCCATGCGTCAAAGTATGGGTGGTCACGGTTTTAATAATATTTGGATGTAACTAAGAACGTGTTTTGGACTTTTAGGCGTCACTTCTCATGTGCATAGACGCATAGTCATAGTCATAGTCATAGACAATAATACATAGTGGGTATACGCCAACTTCCACTTGTTCCAACCACATTCTTTAATCCCTTTTTTATGCATGTGTCTACGCATCTTTGCTATATTTAATCCAACCTAACATATTTTGACCCTTAAAGGAACCATACATTTATTCTATATTTGTTATACATGAGGAGGATTCAAAAACACAATTATATATAAGTCTAAAGAGAAAAATAAATAAATTAATAAATCAGTCAATATAATAGATATGAGGCTAATTTGTATTTAATTTTATTGATGTATGAATTATTTCAGTATATACGCCTTAAATTTTGGGTCAGGCTCACAATAATTAAACAAGACATAAGGAAAGGAAGGATATCATCGCACTAGGGCTGTTCACGAGCCGAACCGAACCGATTGGACCTTTGCTCGTGCTCGGTTCGTTTACAAACCGAACCGAACCGAACCGAGTGTTTTTTCAACCGAGTCAAATTCGAACGAGCGTCTTTCGATCCGAGTATTTTTCGAACGAGCGACGAGCAAATATCGAGCGTCGCGGAACAAAAAAGAAAAGTGACGTTGAGGGTGTTTACCATATTATTCAAGACATCCAACTCAAGCTCAAGAATTTAACAATAAAACATACAAATAACTTCAACAAAATACAAATTTAAACCACAAAGTTTGTTCCAACTCAAACTAATATATTAAGAACTGTCATTTCAAAGAACATGGTTAAATACACATCAGTTGTGAGCTTGCGAAAGGCCAAAAGAGACTACAACCACAAACAAGGAGAATATTACATATACATACAAAAATATTCACCAAACTCCAACTCTCCAAGGTTGGAAAGGCCAAAAGAGACTACAACCACCCTCCACGTCTAGAACTACACCTGCATGCATGAAATTTATATTAAATGACACAAACTAGACATAAGCACCCCAATTTCCCCCCAATATTTTTCAAACTTTTCATACATTGGTCGACTCATGTCATTTAAGAAAGAATCATCCGATATAAAAGCATTGCTTATCTCTTTTTTCACTTTAAAAATTTCAGTAAGAAACAAGTTTGAAGTTGGATATAATGTGCCCGAAAACAAATCAGTAGCTTTTAAGAAAACTTCAAGTAGCTTGGAAACTTTTTCGGCTCGAGTCCATTCATCAGTTGTGGGGGACCATACAAAATTGGAATCTCTTAATGCATAACCTTGAAAAGCTCGTTTGTAGTAAATAGCTGATTCAAGCATGCGATGCGTAGAGTTCCACCTTGTTTTTACATCGGTACATAAAGACCGACGAGTGTGGATGCCAAGCGTTATTGCTATTTCGCCAAATTTCAATAGACGACCTGGCGACTTTCTCAAATATTTGACACCTTCTCTAATTTTTGACAAACATGATTCAATGGTGCCTAAACCATCTTGCACTATCAAATTTAGGATGTGAGCACAACATCTAACATGAAAAAACAATCCCAGAAAATGCAATTTTTCTTTCCCTTTAAAGTTATTCATTAGAATGTTGGCTGCCCTGTCATTGTTAGATGCGTTGTCTAGAGTGATTGTACCTATTTTATCTTGAATACCCCACTTAATTAGACACTCTAGGATACCATCTGATATAACCTCACCACTATGGGGTGGTGCAAGTTCGTTGAAACCGATTATGCATTTTTGCAACTTCCAATCAGAATCAACAAAATGCGCCGTCAAACACATGTACCCAATAGTTTGGTTTGACGTCCAACAATCACTTGTAAGTGATATCATATCAACCTTTTTTAGAATTTTTTTAATCCTCTCTTTTTCTCCGTCCACCACTTTTATGCAATCACGCGTGATTGTCGATCTACTAACTTTTTGATATAGTGGATTATTATACTTCATTAGCTGATTAAACCAATGATACTCTACAAATGAAAAGGGTAACTCATGTGCTATGATCATTTTTGCAATTATTTCCCTACATTTCATTTGGCTGTAACCCCCAGTTGACTCATAACCAGTGACCTTTGTATCATCACCACCACTAGGCCCAAAATTAATAAAACCCTCTTTAATACCTTTTGATTTTTTGTAAGGCGCACAACCATCAAGGTGACGATTCCTACTTGTCGTGCTGCCTGAGCTATGTGCCACGAAGCTATGCCTACAATGGATGCACTGATACTTTTTCACCATCTTACCTTTGTACATACCTTCAATATCTTTAAAGTGTAGATGCACTTGAGAAAAATTCTTTCGCTTTCCCTTTGCACAAGCTTCTGTGGACGCTACATCGTTAGCATCTTTCAATTCATCAACCAACTCCACACTCTCTCCATCACTTAACTCAACACTATTCTCCATTACATTTGTTGCCTTATGAGAAGACATCCTACAAAGTAATAAATTAAAAAATTAGTTAAAGCTAGAAGATTTACAGGTTCAACAGTAAGTAGTAACTAATGACTCTTCAGTCAAAATAACTTTTCGAAAACATTAAACTCGATGACAAAAACCCAACCTCAGTAGACAAAATAACTCACGAATCATGCTTGAAGATGATGATTCTAAACTTAAATAGACAAAATAACTCAGAATAACAAGTAGACAAAATATATGTTGGTGAAAAAACTCAGAATATAGAGATCAAAAGCAGGAACATATGCAGCAAACATTTGAAATCATAGCGATGTCAAGTGCAGCAAGAACAGATCGATTGGTAGCCATACGAAATCGAGCAAACTAAAATCATGTAGCCATACGAAACTGAACAAACAAAAATCGATGGGCAAAATGAAAAAAATCCAGCAAAAATCGAAAGCAAGAAAAGATCGAAAGAGTATACCTTCTAACTTCAAAACAGCAGCTCGAACTTGAAGTTCTCTCAAACCCAAATCAGATGTGTATTAAAAAAGCCCTAATTCGGAACGAGAGCTCGGATTCTTCATCGATCTTGTGAAATCTTTGTTGATTCGGTGAAATCGTTTCTTGTTCTTGAATCGCTGGAGAGAGAAAGGGGTGTAGGATGTTTTGGAAAATATGAGATCTGAAGAATGAATATGACAACCCTAGATTGTTGTGGTATTTTCTTCATAAATCAACGGTGAGGATTATAATCCGTGTGAGGTATAGATTATAATCCGTGTGATGTGTTTTTAAATACTTAAAGAGTTATACCTTAGGCATTAGTGGTTGTAAAACTTTTAAATATAGTAAAGATATATATATATATATATATATATATATATATATAATATAATAATAAATTCGGTCGAAACCGAACGAGCGACGAGCGAGCGTACCTATGCTCGTGCTCGGTTCGTTTTTAAACCGAACCGAGCTGCTCGGCTCGGTTTTAACCGAGCAATGAATCGAACGAGCATATTTCCGAGCTTTTTCGAACGATCATCGAACGATCTTCGAGCGTCGAGCATTTTGGACACCCCTACATCGCACTGATACAACCGTGTATAATTGGAAAAAAAAAAAACAAGATTAGTCAACATTTCCTAGAGGATGATTAGTTTTTTTTTTTTTTTGGTTTTTAAATATCTTTCATTTTATTGCATTTTTTTGGTTTTCAAAAGTTTATTGTACTTTTTTTAGGTTATTAGATTTTATTACACTTTTTTTTTTTTTGACTAAATGCACTTTTTATATTTTTGTTTAGTTTAATTAATACTAAAAATAAAATTTAAATTAATAAGTAATGAAAAGAAATACATTAAGATGCAATGAAAAACAGTAAAACCATAATATTTTCTAATAAAAAATAAAATAAAAGTGAATGGTCTGTAAATGTATTAGGCCCTGTTTGGTAGCCTCTTAATCCATTCAGAGGCTGCCTCTTAATGAAATCATTTGTGGCCCTTATGTCCGGATGAATAAGAGGTAACCTTATGTCTGACTGATTAAGAGGTAACATCTGAATGGTAAACCATCACATGTCACATTCTTCTACATTATCTTTGTTAAACTCTTAAATGATTTCATTAAGAGGTAGCCTCTTAATGTCATTCAGATGCTACCAAACAGCCCCTTAGTCATTTTATGATGTGAGAATGAAACCAATAAAATAGTTATTTCTTAACTCTTAAGCATGTGGTAACCTTTTTTTGAATGGTTTAAATTACCCTCAATCCGTCTTCGGTAAGGCTCCATCCCTTTATCTCAAAGAAAGCAACACCTTAACTTCAATGGTTTTGTCAATTAAACTCAACTCCTCACTGATGTGGTAACCTTTTTATGTATCCGTTTATGTTCGTTTATGTTCGTGAACGTTCATTTAGTTAAATTTCGTTCGTTTAGTTAAATGAACAAACATGAACAGAGGTCGCGTTCGTTCGTTTATGTTCGTGAACGTTCGGTAACATGTTCGCTTGTGTTCGATAGTTCAGTAGTGTTTTTAGTTTTTATATTTATTTAAATATATCAAAATTCTGACAGATTAAATATCTAATAAGTGTTAGTATATTATATATTCTGTTAATGAACGATTGTTTGTGTTCGTTTGTTTCCATTTGTGCTCATGAACATTAGTTTGTGCTCATTTGTGTTCGTTAACGTTCGTTGCCAGAAATTAACAAACAAACACAAACGAACACGAACAAGTTCATTTCCTTAACAAACGAACACAAACATAAAATCTCGTTCGATAAGTATTCGTGAACGGTTCACAAACATATATATTTTTTAACAAACGAACACGAACAAGGTCTTGTTCGTGTTCGTTCGGTTCGTTTACAGCCCTGGCTTCTCCTATCGCCACCATCAAACCCTCTCAACACCAATGCCCAATATTATTTGTTGTAAATTGTAATTTGTTAGGTTTATTTAAAAGTTAACTGTTGGAGTATATTTTTAATTCCACACGTGTGTGACAACTAATATATGTAATCCCCCAAAATAATTATAAGAAAAATGTTAGTTTTGTATATTTTGACCACAATAAATATATTTTAAGTTCCTCTTGCACATTTTATCGCAAAGTTACATGCAGTACACGTCACTTTAATAGTTTAATAAAAAGTTAAAAAAGTGTATGGAGAAAAAAACTGATAACTTTATCATTAACATTAGAGTTAGATGCCATTTTAGTCTGGTTTGCGTTATTTTACCAGTTTAGTCCAAAGTTTCGAAACATTGTCATTTTAGTCCAAATAGTTTCAAGAGTTGCCAGTTTAGCCCACTGCGTTAACTCTGTGGTTTGAACCATTTTGCAAGTTTAGTCCAAAGGTTTGAAACGTTGCCATTTTAGTCCAAATAGTTTCAAGCGTTGCAACTTTAGTTCACCGGGTTAACTGCGTCCATTTTTTATGTTAGCTAGAAGGGTAATTCGATCATTTTATATGGTCGAATTACCCTTCTAGTTAACCGAATTACATTTAAAATGATCGGAATGCCCTTCTAGTTACCAAAATAAAAGGATGGATTTAACCTAAGGGACTAAAATGGCAACGTTTCAAATATTTGGACTAAATTGACAAAATAACACAAACCAAAGGGACTAAAATAACATTTAACTCTTAGCATTATTTGAAAGTCCCAAGAAATTTACTTTACACGCTGAGAAAGTGAATAAGTGAAAAAAAAAAAAAACTGATGACTTTATAGCTTTATTTGAAAGTACCAAGAAATTTACTCTACATAATTTCTACTAGTTGATATGTATATATAATTATATATTATATGTATGATGCATCCCAACAACTCCAAACCACCTCTCTCTCTCTCTCTCTCTCTCTCTTTGACAGTTTGACCTAATACTAATTTCAAACAAATTCCACCACATACCAATGGCATCTTCATCCTCCTCTTCTCAGTCGATTCCGGCATGGAGTTATGATGTATTTCTGAGTTTTAGAGGCGAAGACACTCGCAACGGCTTTGTGGGTCATCTCTATGCGGCTCTTGCACAACAAGGAATCCAGACGTACAAGGATGACCAAACACTTCCTCGTGGTGAGTCAATCCGTCCAGCACTCTTGAAGGCTATCGAAGAATCACGGATCGCCGTTGTTGTATTCTCTGAAAACTATGCTGATTCATCTTGGTGCTTGGACGAGCTTGCACATATTATAGAGTGTGAGGACACAAGAGGGCAAATCGTGATTCCCATATTTTATTACGTAGAACCCTCGGATGTGAGAAAACTTAAGAGGAAATATGAAGAAGCATTTTCCAAACATGAGACAGAAAAGAAGGAAAACATTGAATCATGGAGAAAAGCGCTGGAAAAGGCTGGTAGCATTTCTGGATGGACCATCAATGACACTATAAACTGGTAATTAATTTTCTTTTTTTTTTCTCAAACATTTTTGTGCTTAAGGTATTTGCATTTGCATTTGATTGGGAGCTGTTTAACTAGTCGATATAACTGTTAAAAAGTGTTTAACTTACGGAGCCAAGTTTATAAAAAAAAAAAAAAACAATTTGCGTTTGATATGATTAAGGTCCACTATCGACGAACACAACCGCAACCACTTGATGATCCCCCTATGCCCATTGTAGTCAATTAAGATCCAATATGGTCCGTTAAGACACATATGGTCTACCATTGCCCAATCTTGTCAATTAAGGCCCAATATGCAACGGCGGGCCCAATGCTTTAGCAGCCGTAGCACAGGCTACGGCTCAAGCTCAAGTGCGTATTCGTAGTGTATTTTTTTTTCGGTTTTATACTAAGGATACCCCTAAAATTATACAAGGATATCCTTAGTCAACTCAAACTTATAGAACAAAGAAGCCCGGTTGAAATAGTGGCCCAATTGCCCAAATTATTAATAATATGATTGAAATTGTGGCCCAATTAGTTAGCTATTTGTTTTACTTTATTTATTTATTGTCATTTTTTATATTGTGTGATTGCACGGTAATTTTTTTAGGATACCCCTAAGTTAATGGGCTAGTTCCAACACTGCCGATATGCTCACTTAAGACCCAATAGGGTCCATTAAGACACATATGGTCTACCAACCATTGCCCAATGTGATCTACAAATGTGATCTATTAAGGACCACAATGGGCATTGGTAGACCATATATGTCTTAATAGAACATATTGGGCCTTAACTGACTACAGTGGACATTGGTAGATCATGTTGGCCCTTAATAGATCACATTAGGCAATGGTAGATTATATACGCCTCAATTGACCATAAGGTAGAGTTAAAAATTTGTGATGATGATACACAACATAGTTCATAAAGATTAATTTGTCTGGTCTATTTTTAGAAACAAACATAAGTTCAAAGATGGTCATTGAGAAGTGACCTTTTACTATGCTTTTCTAACACTTTTTTTATTCAAACTAACTAGAAATCCTTGTAA
This sequence comes from Helianthus tuberosus, assembly GCA_030545235.1. Classification (NCBI taxonomy): domain Eukaryota; kingdom Viridiplantae; phylum Streptophyta; class Magnoliopsida; order Asterales; family Asteraceae; genus Helianthus; species Helianthus tuberosus. Next base: position 9,150,777 of record CM060397.1, read on the forward strand.
TTTCAGTTATCTACAACCATTAATGTCTTGTTTGGCTTATGCCGGTTCAAAGGTTTCAATGTAAGATTGAAAGTATTTGAAATTCATCCACTCTATTGTTAGGTTGTCAACAGTAATATTAACCGAAGAAAACTGTGATGAATCAAATATCGTATAAACAAATGTCATTATATGTATATATGGACATGTTATTACTAATGTGTTTATACATTTTTCTGTTTAGTCGACCAACAAAAGATATCTATATTAACTAGTTAGTTATACATGTACAATAATATGGACCTTAGTTGATATACTCACACCCGTCAGTGTTTGTCTTGAGAATTAATTATAATTAAAAACATCAGACCCGTATATGCTGCGCTTTGGCCAATATGCAACATATAGATACAAGGTCAGTCTTTGTCTGTCCGTTGTACCTATATGTTGTACTTTGGCCAAAGCACAACATAGGTGTTTTGTTTTAGTTGTTGTTTGAGTGCATTTGGTTGTGTTTTTGTTTGAAAAGTTGCAGATTTTAGTTTTTTTTTAAATATATATTTAAAAAGTTATTAAAGAAATAGATCTATCAATTTTTATATTATTTTTACTCCGTTATCGATTAAGTTGACAAACTTTATGTTTTCCTTTTCAAGGAAACTTATTCTAACCTAGCCAATTCGCGAAATAAAACAAACAAATAAGAGATAAATGCCATTTTAGTCCCTGTGGTTTGGGCCATTTTGCAAGTTTGGTCCAAAAGGTATCATTTTTCGTATGTGGATCCAAAAAGGTTTCACCGTTGCCATTTTAGTCAACCGGGTTAACTTCATCCATTATTTCTGTTAACGAGAATGGCGATTCGGTCATTTTATATGTAATTATGTTAACTAGAAGAACAATTCGGTCATATAAAATGACCAAATCGCCCTTCTAGTTAACAGAAATAATGGATGAAGTTAACCCAGTTGACTAAATGGCAACGGTGAAACCTTTTTGGACCTACAGGTGAAAAATGAAACCTTTGGATTACACTGGCAAAATAGCCCAAACCACAAGGACTAAAATGGCATTTAAGTCAACAAATAATTTACTCGACTTTATTTTAATCTAATATATACAACAAAGATTGTATGGAGTTAACAACAATAACGGACTTAATTCCAGTTTTAAATTACACAAACCTGTTTAATTACAATATGTTGTGAAAGAACACAAACCCAACCACTTGATACGATCCTTCAAGCCTTACATGGATGGAATGTCCACCATCAACGGACACAACCGCAACCACTTGATGAACTACCAATGCCCATTGTAGTCAATTAAGGCCCAATATGGTCCATTAAGGCTCAATATCTATCATTGCTCAATGTAGTCAATTAAGACGGATATGCTCAATTAAGGCCTAATAGGGTTCATTAAGACACATATGGTCTACCAACCATTGCCCAATGTGATCTACCAATGTGATCTATTAAGGACCACAATGGGCATTGGTATACCATATTGGGCCTTAAGTGACTATAATAGACATTGGTAGATCATATTGGGCCTTAATAAATCACATTGGGCAATGGTAGACTATATACGCCTTAATTGACCATATGACAAAGTTAAAATTTGTGACGATGATACACGACATAGTTCATAAAGATTAATCTGTCTGGTCTATTTTTAGAAACGAACATGAGTACAAAGATGGTCATTGAGAAATGGCCTTTTACTATGCTTTTCTAGCACTTTTTTTATTCAAACTAACTAGAAATCCTTGCAATTTCGATTATCTACAACCATTAATGTCTTGTTTAGCTTATGACGGTTCAAAGGTTTCAATGTAAGATTGCAAGTATTTGAAATTCATCCACTCTATTGTTAGGTTATCAATAGTAGTATTAACCGAAGAAAACAGTGATGAATCAAATATCGTATCAACAAATGTCATTATATGTGTATATGGACATGTTATTACTAATGTGTTTATACATTTTTTCTGTTTAGTCGACCAACAAAAGATATATATTAACTAGTTAGTTATATATGAATAATAATATGGACCTTAGTTGACATACTCACACCCATCATGAATCGTTTGCCACCTATCCACTACCTTATATAACCATCACCACCAACACCACAAAACCACACGTACACGTCATGTCCCAACATCCTCCCAATTATCTATCTCTGCAAATCACCATATGTGTGGAATGCGGGCAAAGTATCTGTAATTGTTTTCTCCCCATGGATTTAACGACGCTGACTGCTTCGATTATGTCACCACAACGTTGAGCGAGTTAACAGAGAGATGCTTAGGACAACGACGAAAACATTATATCCGCCGCTGATCGATGGTCGGATCTAGAAAGAGAGAGTGTGAGATAAAGAGAAAGATATCGTTTTCTGTATTTTCTTTTTTGAACACTTTCGTGTTGATCAGTTCTGTTTAAACATAAAGGAAAACATGAATAACATACCTTTGATTGCATCAGCACTAGGCTATCAGAGAATCCAGATGGAGACGCAGCAACAGAGTTTGACATGATTGTCAGCTTGATCTGGTTCCTCCTTAGGGTGTAAAGTGATGATGGTGATGAACCGAAAGTAGGGAGGTTTCGGTTATGGAGAGAGAGGGACGAAATTGTGATGTTATGTTGTTAGGTTGTGTGTCTAACCTTTAACCTCTCTAATAATCTCCTTATATATACACCCAAGAGGAAACCCAATTAGTTAATAAGGGTAATATGGTCCATCAACAATTACCAACTAATTATTAATAGGTTATTAATATATTTTGATCTATATTATATAAATGATAATGATGGCTACTAGATTAAATATAAATAAATAAATATTTAATCTTACATTCTCCCACTTAGCCGAATAATCATTTATCATGAGTATTAGATTAGTCTGATCAGAAGTTAATACTCATTTTAGCCTTAAACAAGTACTATAGCAGAGAAATACAGCAGTTGAATCATTATGCGACTCAGGACCCCCATTAGTCATACTATAGCCTTAATTTAAAACCTAACAGTTATGATCAAAATACAAACAAGCCCTTTAGCGTTTGATTTGTATTTATATTTGTCTATATGTCATTACACCGGCAGAACATATGTTAGAGACATACAAAATCAAACTGATGAGGAATATTAAAAGTTAATCATTCATAGTACGATATGCAGTTGTACATGGTCATCAATTAAAACCCGTCTTTTTTATGAGCTCTTTTAATAAGACTTATGGGTAATAGACCTTTAGTTATAGGATCCTTAAGCATATCACAAATGCATTCGATACAAAGATTTAGTTTCCTCAATTCGTTCATAAACGAATAATTAATTACGTATCGAAATTTAATGCAGCACCTCTCGAACTGTTACTTTATCACAACAAGTCTTCAATATATTAATTATATGGAGTTAATAAAGTCATGAGTCCACTGATAAATTTCCAACAACATTTAGTGACTATATTATGTCGTTATAACTTAGGTTGTTGATATCAGTCTATTATGACTCCTCCATGAGATAGGTTTTGTCTGCTGACATAAAGATATACCCGAAATTACAATTTGTCATCTTTGAATATCTCAAAGTTAGAGTAATAAACCGGTTTTTTAATTCTCACTTCTTCTTTAAAATTATAGTCTCTCGTTTCCTTTAAGGATATTGTAATACTCTATTAGATGCTTCACATTAATCTAGACATTTCTAGTGTGTTGCAATGTGAGTAATATCTAAACGAGTATAGACTTAAACTTACATAAGGCTTCTAATTAATGAAGCGTAAGAAATAATCTCATTTATCCTATTATCCTCTAAAGGAGAGCAGTATTGTTTGTTACATATGTAAGGACCAATTTAATGTTAAACTTATGGAACGGAAGTAATGTCCCATTTGGTCTATCTCAACATGTTATGATATCTATTATGTAAGAGATATCTCTGAGATCTATTATATCAAAGTTTGTGTTAACAATGCTTTGACTTATGTAACATCTACTTGTCAAAAGAATATCATCTATATAGACAAGTTTATCTTAGTTGCTCCCACTCTTCTTGAGGTAGGTACATTAATCCACTTGATTGTTGATGAAAATAATTTCGTTAAGATTTCATCACATTATGACGTTTGCATTACCCATACATGGATTTAATTGTTTATAATGTTCATCTAATGTAGCTTTAAACTATTATAAGCTACTAGAACAGTGATGATCCTCAAAGAAATCTTTTGTTAGATATGTAAGAAAGATTCTTTAATAATATATCTTTTCCTGAGTATAACCTTTGACAATCAATCATGCTTCTTTGTGTCTTAACGTTTATATCAGGATTTGGTTTAGTTATGAACACTTTTAGGTAATTCAGTCAAATCCCAAACGTTATACGAACACATAAAACAGTTTTACTAGAAAACAGTTTTATTCTATTTAGAAGATTAATTGACGCTAATGGCTTAATTAGGAGAGATAGGATCAATAAACTTTTCCAAAATCCATTTCAACTTCAGTTAGGGAGGTTATGTAATCATCAAAGTTAGTAGGTTTTTAAACCTAGATGACCTCCTGAGTTGATTATTGGGTTTGTTAGAAGTTTCAGTTTTATGGATTAGCTCTTGATTAGGTTGCTATCATTTTCAGGATTCTAAGTTTGTAAGAGTTGGTGCAGTATGGTGTACAAGAGGTGTAATCGGAGTTAAATTTGGAGTGAAATTTAATGACACTCTTCCCCCCGCCTCTTGTATTCCTTGCAAGTCATTATAAGGACTTTGACTGCTCCCACTGACCTTAGAAAACTTTAGGAACTCAGCATGCTTAGGGTCAATATTTAACGACCAAACAAATTCTAATAGAGAAAACATATTAATGACGTTAGTCATTGTAGTTTCTCTTGTTGAGGATTATGTTAGTTTAGATAAGAAATCTAAGTGTGCCCACAATTAAGCAACAATGAAACTTTTGTAAAAGTAGCTTTAGATTTTAAGGAGACAAGTTATGATAGAACAGTGTCAAGATCGAGCAGTGTCTTGTACAAGAGGTGTAAATTAAAGTAATATAAAGTTTTCACTCCCCACCTCTTGCAACTATTGCAAGTTATTATTAAGACACTTAATGCTCCCACTGATCTTTAATATCTCTAGAATGCTACAAGAGAAGTTTCAATGAGCTACGTGACGTAGGAACCCATCACATATACGTTAGACTTTATTTGATTTCTTTAATGTCCAGATATCATAAGAAACTTTAGGGACATATCTAATAGAAATCTTATTAAGTACATATATGAATAGATTTCTTATAAGACCGTGGGCCATATACGACAAAATTTAGATACAAGTAGATAGTCTTTAAATGATAAATGAATTATGTCTGAATATTCCATTTGGAATAAGTTCCACGAATGTCAATGAATGACTTATGATGGACCCATACTTATTCCTTGAGCCAAGTAATATTTAGGGCTATAACGTCATGATTTAAAATCACTTAGAATGAGATTAGATAAGAAATCATCCTCATTAACAATGTCATGATTTCTCATGAATTTTGGTTATAATGGATGAAATTTGTAAGTCTCATTTTCCTTTTGTCAAATTTTTCATTTGCATGAAGACAAAAGTTGTGAAAGTGTAAGGTATCATCTAGTTTTATCTTAATAATGTTTCAATCCAGATATTTAGAACAAATAAGATGAGAGTTTAAGATAAGTGTGACTTTATGTTGACTATGCAAACCTCACAACCTTCATAACATTGCTTAATTATGATACTATATTCTGATTAATACTCAGAATATATGTACGGTATCGAAAAACGTTGTTAGAAGACTGCTTATTATTGTTCTTATAGCCTTAACATTTAATTTTGTCACTAACTCTCATGTTAGTTTTTTGTTGACTTCTGGTAAGGAAACGTTTAAAACTAGAGTCAATTAATCATGTGTTAATAGGAATATTATAATTAGTAGACTTAAATATCTTTAATAAGTGACTATCTAATTAATTCATCCAACTGTTCTTTAGAATAATGGAAAGTCTCGTTACTTATGCCTAGTCTAATGACATAATTATGCAGTGAGATTTTCCCTTGAAGAACCTTAGAGGTGGAATTAACACTTGTAATTTGTCTATGGACCTTAGAACAATCCTCTTTTAAAGTATTAGTGGTTGTAAGGTGAATAACATCTTATTTTCCAGTTTCAAACATTTATTTCTTTGTACATATGTTGCTTATCAACACACTCATTATACTTTGGTATTTTTGAGTGTTATGGTTGATTTATAATGCATCAAATTGTACAAGTGAAAATCTTAGTATATAATGTACTGGAAAAATGTACTTATTTCCATGCGTAAGCCCTTAACTTTATGGGTCATGGTATTGTACATTATTATGTATTCACATATACCACTTAACTTTTTAGTTTAGAATTTTAAAAGAAGGCATGCATCTTAGGAGTTCTAGTGATTATTCCATATATAAGAGATTAGCCTTAGGAAAGACTTTATCTGAAATAACTTTAGTGATAGCATTATGTTAGAGAGTTCTTGATTATCATAAGAGACATCATGTTCGATTTGTCCTAATCATCATGCTCTAATTTTCTTCTTTATAATCTTTATCAGAAGAGAGCAATAGGATTATCGTGTCTTAAGAAATAATCAAGGATTTAATTTAAGAGCTAATTCTAATAGAAACTTTAAATAAAGCAAACATTTTAGGTTTAGGAATTAGAGTGGATGAGATATATGTAGAAAAAATTATAGTGAGTAAAATTATGGGTACTAAGAATAAGACAGACGAAATGATCATAAAATTAATTAAGGATCATAAATATAAGGATCATTATGTGAAGAGATTGTGATATGTCTATTACTAACATCAAAATAATAGACTTAGTAAAATTCTACTTAAACAAAGACAAATCAGCTTTGGCCAGAAGTGTAATCATTTAAGCATGTGTGCAAAGTAATCGTGACAAATCAGCTTTGGCCAGAAATGAGACAATCACTTTAGTTATGCACTTGTCAAGCATGCTAAACATAAATGAATTAAATCAGCTTTGGCCAGAATTAAGACATTTCACGTGTGTAATGCATACTCAACATATCTTTTTATAATACTTGAACAATAAATAGATGTATTAAATCAGCTTTGGCCAGAAATGATACATCAGAAGCTCATTCAAGTTAAGCTAGTTTGGTTTTGTAAAACATTATTTGATCCTTATTAATTAACTAAGTATTTACAGAACCAATTTGTTAATAGCAAACCACCTGTGAGCGCGGATCGAACTTGTGCGATCAGTAATGCCTTGTGCGATCGGTAATGCCTTGTGCGATCGATAAGGCCCAAAACTTGTGCGATGTAAATAAAGCCAAAGTCTTGTGCGATCAGTGAGGCCCAAAATTTGTGCGATCAGTGAGGCCCAAAACTTGTGCGATTAGTCAGGCCCAAGTTTTGTGCGATCAGCACTATCTTGTGCGATCCACAGGTCTTGTGCGATCCATAAGTTCTTGTGCGATTTCCCTTGTGCGATCAGATCACATCTCATGTGATCTGATCTTGTGCGAATGTCTTGTGCGATCAGATCATATCTGATCTGATCTTGTGCGGCTGAAAAGGGACTTGTGCGACAGGTTGATAATTTCGAAACCCACTGTTAATTGCTGTTTCTTGTGATAATAACTAAAACTCGAAATTTAAGGGATTTTGGGATAGTATTTCCTATTTTATTTTTGATCTAAACTTATCAAATATTTCGAAAATAATAACTGAAAATCCTTTAACAATTTTCGAAATTTTAATAGATAAAATTTAGATCAAACATTGGAAAAACATCCACTAATCCAAATTATATTCCAAAATAAGGGAATTTTCGAGTTTTCGCTTAGAACAATATGATGAACCCTAAAATATAAAAAACATAATTCTGGGTTCCGAAATCTAAGTTTTAAGACTTTCTTTAATGGATTTCGAATATTAGTTTACCCATTATAATTTCGAGTCAAATTCATTAAACATCAACTTCCGAAAACAGGGATTTCAGCAACAAAACTCGAAAACAGCCGTGATCATGAAGGCTTAAAAATTTTCGTTTTCCAGATTTTTGATCCCAGAATAATGGATACGAAAACAGAACTGGTTTATCAACACACGCTCTGATACCACATGTTGATCAGTTCTGTTTAAACATAAAGGAAAACATGAATAACATACCTTTGATTGCATCAGCACTAGGCTATCAGAGAATCCAGATGGAGACGCAGCAACAGAGTTTGACATGATTGTCAGCTTGATCTGGTTCCTCCTTAGGGTGTAAAGTGATGATGGTGATGAACCGAAAGTAGGGAGGTTTCGGTTATGGAGAGAGAGGGACGAAATTGTGATGTTATGTTGTTAGGTTGTGTGTCTAACCTTTAACCTCTCTAATAATCTCCTTATATATACACCCAAGAGTAAACCCAATTAGTTAATAAGGGTAATATGGTCCATCAACAATTACCAACTAATTATTAATAGGTTATTAATATATTTTGATCTATATTATATAAATGATAATGATGGCTACTAGATTAAATATAAATAAATAAATATTTAATCTTACATTTCGTCCTAACATAACTCTTCATCGCCCGCCCGAGTGATTTGAACATTTCGCCGGTTTTCCTAAAACCGTCATCTTCTTCCACCGAGGATGTCACCGGAGCACTGACCGATTGATATGGATGGTCGCCGCCACCCAGAATTCTGGTCGACCACTCACTATTTTTCTCGCATATCAATTTCGCTCTTTATATCTACGATCTCTCTCTAAAATGCAAATATGCAAATGTGTGTGTAGAGTGATATAAAAGAAATTGGTTTTAGGGTGTAGGGAGTGGTTAGACACTTGAAAGTGGTAAACTTCAAAATCAACCAATGATAGTGTAAACTGTTGAAAAGTGTTTAAACTATGTTGAAAAGTGTTTAAACTATGTTGAAAAGTGTTGGCAATGGTTAGACACTTCATGAATTGGTAAACTATTTAAAAAAATGAAAAAAGGTGTGATTGGTTGAGATGGCATGGACCCCACCACACACACCTTCCCTCCTTCACCGATTCGGCAACCTGTCACCGATCATCAATGAAACCGTGCGGCAAAGGGGGGTAGGTGGCGGTGTTCCCGAGCGGTAAACTCGGTTTGTCGATCCCCTTTGCCGCCCACTCCGTATCCCCTTATGATTGTGTTTGATGGTTTCAGAGCATTCACATCCATTCCATTAAATTCTGTGTGTGGAGTTTTTATAATATAAAGAGTACAAAAAGTGGTTGTGAGTGGAGGAGAAAGAAAATGTTACTGTTCATCTGTATATTTGGGGGGACACTGTTCACCCTCTATAATTTTTTAATATATTTTGAAAGTGGTTGTGAATGGAGGAGAGAGAAAATGTGATGATAAAGGTATAAAAAATATTATTTAATTGAAAAAGAGAGAGAAAATGTAGTATTTTTTTAGTGTAATTTAGGGTGAAAATATGGTGGAATGAATGTGAATGCTCTCACAAAACCATACCTGGATAATGTTTGATGGCTTTACAAAACCATCTTGTATTTTGAAAAAAAATGATTAAAACTACATTTCATAAATTTTAACAGGTGATAAATGAATGAGATTAATAAATTTTAACGGTTAAAACTACATTTCTCAAGATGCTTTTTTTTTAATAGGTGATAAATTTATTTTCTAATCGATACATAAAAAATATAGTTATGGCAAAGTTGCTTTTTATCACTTACAGAGTTGGAATTTAAAATTTATACATTATTATTATTTTTTTATATGTCATTTCAAATTAATGCATATAAGAAGTTATAGAACAAATGGCATATAAGAAGTTATAGAACAATGTAGATGGTATGTGATCATTTATATTTACTGTATTTTTCTAAATAAATTGTTATGAAAATAAAATCTCCTGTAATAAAGAACACTTATATTAACTAGAAAAAAATATTAATATAAAAGTAAATAAATAAAATTTATTTCTAGAAAAAAATGGTTTGTAATATATTCAAACCGGTTAATGATGGAGTGGGATACATATCGTTGTTTATAATTGGGTTTGAATTCTGTTTTTAAAACAGATTAATATAAATATTATATGTAGTAACGTAGAAAGTAAATTAAATTAGACGCATTAACACATGTGTCAAAAAAGTTCTCATTCTATGTCTCTCAATTTTTTTATCAAACAAATATTGAAATATTCATCACAAAATATATATAGGTATTTTTTTCTTTAACTACAAAAAATATAAACATTTTGTTAAATAATGGATGTTAATTTTTGAAAATACTGTTTTCTTAAATAGTTTTTTGAATAAAATATTATATTTTAAGAAACGTGTATGCATAAGCTACAATGTTTAGGAGAGGTTCTGCATTGTTAGTTTAGTTTTATAACTGTGTTTGAATTTTGGTAACAAGATTGATATTTCATAAAAAAAATTGTACAACTTAATTTTAACTAAATTTTTAATAGCTTTTGAAATATAGCTTTTAAAATGTTTTTTTATCAAACCAAACAGACGTCATACTAGTAAGAAAAATGAGCTTCAGCTTTAAGCTATTAAGAAAAAGCTTTTAGGAGCTTGGCATAGAGCTTTTTAGAGCTTCTAGTTTTAAGCTATTAATAAAAAGCTCCTACTCAACAAAAAGCATTGTTTGGTTAAAGAAGCTTGAAGCTTTTAGGTTAGGACCTTGAAGCTTTTGGTTAAACGCTCCTACTAGTAGCGTTTAGAAGGAGCTACAAGCTTTTAGGGAAAAAATTGACTATTTTAACCTCTAAAGATAATGAACTTTTTAATGCACAACCTTTTTAACTTTTTAGTTATGCCCATTTTTGTCATTTTATACATTTTATTAAAAGCTCCAGCTACTCTGCCAAACACCAAATATATCTAAAAAACTACAGCTACCAGCTACCAGCCACCAGCCACCAGCTACTTTTGCCAAACATACCCATAATTTTGGTTAAGCAAAACGCTTAACAAAAAATGGATTTTTGTGTTAGTTTAATTAAGAAGGGTTTAATTTGGTTTGCTTTGAAAAAGTGACATAGTTTTGGTTAGGCAAAACACTTTATTGAAAAAATGCTTTAGTGTGATGTTGTATATTGGATGTTACTAAAAACGAAAAGAATGTTTTATAAAAAGCTTAAGATTTTCACATCCCATATACTTTACAATTAAAAACATATTTGAAAATACATATTTATTTGTATATTTAAAACATATTTCATTAAATAATAATTCTGAAAATAACGAAATAATAAAAAAACTTGAGTAATTGCATTAATAATCTCTTAAATATTAAAAGAACTTTGTAATTATCAAAAACAACCCCTAAGGTATATAATGATCTAATTACCCTTACACTTAACTGCAAAAAAGTAACAAAGTTAGTGTCAGAGGCCAAAACCGTTATAAAATGCAACCTCGGGGCTGATATGTTAAAAGATTCTTTTTTAGTCTAAAATGGTTAAATTGGCTAAACCACAGGGGCCAAAACAGTAATTTACTCTATTTGATAAATAACAACGAGTTGATTTAAGTTTTGTTTTCACCATTGACAAGTCAAATGGGCAAAATTTGATAAATAACAATAAAACGGGTCAAATAAGTTGGGAGTAACCAGATTTACCAAAAAATAGTTATTATCGTAATGAGTTAGTTTTTAACAATGGTAAGCAGATTTAACGCGTTAATAGTTTATAAGACTCAAAAGGAAGTGTTTAATTTAGAGAGCCAAGTTTTTTTAAAGGAATAATGGATTTTAATAATCCTAACTATTGCCAATTGACCGGCAACGGTTCAAACTTCAAAAATTCCCATCGGAGGTCCCATCTTTTCACATATTGGTCTTCAATGGACCTTGACTAACAGAACGCTAACGTCGTTAGTCTTCGGTCGCCGGAAAAACGTTTTTGGCCGGGAAACGTTTTTCCGGCGACCGGAGACTAACGGCGTTAGGGTACTGTTAGTCAGGGTCCATTGAAGGCCAATATGTGAAAAGATGGGACCGCTATTGGGAATTTTTAAAGTTGGGACTGTTGATGGCCAACGGACAATAGTTGTGATTATTAAAATCCATTATTCCTTTTTAAAAATATAAAAAATTGCATATGATTGGGAGCTGTTTTTTATACATATAAATATTAAAAGACTGAAGCTGGTAGTAGTGGTTACTAGTATTTTCTGAATTAGCGATGTGACCCTCACCTAATTAACACTATGTTCCCGAGTCATTTAACAGGGGGAGGGGAAGGAAAATTTTCTCTCCTAATCTCTCCAATTTGGGAGGATGAATATTTGGTGATATTTTCTTTCTTTTTCCCTCCCCTCCCCCTGTTAAATGAAACTCGAGAACATGGTTTTTCATATTTTCATCTCTTTTCCCTCCCCTGTTAAATGAGACTCGGGAACAGAGTGTAAGTGAGTGGGAGCGTATTCTAAATTCTAATAATTTCTATTTATCCATCGCGCAGTCATGAAGCAAAATGCATAAAAGAAATTGTTGATGCAATTTCTAATAGGCTGCCTACACTAAGTACAAACATCAATAAAAACCTCATTGGAATAGAGACACGCTTACAAGATCTGAAATCAAAGTTGCAAATGGAGTCAGGTGGTGTACGCATTATTGGAATATGGGGAGTTGGGGGTGGTGGTAAGACTACTCTCGCATCTGCTGCTTATGCGGAAATCTCTCACCGATTTGAAGCTCACTGCCTTCTTCAAAATATCCGTGAGGAGTCAAACAAGCATGGTTTGGAAAAGCTACAAGAAAAAATTCTCAAGCTTGTTTTGAAAACAAAAGACATTGAGGCGGGGAGTGAGTTAGAAGGAAGAAGCATGATAGAAAGAAGGCTACGTAGTAAAAGGGTTTTAGTTGTTCTTGATGATGTTGTTAATGTTAAGCAACTAGAGGAGTTAGCCGGAGCGCATGATTGGATTGGTGAAGGGAGCAGGATAATAATTACAACGAGGGATGAGCATTTGCTAACTCGCCATGCAGACACGATATATGAAGTGAGTTTGCTATCACAAGACGAGGCTATGGAGCTCTTCAACAAACATGCATATCGGAAAGATAAACCTATAGAAGATTACGAGATGCTTTCAAAAGATGTAGTTTCTTATGCTAGTTGTAACACCTCGAAAATTTACGTCCTATAAGGTCTTGACACGTGTCATAATGTTTGAACGTGTGAAAGAATGTTCTTGGAGGACTAAAGTTGACAAACAGTGAAACTGTGTAAGTACAAGGGTTCAAAGTGTCAATAATGAATAAATATACTTTGCAATAACCCTACATGATGTTTATAACCTAAAACGGATAGATCATGGATCATACGAAGCGAATTGTGAAAGAAAGTGAGAGGTTACAAACTACAGGGGTTAATTGTGTCAACATGTTAAAGATATACCTCTGAGTGACCTTTTGACAAACCCGAAGCTTTGTAACGATTAATTATGCTCACTAGAATCTACCATAAAAATTTCACCAAGTTTCGTTATCGTATGAGCAAGTTGTGATAAAATTCGTGTGCAAGGGTTAGAATCGTCAACGTGGAAATTTAGGGCTTTTCGGGTGATCACAAAGTTACCCGAGGACTTGACAAAGTGGGTATAAGTCTTAAAGCCCCAAATATTAAATATCAAAGCTTCTTATACAAGATTGGACTTGAAAACGACCTTTCGAGGGACCCGGGGACCAAAATGCAATACAAGAAAACAAGTTAACCTGATCAGGGGGCCCAAGCGGCCCGCATCAGGATCAACAAAACCCAAAGCGGGCCGCCTTCGACCTGCAGATGCAGAAAACAACCTGATGCATGGACAGCTGCCTGTTCGTGCCATCTAACCGACTTTAAACATGGTTTTTCGATTCTATGGGCTGGTATATACTAGTATACATCTTATAAAAGCCATATACATTCATCTTGATCATCCTACACTCATTTGGAATCAAATAAGAAAGATCAAAGTCCTTGTTAAAAGTCTCGTGTTCAACATACAAACACATATCAACTTCTGGACATCAAAGGAGCATACGGGTCATTCACAAGACTTCCATATCATCCATTAGACGTGTGTAAGTGCTCTTGATCCTTCTCGATTCAGTTTTACATCGTTTTTGGCCTAGAAATCAAATCGTCGTAACTACGGTTTGACTTTGTGATAAATCACAATCGGTCCAGAGATTTGTCGAATCGAAAGTCATTATAAGTTGGTATTTATATGGGTATTAAACCCCTAAAAGGTCACTCTCTGATTTCAATCCTAACCATGTCGTTTGTCGAGTCAAAGGTTATCCGAAAAAGTCAACAGAAACCTTAATCGCATATTTAATGATACGGAGGGCGTGTAATCTGTTTTAACAGTCATATAACTTGAAAATAAGTATAATAACTTGTCTACACTTGTTTGATTCGACAACTTTCTATTTAGAACCGATTCGGAGCCGAAAGACGCAAAAGTTTGACTTTTGCGTTGACCTCAGTTCTGACCCGATTCTTATAGGTTTAGACATGCCTTAAGGTTCCATTAGGACCTAGTTACATGTGTGTATAAGCCTCTGCGTTTATACCACTCAAATCCCTAATCGTCCGATGTTTCCGTTAATCGCCTAAATATTGACCGTAATGCCCTTATGACCATAAAACGAGATTTTTGGAAATGTGAAAGTGCCATAATCTTATTTACTAATTATTAAGCATGTCTGGAAATTTTCACGTCAATCGGAGGTCCAGATTAGGACTTATGCTTAATGACGTAATTATAGCGATTCTTAATAAATAAATGACGTCATTAGCGTAAAGCCTATCTAAACCCAATTTTTGACACCAAACCTTTTACCAACTGATGTAATATAATATTTTGGGATTTTTGAAGATTTTTAATTATTTTTAAACTGATCATAAGCTTGGATTAGCGCCTTAATTCGGTTAATACCGAATTTACCCTTTTCGGCCATAAAATGAGTTTTACAAATCCTTTTAACGCCAATCCAATTGCTACTGATTTTAAATATTAAATAGAGTGTTTTGAGCCTGTTTAATTGATCAAAAAACTCAGAATCGTATTTTAAACCGTACGTCGCTTAAAACGGCTTTATACGCGTATTTAACGCATAGTTTGGGTTTAAAACTATTTTGACATATAAGACTTATAACCAAATTTTATAACCTGTTTAAACAAGCCATTTTACTGATGTAATCAGACCCGGTTCACAGAAACCTAATTAAACCCTTTTATAATCTTTAAAATGACCAAAATACCCCTACGGGGCATATTAAGTGATTAAACTCGTTTTGGGCATCATGGGTGATATCCCACTGATATCACAACTTATTTAAGGTGTGTTAACTTAGGAAACCTGTTTAGGACTCTTACGGATACCCGTTACGCTTCACGCGCGTTCGGTTCGGTTTATGTAACTAGTTTCCATAAATTAGCCGAAACGGGTCAAACCTTATCGGTTTTATCTCAAAATCCAGAATGTGTATCACATACCCATATTAAACAAGTCTTCAAACTTGTCGGGTCTAAATCACATTCTATCCGGTCTTCGCTTAATCGTGCGTACGAACCGTATCCTTAAAACTAACCGGTCTAAGCGTAAGCTTAACTAAAGACCCGTTAGGATTCTAATAGGTTATTATAAACCTTCGTTCCAGATTAGGAGAACCAGTAAAAGATACTTGCACTCGCTGATTTTGAACTATACTTGCTCAGGTAAATACTTTTAACTTATTTTCCCTATACGGGCTTGGGGTACGGTATATAAAATACCGCTTGGTCGGGACGTTGAATCTTTAATTGAATGAATGATAATTAAAGTATTGAGATGTCTCGTTTAATATTGTTTTGTTTGCTTAAAGCCTTTGGGAGGTTAATGACCGTGTCCCGGATATCCCTGGCATCATTTTACGAAATGGCCACGACCTTAGCACTCAGGTGTAGGCGTACACCTGTAGTGTCTCATAAATTAAGTGGTGTGTTAATTGATCTTTAACCCGGCTAGATCCGGGCTACTGAACGCATAAGGAACATGTAAATCCATACAAGTATTATATATTTAAATAATTATCCCAAGTTATAAAATATTATTTGTGCCTTGTGCCTTAAATGCATTTTCTTAAACTCTTTTCAAAATGAGTCGGTTGATTGTATTTACCAGTGTAAACTGACGTATTTTCTTAAAAAGATTGAGTGCAGGTACTACGCGAAATAGGCTGGCTTGTCTCCTAGCATCCGTATTAAGTCTCGCCAGCTTGGATGTTATAAACTGTTGAACATTTGTTTCCTTTTTATTTGGATCTACCTGTGGATTTGTATTCAACTAATTGTGATACTTAATATTACAATATCGTTTGGTTGGATTAAATCTATAATTTGCTTCCGCTGTGCATTTAAATATTGTGTTGTTTGACTATTATGTTGCCAACCACGTCACGATACTCCCCCACCGGGCCCACCGGTGACACGTGGAAATTCGGGGTGTGACAGGTTGGTATCAGAGCCAACGCTGAGTGAATTAAACACTAACTTTTTGTGTTTAATCTCAGTTACACAATTGCACATTCCTAAATCTTCGAGTCTAGACAAAGAACTTAGGAATAATCCAAATTGTTCAAATTTTTATTTTTAAATTTTGTCTTCTATTTTTCTTGTTATTACCTTGTGTATTTTAACAGGTACAATAATGCCGCCAAGATTTAGACGAGGTGGTCGAGGAAAGGAGCCAGCTAGCGCCCCTAACGACCATGAGGCAGGGCCATCATACCGACGAACTTCTTCTTCAAGGAATGACGAAACGAGGGAGCTATGGAGGACATATGAAGACGATGACAGACGATCTTTTTCGCACTCCTCAACACTTCCATATCAGGACTCTTATGGGCCTCAGTCAGAGAACGAACCCCACAACCCGCAACGTTTCTTTGGCGACCCTACTCCTGTTTTTCAGGGTCAGTTTAACCCGGCAGAATACCTGCCAGAGCAAGTGGGCTTTAACCCACTTGGACCGGAAGATCACTTTTCTGGTGATCAGGATATGGACGAGGACACAGATCCCGTCGAGGCTTCAACCGGATCCATGAACCATCCTTTCGTGATCTCAGACGGATCGTCATATCACGAAACACCATACCAGGGTCCGGATAGTCACATGGCACGGTTCGAACGGTGTGAGTGGTACAATACACCACCTTACCACCCATCACCTCACCAGCAGCCACTGCAGCAGCCTCATCAAGATTCCTCTGGGGAACACGGGTTTGTGGCAGTCACGCCACCGCCTCCACCGCCACCAGTTCATTTAGAGCCTCCAGCACCACCAAGACGTAGGAGGACTGGCGCACGGATCTCAACACGAGAAGTTGATTTTCGTATCAACACCCCTCAACACTCTAGCGGTAGCCATTACCCGCCTACTCATGAAGCCCCACAGATGGGAGGACCTTCTGTCCCAGTTTCGGAGGTGAATTCAGCACCTATAGTACCGCCATCACCGGGTTTTGGCCACCCAATCCCTGCGTATACTGCTCTGGCAACTTACAACCCATATGGACCACCAGCATACCATGGCTATAACTATGCGGATGATCCTTACAACGTGGCATCAAGCTACCATGCCCATAATAATCCCGAGGGACCATACGGACCCCCTTGGGGAATGGGATACCCAGCTCGGGGGTATCAAGCACCTGTTCAACCGCCACCACAGTACCAGCCACCAGGGGCTCCTCCCCATGAGCAGGAGGAACTCCGCCGAAGACTGGCCAAAGTGGAGCGAGACTTCCAGAAGGAACGTAGGAAGAATGAGGGATTTATGAGTGGGTTGGCAAACTTGCTTAAGGGGAAGAAGAAACGGGATCGTTAAATCCCCATATATATATTGTTGTATTTCCTTGTTTAAAATCAAGTCCCTACGTGGACATTTATTTATGTGTGTATGTAGTCCCTGCGTGGACATCTACCTTTGTACTTAGTCCCTACGTGGACTTGTCTCTAGTAGTCCCTGCGTGGACATTTACTTTTGTAGACCGTCCCTGTGAGGACATGTATTATATGTATAGCTCCTGCGTGGGCATCTGTACAGTGAAAAGTCCCGTGTAGGGCAAAGATGTACTACTTTTAGTTTAATGGAATGTAAGTTTATAAATTTCATCTTTACTATGTTATGCATAATTAAATTATATATGAAATAAATAAATCAGAATCATTCCTTTTAAAAATCTATCTGCCTATGTTATTTTTATTAAGGATCTTAAAAGTAAAACCTAGCCTGCATGTCATTTTAAGACCTGGCCCAGATGGTAAAACTTGTTAAAAAGATTCAAATCCCTGTTAACATCTGAAAACATGTTAACACTCCTAGCAGATATGATTCGTTAGAAACATACGTGTTATTATTATATTTAGATCTTTTCAAGATTCTAAACCCACTTAAATGATCTCTGAATCATGAGTTAAATCATTAATAAATATGATCAGTTCTTTTTACCATCCATTGGTAATGGAATGCCTTCGGGCCTTTCTCATTTTCATATGAGACAAAAGACAGTATTAGTCTATGACCCTGTCTGATAAAGGTAATGAACTTTGTTCAAACCTACATGCTTTGGTTCTCTGAAATCATAGCTTATAATCTATATTGTCCCTGTGACTAGGCCTTATGTGCTAATAAAGAACTATTATTGTTTTATAATTAGGATAAATTATATTAGAAATCCTAAATAAATGTGAGAAATAAATTAACCATATATGGTCTATGTTACCACGGTTAATAAAAATTGCCATAAAAGACAATTATATGATAAACTCACCAATAAATTATTGTCGATATGTTACAGTTTAAGCTACATGGCAGACTCAAACGAGGTCAACAGTCACCCAAGGATAGTAAATGATAATGCCCATGTAAACGTAGCAGGTGCAGAATTGCAAGCTATGATAGACAATGCGGTTAATAGAGCTATGGATAGACAAAACCATGGATCAAGTGGTACCCATACGAGGACCCATTCTGCATCACACACTAGAACACCCTCCAGAACCCACACTGCCCACAATAGTAATTCTCACCACTCCTCGAATCAAAGGAGTCATCCATCCCAAAGAGTCTTACAGAACCAAGAACCTCGTAATAGGGGTTGCACCTATAAATACTTCGTGTCGTGCAAACCCAGAGACTTCAATGGGGAAAAAGGAGCTGTTGATTGCATGACGTGGATGGATGAAATTGATACTGTGGTGGATATTAGTGGTTGCCATCATAGGGATGTCGTGAAGTTTGTCTCGCAGTCCTTTAAAGGAGAAGCCTTAGCCTGGTGGAGATCTTTGATCCAAGCCACAGGGAAAGTCCCATTATATAACATGACCTGGGAACAGTTCATGACTCTAATCAGGGAAAATTTCTGCCCTCAACACGAGGTTGAGAGAATTGAATCTGACTTCTTGGCGTTGGTCATGAGAAATCTGGACTGTCAGGCCTACCTTACCACCTTCAATACCTTGTCAAGGTTGGTCCCTTATTTGGTGACTCCGGAGCCTAAACGTATAGCTCGTTTTATCAGGGGTTTGGAACCGGAGATCAAAGCAAGTGTAAAGGCCTCCAGACCAACCACTTTTCGGTCAGTAACGGACATATCGTTGTCTCTGACCTCAGATGCTGTCAGGCTGAGGTCACAAAGGAAAAATGATACCGAAAAGAGGAAGCGTGAGGATGACAACTCACGGCGTTCAGATAAGAAGCAGAAGGGTAGCAATGACCAGAAGAAGGGGTCAGGTTTTAAGAAGGATGGTCAGCAGACGGGTGAAAAACCCCGATGTAAAATCTGCAAGAGGCAGCACTTTGGAAAGTGCAGGTTTGAATCCAACTCACAATCACAATCGAAGCCTTTTGCTTGTGGGTTATGCAAATCCAAGGAACACAAAACCTTGGATTGCAAGAAGATAAAGGATGCGACCTGCTATGGTTGCAATGAAAAGGGGCACATCAGGAGCAATTGCCCAAAAATTGCCAAGAAGCCAGAAGAGGCTAGGAAGACCAATGCAAGGGTCTTCAGAATGGATGCAAAGGAAGCCGTCAAGGACGACAACGTGATAACAGGTACCTTTCTCGTAAATGATGTTTATGCGAGAGTGTTATTTGATTCAGGCGCTGATAAGTCGTTTGTAGATAATAAGTTTTGTGAATTGTTAAAACTACCTGTTAGAACTTTAAGTGTGAAGTATGAGGTGGAACTAGCAGATGGCACTTTAGAAACCGCTTCAACCTTATTAGACGGATGTTTCATATCCATTAAGAATCACTCTTTTCCTTTGTCCCTACTTCCTTTAAAACTAGCCGGTTTCGACATAGTTTTGGGTATGGACTGGTTATCACATAACCAGGCCCAAATTATTTGCAATAAGAAGCAAGTGATGATCAAGACTTCGTCTGGTGAATCACTTACTATCCAGGGAGATACCCAGTATGGGCTGCCCGAGAAAATGTCTATACTCAAAGACTCTAAGTGTTTGAAGAAGGGCTGTGTCATCTACATGGCACAGGTGATTATTGATGAGCCGAAACCCAAGATTGGAGATATCCCAGTCATTTCTGAATACCCCGAAGTATTTCCTGAAGAACTACCTGGTTTGCCACCAGATAGGCAAGTGGAATTCAGGATTGACATTATTCCTGGATCAGCACCAGTTGCAAGGGCGCCTTATAGGTTGGCACCAACGGAGATGAAGGAACTGAGGACGCAGCTAGATGATCTTCTAGCCAAAGGTTTCATCAAACCTAGTTCGTCTCCTTGGGGAGCACCAGTTTTATTCGTCAAGAAAAAGGATGGATCGATGCGTCTGTGCATCGACTACCGTGAGCTTAATAAGGTTACTATCAAGAATAGGTATCCTTTGCCCAGAATCGACGATCTGTTCGATCAACTTCAAGGGGCAAGTTTCTTCTCAAAGATTGACTTGAGGTCAGGCTACCATCAATTGAAGGTTAGAGATGAGGATGTGCACAAGACTGCATTTAGGACTCGTTATGGTCATTACGAGTTCCTAGTGATGCCTTTTGGGCTCACAAATGCACCAGCCGCATTCATGGATCTCATGAATCGCGTCTGTAAGCCTTACATGGATAAGTTTGTCATCGTTTTCATCGATGACATCCTCATCTACTCAAAGAACCAAGCTGACCACGAGAAGCATCTACACTGCATTTTGGAACTACTTCATAAAGAGAAGCTCTATGCCAAGTTCACAAAGTGTGAATTCTGGCTTCGAGCAGTCCAATTTCTTGGACATGTCGTTAGTGAGCAGGGCATCCAAGTAGATCCCGCTAAAGTTGAAGCTGTCATGAATTGGCACGAGCCAAAGACGCCTACAGAAATTCGTAGCTTCCTAGGTTTGGCAGGATACTATAGGCGATTCATAGAAAACTTCTCAAGGATTGCTGCACCCCTGACTTCGCTGACTCGTAAGAAGATTAAGTTTGACTGGGGTCCTAAGCAGCAGGAATCCTTCGATATTCTGAAACAGAAGCTGAGCAATGCTCCAGTGCTGACATTGCCTGAGGGATTAGAGGAGTTTGTAGTTTATTGTGATGCGTCACACACCGGGATGGGATGTGTGCTTATGCAGAAAGGCAAAGTCATTGCCTATGCTTCACGCCAGTTAAAGGTGCACGAAAAGAATTACACCACCCACGATTTGGAGTTGGGTGCCGTTGTATTCGCACTAAAACTGTGGAGGCACTACTTATATGGAATTAAATGTGTGATCTATTCTGATCACAAAAGCCTTCAACATCTGTTCAACCAGAAGGACTTGAACATGAGGCAACGCCGTTGGATGGAAACTCTTAATGATTACGATTGTGAAATAAGATACCATCCCGGCAAGGCGAATGTAGTCGCCGATGCCTTGAGTCGGAAAGAAAGAGTGAAACCCATCCGAATCAATGCCAAGAGCATGGAAATAAAGAACAACTTGATAGAAAGGTTGTTAGCTGCACAGAAGGAAGCTGTGTTGGAAGCTAACTATCCCAATGAAAAGCTAGGAGTGACTGAGGAGCAGTTATCTCTCAGCAAGGATGGAATTCTTAGATTGAATGGACGGATATGGGTTCCAATTTATGGAGGACTCCGTGATGTTATCCTCCAGGAAGCCCACAACTCTAAATACTCCGTTCATCCTGGAGCTGACAAAATGTATCAGGATCTAAGGGCAAACTATTGGTGGATAGGCTTGAAGAAGTCTGTAGCTACCTATGTAGCTAAATGCTTGACGTGTGCACAAGTCAAGGCAGAACATCAAAAACCGTCAGGTTTGTTACAACAGCCTGAACTTCCTACATGGAAGTGGGAAATGGTAACTATGGATTTTATCATCAAGTTACCCAAGACAAGGAAAGGAAATGACACCATCTGGGTGATAGTTGACCGACTGACTAAGTCAGCACATTTCCTACCCATCAAGGAGACTTACAGCTCCGATATGTTAGCCCAACTGTATGTGGATAAGGTTGTGGCTCTACATGGCATACCTGTGTCTATTATCTCTGACCGAGACACTAGATACACATCACATTTTTGGAAAAGCTTCCAACAATCTTTGGGCACACGTTTGAACTTTAGTACGGCTTACCATCCACAGACAGACGGTCAGAGTGAGCGTACTATTCAAACGTTAGAAGACATGCTACGTGCATGTGCGATCGATTTGGGAGGTAGCTGGGATAAGAACCTGCCATTGATCGAATTCTCCTACAACAATAGCTACCATACCAGCATAAAGGCTGCGCCTTTTGAGGCATTATACGGTAGAAAGTGTAGATCGCCTGTTTGTTGGGCGGAAGTTGGAGAAGTCCAGTTATCAGGACCAGAGATCGTGTTTGAAACAACGGACAAGATTGTCCAGATTCGTAACAATCTCCAAGCTGCCCGGAATAGGCAGAAGAGTTACGCTGATCCAAGCCGAAAGGATTTTCACTTCGAAGTGGGTGAAAAAGTCCTACTTAAAGTGTCACCCTGGAAGGGGGTGATGCGATTTGGTAAGAAAGGTAAGCTAAGCCCGAGATACATAGGACCTTTCGAGGTTATCGAACGTGTCGGGTCAGTTGCCTACAAGTTAAACTTACCTGAAGAGCTCAGTAGTATACACAATGTGTTCCACATCTGCAATCTGAAGAAGTGTTTCGCAGACTCCGCGGACGAATCAGTGGTTATACCCTATACAGATGTGCATATCGATGAGAGCTTGAAATTTGTGGAAAAACCTTTATCGATCGAAGATCGACAGGTAAGGAAGCTTTGAAGGAAGCATATACCTTTTGTAAAGGTCAAATGGGATGCCCGTAGAGGTCCCGAATTCACGTGGGAGGTTGAGTCCACGATGAAAGAAAAGTACCCTTACTTATTTCAGTAAATCTCGGGTCGAGATTTATTTTAAGGGGGTGAGGATGTAACACCTCGAAAATTTACGTCCTATAAGGTCTTGACACGTGTCATAATGTTTGAACGTGTGAAAGAATGTTCTTGGAGGACTAAAGTTGACAAACAGTGAAACTGTGTAAGTACAAGGGTTCAAAGTGTCAATAATGAATAAATATACTTTGCAATAACCCTACATGATGTTTATAACCTAAAACGGATAGATCATGGATCATACGAAGCGAATTGTGAAAGAAAGTGAGAGGTTACAAACTACAGGGGTTAATTGTGTCAACATGTTAAAGATATACCTCTGAGTGACCTTTTGACAAACCCGAAGCTTTGTAACGATTAATTATGCTCACTAGAATCTACCATAAAAATTTCACCAAGTTTCGTTATCGTATGAGCAAGTTGTGATAAAATTCGTGTGCAAGGGTTAGAATCGTCAACGTGGAAATTTAGGGCTTTTCGGGTGATCACAAAGTTACCCGAGGACTTGACAAAGTGGGTATAAGTCTTAAAGCCCCAAATATTAAATATCAAAGCTTCTTATACAAGATTGGACTTGAAAACGACCTTTCGAGGGACCCGGGGACCAAAATGCAATACAAGAAAACAAGTTAACCTGATCAGGGGGCCCAAGCGGCCCGCATCAGGATCAACAAAACCCAAAGCGGGCCGCCTTCGACCTGCAGATGCAGAAAACAACCTGATGCATGGACAGCTGCCTGTTCGTGCCATCTAACCGACTTTAAACATGGTTTTTCGATTCTATGGGCTGGTATATACTAGTATACATCTTATAAAAGCCATATACATTCATCTTGATCATCTTACACTCATTTGGAATCAAATAAGAAAGATCAAAGTCCTTGTTAAAAGTCTCGTGTTCAACATACAAACACATATCAACTTCTGGACATCAAAGGAGCATACGGGTCATTCACAAGACTTCCATATCATCCATTAGACGTGTGTAAGTGCTCTTGATCCTTCTCGATTCAGTTTTACATCGTTTTTGGCCTAGAAATCAAACCGTCGTAACTACGGTTTGACTTTGTGATAAATCACAATCGGTCCAGAGATTTGTCGAATCGAAAGTCATTATAAGTTGGTATTTATATGGGTATTAAACCCCTAAAAGGTCACTCTCTGATTTCAATCCTAACCATGTCGTTTGTCGAGTCAAAGGTTATCCGAAAAAGTCAACAGAAACCTTAATCGCATATTTAATGATACGGAGGGCGTGTAATCTGTTTTAACAGTCATATAACTTGAAAATAAGTATAATAACTTGTCTACACTTGTTTGATTCGACAACTTTCTATTTAGAACCGATTCGGAGCCGAAAGACGCAAAAGTTTGAATTTTGCGTTGACCTCAGTTCTGACCCGATTCTTATAGGTTTAGACATGCCTTAAGGTTCCATTAGGACCTAGTTACATGTGTGTATAAGCCTCTGCGTTTATACCACTCAAATCCCTAATCGTCCGATGTTTCCGTTAATCGCCTAAATATTGACCGTAATGCCCTTATGACCATAAAACGAGATTTTTGGAAATGTGAAAGTGCCATAATCTTATTTACTAATTATTAAGCATGTCTGGAAATTTTCACGTCAATCGGAGGTCCAGATTAGGACTTATGCTTAATGACGTAATTATAGCGATTCTTAATAAATAAATGACGTCATTAGCGTAAAGCCTATCTAAACCCAATTTTTGACACCAAACCTTTTACCAACTGATGTAATATAATATTTTGGGATTTTTGAAGATTTTTAATTATTTTTAAACTGATCATAAGCTTGGATTAGCGCCTTAATTCGGTTAATACCGAATTTACCCTTTTCGGCCATAAAATGAGTTTTACAAATCCTTTTAACGCCAATCCAATTGCTACTGATTTTAAATATTAAATAGAGTGTTTTGAGCCTGTTTAATTGATCAGAAAACTCAGAATCGTATTTTAAACCGTACGTCGCTTAAAACGGCTTTATACGCGTATTTAACGCATAGTTTGGGTTTAAAACTATTTTGACATATAAGACTTATAACCAAATTTTATAACCTGTTTAAACAAGCCATTTTACTGATGTAATCAGACCCGGTTCACAGAAACCTAATTAAACCCTTTTATAATCTTTAAAATGACCAAAATACCCCTACGGGGCATATTAAGTGATTAAACTCGTTTTGGGCATCATGGGTGATATCCCACTGATATCACAACTTATTTAAGGTGTGTTAACTTAGGAAACCTGTTTAGGACTCTTACGGATACCCGTTACGCTTCACGCGCGTTCGGTTCGGTTTATGTAACTAGTTTACATAAATTAGCCGAAACGGGTCAAACCTTATCGGTTTTATCTCAAAATCCAGAATGTGTATCACATACCCATATTAAACAAGTCTTCAAACTTGTCGGGTCTAAATCACATTCTATCCGGTCTTCGCTTAATCGTGCGTACGAACCGTATCCTTAAAACTAACCGGTCTAAGCGTAAGCTTAACTAAAGACCCGTTAGGATTCTAATAGGTTATTATAAACCTTCGTTCCAGATTAGGAGAACCAGTAAAAGATACTTGCACTCGCTGATTTTGAACTATACTTGCTCAGGTAAATACTTTTAACTTATTTTCCCTATACGGGCTTGGGGTACGGTATATAAAATACCGCTTGGTCGGGACGTTGAATCTTTAATTGAATGAATGATAATTAAAGTATTGAGATGTCTCGTTTAATATTGTTTTGTTTGCTTAAAGCCTTTGGGGGGTTAATGACCGTGTCCCGGATATCCCTGGCATCATTTTACGAAATGGCCACGACCTTAGCACTCAGGTGTAGGCGTACACCTGTAGTGTCTCATAAATTAAGTGGTGTGTTAATTGATCTTTAACCCGGCTAGATCCGGGCTACTGAACGCATAAGGAACATGTAAATCCATACAAGTATTATATATTTAAATAATTATCCCAAGTTATAAAATATTATTTGTGCCTTGTGCCTTAAATGCATTTTCTTAAACTCTTTTCAAAATGAGTCGGTTGATTGTATTTACCAGTGTAAACTGACGTATTTTCTTAAAAAGATTGAGTGCAGGTACTACGCGAAATAGGCTGGCTTGTCTCCTAGCATCCGTATTAAGTCTCGCCAGCTTGGATGTTATAAACTGTTGAACATTTGTTTCCTTTTTATTTGGATCTACCTGTGGATTTGTATTCAACTAATTGTGATACTTAATATTACAATATCGTTTGGTTGGATTAAATCTATAATTTGCTTCCGCTGTGCATTTAAATATTGTGTTGTTTGACTATTATGTTGCCAACCACGTCACGATACTCCCCCACCGGGCCCACCGGTGACACGTGGAAATTCGGGGTGTGACACTAGTGGGCTCCCATTAGCACTTGAAATTCTAGGTTCTTTTTTATATGACAAAAACAAGGATGAGTGGAAGAGTGCATTGGCCAAGTTAAAATGCATCCCAAATGTTAAAGTCACCGAAAGTCTCAAAATAAGTTATGATGGACTTGAACATGACCAACAAAAATTATTCGTAGATATCGCATGTTTTTTTAGGGGAGTGTGGATAGACCATGCAATGATGGTGCTTGATGCTCTTAATTTACACCCTCGTATAGGGGTGAAGGTGTTGGTTCAAAAGTCTCTCATAAAAGTTGATTCATATGGATTTATTGAGATGCATGACTTGATAGAAGAAATGGCCCACAACATTGTTAGAGGGGAACACCTTAAAAATCCAGAAAAGCATAGCAGGATTTGGAAGATGGAAGATATAGCATACCTCTGTGATATGGGGGCAGATGCAGGGCCAATGGTTAAATTAACTTTGCAATAAAATATTTCATATATATCTGCATCAAATGACACTTGTGTATAACGTTACTAACACAATTTGGTTACCTTGATTAATTAACACAGGAAACTGAAGTATTAGCTTTCCGCTGTGAATATGATGATCCGGATCTATCTGATGCTGTAGGTCTATCTGATGTTGTTGCAAACATGAAGAAACTTCGGTGGATTCATTTTGATAAGTATCCGGCATCTTCGTTCCCATCAAATTTTTAGCCAAAAGAGCTTGATTATCTAGAGTTGAGATGGAGCCAACAAAAAGAACTCTGGCATGGGTATAAGGTAGATAAATATTGTTGTTTCACAAATCGTTGCAATAAAACTGTGGAATGAATTATAAAATGAACATAGGTATTTGACACATTTATAAGTATAGGTGTAATTAAATATTTCATTAAGAAAAATACACATCATACTTTCTCTATAAATTAGAGGTCGATTAGCCTAATGATCAATGGGCAAGAAGTATGCCAATGTGAAAGGAAATTGTTGTATACTTAATTATTTATTTGACTTTTCCTACTTTTCTTGAAACAGAGTCTACCAAATTTAAAAATTCTTGATCTCTCTGATTCAATAAAACTAATCAAGACACCAGATTTTAAAGGCCTTCCATGTCTTGAGAGATTGATTTTATCATGGTGTACGAGTTTAGAAGAGATTCATCCATCAATTGGATATCACAAAAGGCTTGTTTTCGTGAACATGAGTTGGTGTGAAAAACTTAAAAGCTTTCCAGCCATCATACAGATGAAAAAATTGGAGACTCTTAATCTCAGTCATTGCAAACAACTTCAACAGTTTCCAGATATCCAATCGAACATGGATAGCTTGGTAAACCTTAATCTGGGTAATACTGGTATAGAAATAATTCCACCGTCAGTTGGACGATTTTGTACCAACCTTGTTTCCTTAGATTTAAGTGATTGGGGTCTCAGTGGGTACAATTTCGGAGATGGAGACATCACATCTGATATACTTTGTGAGTTAGTAAACCTACAGGTACTAGACCTAAGTCGTAACAACTTTTCAAGATTACCTTCCGGCCTCTCTCAAATCCCATGTATCAAGCTCCTCAATCTGTCATCCTGCAAAAGCCTTGTAGAATTGTCGGACCTCCCATCAAGCATTGCTATTCTCAAAGCAGATTGTTGTGACTCACTTGAAATTGTAAGAGATTTATCAGACTATAAATGGTTGTGGAAAGTCTCACTTAGGGGGGTAGTGAAACTGAATAACAGGGTACTACTTTCTATGCTTGAGGTATAGCTCTTATCTTGTTTTTAAATTTCACTTTTTTTAACTTACAATATAATAATAGTATTCATCATAACTGGAATGTAAACTGTGGCAGGGAAATGCAGCTAAAGATCGCTTTATGAGTGTCTTACTTTCCGTGGTTAAACCATCGTCACGTATTTTTACGAGATTAGTAACATTGCAACTTCCAAGCAACTGGTACAATGACTTTAGTGGACTTTTATTATTCTTACGTAGTCATACTGAGTATGGGTTTAGTCATGCCATAGATATTAAGCAGGAGACGTCCACATATGATTACTCCGAAGAGTCGGATGAAGATCGGGAACAATGGAACTATGAAATGGTGGGTTATGTACCCTTTAATTCATTGCGGCACATCCCATGGTTGAATCCTACATACACTAAAAATATTTCATTTCAGACTAATCGCGGTGGTCTTAATGTGGAACTTGTTCGTAGTAAAAATAAAATAGTTGATTTAAACGAAAACCCAATCGATTACTCAGAATGTTGGGATGAAGAAGATGAAGATAGAAAGACATTTGAGATCATGTATGATTCACAGTCCTCTAATATTCGGATTGTATGGAAACATTATTAGTTGACTTGGGCATTAGTGTTGCTGGTATATCTTCCTAGATTTTGTTTCAAGGGTCATCAACAACTATTAGCAGATCTCAATTTCAACATTATTGGGCCCACATTTTGTTACCATTTCCAGTTTGTGTTTGCTTTAGCAACATTATTACAGTCTACCAAGAATGTTGTAATAAATTTTTCTTTATTATCCCCTAAAACTTCACATCCTATACTACCAGGTTTCATATATCGTTTTTGTTAGTTGTTGCTCCCCTTTTGTGCTACTGTCATATGTGTAAGCAACAAAGGTATGTTATTTGTAGAGGAGGATACAAGACGGGTCAAAATAAGTTAAGAGTTGGAACGACATTTTTATACGGGCTAAAATTGGGTTGGTTCTCCACAAACACTTTTTTTTTTCTATTTTGATATATATATATATATATATATATATATATATATATATATATTTTCAATTTTAGTGTATTGATTATCATACAAAAACAGTATTGTTACAATAATATTGATAAAAAGTCACAAATAATATTGTTACAATTTTAGTGCAGCTGATGCCTTATCTCGCATGTCTCATGCAGCCTTCTTTGCTCACTCTCGTGTTGAACCGTCCTTAATTGCTACACTCCGGGTGGCTAATTCTGATGATCCGTATCTCAAGTCCATGCAAATGAAGTGCACCTCTGCACCACAGTCGGTACCCGGCTTCTGTTTTAAAGATGGACTTTTGTTTTTCAAAGATAGGCTGGTCATTCCAGCAGGTTGGCCCCTGTGAAGCTACCGGAGGAATTTCATAATTCTGTGATTGGCAGTCACTCCGGGGTCACACGTACCTTCCATCGCCTTTCATCCAATTTCTTTTGGCCCAAAATGCGATCAGATGTTAAAAGCTTTTGTGGCCACTTGTCAAGTTTTCCAGCAAGCAAATGAAGTCTTCACTTTTACCTCCTGCTAATCTTTTACAACCATTACCCTTACCACAACAGGTTTTTGAAGGTATCTCCATGGATTTCATCACAGGGCTGCCCTTATCAAATGGTAAATCTGTCATTATGGTCGGCGTGGACCGGTTATCAAAATACGGGCACTTCATTGGGTTAACTCCATCTAACTCTAAACTCATTTACATGTGCACAGTTTACCCGAACTGATCAACACAATGTGATCCCGATGACCACCTGAAAAAGAATATTATAAATATAATTGTGAAAAAAGAACTAAAATTAATTAAAAGACATTTTAACATCACCTAGAGGTAAAGATGCACAAAAACCCGATTCTAGACCCAACCTGAAATACCCGACCCAGAACCGGTTCCTACCCTACCCAACCCGCAGGTACATACCAGTTCCAGACCAGGGACCCAGTTGTAACAAAAGGAACCGAACTAGACCCGGTTCCACCTCTACTCGGTCAAAACCCGGACCGGAACCGGCCAAATCCCGAACATACCCGGAACGGGTTCCTACCCTACCCGGTTCTTGACTTTGTTGACGAAACCCGGACCCGGTTCCTACCCGGTTTTAGGTTCTACAAAAAAGCGAGTTGTGCATCTCTAGCTAGAGGTGGTAACTGGTAATATGGTTTGATTAGGTAACGGGTCAAAACAAGTCACTTTAATACAAAACGATTTAGGTGATTTTCAATTAATATGTTAATTATAATTTAAAAAAACAAAAAAACCGAGTTGTGCATCTCTACCTTGAGGTGGTAACTGGTAATATGGTTTGATTAGGTAACGGGTCAAAACAAGTCACTTTAATACAAAACGATTTAGGTGATTTTGAATTAATATGTTAATTATAATTTAAAAAAACAATAGTAAAATTGATATACAAGGTTGTGTGCTTTAAGAATAAATTTCTTTAGGTGATTTTCAACTCGTTTGATTCCTTTTTCATCTAAATTCATTTATTTGGCCCGTTTCAGAGATAAAACACAACCCGAATCAACCCACTAGTAAATGGTTTGAAACTGCCACCCTTAATAAGTTTTGTTAAGAGCTTAGTAAACTACTTACACTGCCATTCTACAGCATAACACCGGTACAAAATGATGATATGATTGCATCAAGCCGTTGATGTATTCTGCAACAACAAAAAAAACTAGCAGTATTTTTAACAATTGAGCAAATTATACATGCACAGTGCCATGAAGTTATAAAAGTTGCTAGCTAGCAAGCCACATATTATATTAAAATATTACTTCAATTTAGCAAGTGATTTAGAAAGGTGGTAATTTTGGCCCGTTTGCTTACAGAGTTACAGATGGACCCGTTTGGGTTTATATTACATCTCCAATGAGTAAATAAAAGGTCAAGTGAGTCGAAATCACCCAAATAGGCCTATAAATGAACTGTTCATTTAACTTTAACCGAACATGAACACGAACACCAATATAAACGAACGAAATAAATAAATATAAATAAACGAACATAAATGAATTAACAAAATGTGTGTCCATGTTCGTCCGTTTATTAAATAACAAACATAAACGAACGAACATCAACAAATTTAAACAAAGGAACCTAAATGAATGACAAAATGTGTTCATGTTTGTTCGTTTATTAAATAAATGAACATAAACGAACTTCCGGCCTAACAAGTTCATGAACGTTTGATTCATTTACCGGCCTACACCCAAAGTATATTTTTAAAGCTGTGACCTTTTGAACTGCTTTGTTATATAAATTAGCCTATTCTTGTGAAGTGTAATAATATAGCTTTTCTAACCATATTTAACATGTGCACACTATTTACTACCTAATTTTCAGCTTTATAATTTTTACCTTTTCTTTTGAGTATTTTTTGGCTGTCAATTCGAGCTCATCTTCTTAATCTATTTGTATACATTGGTATGTGTTTCTTTTCTCTCTCAACTTGCTTAATTTGTATCAACTGTCCAAACACATCTTCTTAATCTATTTGTATATAGTGATCTGTTAGAGTTTTGTAGTTTCATGCATACCAACTGTTTGATGAAATGCCTCAATGAACAAAGTAGGTCTAATCATGCAAACCATGATGAGTTTTTAATCACAGGTGTTGGGATTATTAACTTGTTTTGAGAACAACAATCAATGTGTCATATGTTGATATGGTGGCACGGTTGTTGAGGTTTTTGGATCACCAACACACACACACACATATGCAGTTTATTTTTTGTTCCTTAAATATAGATTCAGTATTGCGCAAGAATGATATTTTATTAATAAATGGATCCTTTACATTTCATTTCATATGATTGTTAAATGTTATTCCATTTACCTCTTTTATTCTTCTACAACATGATTGCTAGGTTGCAGGGTATGAGAAGAAGCTGAAATCACAGGCTTCACAGTTTTGATCGTCATTCACTTGAAGAAACATAACAAATTGAATGAGGTATCTTCTTCTTCTAATCTTGACATGTATGATGATTATTTTGTGCTAAATCGTAAAATCATGCATGTCAATCAAACACTAAATTTAATCAGAAGAATGGTAAGCCCGAACTAGATGAATGTTGTGCATGGTAATTATCTGATTAACAAACAACACCCAAAACTGTTTGTGCCTGTCTCCAACGCCCCTTACACGCGATATACACCCAAACACACCCTTATTTAAACTGGATATTATAAACAGTAAAATCATTCATTTCTTGTTACGAAAACAGTTAATAATATATTAACAATCTGAAACAGTTGAACAGAACTATTTAGGATGTTGTATGCATTGGAAATGGCTTACTCATGTGTCCCTTTTGACCCGGTTGAAATAAATTAAACACAACCCAGATCAGCACATTTATTCGTAAATGGGTCAAAATTCCACCTAAACCCACACATCTTTTTTCTAAGTTCATTTCCAGCCATTTATTAGCTTAGTAGTTACACAATTTTCTCGTGATATTGTCGGTTAAGAAAATATAAATAGATAAAGGGATCCAATGTGAAATATTGAAATCTTCTGTTGACCCACATATCTTTATGATAAAGTAGTGGGCTAATATATTGATCATCTATTTAAAACCACATATATCTGTGTATCTGATTTCCACTCCTTTTTTTATACGAATCTCAAACAAATTCCACAGATCAATGGCGTCTTCGTCGTCCTCTTCTCACTTGATTCCCACATCGTGGAAATATGACGTGTTCATGAGTTTTAGAGGAGAAGATACTCGCAAGAACTTTGTGGATCATCTCTACTCAGCCCTTGATCAACAAGGAATCTACACATACAAGGATGACGAAACACTTGCTCGGGGTGAGTCAATCGGTCAATCGCTCTTGAAGGCTATCCGGGAATCACAGATTGCCGTTATTGTATTCTCTAAAAACTATGCAGAGTCATCTTGGTGCTTGAATGAGCTTGCATATATTATAGAATGCATGGACGAGATAGGGAAAATCGTTATGCCCATATTTTATGACATAGATCCCTCAGATGTCAGAAAACTAAAGGGGAAAATTGAAGAATCATTTGCCAAATATGAGTTAGAGCATAAGAACAAAGTTGAATCATGGAGAAGTGCTCTTGTAAAAGCAGGCAACCTTTCTGGATGGGTCCCCAAGGATTTTGCAAACGGGTAATTTTCTCTACTTTTTTTGAATTTTTTTTTAGCTAAGATGTTTGCATTCTTTAACTTAATTGTACATGTTACTAAAGCTGACACTTTCAACTTAGTTATGTATAAATAAAAAAACTTACATGTTATTGGGAATTGTTTCAGAAAACAAACATACGTTTCATGAAAATTTTATTATATTATTAAAATATAGATTACTTTCTAAATTAGTGTCAAGTTCTTATCTTGAAATTATATGAATATTGAAAGTTGTAAGCGAATGCTGAAAAGTAGTTACTAGTTACTACAAGTACTTTCTAATTATCCTAATGTACTCAATGTGTAGACATGAAGCTAAATGCATCAAAGACATTGTTGGTAGAATTTCCAGTAGGCTGACTACAAAGGTCAAAAAAGACTTGATTGGAATAGTGACTTGTTTGCAAGATTTGAAATCAAAGTTGGAAATTGGGTCTGGTGGTGTGCGCATGGTTGGAATATGGGGGGTTGGAGGTGGTGGTGGTAAAACTACCCTCGCATCTGCGGCGTATATAGAAATCTCTCACCAATTTGAAGCTCACTATCTTCTTGAGAAGATTCGTGATGAATCAAGCAAGCATGGCCTGAAAAAGCTGCAAGAACTTTTTTTATCAAGTGTTCTGAAAACTAATGTGGTGGTAGAGAGTGAGATAGAAGGAAGAAGCATGATAGAAAGAAGGTTGTCTTAAAAGAGTTTTAGTTGTTCTTGATGATGTTGATGACCTTGAGCAACTAGAGGCGTTAGCCGGATCACATGATTGGTTTGGTGAGGGGAGTCGGATAATAATCACTACCAGGGATGAGCATTTGCTAACACGCAAGATAGATGCGATCTATGAAGTAAGTTTGTTATCACACGATGAGGCTATCAAGCTCTTTAGCAGACATGCATATAGGAAAGAAAAACCCGTAGAAGATTATGAGAAACTTTCACAAGATGTAGTTTCTTATGCTGGTGGACTCCCATTCACTACTAGAAAAATAGAACTTTTCAACGTGTTTTTCGGTTACAAAAACCTAATGTTGGAAAAAGCCTCGTGGAAAACTTTTTGCAACGCATTTACTACACAAAGTTCAACTCATTTGCAACCGAAATATTGTGTTGGAAATTTGTAACGCATTTCCTACGATTCTTTAATTACTCGTCTAAGATTTGTGACGTATTTGCAACGGAAATATGGTGTTGGGAATTTATTTGCAACGCAATTCCTACGCCATTTCTTAAAGAATTTGCAACGCATTTGTAACGAAATATAAAAAAAAAAAGAAAAAAAACTGGAATATTTAATTTTCTGTATAAAATTGTTTTTTTATGCTGAAAATTGCATGAAAAATCACCAAAAAATATATAGAAAAGATTAAGAAACCTGCTTAAATTCACTGAAATAATACATAACGCAAGTTCTAGTGTTTTTAAACAACAAAACTAACTTGCGTATATGTCTAAAAATACAAATGATAAATAATTGAAACTTGTGATTGCCAACGTCTCGTAAAGGTTACAGAGTGTTTCAAGCTTCCAGTCTTCTTTCTCCACATTCAAATAGAACTATTTGATACCTTCCAAAGTGAGTTCATCACGCTTCACAAGAATCCTAACCGGTTAGTTGCGGAGAACACGCCAACATGAACCATTGATGGCAACAACCGGATGATATCATAGATCTGGAACAAGAACAGCCACTTGTTAGACGCTGATTACTCCTAGTAAAATTTAATTTGACCATATATACCTGACCCTTGAACCCCATTAAAAGCATTTTATCAGCCTCATCAAGTACAGCCTTATCGAGCTCGAGCCAAGTTTGAGCCTAAAACAAAGCTCGTTTATTTATCAAGACCGAGCTCGAGCTTGGCGTGCGTCCCAACTCTGCAGCAGGCACAGTTAAACCGGCTCCAACCAATCTTTGCACTTTCGCTAGACGGGCTGCAACCACAACACAAACAGACCACAGCCCATACCTTGATTCATTAATCAATAGCCCCCATATATATTTTTTTTTTGTTTTTAAAAATAGTTTATACATACTTTATGAAAACAGGCTTGTATGCAGTGATGAGTACATCTGTTCCAACTCCTTTGAGTCGCAAATTCGCCAAATATACCTGAATGGAAGCACACAAGTAGTTAGCTTTAACCAACACATATATTGAAAAATTGTATGCACCAAAACATGGTAGTATTAACTTGTATAGTAATAATATGTTTTGGCAATATATATTTCAAGATTTATTAAAAAAAAAAAATCTAACTGAGGATCAATAAATGTTAAGAGATACCGTAACAAGATTTTGTGCTTCTCTTCCCTGGCGTCCCTTGGATATAGCCTACGAGAAATGACAAAATAATAACAAAAATAAAATTTGATTTGATTTATTTCGGTTAACAAAATGTGTTTAGTTTGACTTCATTACTTGACAAATAGTAAAACATTTTACTGAAACTATATGCAAAGTTGAAGTTGGTATTTTCTTTACCATTTGAGCAGTAGCAATTGTTATCACAGAAGGTATGTTTCTGTATCCCAATCCTTGCGCCTCGAAAACTGCCGATTGTTCAGTCACCTGAATGAAACATATTAAACAAAGATTTTTTTTACAAATCTTTGAAAAAATAGTAAAGTAGACGAAGAGAAGAAATAAATTCGAAAGAAGGCGAAAGAGAGGAAATTTACGATGTTGCCCTCAGCCGCTTGTTCTGTTGCAAGGTCTTGTAGAAACCAAGTGGCACTTGCATTGTCTGCTAAGTCATGCTTCATTTCTAAAAGCTCAATTATCAGGCTCTCATCGCGTGCAGGGTCCACAAACACCTCCTGAACACAAAATAAAAAAGAAAATCCAATAATGAAAAAGTAAAAGAGTTTGAAGCATAATTGAACCTAATGATGATGATGATGATGATCTTATTAAAGACAAATTGTTTCGTTTCGATTAGTGAGTAACTGAAGTTGGAACTTGGAAAATGAATACCGAATCCACGAAACAAACAAACCTGATGATTAGGAACTTCACAAATATTGCTCACATCCTGCAAGTGAAAAATTCAAACTTCCGCATCAAAAATCTTTAAATGAACAACTCACACACACTAAGGCCCAAAAGATAAATGGAAACAAAGCTCAAACCTAAGTGGGAAAGTAGTGGAAATTGCTCTACCAAACATCTGTCTTTGTGGAAGCCTATACAATAGCATTTGCATGTCAGAAGCTAAAGCCCTGATTGGAATTCGCTGTAATGGGATTCCACCAGCATCACGCAACTGCATCGTGTTCCCAACATCATATGAGACAGAATCCATTGACACATCACCAATGTTGCACCCAGGTGGGTAACGATATAGCCTCTAATGCCTTTGCAACCGCTTTCACTTCTTTTTCAAGCAGAGAAAAGCACACATAATGTTCACTACTAGCCTGTAATAAGACTACACTTAGCTTAAGAAAGCAATTGTCCTTTCTCAATAAGATCATACATCATATCTGTAACTTTTGACATTACAGAGACAACAACCATCTTTCTTTCAGAACTGTCATCCATGACAAAGTTAACAATACATTGGATTCTTTGAGAAGTTCTAACACATGTGCCACCAAATTGAACAACACACGGTAGCTCAAATTCATATTATACATTGCAATTCGATACAACAAACATGCCCTAATAAACCTAAATTGAACTCGTAAACAATTTCATTTAAACTTCTGAACAAAATCTCAACGTAAATTGAACACGAATCGTCAGTAACCGTCAGTAACCTGCAACTAATCAACAATTTAAACAAAATCTCAATAAAACTGAACACGAATGGTCAATAACCTGAACAAAATCTCCATAAAACAGGTTTGAACGTCTCAACAATGCGAAGAACAATAACAAACGAGAAAACGCACATACAACACATTTTCGGGCATTAAAATCGGATCACACAACATACTCGCACAAAGTAATTCAGTTACGATTAAATAAAGCAAAAAGGAATATTTAGATAACAAGTTATCCGAATCTACTGACCTGTAGAAACTGTTGTTCCTAATCACGGCGGTGATGTCGGTTATGAGTGTTATCCGGTGGAAGATTCCGGCGAAAAGCTACCGGAGTACGAACTGTAGCTCCGTTTAAGAAGAAAATGAAGGTGTGTTCTGATGGGACCAACAATAGAGGAAGAAGAAGATGCAGTTGAATTAGAATGGAGATTGATCATCATACTGGAATCAGGATGAACCCTAGAAATCACGACTGTTGAAAGAGCTTGAGAAACCCTAGAAATTTGTTAAAATGACGCCTTCTGATTTCTGATGGTGATAGTAGATTCGGGAATAAAAGAGGAAAACCATCTCATGTGCATCGCATGTGCTTCTCATGTGCATCGCATGTGCTTCTCATGTGCATAGTTATCACATTGTTCTAACTAATGATGTCATAACTCATAACTAGGGCTGTAAACGAACCGAATGTTCAGCGAACCGTTCGTGAACCGTTCGACGGAAAGCTCGTTTATGTTTGTTTGTTTAATAAACGAACGAACATGAACAAGAAATTTCGTTCGATTAGTTAAATGAACGAACATGAACAGAGGTCTCGTTCGTTCGATTGTGTTCGTGAACGTTCGGTAAGGTGTTCGTGAACGTGTTCGTGAACATTCGTTGATTTGCATACGTTTATGTTCGTATGTTTGTGTTTTAATTGAAAATCTTTGTACTTTCTTATATTTTATTTATACTTTTTATATTATTAAACTTTTAGTTATTTTATTTCCCTAACAATTATACTAGAAAACCCACTTTCACCTTGTTTATGCATCATTTCCCTTTCATTTCTCATTATTTACATCCATGAATACGATCGACCTCCGTTTCACAATAAGGGATTCAAGTTCGAGTACTATTCTCTGGGCCATCTATCTTTATCCTTCGTCGCGTTCGCCAACTTTATTTGTGTTCGTTTGTGTTCGTGAACCGTTCACGAACACGCTCATTTCCTTAATGAACGAACACAAACATAAAATCTCGTTCGGTAAGTGTTCATGAACCGTTCGTGAACACATTTATTTCCTTAACAAACGAACATGAACAAGGCCTTGTTCGTATTCGTTCGGTTCGTTTACAGCCCTACTCATAACCTTTTATAAAAAATAGATTAATAGTTCTGTTACAAATGCGTAGCAAGTTCCTACACGTTTCCAACACAGCAGATAGAACTAGTAATTTTAATTATTTTGGTTAGAAATGTGTTGCAAAATAGTACAATTGTATTTAATAATAGTAATTAATTAAGTCAATAATAATAACAAAAAATTTCTATCACAAATTTTTTTTAAAAAGTTAGGGGTTTTTCTTTCGTCAAAAATAGGTTGCAAATGTGTCGGAATTTTCAACGCATTTTTTTTGTTGCAAATTTGTATAGCAAAATACCATTTTTATAGTAGTGATTAGCACTTGAAGTTCTAGGTTCTTTTCTATATAACAAAGATAAAGATGAGTGGTCGAGTGCTTTGACCAAGTTAAAATGCATTCCCGATATTAAGGTCATGGAAAGACTCAAAATAAGTTATGATGGACTTATGCCTGACGAGAAAGAGTTATTCTTAGATATTGCATATTACTTTAGGAGATCTCTGATAGATGAGGCAATGATGGTGCTTGATGTTTGCAGTTTTCACCCTCGTATAGGGGTAAAGGTGTTGATACTTGATACAAAAGTCTCTCATAAAAGTTTCAAATGGAATAGTTGATATGCATGACTTGATAGAAGAAATGGCCCACTACATTATAAGAGGTGCACACCCTAATCATCCAGAAAAACATAGTAGAATTTGGGAAAAAAAAATGATATTGTAGAGTGTTGTGCTATGGAGGCTGGAACGTTAATGGTAACAGCTAGCTTTGTTAAAATTATATTATATGTTAATCTGATGACGTTTGGTTATGGATACTGACACAATTTGGTTCCCTTGATTAACTAACATAGGAAAATGAAGTATTAGTTTTGTCAAGTTATGTCGAACATCCACGTCTTCCTCATGTTGTTGCAAACATGAAGAAACTTCGGTGGATTTATTGGGATAGGTATCCAGCATCATCATTCCCATCAAATTTCTAGCCAACAAAGCTTGGTTGTCTAGTGTTGATAAGGGGCCAGCAAAAAGAACTCTGGAAAGGGTGTAAGGTAATCCTTGTTTTTCTACAAGCTTAATCAATTAATTATTAGGGTAACTCGGATAAGTAGACCCTAGACTAATGAAATTAGAATTGTGAAATGAATACTATACGTACAAGGTTTCCAAGCAAACACTATACATACACCGTATAAGATCAGATTGTCAAGATAAAATTGTTTACAACAAAATTTTTTGACTGGACCTTAAGACCAGATTCTCAAGCCATACAACAATTGATGATGCGGAATGCTTTTAATATCCAACCTGTGCAACCCTTTCAACCCGAACCGAACCCGACGCAACCCACCCGATCCGAACCCGACGAGGATGTCGAAGTTGTTCCTGAGACCCAACCGCAAAAAAGGCAAACGAAGAAAAGGCAAGCAAGTTGAGGGTGAGCAACCGTCCAAACCAAAGGCGAAACCGTGGACGCAACTTGAGGAAGAAGCCTTAGCGAAGGCTTACGTAGGCACGTCCACACACCCGATAAAAGGTTCATAAAAATAACTTTTTTTAAGTTTATATTTTTTTTAATTTAGTAGGATTTTTTAAGTTTATTTTTTTTTAGTTTATGTATTGTTTTTTAATATTAATGAAAATATTTTCTTAATTTTTTTGTTAAATGTTAAAAAAGTGGAAGATTAAAAAAAAAGTGGTGGGTATGATCATCCTCCCATTACCACTAAATTTGTGGGATGGACCATCCTCCCAAGGATGGTGATGTGGCGACGACGTGGCGGATCATCCTCCCTTGGAGGATCATCCCCATACCATGTAGCCTTACTTTACGGAGATAACTACTTGACTAGCCTCATTCACAACTCAACACAACCCAACCTTTAATATAAAACTAATTTCTCTCTCTTCCACCTACACAACCCAACCCAACCCAACCCAACTTAATTTTTGTCACACATTCACAACCTAATCCAACCTAAGTTTTAATAAAATAAACATATATATGATTATATTATATTGTATTAAAAATAATAATATTAACAATATTTATTTATTTTTATTTCAAAAATTTAAAAGGTATTTATTTTAAGAATAAAAATAAAGTGTATTTAAATCATTTATATTTTATAAA
Organism: Helianthus tuberosus; assembly: GCA_030545235.1. Taxonomy (NCBI): domain Eukaryota; kingdom Viridiplantae; phylum Streptophyta; class Magnoliopsida; order Asterales; family Asteraceae; genus Helianthus; species Helianthus tuberosus. Next base: position 9,191,825 of record CM060397.1, read on the forward strand.
GTGTATTTAAATCATATTTATATTAAATAAACATTTTTTAAACGAACTCTATTTTCAATAAAATTTATACCGACATGTTCACAAAAAAAATTAAGAAATACAGTGCATTTATTTTTATTTTTAAGTTTAAATAAGACAATTTATTTGAGTAATTTATTCATTAGGGGAAGAAGTAGTTTAGATGATAAATGAAAAAGAAATAAAAAATAGTGGACCAACCAAAGTTGGACAAGTGGCAAAAGAATTTGAGCAAAATTTGGAAAAGTTGGGTCATGACCTAATGTAACACCTCAAAAATTCGCGATCAATGATGTAACGACACGTGTCATGTAAGACAAAAAAACGTTGTAAACCCGGATTTAATAAAGATGTTTTGGCAGGATTTAAAAGTGGCGTCATGTTAATTTTTACCTCTGAACGACCTCATTTATAAATCCCAAGACCCAAGTATATATATATCAAACATCTAATATATCTTAAATCCAGAAATTTGTTGACAATAATTGAATTCAAAGTGCATGATAGGATCCTATAGAAATTCTACGGTAAACCTTCAATTTAGGCACTTTCAAAAGGATTCAAAGAAACATATCATAATGGTAGGGTATGTAACTGTTCAAGGCACATTTTAGAGGCCCCAAACTGATAAAACAAGTCCCATATTCGAAACCACGAGTTGCCCTTTCAAAACACCAAAGAACAACAACTTTTGGGCTGCAGATGAAGGCTTGCGCACCGCAAGCCTTACTCTTACGGTGCGCAAGCAGTTGCCCAGCGACAGAATCGTTGTTGTTTGCTGTTTAAACGCATGGGACTGATCTTAAACGATTTTTCTCATATTGCTTGACCCCTAAACAACCCCTAAACATCTAGGGACACCTGTGGGAAGGTTATGGTCAGTGGTAGAGTTATTTGTCAACACTTTGTGGTGTCTTGGTCACTATATAAAGCTCCTAAGTGCAACACTTTGATCATTCATTCCTCAAACATCTTCTGATCAATTGTGGAGCACAAGAGCACCTTCCAGGCCTTCCTCATCAATCATTAGACACTTGTAAGTTTGCTTAACCTTCTTTAATTGAGTTTAGCTTAGTTATTTAGCTAAAAGTCAAACCGTCGTAATTACGGTTTGACTTCGAGATTAATTAATAATGGCTCAGTCAAATCTCGAATTAAAAGTAGTTATAAGTTGGTAATTATGTGGTTAATAAACCCTCAAAAGGGTTCCCCCTGATTCCCACTCTAACTAGGTCTAATGTCGGGTCAAACTTAGTAATAAAAAGTCAACAGGATACTTAGTTTCTAATTTATGCATGATTAGCAATGTAGAACACATACAACCTGTTTGATCATTAATATAACTTGGTAATTAGTGTAAGAACATGTCTAAACATGTTCAACCCGACAATTTACTGTTTAGACCCGGTTCGGCACCGAAAGTCGCAAAGCTTTGACTTATGCTTTGACTTCAGTTCTGACCCGTTTTGATATGTTTTAGAAATAGCTTAGAGCTTCATTTGGACCAGGTTACATGCTAGTATAACCCTTTGTGATTATACACCATGGTTCATTAGTTAACCGATTAATACGCATGATTCCGTTAATTGCTCATATGTTGACCATTATGCCCTTATTACCATAAAACGTGGTTTTTGGAAATGTAAAAGTGTAGAAACTTTAATTACTGATATATAAACTTGTATGCAAAGTTTGACATCAGTTTGAGGTGTAGATTAAGAGTTATGCTCGTTAGCGTAAAATGAAAGTTTTATGTTAATTAAACGGCGTAATTAGCGTATAGCCTAGTTAAGCCTACTTTTTGATATCAAACTTATTACCCACTGATGTAATATATTATTTTGGGATTTTTGAAGATTTTTAATTAATTTTAGGCTGAGCATAACTAATAGTCGTAGGCTTAATCCGGTAATTGTCGGTTTTGCCCTTACAGGCCATAAAATGAGTTTCACATATCTAATCAACTCCAAACCTTCTGCTACTGATCACATATGATAAATAAATTATTTTTAGCCTTCTGGAATAATAAAAATATCAGCCTTATGTATCGAACCCGGAAATGGCTTTAATCGCCTTATTAAGCGTTTTTAACGCATAGTATGTACTAAAACTATTTTAAACATACAAGGGTTGATACCTACTGATATTTTGGGCAAATTATAATATTTTAATAGTAAGCAAAATTTGTTTAACTCAGACTTCAGTTTTGAGCTTTACGGCTTATGTGAAATTACCAAAATGCCCCTACGGTGCATAGTTTGGTTATAATTGATAAATTTCACATATATACAATACCCCACTGATATAACTTAGCAAATTGATCATCTTTGCTGATTACATCAGACCTGTAACTCAGGATACTACTTAAACTCTTTTATCACCTTATAAATGACCAAACTACCCCTACGGGGCATAGTTTGTGTTAAAATTCATTTCGGGCATAGTAAATGATATCTTACTGATGTCACAACTTATTTGAAGCATATTAACTTAGGAAACCTGTAAACGGCTCTCATTATTACCCGTTACGCTTATTACGCGTTCAGTTCGGTTTATGTAACTAGTTTGCATAAATTAGCCGAAACGGGTCAAACCTTATCGGTTTTATCTCAAAATCCAGAATGTGTATGAAATACCCATATTAAACAAGTCTCTGAACTTGTCGGGTCTAAATCACATTCTATCCGGTCTTCGCTTAATCGTGCGTACGAACCGTGTCTTTGAAACTAACCGGTCTAAGCATAAGCTTAACTAAAGACCCGTTAGGATTCTAATAGGTTATTATAAACCTTCGTTCCAGATTAGGAGTACCAGTAAAAGCTACTTGCGTTTGCTTATTGTGATTTATACTTTGCTCCGGTAAATACTTTTAACTTATTTTCCCTATACGGGCTTGGGTTACAGTATATAGAATACCGCTTGATCGGGCGTCAAATCTTCCATCGTTGGGTGGTTAATTGAATAATTTGATCGGCTCGTTTAAACAGTCTTGTTACTTAAAGCCTTTGGGGGGTTAATGACCATGTCCCGGATATCCTTGGCATCATTTTACGAAATGGCCACGACTTAAGCGCGGGGTGTAGGCGTTGTCAGTGCATAAAAGAATAATGTGGTGTGTCTATTGATCTTTAACCCGGACACGATCCGGGCTACTGAACGCACAAGGAACATGTAATTCGTTCACAAGATTATATATATTTAAATAATTCTCCCAAGTTAAATAAAATGTTTATGTCACGTGCATCCAAATCAATTTTCAATCATTTTCTAAAATGAGTCAGTTGATTGTATTTACCAGTGTAAACTGACGTATTTTCCCAAAAAGATTAAATGCAGGTACTAAGCGTAATTGGCTGGGATTTCTCCTTAGCATCAATAGAAGTCTCGCAAGCTTAAGATGCCTAAAGTAGTGGAAATTGCTCTACCAAACATCTGTCTTTGTGGAAGCCTACACAATATCATTTGCATGTCAGAAGCTAAATCCCTGATTGGAATTCGCTGTAATGGGATTCCACCAGCATCACGCAACTGCATCGTGTTCCCAACATCATATGGGACAGAATCCATTGACACATCACCAATGTTGCACCCAGGTGGGTAACGATATAGCCTCTAATGCCTTTGCAACCGCTTTCACTTCTTTCTCAAGCAGAGAAAAGCACACATAATGTTCACTACTAGCCTGTAATAAGACTACACTTAGCTTAAGAAAGCAATTGTCCTTTCTCAATAAGATCATACATCATATATGTAACTTTTGACATTACAGAGACAACAACCATCTTTCTTTTCAGAACTGTCATCCATGACAAAGTTAACAATACATTGGATTCTTTGAGAAGTTCTAACACATGTGCCACCAAATTGAACAACACACGGTAGCTCAAATTCATATTATACATTGCAATTCGATACAACAAACACGCCCTAATAAACCTAAATTGAACTCGTAAACAATTTCATTTAAACTTCTGAACAAAATATTAGTAAACTAGAACATGAATCGTCACTAACGTTCAACTAATCAATAATCTGAACAAAATCTCAACAAAAATAGAACACGAATCGTCAGTAACCTGCAACTAATCAACAATTTACACAAAATCTCAATAAAACTGAACACGAATGGTCAATAACCTAAACAAAATCTCCATAAAACAGGTTTGAACGTCTCAACAATGCGAAGAACAATAACAAACGAGAAAACGCACATACAACACATTTTCGGGCATTAAAATCGGATCACACAACATACTCGCACAAAGTAATTCAAATACGATTAAATAAAGCGAAAAGGAATATTTAGATAACAAGTTATCGGAATCTACTGACCTGTAGAAACTGTTGTTCCTAATCACGGCGGTGATGTCGGTTATGAGTGTTATCCGGTGGAAGATTCCGGCGAAAAGCTACCGGAGTACGAACTGTAGCTCCGTTTAAGAAGAAAATGAAGGTGTGATTGTGTGGATGAGTTTCTCTCACATGAAAATATCTTCGGTGGATTTACACATATTGTGTGTGTGTGTGTTCTGATGGGACCAACAATAGAAGAAGAAGAAGAAGAAGATGCAGTTGAATTAGAATGGAGATTGATCATCATACTGGAATCAGGATGAACCCTAGAAATCACGACTGTTGAAAGAGCTTGAGAAACCCTAGAAATTTGTTAAAATGACGCCTTCTGATTTCTGATGGTGATAGTAGATTCGGGAATAAAAGAGGAAAACCATCTCATGTGCATCGCATGTGCTTCACATGTGCATAGTTATCACATTGTTCTAACTGATGATGTCATAACTCATAACCTTTTATAAAAAATAGATTAATAGTTCTGTTACAAATGCGTAGCAAGTTCCTACACGTTTCCAACACAGCAGACAGAACTAGTAATTTTAATTATTTTGGTTAGAAATGTGTTGCAAAATAGTACAATTGTATTTAATAATAGTAATTAATTAAGTCAGTAATAATAACAAAAAATTTCAACCACAAATTTTTTTAAAAAAGTTAGGGTTTTTTCTTTCGTAAAAATAGGTTGCAAATGTGTCGGAATTTTCAACGCATTTTTTTGTGTTGGAAATTTGTGTAGCAAAATACCATTTTTATAGTAGTGATTAGCACTTGAAGTTCTAGGTTCTTTTCTATATGACAAAGATAAAGATGAGTGGTCGAGTGCTTTGACCAAGTTAAAATGCATTCCCGATATTAAGGTCATGGAAAGACTCAAAATAAGTTATGATGGACTTATGCCTGACGAGAAAGAGTTATTCTTAGATATTGCATGTTACTTTAGGAGATCACTGATAGATGAGGCAATGATGGTGCTTGACGTTTGCAGTTTTCACCCTCGTATAGGGGTCACTCGTAAAAGTTTCAAATGTAACAGTTGATATGCATGACTTGATAGAAGAAATGGCCCACTACATTATAAGAGGGGCACGCCCTAATCATCCAGAAAAACATAGTAGAATTTGGAAAAAAAATGATATTGTAGAGTGTTGTGCTATGGAGGCTGGAACGTTAATGATAAGAGATAGCTTTGATAAAATTATATTATATGTTAATCTGATGACGTTTGGTTATGGATACTGACACAATTTGGTTCCCTTGATTAACTAACACGGGAAAATGAAGTATTAGCTTTGTCAAGTTATGTCGAACATCCACGTCTTCCTCATGTTGTTGCAAACATGAAGAAACTTCAGTGGATTTACTGGGATAGGTATCCAGCATCATCATTCCCATCAAATTTCCAGCCAACAAAGCTTGGTTGTCTAGTGTTGATAAGGGGCCAGCAAAAACAACTCTGGAAAGGGTGTCAGGTAATCCTTGTTTTTCCACAAGTTTAATCAATTATTTATTAGGGTAACTCGGATAAGTAGACCCTAGACTAATGAAATTAGAATTGTGAAATGAATACTATACGTACAAGGTTTCCAAGCAAACACTATACATACACCGTATAAGATCAGATTGTCAAGATAAAATTGTTTACAATAAAACTTTTTGACTGGACCTTAAGACCATGTGCATTTACTATTCGTTGACCAACCTTGAGCCCTGACCAACATTAAACAATTTTTGTTTTGAGCTTAATTAACACCTCTCTCCTTGTGACAAAGGGAATTTTGTCTTTAACCGATATAAACTCCATTCAATTTACCATTTATATTACATAAATTTTTATATAACTAGTACAAATTTGTGTATAATTTAAACTAAACGGCGTAAAGCTCCGGCCTAATTGATCCATGAGCAAAAACAAACGCGAATGACAATGTTTATAATTATACCTACTTATTTTCCTTTTGTGTACATGTCTATTAACAGCATCTACCAAATCGAAGATTCTTGATCTTCGTCATTCAAGGTACCTAATGAAGACACTGGATTTTAATGGTCTACCATGTCTTGAAAGATTGAATTTACAGGGTTGTGAAAAATTAGAAGAGATTCATCCGTCAGTTGGATATCATGAGAGGCTTGTTTTGGTGAATATGAAAGGATGTTTAAAACTTAAAAAGTTTCCACCTATCATACAGATGAAAAAGTTTGGCTGCACACATGCAGGTTCTTTGATATGTGTACCTTCTTCGTGGATTGGTTGCACACATGCAGACTTGCAGAACAGTTAACAACAGCACCAGATAGATCTGCAACATGCAGAACAACAACATGGACATGATTGATCTGAAACTCGATGGAGGATATCGGGCTTCGGTCTCCATTCCGTAACGCGGGCGAACCGAAACGAGCCGTATCCACAAAAGATGCATTAACAAACTTTTTTTTATCTAAGACCATGCGTAGTGGTTTGATGAATAATGCCCCCACCCTAGGGCGTTTTCTGCCATGTGCCAGTCCAGTCAGCATGGAGGCATTATTGGGTGTTTTTGCAAAAGTGGCGTAGTGGAATAATGCCCAATAACGCCCCATCCAATCATTACACAATTATTTATTTTTTTTAAATTAAAAACTTAAAATACTTCATTAAATTAAAAAAATTACAATACTAGAAATAAAAAAAATAAAAACCGACTAAACTTAAAAAAAACAGTAAATAAAAAAAAACTGGAAATAAAAACCACAAGGGTCTAATTTGTCATTTTTAAACTTAAAATAAAACCACAGGGGCCTAATTTGCCATTTTTAAACTTAAAATAAAACCACAGGGACCTAATTTGCCATTTTTTAAACTTCTTCTTCTTCTTTGACCTAGCCGCCTCCCACAGTCCCACCATTCTTCTTCTTCTGACCTTCTTCTTCTTCTTCTTCTTCTTTGACCTGCAACTTTCGGCAAAAAATTCCGGCAAAACCAAAAAATTTCGGTGTTCTTCTTCTTCTTCATTCCCATTGGTACATCATTTGCCCCTTCCAGCATTATTCAAAAAACGCCAAACACAAAATCGCCAAAGGTCACGCCCGAAAACGCCACAGGGGGCGTAGGAGGGGCGATATCCGACGTGTTTGGGCAGTAACGCCCGATTACGGGTGGTGTAAATAATCAATACCCAAAAATATCCAGAACCGAAACGGTTATTGCAATAACCAATTCCAGTCATTAAAACAAGAAACCAGAACCGATTCAATAACCGAAACCAATTATTAAAAATAACCGATTTATGTACCTCTACCTATATATATGTTTTATAAACCTTGACTATCATTTTTTCTCCTAAAAGTTCTATGGATATATATAGCCTCAAATGGAGCCCAAGAAACAATCCAATAATGTGGACTTACAGCCCCCTTAGAATACATTCAAGGCCCAATAATCGTTTAGCATCATCCTTTCTTCCTTTTCACAACTTTTAATTCGGTCCATATTTGTTTCATTTAATATGCGATAAGCAGCTAGTTCATGATATTCGATTTTTCATATCTTCATATACCGCACTTTCTTTTCTCCCGTTCAAGTGTCCTCTTCAACAAAGTCTTGTAGTTTCATGCAAACCAGATGTATGATGAAATGCCTCAATGAACAATCTCACTTATTATGCTCCTATTCGACTTTAGTTTGTCTTCAACCCTTGTTTTTAATAGGTGGTATATGTAGCTATTGTGATTATATTTTCGTGTTTTGTCATGTCAAATCGATTCGTATTCAAATTCATTTCTATGTTAACGTTATATGCTTAGTGAATTAAGAACCGAAAAGGTTGTGTCACACCCCGAATTTCCACGTGTCACCGGTGGGCCCGGTGGGAGAATATCGTGACGTGGTTGGCAACATAATAGTCAAACAGCACAATATTTAATATGCACAGCCGAAGCAAATGAAAGATATAATTCAACCGAATATAATATTGTAATATCAAATATCACAACTGTCGATTGTTTATCCACAGACGGATCGAAAATAAAATGGAAACAATAGTTCAACAGACTTTTAGGCATCTTAAGCTGGCGAGACTTCTATTGATGCTAAGGAGTAATATCCAGCCAATTACGCTTAGTACCTGCATTCAATCTTTTTGGGAAAATACGTCAGTTTACACTGGTAAATACAATCAACTGACTCATTTTGGAAAATCATTAAAAATTGATTTGGATGCACGTGGCACAAAATATCTTTTACAATTTGATTAAAACGCACAGAGGCAAAATTAATCTTTTATAACTTGGGAGAATTATTTAAATATATAATCTTGTGAACGAATTACATGTTCCTTATGCGTTCAGTAGCCCGGATCGTGTCCGGGTTAAAGATCAATAGACACACCACATCAACTATTTATGCACTGACGAGTGTACGCCTACACTCCGCGCTTAGGTCGTGGCCATTTCGTAAAATGATGCCAAGGATATCCGGGACATGGTCATTAACCCCCCAAAGGCTTTTAAGTAAACAAGACTGTTTAAACTGGCTGATCAAATTATCAATTAGCCACCAAACGATGGAAGATTTGATGCCCGATCAAGCGGTATTTTATATACCGTAACCCAAGCCCGTATAGGGAAAATAAGTTAAAAGTATTTACCTGAGCAATGTAATAATCACAATAAGCAAATGCAAGTAGCTTTTACTGGTACTCCTAATCTGGAACGAAGGTTTATAATAACCTATTAGAATCCTAACGGGTCTTTAATTAAGCTTAAGCTTAGACCAGTTAGTTTCAAAGATACGGTTCGTACGCACGATTAAGCGAAGACCGGATAGAATGTGATTTAGACCCGACAAGTTCGAAGACTTTCTTAATATGGGTATTTCATACACACTCTGGATTTTGAGATAAAACCGATAAGGTTTGACCCGTTTCGGCTAATTTATGTAAACTAGTTACATAAACCGAACCGAACGCGTAGTAAGCGTAACGGGTAATAATGAGAGCCATTTACAGGTTTCCTAAGTTAATATGCTCCAATTATGTTGTGACATCAGTAAGATATCATTTATTTTGCCCGAAATGAATTTAAACACAAACTATGCCCCGTAGGGGTAGTTTGGTCATTTATAAGGTGATAAAAGAGTTTAAGTAGTATCCTAAGTTACAGGTCTGATGTAATCAGCAAAGATAATCAATTTGCTAAGTTATATCAGTAGGGTATTGTATATATGTGAAATTTATCAATTATAACCAAACTATGCACCGTAGGGGCATTTTGGTAATTTCACATAAGCCGAAAAGCTCAAAACTGAAGTCTGAGTTAAACAACTTTTGCTTGCTGTTAAAATATTATAATTTACCTCAAATATCAGTAGGGATTACCCTTTGTATGTTTGAAATAGTTCTAGTACATACTAGGCGTTAAAAACGCTTAATTAGGCGATTAGAAGTCGTTTCCGGGTTCTATATAGAAATCTGATATTTTTATTATTCCAGAAGGTTTAGAATAATTTATTTATCATTTAAAATCAGTAGCAAAAGGTTTGGAGTCAATTAGATATGTAAAACTCATTTTATAGCCCGTAAGGGCAAAACCGACAATTACCGGATTAAGCCTACGACTATAAGTTTTGCTCAGCCTAAAATTAATTAAAAATATTCAAAAATCCCAAAATAATATATTACATCAGTGGGTAATAAGTTTGATATCAAAAAGTATGTTTAAGTAGGCTATACGTTAATTACGCCGTTTAATTAACATAAAGCTTTCATTTTACGCTAACGAGCATAACTCTTAATCTATACCTCAAACTGATGTCAAACTTTGGGTGCAAGTTTATATGTTAGTAACTAAAGTTTCTACTCTTTTACTTTTCCAAAAATCACGTTTTAAGGTGAAAAGGGCATAATGGTCAACATATGAGCAATTAACGGAATCATGCATATTAATTGGATAACTAATGATCCGAGGTGTATAATCACAGATGGTTATACTAGCATGTAACCTGGTCCAAATAAAGCTCTAAGGCATTTCTAATTCATACCAAAACAGGTCAAAACTAAAGTCAAAGCAAAAGTCAAAGCTTTGCGACTTTCGGTTCTGAACCGGGTCTAAACAGTAAATTGTCGGGTTGAACATGTTTAGACATGTTCTTACACTAATTACCAAGTTATATTAATGATCAAACAGGTTGTATGTGTTCTACATTGCTAATTATGCATAAATTAGAATTTAAGCATCCTGTTGACTTTTTAATAACAAGTTTGACCCGACATTTGACCTAGTTAGAGTGGGAATCAGGGGGAACCCTTTTAAGGGTTTATTACCCACATATTTACCAACTTATAACTACTTTCAATTCGACTAATCGCTGGACCATTAGTGATTAATCGCTAAGTCAACCGTTAATTACGACGGTTTGACTTTTAAGCTTAAACTAAGTTAAAACTTAACTAAGGAAGGTTAAGCAAACTTACAGAAGTCCTATGCTTGATTAGGAAGGTCTTGTGTCTGCTCTTAAGCTCCCAAAAGCTCCAGAATTGCACAAGAAGTGAATGATCAAATGGTTGCAACTTCATGGCCTTTTATAGTGTTTAAGTCACCATAGATTGTTGACAACTCAAGCTATCATGGACCATGAATCATCAACACACGTCCCTAAGGGCCTAGGGGTTGTTTAGGGGTCGTCCAATATGAGGAAACTTGGATAAAGATCAGTTCCATGCACATAACAGCAACCAGCCCCGTTTTCTGTTACTGGGCATCCCTTGCGCACCGTAAGCATAAGTCTTGCGGTGCGCAAGGCTTCTGATCAGCCTTCACATTTTCTATTTCTTGCATAAATGACTCTTGGCCCTTCCGAAAGGTCAACTAACCTTTATATATTGCAATTTGAGCCCTTCATATTTACCTACAAGGGCTTTAGGACTTATACCCACTTTATTTAGTCCTTGATCACTTGGTTATGACCCGAAAAGTCGTAACTTTTAACGTTGACGCTTTAACCCCTCACACACGAATTTTATCATAACTTTCTCATACGATAACGAAACTTGGTGAAATTTTTATCACGCATTCTTGTGAGCATAATTAATCGTTATAAAGCTTCGGGTTTGCTAAAAGGTCACTCAGAGGTATACTTTAAACATGTTGACACATTTAACCCCTGTAGTTTGTAATCTCTCACTTTCTTTCATTTTTAGCTTCGTATGATCCATGATTTATTCTTTTGAAGGTATGAGCATCATGTCGGGTCATAGTAAAGTATATTTATCCATTGTCGACATTTTGAACTCTTATATTCACATAGTTTCTTTGTTTGTCAACTTTAGTCCCTCTAGAGTATACTTTCACACGTTCAAGCTTATGACACGTGTCAGTACATTATAGGACGTAAATTTTCGGGGTGTTACATCCTCGCCCCCTTAAAAGAAATCTCGACCTTGAGATTTGTTAAAATGCTGGAAGTACTTTTTGTCGCATAATGGACTTAACTCCTATAACATATCTGGAGTCTTTCCAAGCTCCCAAAGTAACTCCTATATTAGGTACATGTATCCTTTTTGGAGCTTCTTAACCTGTCGATCTTTAATCGACACAGGTTGCTTGTCATATCATAGATCTGCATATCTTTATGTGATAGTGCTTTTCGACTTATTGGTGACACATCCTTAAATCCTTAGTGTGGGTCACATTGCACGTTCCACCAAGCTCCTTAAATAGGTTTTAGCTTATAAGCTACTTGATGTTGGTACATTCGATTTCCTTCGAATGATTCTATATATTCAGAGCTTAACTAGCCTAATAATCAAATTTGCACACCTTTTCAGGGTGATACTTCGGTTGAACCTTATTCTTTAAAACGAACTTAGGAGGGTTGCTACATTCATGAATCCTTGATTTTTCTGCCGAATAATGGAAACTTACAGATGATTACGGATTTGTTTGATCTTATTTGTTGTTTCCAAGGCAACTTTCAGATCCTGATAATTGGACTTACCAACCTATTGTTCTAATAATAGATGTTTAACATTCCATCTACACAAGGTCCCCAAAGGAGTACCTTGATACTTACATAATAATTTTTATAGAAAAGCTTATTTTATGTGAGATGGTTATTCCAACCACTGCTTAACTAATTTTAAGGAATAGCTAATCCTTGCCGTTAGTCGAACAGATCGACGATCCTGGGCAGCTGATGGAAATTCTTAATCGTTGCCTAATTAGGGTTGCGGTAATAATGCATAAGCAAAATGAACCGTCTTTCTTATCTAACAATATCAAACTCTCGGAATATCGAGTTAGGCTATATGAATCTCTTATCGTAAAGTTTACTTAATCAGGGTTTCGATTATTCCATGATCAACACGGAGTTCTTACAACACTCTAACCCAAAGTGGGATGTTAATCTTAACTCTACTTGTCTCTCGGGAGGTAAACAGGGTAGTCTTAGTAGAAGATAATCAAGATACAAGGAGGTTACAGAGATTTTCCAAATCTCAGGCTCCAGTTCATCCATCCTTGCTTGTGCCAAATGAGTGACATAATTATGCTATGAGTTCACAGATTTCTTTATCAGGAACCATTTATTTGGGAAAATTCTATTTTCTAGATATCTTCTTTGAATACCATTAGCTGACTTTAATACCGCATGATCATTGAAATATCTTTATGGTTCCATGCATTAAACCTCCATACTGATCAGGCATGGCAGCAATCTACGGAACTTATTAAGATACATTAATTCTCATACGGCGGTTTTGTCATACCATTTGGTATTCGTAATTAATAGAGATCAAAGAGATATCAATTACATGTGAATGTACTTTATCTGGAGAGAGGGTACATTAGAATTTTATGACTGAAGCTTTCTGACAGGAACAGAAGAAATGGTTCCTATGATTTCGCCTGTAAGTTTTACCCTTCACTTAATAATTATGGTTCTTATGAAAGATTTTAAAAGTTTGCTATACTTATAGTTTATGAAGGATTTGGAGCAAGTAGCATTCGGCTCTTTGAACTTTTTCGCGATCTCCTTCACAGCTTTTCCAACCGTTGCGTCTTATCATAATTTGAAGAACATCCTTGGAAATTCTAAGGTTTACAATTGCAGCATCACTAGCATGCGTCGCATCATCAATGGCGTGATTGACTGATGTCTTATCCGAGTTTGTCATACTCAAGATTTGGTTCCTATTACTAAATGAATCAATTTCCTGGTTGCGTCCCGACAACTGCTATTCATCATCCTCATGGCCTTATATACTAACCATGGTTTCATTAAACCATACAGGCCAATATAGCATTAACATTCTTAATGAACGTTATTTAATATATGTCGATTATACTTAGCCTAGGTCACAAAAGACCATTAATGGCATTTAAAGTTTGGTCCTAATCCATTATCTTTTTGACAGGGGATCAAAATGTCACATCTGTCTTTATTATAGTGATGAATTTGGATAGCTTGAAAGCTTGCCATAAGGATATCAGAAAAGAGTGATTCCTAATAGATATAAAATATCAATCTAAGATTTGTTGGGGGCATTTTCTATGGTGTCAGCGGCCAATTTCTACTTTATACTTAACGCTTAGAGTTTTAACAGGCAGATTTAATGATTTATAAAATCTATTGTCTACGAGAGACTTATCTGAACCTGAATCAATTTAATACTCTAGCATGAGCGTTATTGATAAAGAAAGTACCTGTTGTGATATTGTTATCCTGAACAGTCTCTTGAGCATTCATCTGAGAGCTTCCAGCTTTGGTCTTCTTAACTTCCTCAAGCTTTTTAGCGTATTTAGGGCAGTTGGTTTTAATGTGCCCTTTTTCGTTGCAACCATAGCAGGTTGCGTCTCCCAATCTCTTGCAATCCAAGGTCTTATGCTCCTTGGACTTGCAGACTCCACATGGTAGAGGCTGAGATTCATATCTACATTTCCCGAGGTGGTATTTCCTACAGGTTTTGTATCTGGTCTTTTCACCGTTCTGCTGTTTGTCCTTCAATTCCTTCCCAGACTTAGTTGCTCCTTCCTTGGCAGCATTAGGGCAATTAGTACTGATGTGGCCCTTTTCGCCGCAGCTGAAACAGTTTGCATTCTTTATATCCCTACATTCGTGGGACTGGTGGTCAGCTCTTTTACAGATGCCACATTGCTTTATCTTTTGATTTGATCGACACTGTCTCCAGTGTCTTCTTTTGCAGGTTTTACATTCGGGTTTTGCCTTCTTTGGTTTGGACTGGTTATAGCTTGAACCGGTCTTACCCTTTTTGTAACCTTTATTTGGGGTATTATCGCACTTTCGCTTCTGTCCCTTCAACACACGATCCACAGCGTTGCTTACGGCTATATTTATCATAGCCTGTAACTCGGTGCTTATTAAGTTCAGTCTTGCATCATTATTCTGATTAACTGGATACTTGTGAGCTTCAGAGGAGTCAGCCATGGTGAAGCTTTGAAGGCTACAAACCAAGTAGTAATAATTGGTTTAAGTATATGGTGAATTGTCGAATTTGATGATTATTTAGCCATGGTACAAATAAACCATATAGGCGAATAGATAGTATTAAATTTATTTGATTATGTTTTGCCTAGGTTTTTAAATAGACCATCTTTGGCGTTTAAACGGAATAAAATCCTTCATATTTATTAGACAGGGGACATAAGTTACGACTGTCAATGTCGTACTGACATTTTATATATAGCACAAGGGCTTGTTCCAAAGGACTCTTTGATGGCACAGAGGCCTTGTCACTAGGGAAATTTTAAAACATAATCAATGATTCCTTTGGATCGGAAAATTTCATAGTTCATTGTCTTGACAAGAAGTTATGAAATAAAACTATCTTTTTCATGCATTCATCTTTTCCCGTAGGTATACATCTCGAATGGATGTTTTGATGCGCACATCATGTTCGACGTTCATTAGCCATGATTCCTATTGATCGCTTATGCAAAAAGGGGTTTGGAAGTTCTTAATATAAAGATGACAAGCGTGATCTTATCGCATCACTGTTGCCAGGAGTGTTAACATTTTTACAATGTTACAAGGATTTGAATCCTTTGAATAGGTTCTACCATCTTGGCCTCGTCTGGAATGACATATAGGCTAGGTCGTACCTTTAAGATTCTTTTTGGTATGTTTACTGGCAGGGAAGGAAGGATATTTATTTTATTCAGGATTTTTATCATAAATCCTAATTTATAAGTTAGTAATAGCACAAAAGGCCTAGTCATGTGGACAAGTTTAAATTTATAAGCCATGATTTCAGAGAATCGAGGCATTAAGGTTTGAATCAAAGTTCATTACCTTTTCTTGACAGGGAGTTGTAGGCTACCACTGTCTTTAGTCTCAGAGGACATTAACTATAGCCCGTAGGCACTTCCCTTCTAAGGGATGTTTATAATATGATCATCTTATAGGATGATATAAGCCATGATTTCAGAGAATCGAGGCATTAAGGTTTGAATCAAAGTTCATTACCTTTTTCTTGACAGGGAGTTGTACCTACCACTGTCTTTTGGCTCATATGGAAATGAGCAAGGCCCGTAGGCACCATATTACCACGTATGGTCGAAATATGATCATCTTAATTGATGATTTAAACCCATGATTCAGAGATCATTAAGTTGGGTTTGGAATCTTTGGAAAGATCCTTATATAAAAACGACGTGTGTGATTTTAACGAATCACGTCTGCCAGGAGCGTTAACATGTTTTCAGATGTTAACTGGGATTTGAATCTTTTTAACAGGTTTTACCATCTTGGCCAAGTCTTATAATGACATGCAGGCTAGGTTTTACCTCTAAGACTCTTTTAATATTTAACGCAGAACAATCCTAAATTGGAATGTTAACAAGGATCTGAATCTAATTATGGAACTACCATCTTGGCTCGGTTTTAAAATGACACGTGGCTAGGTCTTGTCCTTTTTAGATTTTTGCCATTTTATTATAATGGTAGATCTTATAAAAGGAAATGTTATTTTTTCATTTATTTCATATTTCATGTTTAGAATGAAAACTTAGATTTAATCAATCCACTATATAAAAATAAAAGTACAGAGTTGCCCTAAGCGGGACTTGAAAGGAATAATGTGTCCTCGAAGGGACTGAAAGATAAATATGTCCTTATAAGGACTATTAAGGAAACGATCTTCAGCAAAAGGAGTTTCTTCTTCATTTTATTTCTGAATGCTTTCTCCTTGGTTGCACGTTTCACCTTGGCCGCGGTACAAAGCTCAGCTTTTCAAGGCTCCGGATGTGGAGAATTCTTATTACAGCTTCTTCGCTTGGCGACGTATCCAATATATAAAAAATTTGGAAGCAAAAAAATTTCCAGATTAGGATTGAGATTTTTCCTATGTTAAGTCTAGACTCAGAAGGTCAAGAAATGTGCTAATGTGTCATTGAGATTAAACACAAAAGGCTAGTGTTTAATTCACTCAATGTTGGCTCTGATACCAACCTGTCACACCCCGAATTTCCACGTGTCACCGGTGGGCCCGGTGGGGGAATATCGTGACGTGGTTGGCAACATAATAGTCAAACAACACAATATTTAATATGCACAGCGGAAGCAAATGAAAGATATAATTCAACCGAATATAATATTGTAATATTAAATATCACAACTGTCGATTGTTTATCCACAGACGGATCGAAAATAAAATGGAAACAATAGTTCAACAGACTTTTAGGCATCTTAAGCTTGCGAGACTTCTATTGATGCTAAGGAGTAATATCCAGCCAATTACGCTTAGTACCTGCATTTAATCTTTTTGGGAAAATACGTCAGTTTACACTGGTAAATACAATCAACTGACTCATTTTGGAAAATGATTAAAAATTGATTTGGATGCACGTGGCACAAAATATCTTTTATAATTTGATTAAAACGCACAGAGGCAAAATTAATCTTTTATAACTTGGGAGAATTATTTAAATATATAATCTTGTGAATAAATTACATGTTCCTTATGCGTTCAGTAGCCCGGATCGTGTCCAGGTTAAAGATCAATAGACACACCACATCAACTATTTATGCACTGATGAGTGTACGCCTACACTCCGCGCTTAGGTCATGGCCATTTCGTAAAATGATGCCAAGGATATCCGGGACATGGTCATTAACCCCCCAAAGGCTTTTAAGTAAACAAGACCATTTAAACTGGCCGATCAAATTATCAATTAGCCACCAAACGATGGAAGATTTGATGCCCGATCAAGCGGTATTTTATATACCGTAACCCAAGCCCGTATAGGGAAAATAAGTTAAAAGTATTTACCTGAGCAATGTAATAATCACAATAAGCAAATGCAAGTAGCTTTTACTGGTACTCCTAATCTGGAACGAAGGTTTATAATAACCTATTAGAATCCTAACGGGTCTTTAATTAAGCTTAAGCTTAGACCAGTTAGTTTCAAAGATACGGTTCGTACGCACGATTAAGCGAAGACCGGATAGAATGTGATTTAGACCCGACAAGTTCAGAGACTTGCTTAATATGGGAATTTCATACACACTCTGGATTTTGAGATAAAACCGATAAGGTTTGACCCGTTTCGGCTAATTTATGTAAACTAGTTACATAAACCGAACCGAACGCGTAATAAGCGTAACGGGTAATAATGAGAGCCATTTACAGGTTTCCTAAGTTAATATGCTCCAATTATGTTGTGACATCAGTAAGATATCATTTATTATGCCCGAAATGAATTTAAACACAAACTATGCCCCGTAGGGGTAGTTTGGTCATTTATAAGGTGATAAAAGAGTTTAAGTAGTATCCTGAGTTACAGGTCTGATGTAATCAGCAAAGATAATCAATTTGCTAAGTTATATCAGTAGGGTATTGTATATATGTGAAATTTATCAATTATAACCAAACTATGCACCGTAGGGGCATTTTGGTAATTTCACATAAGCCGAAAAGCTCAAAACTGAAGTCTGAGTTAAACAACTTTTGCTTACTGTTAAAATATTATAATTTACCTCAAATATCAGTAGGGATTACCCTTTGTATGTTTAAAATAGTTCTAGTACATACTAGGCGTTAAAAACGCTTAATTAGGCGATTAGAAGCCGTTTCCGGGTTCTATATAGAAATCTGATATTTTTATTATTCCAGAAGGTTTAAAATAATTTATTTATCATTTAAAATCAGTAGCAAAAGGTTTGGAGTCAATTAGATATGTAAAACTCATTTTATAGCCCGTAAGGGCAAAACCGACAATTACCGGATTAAGCCTACGACTATAAGTTTTGCTCAGCCTAAAATTAATTAAAAATCTTCAAAAATCCCAAAATAATATATTACATCAGTGGGTAATAATTTTTATATCAAAAGGTATGTTTAAGTAGGCTATACGTTAATTACGCCGTTTAATTAACATAAAGCTTTCATTTTACGCTAACGAGCATAACTCTTAATCTATACCTCAAACTGATGTCAAACTTTGGGTGCAAGTTTATATGTTAGTAACTAAAGTTTCTACTCTTTTACTTTTCCAAAAATCACGTTTTAAGGTGAAAAGGGCATAATGGTCACCATATGAGCAATTAACGGAATCATGCATATTAATTGGATAACTAATGATCCGAGGTGTATAATCACAGATGGTTATACTAGCATGTAACCTGGTCCAAATAAAGCTCTAAGGCATTTCTAATTCATACCAAAACAGGTCAAAACTAAAGTCAAAGCAAAAGTCAAAGCTTTGCGACTTTCGGTTCCGAACCGGGTCTAAACAGTAAATTGTCGGGTTGAACATGTTTAGACATGTTCTTACACTAATTACCAAGTTATATTAATGATCAAACAGGTTGTATGTGTTCTACATTGCTAATTATGCATAAATTAGAATTTAAGCATCCTGTTGACTTTTTAATAACAAGTTTGACCCGACATTTGACCTAGTTAGAGTGGGAATCAGGGGGAACCCTTTTAAGGGTTTATTACCCACATATTTACCAACTTATAACTACTTTCAATTCGACTAATCGCTGGACCATTAGTGATTAATCGCTAAGTCAACCGTTAATTACGACGGTTTGACTTTTAAGCTTAAACTAAGTTAAAACTTAACTAAGGAAGGTTAAGCAAACTTACTGAAGTCCTATGCTTGATTAGGAAGGTCTTGTGTCTGCTCTTAAGCTCCCAAAAGCTCCAGAATTGCACAAGAAGTGAATGATCAAATGGTTGCAACTTCATGGCCTTTTATAGTGTTTAAGTCACCATAGATTGTTGACAACTCAAGCTATCATGGACCATGAATCATCAACACATGTCCCTAAGGGCCTAGGGGTTGTTTAGGGGTCGTCCAATATGAGGAAACTCGGATAAAGATCAGTTCCATGCGCATAACAGCAACCAGCCCCGTTTTCTGTTACTGGGCATCCCTTGCGCACCGTAAGCATAAGTCTTGCGGTGCGCAAGGCTTCTGATCAGCCTTCACATTTTCTATTTCTTGCATAAATGACTCTTGGCCCTTCCGAAAGGTCAACTAACCTTTATATATTGCAATTTGAGCCCTTCATATTTACCTACAAGGGCTTTAGGACTTATACCCACTTTATTTAGTCCTTGATCACTTGGTTATTACCCGAAAAGTCGTAACTTTTAACGTTGACGCTTTAACCCCTCACACACGAATTTTATCATAACTTTCTCATACGATAACGAAACTTGGTGAAATTTTTATCACGCATTCTTGTGAGCATAATTAATCGTTATAAAGCTTCGGGTTTGCTAAAAGGTCACTCAGAGGTATACTTTAAACATGTTGACACATTTAACCCCTGTAGTTTGTAATCTCTCACTTTCTTTCATTTTTAGCTTCGTATGATCCATGATTTATTCTTTTGAAGGTATGAGCATCATGTCGGGTCATAGTAAAGTATATTTATCCATTGTCGACATTTTGAACCCTTATATTCACATAGTTTCTTTGTTTGTCAACTTTAGTCCCTCTAGAGTATACTTTCACACGTTCAAGCTTATGACACATGTCAGTACATTATAGGACGTAAATTTTCAGGGTGTTACAGGTTGATTGTGACAATCCGTACTTTTGACCCGGGTTAATTATGGAAAGTTATCTGTGGAAATATGGGGTATTATTAGTTAACAAATGATACCAACCTATAACAAGCGAGACATTATTTACTTGACAATCACGAAGACACCCCACCATAAATTCAATACACATATTTTTATACAAGTGTGTGTATATATATATGAGCTATATATATTCGTTTTGATTTAAGTTAGCAATATGATGTAATCGACATATTGTTAGATGGTTTAGTCGAACGATTCATTTTAACGCGACATATAAGACAAGAACCGGGTTCGTATATGCGTTATGCACCGCACCCACCTAACTCCCCTACATCAAACCCTAACTATTTAAACAAGTTATCACCTTCACCTCCTCATTTTCCAACTCTTTCAAAACCCTAGCCCCCAAGTGCATCTCTATCCTACCTCACAAACAAAGACACACCCACACATCTACATATCTAGAGAGAGTGAGGGCAAAGAGAGAGAGAGATCACCAAGGGAGAGAGATGATGTCGGGTTAAAATATGTGTAATTAGTATTAATTCGCGTTGAATTTTAGTGTAGTAAATACGTTAATTTGTTATTATTTATATACTTATTATACGTGGGTCATTGTGGTTTAACAGGTGTTAACAAAGAGTAATTGAGAGAAACGAGTCGAAACATGGGTTTTACAAGCTAACACGTTCAATTTATAATGATTAAACACTAAATATGAACACTTATCATTTAAGAAAATTATGGCAGTTAAATGCAATTAAATGCTTTAATATGATTTACGAGAAAACAAGAATGAAATATGCAACTTTGAAACAATTCTTTGAATTAAGAATGCAATTAATTTCATGTGGTTTTAATGTGTAGGGTTTAATATGTTTTTTTAACGGCAAAACACTTTATATATATATATATATGGGTAAGATCAAATAAAAAGTTTATTTTGCCTAAGTAGGATGAAAATGAATCTTAACCATTCATTTTTTAAATCAATGGTTAAGATAAAGTGTAGGAAAAATGAGGAGTGCAAGGGTATCTTGGGAAAATCCTATTTATGGACTTTCTCTCTCCACATGCAAGACACATGCATATTCCACCCCTCGTTTTTTAAACGTTTATAACTTTTTTATACGACATTATTTTTTCATAAAAACTTCACCATAAAATCGAGCGTCTTTTTATCTTTAATTTGAGTACCATATTGCTATATAAAATATGAAGAGTAAAAAACCCACTAAAATGTGTTGTATTACTATATTTTTGTGCTAAATTTTTTGTGCTGAATTTTTTTGTCTTAAATTTTTTTTTCTAAATTTTTTGTGTTGGATTTTTTTGTACTACATTTTTTACTGAATTTTTTTGTGCTATATTTTTTTGTACTAGATTTTTTTAGCTATATTTTTTGTACTAGATTTTTTTGTGCTATATTTTTTTGTACTAGATTTTTTGTGCTATATTTTTTTGTACTAGATTTTTTGTACTAAATTTTTTTGTACTAGATTTTTTTGTTGTATTTTTAAAAAACAAAAGGGGTGCCACATGTCATTTTTACTCCTATTTATAAGGACCAAAATGCCCTTCATTCCTACTTTTTAGGAGTGCCACATGTCATCATCACAATCCTTCTTAGGCTACTTAGGCAAAATCCACTTTTTAGTGGATCTTTCCCCTATATATATATATATATATAAAGAGCCAGCAAGAAGCTGGGGATCAAACACAACGAAACAAAACGACAAACAACAACAGAAAGAACTATTACATCAAATCGATTAAGTCAAAATCTAGCCAATTCTCCCACTTCGGATCCTTGAGCCTCGACCGGTTGCATATCCACAAAAACGCCTCCTCCTTTATTTGTTCGACAGAGATCGAGATAGGAATAAACTTATCTTCGAAGGCTTTTGCGTTTCGGGCATTCCAAATCTTCCAAACCGAACCTAAGAAGACGGTGTATACCAGCTTCTTCCAAACCGCCGAACCCAGCTGATTTTTGATATGTAATTTGCACATGGAAGATCTGACAACAAAAAGATCTGACAACAAATGGATGGATTTTTTTTGAAAGAAGGGCGGAGTTTTATAAAAACCTTAAGCAAGGTGCTCAAGCAAAGTACAAACAAGGAAAAATAGAAGTACAGTAGAACAGGAAAGAATACAGACAATTACATTAGAAACTGAAATTTCTCCAGTTCTCCCATGTTATATCCGAAAGCCCTGCCCGATTTTTTACCCAAGTGTATGAGATGGCCTTAATATCACTGATTAATTTTGCTATATCAGGAGGTTTACTTTTGAAGATAACCGCATTCCTCATCAGCCAGATATTCCAGCAGGTTGCTGCCACCACTGTGTACACCGCCCGTTTCGGATTTTTTTCACCTTTATAAGAACCGATGAACTCTAGTAGTTGTACCACACTTAGAATATAACGCGGTAAGGGAATTTTCATCCATTGGAAGATCAAGATCCAAGTTTGTTGAGCCATATCACAGGTAATGAGAAGATGACTTACCGATTCCAGCGATTCATTGCAAAGAACACAATTTGAGGAGTTGAGATGTAGGCGCCGAATTTGGAGTGCTTCTTTTGTTGCAATACGGTCCAAGACCACCCTCCAAAGGAAACAATTAACTTTTTTTGGTATCCAGTGGAGCCAATTAAGCACCTTTGTTTCATTGATTAAGTTTATTTCATCCAGTTCAGCCCGGACAATACTAACCTGGAACTTCACCTTTTTTTCACCCAACTTCCACAGCCAACCATCTGATCTAGCACAAATTGTGACATTCTTCACGCATGCTAAACAATCTGCCCATTCGTTCTTCAGTTCTTCATTTGACAGAACATTTCTACTACCCCAGAACCATTCGACTCTACCTTGTATTATATTATAACGGTCCGATACGCTGCAGCATTTATTACTTTCTAATACAAACAGATTCGGGAATAACTCGCATAACGGTCTACTTCCCATCCACGGGTCTAGCCAGAAACAGGTTTTATCTCCACTTCCCAGATCTACAACCATTTTTTCACGCACAATTATCGGCTGAATTTCATTACTACGTCCCATTTTTACTATTGACTTCCAAACACCTCCTATAGAATTTTTTAGCGGAATGGACGATTGGCATCTAGGTCCACCGTGTATGGCCGTAATCACCCTTGCCCACAACGAAGATAACTAATTTTTATATCTCACACACCATTTGATCATGAGGGCTTTGTTTGTTGAAGCCAGACTACCTATACCCAATCCCCCTTTGTTTTTTGGAGCTACGACTTTGAACCAAGGAACCCAACTCACTTTGCTTTTTTCCATGCACCCACCCCACAAGAATTTGCGTCGAATTTTTTCCAGCTGTTTTAATACTTGAATCGGAGCACAGAAAAGCGAGAGAAAGTATGTGGGTAGGTTACCTAAAACTGCTTCAATTAAAGTCACCCTTCCACCAAAAGATAAAGTACGAGCCTTCCATAATGTGAGCTTCTCCTCAAATCTTTCAATAATAGGTCTCCAATTCTTTACCAAATTCATATTTGCCCCGACCGGGAGGCCTAAGTAAGTAAAGGGGAACGTACCCGTTTTACATTGTAAAATAGCCGCCTTTTGCATAATGACTTCATTTGATACCCCCACACCGAACAATTGACTTTTTGAGAAGTTCACCTTTAAACCCGATGACAAATGAAAACATCTTAACAATCTTGAAAGATTTTGAAGGTTTGAATCTGACCACTCCCCAACAAATAATACATCATCTGCGTATAGAAGATGAGATATAAGAGGACCTTCATTCGGAGTTTTACATCCCTTGAATAAACCATTTGTGTTAGTCGTGACCGTAGCAACATGTAGTGCCTCCATGGCGAGGATGAACAATAAAGGTGATAATGGATCACCTTGACGAACTCCACGCTCAATGACGAATTCTTCTGAAGGTGAACCGTTTACCAAAACTGAGGATCTTGAGGAAGATAGAATACCCGAAACCCATTTCCACCATAAAACGGGAAATCCCATTTGTGAAAGCGTTGACTCCAGGAACTTCCAACTGATAGAGTCAAAAGCTTTTTCGAAGTCAACTTTGAACAACATCATTTTATTCTTCGACTTCTTGCACCAAGAGATTAGCTCGTTAATTATGAGAGGGCCCTCCAAAATACTTCTCCCTTCAATATAAGCCGTTTGAGTATCGCTGATTAAATAACACATCACTTTCTTCAATCTCTTAGCCAGGATTTTGGAAACTAGCTTCGAGATACACCCGATGAGATTAATAGGCCGAAATTCATTAATGAGTTGAGGGTTGGACGCCTTAGGCACTAGAGTGATAAAGCTTGAATTGCAACCTCGACTTAATTTACCGTGGACATAAAAATGATCAAGTAAGTTAACAAAATCAGCCTCCATGATGTCCCATAAGTGCCTAATGAAACTGAATGTAAAGCCATCTGGACCCGGAGTCTTGTCACCCCCACAATCCCACACTGCCTCCTTGATTTCTTCTTTAGAAAATCGTTTCACTAACATCGCTGATTGATCTAAGGATAAAACCTTAAAACCGTTATTAGTGAAAGATGGCCTGCTGTGATTTTCTTCCTTAAACAGTTGCTCAAAATACTTCTTGATTTCTAGTTTTAGAGAATCGGGTTGCGAGATCCATACATTATTAAAATTGAGATCATTTATCCTGTTATTCTTCTGATGACTTTTGATCATGCCATGGAAAAATGAAGAATTCTCATCACCTTCGATTAACCATTTTACTTTAGCTCTTTGTTTTAAATCCTCCAAGTTGTTCTCTTCAAGTTCCGCCACCGTTTTCAACCATAATTCTCTATTTCTAATCTCTTCCTCCGAAAGAGACGAAGATTCCGCTTTCATGTCAAGTGCTTCGATTTTCTTTGATAGGTCACAGACTGTTTCTCGATCATGGATTTTTAACTTCCTACACCATGGCTTAATCGCCAATTTAACAACTTTCAGCCTCTGACTCAGCATTTTATCTGGCGGATTGGGTTGTTGAAACTCGTGGTACGATTCAAGCACAATATTCTTTAAACTATCTTCATTCAGTTAAGAGTTAAAGAAACGAAAAGGAGGGGTAACAAATAGATCTTCGGCACACTTTAAGAGTAGAGGGCGATGATCTGACCTGTATCTAGGCAAACCGGTTAATTTTGCTGACGGCCAATTGGATAGGAATGATTGACAGACCAACATTCTATCAATTTTGCTTAGACGTGAGCCATCGTCGGATCTATGAGTATACGAACACCCGAGCATGGTATACTCGGATAGACCAGTTGTACGGATAAAATGATTGAAACTTTCAGCCGCTTGCGGATTAAACTTAGAATTTTTTCTCTCCCTGGGTTCCCTTACACAGTTAAAATCACCTAAGAAAATCCAAGCCCCACTGTGTGAATTCATTAGGTTAGTCAGATTCATCCACAGATCCCTTTTAAGATTAGTATCATGAGGAGCATAAATATTTACTATGTTAATCTCTCCACCCCCATTTCTTAGTTCACCCAAGGTAGCCAAATAGTGCCTGTTTGAAACTGATGATTTACGAACAAAAAGAGAAGGATCCCAGATATTAAGCAACCCCCCTGACCTCCCAGAGGCATCGACTGCCTCTGATTCGAAAAGAGAATTACCCCAGAATGAGTTCACCTGGAGATTTGCCGAATCCGTGAATTGGGTCTCTTGTATTGCGACGAAGTTGACATTATTATGTTTAATTAGTGTAAGATTAAATATTTATTTATTTATATTTAATCTAGTAGCCATCATTATCATTTATATAATACGGATTAAAATATATTAAAACCTATAATAAATTAGTTGGTAATTGTTGATGGGCCAAATTACCCTAATTAACTAATTGGGTTTCCCCTTGGGTGTATATAAGGAGATTACTAGAGAGGGATTAGGGTTAGACCCTCATAACATCAACACTAAATCGCCCCTCCTCTCTCTCCATTACTATGAATTCTTCAACCCTAAAGAACTCGGTACTACCATCAAGAAGATACATCCTAAAGGGGAACCAGACCAATCTGACGAACATGACGTCTACTTCCCTCTCTGGTGTGATTGCTGGCTTATTAGGTACACAATCATTATTTGTTTTCCATCACATGTTTATTGAATTGATCAACATGTGGTATCAGAGCATATGTTGATTACATCAATTCAATCAAGGAATTCATCGAATTGAATTAAAGGAATTGAAACATAAAGATTGTTTTTTTCTGTTTTGCGATTATGATTCGCAAATTGATTTGAAAATTAAACCATTCAAAATTAATTTTTGGTTCCTTACGGCGGCAGACATTGCCACATTGGTACCAAATTAGAATCTTACATTTACTTCTATAATTCATTAAAATTGGTTTTGACTTTGAAACCATAACTGCACATGATGAATATTTAATTAATCAATTCATTCAATTCACTTAATTCACGGCTTCTTGTTAAGCTTATATTTCTTTTTTATGTAAATCGATGAATTGATTGATTTTATTAATTCAATAATGATTTCATGACCATAAATTGGTTAATTACCTTATTTAGGGATAACTTAGTTTTGATTATATTTGCTAAAGTTGTTTAACTTTATCTCCAAGTTTCGAATAAAATATAATTTTAATTATAATCGAATAATTAACTTGGATAGATAAACATAAGATATTTTGAAATTATAATCAAAATCTCTTAAAATTAGCTGTTTCAAACTTGTCATAATAAACAGCTGTTAACAGTGGATTCGAGACCATCAGATCTCGACTCGAGACCACAAGATCTCGACTCGAAATCATAAAGGTCATTAATTTTTTACAACTCGAGACCATAAGATTACGACTCGAGACCATCAGGTCTCAACTCGAGACTACAAGGTCTCGACTCGAGATCATAAGGGCTCAAAAACTTCACAACTCGAGACAACAGTCTCGACTCTAGACCACTGAGTTTTCGACTAAGGGATTAAATCTTCACAACTCGAGACCGTGGTTGCGACTCGAGACCTCATAACTGACTCGAGATCTCATAAAATGTGATAGTCGAGACCATGGTTCCGACTCGAGACAACAGGTTGCGACTCGAGACCTCATAACTGACTCGAGCTCTCATAACTCAGTCGAGACCTGACTCGAGACCCAACTCGAAACCTCATTATTTTAGGCTAACTCGAGCTCTCATAACTCAGTTCGATCCGCACTAACAGGTGGTTTGCTACTAACTAATTGGTTCTGTAAATACTTAGTTAATTAACAAGGATCAAATAATGTTTTACAAAACCAAAATAGCTTAACTTGAATGAGCTTCTGATGTATTAATTCTGGCCAAAGCTGATTTAATATATCTATTTATTGTTCAAGTATTATAAAAGCTATGTTAAGTATGCATTACAAACGTGAAATGTCTTAATTCTGGCCAAAGCTGATTTAATTCATTTATGTTTAGCATGCTTGACAAGTGCATAACTAAAGTGATTGTCTCATTTCTGGCCAAAGCTGATTTGTCACGATTACTTTGCACACATACTTAAATGATTACACTTCTGGCCAAAGCTGATTTGTCTTCGTTTAAGTAGAATTTTTAAACAAGTCTATTATTTTGATGTTAGTAATAGACATATCACAACTTCTTCACATAATGATCCTTACATCAATGATCCTTAATTAATTTTTTATGATCATTTCGTCTGCCTTATTCTTAGTACCCATAATTTTACTCACTGTAATTTTCTTCTATAAATTAATATCTCATCCACTCTAATTCCTAAACCTAAAATGTTTGCTTTATTTAAAGTTTCTATTAGAATTAGCTCTTAAATTAAATCCTTGATTATTTCTTAAGACACGATAATCCTATTGCTCTCTTCTGATAAAGATTATAAAGAAGAAAATTTGAGCATGATGATTAGGATAAATCGAACATGATGTCTCTTATGATAATCAAGAACTCTCTAACATAATGCTATCACTAAAGTTATTTCAGATTAAGTCTTTCCTAAGGCTAATCTCTTATATATGGAATAATCACTAGAACTCCTAAGATGCATGCCTTCATTTAAAATTCTAAACTATAAAGCTAAGTGGTATATGTGAATACATAATAATGTACAATACCATGACCCATAAACTTAGGGGCTTACGCATGGAAATAAGTACAATTTTTCAGTACATTACATACTAAGATTTTCACTTGTACAATTTGATGCCTTATAAATCAACTATAACACTCAAAAAAAAAAAAATACCAAAGTATAATGAGTGTGTTGATAAGCAACATATGTACAAAGAAATAAATGTTTGAAGCTGGAAAAATAAGTTGTTACTCACCTTACAACCACTTAAAACCTTAAAAGAGGATTGTTCTAAGGTCCATAAACAAATTACAACTGTTAATTCCACCTCTAAGGTTCTTCAAGGGAAAATCTCACTGCATCATTATGTCATTAGACTAGACATAAGCAACGAGACTATCCATTATTCTAAAGAACAGTTGGATGAATTAATTAGATAGTCACTTATTAAAGATATTTAACTCTACTAATTATAATATTCCTATTAACACATGATTAGTCGACTCTAGTTTTAAACGTTTCCTTACCAGAAATCAACAAATAATTAACATAAGAGTTAGTGACAAAATTAAATGTTAAGGCTATAAAAAACCATAATAAGCAGTCTTCTAACAAACGCCTTTCGATACCTTATATACTCTGAAGATTAATCAGAATATAGTATCATAATTAAGCAATGTTATGAAGGTTGTGAGGTTTGCATAGTCAACATAAAGTCACACTTACCTTAAACTCTCATTTTATTTGTTCTAAACATCTGGATTGAAACATTATTAAGATAAAACTAGATGATACCTTACACTTTCACAACTTTTGTCATCATGAAAATGAGAATTTGACAAAAGGAAAATGAGACTTATAAATTTCATCCATTATAACCAAAATTCATGAGAAATCATGACATGGTTAATGAGGATGATTTTTTCTTCTAATCTCATTCTAAGTGATTTTAAATCATGACGTTATAGCCCTAAATATTACTTGGCTTAAGGAATAAGTATGGGTCCATCATAAGTC
Source organism: Helianthus tuberosus (assembly GCA_030545235.1). Taxonomy (NCBI): domain Eukaryota; kingdom Viridiplantae; phylum Streptophyta; class Magnoliopsida; order Asterales; family Asteraceae; genus Helianthus; species Helianthus tuberosus. The sequence goes on from CM060397.1 coordinate 9,221,358, forward strand.
ATTCATTGACATTCATGGAACTTATTTCAAATGGAATATTCAGACACAATTCATTTATCATTTAAAAGACTATCAACTTGTATCTAAATTTTGTTGCATATGGCCCATGGTCTTAAAGAAATCTACTCATATATGTGCTTAACATGATTTCTATTAAATATGTCCCTAAGTTTTTGTGACATCTGGACATTAAGAAAATCAAGTAAAGTCTAACATATATATATGATAGGTTCCCACGTCACATACCTAATTGAAACTTTTCTTGTAGCATTTTAGAGATATTAAAAGATCAGTGGGAGCATTAAGTGTTTTAGAACATCTTGCAATAGTTGCAAGAGGTGGGGGAGTGAAAATTTCACATTACCTCAATTTGCACCTCTTGTACAAGACACCGCTCCATCACGACACTGTTCCATCAATACTTGTCTCCTTAAAATCTAATGCTACTATTACAAAAGTTTCATTGTTGCTTAATTGTGGGCACACTTAGATTTCTTATCCAAACTAACATAATCCTCAACAAGAGAAACTACAATGACTAACGTCATTAATATGTTCATTAATATGTTTTCTCTATTTAGAATTTGTTTAGTCGTTAAATATTGACCCTAAGCATGCTGAGTTCCTAAAGTTTTCTAAGGTCAGTGGGAGCAGTCAAAGTTCTTATCACGACTTGCAAGGAATACAAGAGGCGGGGGGAAGAGTGTCATTAAATTTTACTCCGAATTTAACTCCGATTACACCTCTTGTACACCATACTGCACCAACTCTTACAAACTTAGAATGAAAATGATAGCAAACTAACCAAGAGCTAATCCATAAAACTGAAACTTCTAACTAACCCAATAATCAACTCAGGAGGTCATATAGGTTTAAAAAAACCCACTAACTTTGATGATTACATAACCTCCCTAATTGAAGTTGAAATGAATTTTGGAAAAGTTTACTGATCCTATCTCTTCTAATTAAGCCATTAGTGTCAATCAATCTTCTGAATGGAATAAAACTGTTTTCTAGTAAAACTGATTTTATGTGTTCGCATAACGTTTGGGATTTGATTGAATAATCTAAGAGTGTTCATAACTAAACCAAATCCTGATATAAACGTTAAGACACAAAGAAGCATGATTGATTATCAAAGGTTATACTCAAGAAGAGATATATTATTAAAGAATCTTTCTTACATATCTAACAAAAGATTTCTTTTAGGATCATCACTGTTCTAGTAGCTTATAATAATTTTGAGCTACATTACATGAACATTAATACAACTTTCCCTAACAACTGGCTGACATATTTACATGTTCATAAAAAAACCTGAAAGTTCTAAACTTAAGGTTAAAGAACACTTTATTTATAAGCCAATAAAATCCATGTATGGGTTAATGCAAACATCATAATGTGATGAAATCTTAACGTAATTATTTTCATCAACAACCAAGTGGATTAATGTACCTACCTCAAAATGAGTGGGAGCAATTAAATTAAACTTGTCTATATAGATGACATTCTTTTGACAAGTATATGTTACACAAGCCAAAGTATTGTTGTTACAAACTTTGATATAATGAGATCTCAGAGATATCTCTTACATAATAGATATCATAACATGTTGAGATAGACCAAATGGGACATTACTTTCGTTCCATAAGTTTAACATTAAATTGGTCCTTGCATATGTAACAAACAATACTGCTCTCCTTTAGAGGATAATAGGATAAATGAGATTGTTTCCTTACGCTCCATTAATTAGAAGCCTTATGTAAGTTCAAGTCTATACTCGTTTAGATATTACTCACATTGCAACACACTAGATATGTCTAGATAAACGTGAAGCATCCAATAGAGTATTATAATATCTTTAAAAGAAACGATGTCACACCCTGGCTTTGCGGAAGCGTGGTTAATTTTGGTGTGACTTCTTAATACCATAGCTTAACCATAACAAGCTATATGAATTTAAAAACCATGCAAGTCATCCATTAAGTTTTGAAAATCAAACACAATACCATTGTTTTAACGTACAACCATAACCTTGTTCAGTAGACATTACAACTTATAACATAGCACAAACGTGGTTTAAGGACTGTGTCTTGTCCAGGAAAGAGACACATCCCCTAAACCCTGATGACTCCATGACAAGTGCAGCGGAAAACGTTCCATACCGTGCCAGATCCGTTTAATTTCCTGAAATACATGTGAGTTGAAAAATCAACAATAATGTTGAGCGAGTTCATGTGTAAGTGAGTATGTAAAACACTTGTGAGTATAAAAATAGTTGTGGTATGTAGCAGTGTAAGAGGACTTGTGATCACCAATGGTTTGCAAGGCCACTGACATATGTGAAGTGCAAATAGGGAGACTCAAACCTAGCAGATTTCGCCACGGCAAAGTATGTGGACAAAGTCACCCCACGGTCCGTTTCTAGTTTGGCCGGGGGCTGGGCTCGCTACACCCAGATAGATCTACCGCTCCTGTCCCTCGGTCCCTCCATGAGGACTAATGGCCCCATATTGTTCCTATCCACTCACATGATCGTATAACACCTCCTTACGTTAAACATACCGTTGTAAAGTACTCGTAAATCATAGTAACATGTATTTCACCCCCGCAGTTAAGTAAACTGAAAACAGTTAGAGAAAAGGGGGACATGAACTCACAGTGAATGCGTATCTCTATCAAGCGTCTCCAATACAGTAAGTTGTGCAACGACCTACAAGTGCTAATTCTATTAGACGGACGGCCGTGCCTTAGCTTTACAGTTTATGTCTTTGGGAAATAGTTAGACAACTATTTCGTGTTTATGTTCTGTATACACTTGGTAGTTATTTTTCCTTCCCAAGGATGGGGGATTCAATACATGTGCTTACAAATTTCATTCATTAAGTCTCACTTAATCTTTATACATTTCCAACTCCAAAGTATAAGTATTTATCCAAAATACGTTGTTAAAGTACGCGTTCATAAATATTTCCGTAATTGTGTAAGTTACGTTTTAACATGCAGGTGGTAATATAATTACCGGCGTAACTTATATATTTATGGCAAAAGCGTTTGTATAACTTTGGAGTCGTTATCATTCGTAAACATTATTTTTACTCTAAAAATAATATTTGTGTATTTCACAAAATAATCATAAACAGTGTGTGAAAATATATATTTATCACGTTAATCTTTGTGAAAATCCCACCTCCGAATATTTAGTAAAATGTAGTGCTGGCGAAATTTATGTTTCGAAAATATGTCTAAAATGATTCTAACACTTGTATCGAAAATAAGTTTAAGTGTTAGGTTTTTAAGAAAATTTCGCCAGAGTTTCCTCTGTAACTGGAGGTGGCCACGCTTCCAAGCGTATCATTTTCTTTTAATAATCAAATCAACAATTGTTCCCAACAATTTCAAACAATCTTTCAACATTTAAACTCGTCAAATATGGACATAATCGTAAAAATACACAAACTTGTGGTTTGTCTAAAAACAAGTAGTAAATCCCTTTACTTTTGGTGGATCTTGTGTGTAAATAATCCGTTTTAGTGAAAACCCCGTTTCTAGAGAAAACTTGTCTTTACAACTTCTAGTCACATTTGACAAAACTAGTTTCTTGTCGGATCTTTTCATTTCACAAGTGCTTACACACTTGTGGTTTGTAAAATCATGTTTATTAGTACAAGATCTATCCTTTAGAAAATACGATTCTTTTAAAGTGTGGTCCTTCAAAGATACCACTTGCAGATACGTAGATCCGCTAGTTTTAAACACCTTTGTACAAGTTAAGTCACTTTTACACATGTAAAATATTTTTACACAAGTTTATGCTTTAAGTGTGGTAGAGTTTCACCTTTAACCCTTGTATTTAGTCAAAAACGAGCTTATGTGAAGATCCATGATCTTACACAGTCGGGTTAAACGGAGATCCGAGCTACCACATCATAGATCGGGTCTAGATAAACACAAATTCCAAATACTACAACTTTTACACAAGTTATGAGCTATTAACCACCATCTTTATAGTTTTTACTAGACTTTAACGCATCAAAATGTATGTTATCGATATTTAACCGACAAACTTTCTTTTAACCACCTTAGATAAGCTTAAAAACAAGTTTTAAGTGTTATACCTCTAGCTCAAGGCTAGGGAAGAATCCTGACGAAAAAGTGGTGGATAAAAGCTAACGGTAGAGGTCCTTCGTGTTCCGCTTGCTCCGAGGCTCCTAATACGTGATCCTTAACGCGTGTATGATCTTGGAATGCAAGAATCAACAACCGAAAATATGATGGTGGGTGGGGTGAGGTTCGGCCGAGAGGTAGAGAGCAAGAGGGAGAGTGAGTGAGTTGGTGTTGAGTGGTGAAAATTATGTGTAGGTTAAGTTGTGTATTAGCATGTTCTTATAGGCAATCCATTTGTGTATTACCCACTAGATCTTGTGTCAAGTAGATATTAGGCAAGATTGGATTAACAAATCTACTAAGTACATGGCATGTCCCCTAGGGGACGGTTTTGGTTAGGGGGGGGGGGGGTCCCTTGGTTCGAAATCAACTAGTAGTTAGGGAGTTTAGTTAAGTTAAATAGGTAGGTTAAGTATTTAACTTAGTTACTTGTGTGTTATGCGTTACCACGGGTGTTAGGGTAATCAGGGACCTTAACTGGCTCAGAAAATTATAAATAGTGAAAATAGTAATATTTTCATGTTCCGGGTAAAGTCCGGGTGTCCGGTTGGATAGTAATCCGTTAAAGTCTTTTGTAACGCTTTAAAGTGTCGTTATTACATTTTTAGTGACACAATTTGTTTTCCCGACACTTCAGAAAGTGTCTAGTGTTATTTTCTCATTTTCTGGCACTTCACTAGTCAGCTAGAAGCTGGATTAATTATTAAAGTGCTGTGTTTGGTACTTAAAGTACGTTTTAGGCACATCCGAATCAGTGTATCTTATTCCTAGAGACGCAGTACCACAACCCTTATATACCTACACTCACTACCAGTGTAGCCAAAATATATGAGGCTCTTAACAGGCCTTAGAGGCAATGTCTGCCTGATGCTGGTCATATCAGCATGTTCACTGTGTATCCGTTTAGTGCTACTGTGCTTTTTGTGCATCATGTTTGTCACTGAGGTGCCGTATGTAAATAATGTAGTGACTGCAAATAAAGTATGATGCAAGTAAGTGCATGTATCAGTATGCAGGTAGCAGTTTATCAGCTAGTTTCAATCAAGCACAGTAATTAAGCAGTAATTAATCAGTAATTAAGTTGTACGGATACCTGGTTTAGTGCGGGTTGTCACATTCTCCCCCCGTTAAATAAATTTCGTCCCGAAATTTAAGTTCTGCTTGTAGATGCAGCGTTCTTAGGAAATAAGTGGGGGTATTTCTCTTTCATCCGGTCCTCACGTTCCCAGGTGAATTCAGGACCATGTCTGGCATTCCAACGTACTTTGACGAGTTTGACACTGCTCCGGCGGGTCTTGTTAACTTTCCAATCTGTGACCTCAACAGGTTCTTCAACGAAGTGGAGCGTGTCGTCAATATGAATCTCGTCGATAGGAATGGCAACGTCAACTTGAGTTGGACTTTTCTTTAAATTGGATACATGAAATGTATCGTGAACACCATTCAGTTCAGCAGGTAGGTCCAACTTGTATGCTACTGTCCCAATTCTTTCCAGAATTCTGAAGGGACCAATGTAGCGCGGATTTAACTTCCCACGCTTACCAAAGCGTGCCACCCCCTTCCAGGGTGAAACCTTCAATAACACCATTTCTCCGACTTGGAAGTCCACATGCTTCCGGTTTGGATCCGCGTAGGCCTTTTGTCTGTGGCGAGCTGCTTCGATGCGTTTAAGAATTTGCGCGATCTTGTCGGTCGTCTCTTGGACGATCTCGGGACCAGCAAGCTGCCTATCACCTGCGTCAGACCAATATAGTGGTGATCGGCACTTGCGTCCGTATAGGGCCTCAAATGGCACGACACCAATACTGGTGTGGTAGCTGTTGTTGTATGAAAATTCGACCAAAGGTAAGTGTTTATCCCAGCTACCGCCCAAATCCATAACACATGCTCTCAGCATGTCTTCCAAAGTTTGTATCGTTCGCTCGCTCTGGCCGTCAGTTTGCGGATGGAACGCAGTGCTCAGATTCAATTGTGAGCCAAAAGATTCTTGGAAGGATTGCCATATCCTTGACACAAACCTTCCGTCTCTATCAGAGATGATCGAGAGAGGTACTCCATGACGTGCTACGATCTCTCTCAAGTAAATTTCCGCAAGTTTACTAGTGCTGTCTTTCTCCTTGATTGGCAGAAAGTGTGCGGACTTTGTTAGGCGGTCAACAATCACCCAAATCATATCGTGGCCTCTTGGCGTTCTTGGCAGTTTTGTAACAAAATCCATTGAGATTTGTTCCCATTTCCACTTGGGAATCTCAGGTTGTTGCAGAAGTCCCGAAGGCTTCTGGTATTCCGCCTTGACCTTAGCGCACGTTAAACATTTGCTCACGTAAACAGCAACGTCGCCTTTCATCCTAGGCCACCAATAGTAATTTTTGAGATCCTGGTACATCTTATCCGATCCAGGGTGGATAGAGTACCGTGACTTGTGCGCTTCGTCGAAAATAACTTCCCTTAATCCACCAAACAGAGGAACCCAAATCCTTTTCTCAAAAGATAACGTTCCTTCCTCGTTTGGTACCAAAAGCTTCTCCATTCCACGGAGATATTCTTCCTCAAGGTTTCCCTCCTTGAGAGCTTCCTTTTGTGCAGCACGAATACGCAAGGAAAGATCGGTTCGTATAATCATTTCCAAAGCCCTAACCCTTATGGGCTTGATTCTTTCTTTACGACTTAGGGCATCGGCGACTACATTCGCCTTCCCTGGGTGATACTTTATCTCGCAGTCGTAATCGTTCAATAATTCAACCCATCGTCTTTGCCTCATATTCAACTCCTTCTGGTTGAATATATGCTGTAGGCTTTTGTGATCTGTGAAGATTGTGCACTTCGTACCATACAGGTAGTGTCTCCAGATCTTTAAAGCGAAAACCACTGCGCCAAGCTCTAAATCGTGTGTGGTATAATTCTTTTCGTGCACTTTCAGTTGGCGTGATGCGTAAGCAATGACCTTTTGGCGTTGCATCAACACACAACCCAATCCTTGACGCGATGCGTCGCAGTATACCACAAAGTCATCAGTGCCTTCTGGTAGAGCTAAGATTGGCGCGTTACAAAGCTTATCCTTCAATATCTGAAACGCTTCATCCTGTTTGATTCCCCAATCAAACATCTTATCCTTCTGTGTGAGGAGCGTCAATGGTTGAGCGATTTTTGAAAAATCCTCGATGAACCTTCGATAGTAACCAGCCAAACCCAAGAATTGTCGAATCTCGGTTGGCGTTGTAGGCGTTTCCCAATTCTTGATTGCCTCGATCTTTGTGGGATCAACATGAATTCCATCCCCATTAACTACATGTCCAAGAAACTGGACTTCACGTAGCCAAAATTCGCACTTGGAGAATTTGGCGTACAGCTGTTCCTTCTTTAGCAGCTCCAATATGGTTCTAAGATGCTGCTCGTGTTCAGCCTTCGTCTTTGAGTAAATCAGGATGTCGTCGATGAATACAATCACGAACTTGTCCAGGTATGGCTTGCAAACCCTATTCATTAGATCCATGAATACCGCAGGTGCGTTTGTCAAACCAAATGGCATAACGAGGAACTCGTAGTGTCCATAGCGAGTTCGGAAGGCTGTTTTCGGGATACTTTCCTCCTGTATCTTTAATTGATGGTATCCAGATCGAAGATCGATCTTAGAGTAACAGCTTGAGCCTTGAAGTTGGTCGAACAGATCATCGATTCTTGGCAGAGGATACCTGTTATTGATCGTCTGCTTGTTCAATTCTCTGTAGTCAATACACATGCGGAAACTACCGTCCTTCTTCTTAACAAACAGGACTGGAGCTCCCCAAGGCGAGAAGCTTGGTCGAATAAAACCCTTGTCTAACAGCTCCTGAAGCTGTGTCGACAGTTCCTGCATCTCAGATGGAGCAAGTCTGTAAGGTGCCTTAGCCACAGGCGCGGCGCCTGGAACTAAGTCGATGTGAAACTCGACTTGTCTCTGAGGTGGCAGTCCGGGTAAGTCTTCCGGGAAGACTTCTGGATACTCCCTTACGACAGGGATGTCTTCGATCCTTGGCTCGGCAGCCTTCTTGTCCACGATGTGCGCCAGAAAAGCAACACATCCCTTCTGCAAACACTTCCTTGCTTTCAAACAGCTGATAATCCGCAACGGCGTCTCACGCTTCTCTCCATGAACAACAATGGTCTCACCATCCTCGGTTGGAATACGAACAACCTTTTCGTGGCAAACTATCTCAGCTTTATTGCCCGATAACCAATCCATTCCTACTACCACGTCGAAACTTCCCAATTGGACTGGTAGTAGATCCAAAGCAAACTCACGTTCTCCTAATTCAATCACACAGCCTCTGATAACATCATTGGCTTCTACCAACTTTCCATTAGCCAATTCGATTGCGTAGGGAATGTCTAACTTATTAGCGGCTAGCCCAAGTATATTCTTAAATTCTAGTGATACGAAGCTATAGTCGGCACCAGTATCAAACAGAACAGATGCATAGCGTTGATTTACAGGGAACGTACCAGTGACAACGTTGGGATCCTGGCGTGCTTCCCGTGCACCGATCTGGAACACCCTTCCACGGGCTTGGTTCAATCCCGGGCAATCCTTCTTGAAGTGCCCAACGTCACCGCAATGAAAACATCCTAATCTTTTTCCATTTCCCGCACCATCCCCAACTGGCGGGTTGTTTTGATTGGCAGTTCCGGCTTGATTTGCATTGTAGCCTCGATTATTCCCTTGTGGGCGATTTCCCAAACCACCACGATTATCGTTTCTATTCATATATCCTCCCTGGCCTCCCCGGCCCGCACTAGCCCAACATGATTCCTTTGAGTGGCCCGGTTTTCCACAAGATTCACAAACTCTCACGTTACAATGGCCAGTATGGTGGCGTTGGCAGTTGTTGCATTTGGGCTGGGTGCCCTGGTACCCTTTTCCTTTCTTGGTACTGCCAGCTGATTTTCCTTTCTTTACTGCCATACTGACGCCTTGTTTGAAGTTCGAAAACTTTCTTTTGTTATCTCCTGAGGACTCAACGTGAGTCTCTGTCTTCTTTGCCTTGACTTCATCAAACTTGTTTAAACGAATCGCCTCCTCGGTGAGAGCCACGCTCAAATCGATGGCTTCAGTGATAGTTGCTGGTTTGGAGGAGGTTACCATGCTTATTATTTGGGGAGCCAAACCCCAAATGAAGCGCTCGATTCGCTTGTATTCAGGTGTAACCATGTAAGGAACCACTTGAGATAAGTCGTGAAACCTTTGGACGTATTCCGCAATCTTTGGACCGTCCATCTTTAAGTGCCAAAATTCAGTCTCCAACCTTTGAATTTCTGCGCGTGAACAGTACTTTTTGCGCATCAGTTCTTTCAATTCGGCCCAAGTCAGGGCGTAGGCGGCAGCTTCGCCTAGAGTTTGTACTTGTAGGTTCCACCAGGATAGGGCTCCATCTAGAAACAGCCCTGAAATGTATGTGACTTGCTGATCCTCAGCGCACTTGCTCATGCGTAAAACAGAATCGGTTTTCTCAGCCCAGCGGGTAAAGGCAACTGCACCTCCTGTGCCATCGAAGTTAACTGGTTTGCAGTCCAAGAACTGCTTGTAGGTGCACCCTGCACGTATGTTAAAACATATGTTTGGCATTAGCATCATTGCTAAAGATATCCAGCTAGGTCATGGTAGGTTCAAATGGCGTGGTATTATCGTGAGGTGGATTGTTATTGCCTTGGTTAACACTTCCGCTCGCTCCTGGCTGAGATGCTGCGTACTGTGCTATGGCAGCTGCAATGACTTGCTGTAGCTCTGCCTCATTAGTAGGCATTGGCATTGGCGTAGGGCGTTTTGGCGGCATCTTCTAAAAGATGGTTTAAGTTGGTTAGGCCATGGAAGGCTCTGATGTTATAATACGTAAATCAGTTCGTAATATAGTGTACGTATATAACGGTAGTAATAGTATAATCACATAACATCTCATGTTATCACACATCACAAATATCAATCACACAACATCCCATGTCATAAAATATAAACAAGTAGTCAAGCGAATCAAATATGGTGAGAACACTGCGATTGCCATATAAATGAGACCACATCGTAAGTGTATACATACAATCATCAATCACTAGGGGCTACATCACCCCTGTCAAAAGCTTCATCAGTATCAATACTACATCAAGTACAAAAGTCAAAAATCATAACGTAGTCTCCCCAAAATGCTGTGCAATCAAAAAGCAATCGCCGCCTTCTCACCTCGCCTACCCTAGTGGCACCGATGAGCTCTAAGCAGATGGTGGTGGAGGAGGGGGAAAATGGGTATAAAACAAACGGCGCAACTGTAACCAGTCCGCCTCCATCGCCTGCTGTGTGCGAATAATGGAAGCAATCTGCTGCTCCAGTGTAAAAAGACGAGCATCAATATCTGGAGGTAATGGTCGAAACGGCTGTAGGGGAGAGTGTGTCTGACCATGACACTGACAAGGTGACAACCGAGCTCTCTCGAGCTCCTGTATACGCTGTGTGTGGGATTCGTGCTGTGCAACAAAGGACATCAAGACGTCCTCAATAGTGTGTCCCCTGTGAAAGGCATGGTAGGGGTCCGTGGGTGGCATACCAGAATCAGGTGCCCAAAGAAATGGCTCGCTAGTGGGGTCGAAAGGTGCCACGCGAAATGGTGCAACAGCGGGTGGAACAAATGACGTCTGAGGCAAAAAAGGGATAGGCATCGGTACATGCCCATCAGGGTGTGCTGAAGAACCCTCTCCAGGCCCTGCTGGAGGTACAAACATAGGAACCTGGAATGAAAAGTCAACATGGGGTGCAACAGGAATCTGTGGAGGTAAAGGTGGAACATCCTCATCAGCCGGTATCCAACCGTGCTGTGCGGACTCATCCGGTGGATCCATATGTGCCGCGAACAGTGCATGTCCGGGCTCTAGGGGAACGGGATCAAGTAAGGGAGCAACAACAGGGTGAACGGGTGCCAAGTGCTCAATAGGGGGGTCAGCTGGTACAGCAACAATGGGTAAAGGATCAATGGGATCAACAGGAACATCTATGTGGTGATCATCAGCAATGGGCTCAAAAGGTACATCAGCATGCACAGGGTCATGCTCTGGTAAAGGGTCAAGGGCGGCTGCCTGCTCAGGAGCAATGGCAGGCTCAAAGTCATCAAACGCCATGTCAAACTCAAAATCTGGGTCAATAGGCTCAAATAGGTCAACAGCGTCTACTGGATCCTCCATAAACTGATCCATCGGAACATACTCTATGTCATGATCAGGGTCGAATCCCGGGGGAAACATAGGGTCAGAATCCCCCTCATCATCGTGGTCAAAAACAAATCCGGGTACGGGGGTAGCAGAGAAAGCCTGGTCAGAATCGGACCCATGGGGGAAGTGCTGCGCACTATGAGCATGTGTGGGTACAGAAGCCACAGACTCAAAGGAGTCCGGGGCTGGGGAATGAGCAGGTGACTCCGCAGCCGGAGCATCTGCGATCAGTAAGGGAGCAACAGCAGGTAGGGCCTCGCCCTGAGCATCCTCCAAAGGCTCCTCCTCAAACATATCGACGTCGTCCTCCTCGTCGTCGATGGGTAAAACAGGGTATGATGCAAGGGGTACTGGAGCAGGGATCACAACGAGTGGTAGATCCCCGGCTGGAAGATCAACTGGGAGCTCATCAACGCCGTCGGGTAAGGCGAATGGCTGAAAGTCATCATCATCCGTGCTGGTGAAGTCTGACATAAAAACCTCGTGCTCCGATGACTCAATGTCGTCTGAAACGATAGGCCTAGGGCCTGTGGTGCCTGAACCACCAGTGCCTGTAGAATCCATGTGTCTGTAACATATACACAAACATGTACAAATTGTCAATCATATAATCAAATATTCACATAAGTCATCAAGCAAGCATTCAAACCAACACTTCCTAGTCCCACTAGCCAACACTCCTAGTCCCACTAGCCAACACTCCTAGTCCCACTAGCCAACACTCCTAGTCCCACTAGCCAACACTCCTAGTCCCACTAGCCAACATTCCTAGTCCCACTAGACCGAACCTCAGCCTCCCAGACTGAGCCTAGAATAATGAATAAAATGTGCTCAACATTTGTTTGTAAAAAGTTGTGGATCTGGACTTAAGTGGTATGCAGAAAAATGTTTTCGTGAGAGCCCTAGTGATCATAGTCTAGACTCGAGAGAGAATCCTAGTTCGCTATGATCAGAGCTCTGATACCAAGCTGTCACACCCTGGCTTTGCGGAAGCGTGGTTAATGTTGGTGTGACTTCTTAATACCATAGCTTAACCATAACAAGCTATATGAATTTAAAAACCATGCAAGTCATCCATTAAGTTTTGAAAATCAAACACAATACCATTGTTTTAACGTACAACCATAACCTTGTTCAGTAGACATTACAACTTATAACATAGCACAAACGTGGTTTAAGGACTGTGTCTTGTCCAGGAAAGAGACACATCCCCTAAACCCTGATGACTCCATGACAAGTGCAGCGGAAAACGTTCCATACCGTGCCAGATCCGTTTAATTTCCTGAAATACATGTGAGTTGAAAAATCAACAATAATGTTGAGCGAGTTCATGTGTAAGTGAGTATGTAAAACACTTGTGAGTATAAAAATAGTTGTGGTATGTAGCAGTGTAAGAGGACTTGTGATCACCAATGGTTTGCAAGGCCACTGACATATGTGAAGTGCAAATAGGGAGACTCAAACCTAGCAGATTTCGCCACGGCAAAGTATGTGGACAAAGTCACCCCACGGTCCGTTTCTAGTTTGGCCGGGGGCTGGGCTCGCTACACCCAGATAGATCTACCGCTCCTGTCCCTCGGTCCCTCCATGAGGACTAATGGCCCCATATTGTTCCTATCCACTCACATGATCGTATAACACCTCCTTACGTTAAACATACCGTTGTAAAGTACTCGTAAATCATAGTAACATGTATTTCACCCCCGCAGTTAAGTAAACTGAAAACAGTTAGAGAAAAGGGGGACATGAACTCACAGTGAATGCGTATCTCTATCAAGCGTCTCCAATACAGTAAGTTGTGCAACGACCTACAAGTGCTAATTCTATTAGACGGACGGCCGTGCCTTAGCTTTACAGTTTATGTCTTTGGGAAATAGTTAGACAACTATTTCGTGTTTATGTTCTGTATACACTTGGTAGTTATTTTTCCTTCCCAAGGATGGGGGATTCAATACATGTGCTTACAAATTTCATTCATTAAGTCTCACTTAATCTTTATACATTTCCAACTCCAAAGTATAAGTATTTATCCAAAATACGTTGTTAAAGTACGCGTTCATAAATATTTCCGTAATTGTGTAAGTTACGTTTTAACATGCAGGTGGTAATATAATTACCGGCGTAACTTATATATTTATGGCAAAAGCGTTTGTATAACTTTGGAGTCGTTATCATTCGTAAACATTATTTTTACTCTAAAAATAATATTTGTGTATTTCACAAAATAATCATAAACAGTGTGTGAAAATATATATTTATCACGTTAATCTTTGTGAAAATCCCACCTCCGAATATTTAGTAAAATGTAGTGCTGGCGAAATTTATGTTTCGAAAATATGTCTAAAATGATTCTAACACTTGTATCGAAAATAAGTTTAAGTGTTAGGTTTTTAAGAAAATTTCGCCAGAGTTTCCTCTGTAACTGGAGGTGGCCACGCTTCCAAGCGTATCATTTTCTTTTAATAATCAAATCAACAATTGTTCCCAACAATTTCAAACAATCTTTCAACATTTAAACTCGTCAAATATGGACATAATCGTAAAAATACACAAACTTGTGGTTTGTCTAAAAACAAGTAGTAAATCCCTTTACTTTTGGTGGATCTTGTGTGTAAATAATCCGTTTTAGTGAAAACCCCGTTTCTAGAGAAAACTTGTCTTTACAACTTCTAGTCACATTTGACAAAACTAGTTTCTTGTCGGATCTTTTCATTTCACAAGTGCTTACACACTTGTGGTTTGTAAAATCATGTTTATTAGTACAAGATCTATCCTTTAGAAAATACGATTCTTTTAAAGTGTGGTCCTTCAAAGATACCACTTGCAGATACGTAGATCCGCTAGTTTTAAACACCTTTGTACAAGTTAAGTCACTTTTACACATGTAAAATATTTTTACACAAGTTTATGCTTTAAGTGTGGTAGAGTTTCACCTTTAACCCTTGTATTTAGTCAAAAACGAGCTTATGTGAAGATCCATGATCTTACACAGTCGGGTTAAACGGAGATCCGAGCTACCACATCATAGATCGGGTCTAGATAAACACAAATTCCAAATACTACAACTTTTACACAAGTTATGAGCTATTAACCACCATCTTTATAGTTTTTACTAGACTTTAACGCATCAAAATGTATGTTATCGATATTTAACCGACAAACTTTCTTTTAACCACCTTAGATAAGCTTAAAAACAAGTTTTAAGTGTTATACCTCTAGCTCAAGGCTAGGGAAGAATCCTGACGAAAAAGTGGTGGATAAAAGCTAACGGTAGAGGTCCTTCGTGTTCCGCTTGCTCCGAGGCTCCTAATACGTGATCCTTAACGCGTGTATGATCTTGGAATGCAAGAATCAACAACCGAAAATATGATGGTGGGTGGGGTGAGGTTCGGCCGAGAGGTAGAGAGCAAGAGGGAGAGTGAGTGAGTTGGTGTTGAGTGGTGAAAATTATGTGTAGGTTAAGTTGTGTATTAGCATGTTCTTATAGGCAATCCATTTGTGTATTACCCACTAGATCTTGTGTCAAGTAGATATTAGGCAAGATTGGATTAACAAATCTACTAAGTACATGGCATGTCCCCTAGGGGACGGTTTTGGTTAGGGGGGGGGGGTCCCTTGGTTCGAAATCAACTAGTAGTTAGGGAGTTTAGTTAAGTTAAATAGGTAGGTTAAGTATTTAACTTAGTTACTTGTGTGTTATGCGTTACCACGGGTGTTAGGGTAATCAGGGACCTTAACTGGCTCAGAAAATTATAAATAGTGAAAATAGTAATATTTTCATGTTCCGGGTAAAGTCCGGGTGTCCGGTTGGATAGTAATCCGTTAAAGTCTTTTGTAACGCTTTAAAGTGTCGTTATTACATTTTTAGTGACACAATTTGTTTTCCCGACACTTCAGAAAGTGTCTAGTGTTATTTTCTCATTTTCTGGCACTTCACTAGTCAGCTAGAAGCTGGATTAATTATTAAAGTGCTGTGTTTGGTACTTAAAGTACGTTTTAGGCACATCCGAATCAGTGTATCTTATTCCTAGAGACGCAGTACCACAACCCTTATATACCTACACTCACTACCAGTGTAGCCAAAATATATGAGGCTCTTAACAGGCCTTAGAGGCAATGTCTGCCTGATGCTGGTCATATCAGCATGTTCACTGTGTATCCGTTTAGTGCTACTGTGCTTTTTGTGCATCATGTTTGTCACTGAGGTGCCGTATGTAAATAATGTAGTGACTGCAAATAAAGTATGATGCAAGTAAGTGCATGTATCAGTATGCAGGTAGCAGTTTATCAGCTAGTTTCAATCAAGCACAGTAATTAAGCAGTAATTAATCAGTAATTAAGTTGTACGGATACCTGGTTTAGTGCGGGTTGTCACAAACGAGAGGCTATAATTTAAAGAAGAAGTGAGAACTCAAACCGGTTGATTACTCTAACTTTGTAATATTCAAAGATGATAAAATGTAATTTCGGGTATATCTTTATGTTAACAGACAAAACCTATCTCATGGAGGAGTCATAATGGACTGATATTAACAACCTAAGTTATAACGACATAATATAGTCACTAAATATTGTTGGAAATTTATCAGTGGACTCATAAGTTTATTAACTCCATATAATTAATATATTGAAGACTTCTTGTGATAAAGTCAGCTACCATGTCTCCTTGAACAGTAACAGTTCGAGAGGTGCTGCATTAAATTTTCGATACGCACTTAATTATTCGTTTATGAACGAATTGAGGAAACTAAATCTTTGTATCGAATGCATTCATGATATGCTTAAGGATCCCATAACTAAAAGTCTATCACCCATAACTATTATGTAAGCGCTTATAATAATCACAGGTATATTGATGACTATGTACAACTGCATATCGTACTATGAATGATTAACTTTTAATATTCCTCATCAGTTTGATTTTGTATGTCTCTAACATATGTTCTGCCGGTGTAATGACATATAGACAAATATAAATACAAATCAAACGCTAAAGGGCTTGTTAGTATTTTGATCATAACTGTTAGGTTTTAAATTGAGGCTGTAGTATGACTAATGGGGGTCCTGAGTCGCATAATGATTCAACGGCTGTATTTCTCTGCTACGGTTCTTGGTTTAAAGCTAAAATGAGTATTAACTTCTGATCAGACTAATCTAATACTCATGATAAATGATTATTCGGCTAAGTGGGAGAATGTAAGATTAAATATTTATTTATTTATATTTAATCTAGTAGCCATCATTATCATTTATATAATACGGATTAAAATATATTAAAACCTATAATAAATTAGTTGGTAATTGTTGATGGGCCAAATTACCCTAATTAACTAATTGGGTTTCCCCTTGGGTGTATATAAGGAGATTACTAGAGAGGGATTAGGGTTAGACCCTCATAACATCAACACTAAATCGCCCCTCCTCTCTCTCCATTACTACGAATTCTTCAACCCTAAAGAACTCGGTACTACCATCAAGAAGATACATCCTAAAGGGGAACCAGACCAATCTGACGAACATGACGTCTACTTCCCTCTCTGGTGTGATTGCTGGCTTATCAGGTACACAATCATTATTTGTTTTCCATCACATGTTTATTGAATTGATCAACAATTAGTTCTTTGATATGCACCGCCTTCAATGGATTGCCCGCTCCTCTGATATTCATTGATAGGTAATTCATTGATAATTATTTGACACCCTTTCTTCAGCCACTTGTTTCCTAATATCATCTTCTTTACCTTCCATGTGAAAACCCAAACATTCCCCAACTTCCTTTGTGAGACTAACTTCTTTTTCCACCTCCATAGCTTCTACTGGCGAGATAGATTCAGTTTCCCCAGAGATCCCATCATCAATTTTAGAGCTTGAAATTTTGTTTTTATGTTTCGGACCTTCTACGTTTCGAGGTACCCAAAGTGCATCCTTCATCTTCATCGATGGGAATCTGAATTTGGATTTCCTACCGTTACCCGTCCGAATCGAAATTGGGGATGATTGTTTCGAAGTTTCAGCCATATCTTTTGGGGGAATATTTAGATCAATAGGAACCTTATTTTTTATTTGCTGAAGTAATGGTCTGAGGTTAAAAGGATACGGGGATTCGGGGTTATCAGCAGATGGTGATTTTGACTGGGCTAAGGGGGTATTTTCTTTGGGCTCAGTTGGGGGAGTCTCCAATATGTAACCATCATCAAATAAATTATTTAGCCCAAGATCGTTTTCATTATCTGCCAAAACTGTAGGCCCAAAATGTGGAGGTGGTGGTGGCCTGGTGGGGTATCATATGGACCCACGTGGGAATCCTCAGAATTAGAAGATGACGTGGCCCACTCCCTATTATTATTTTCTTTGTTACTACTGTTGGGATTATGGGAATTTATGTCAGCCGCCGACATTGAATGATGTGCAGAATTTCCGTCCGCCACCTTATATTTATTGTCCTTGTTACCAAAATGGATGGATCATGCATATGGAATATCAAATGTAATTTGCACATGAAGATCTGACAACAAAAAGAAAGTGATGGCTTTTAATTATCTTGGGCTAAGACTAAAGGGTATGGAGAGGATGGGCTTGGAGGGGATGAGCCGCCACGTAGGCGCCACGTAGGAGTGGCTTGGATGGGATGAACCTAGGGGGGTGGGGGATGAACCCCTTTATATATATATATATATATATATATATATATATATGTATGTATGTATGTATAGATGTATGTGTGTATAGAGAGAGGAGAGAGGATCGGCTAGATCGGCTGTGGGGGGCCGAATGAGCCGGGCCGGACATGAGGGGGATGGCGTGGGGGACCGGCGCCGGTCCTAGCCGGGCCTCAGCCGGCCCCCATCCCATTAGTCTAATAAATTACAAATTGTTGGGTTAGATTCATAAGTGCTGCTAAGTGAAAACGTGGATCCAATTAGAATGAGGTGTGGGCTGAATTACCTACATATACATTTGTAAGACTATGGGGGTATGGGGCTTGAGTTGGGGTAAAACGCCCAAGCCACCATCCCTGGTGGGCTTAGGTTGGGGCTGTCACACCCTGGCTTTGCGGAAGCGTGGTAAGTTTTGGTGTGACTTCTTAATACCATAGCTTAACCATAACAAGCTATATGAATTTAAAAACCATGCAAGTCATCCATTAAGTTTTGAAAACCAAAATACAGAACCATAGTTTTAACCAACAACCATAACCTTGTTCAATAACATTACAACTTATAACATAACATAAACGTGGTTTAAGGACTGTGTCTTGTCCAGGAAAGAGACACATCCCCTAAACCCTGATGACTTCATGACAAATGCAGCGGAAAACGTTCCATACCGTGCCAGATCCGTTTAATTTCCTGAAATACATGTGAGTTGAAAAATCAACAATAATGTTGAGCGAGTTCATGTGCAAGTGAGTAAGTAAAACACTTGTAAGTATAAAAGTTTCCTGGTATGTAGCAGTGTAAGAGGACTTGTGATCACCAATGGTTTGCAAGGCCATTAGCATGTCGTGAAATGCAAGTAGGAAGACACAACCCTAGCTGATTTTTGCGTTGGGCAACCAAGTCACTCCAGGTCCGTTCTGTTGGCCTCAGAGAGGTCCGTTTGGCCTAGAGCTGGGCTCGCTACACCCAGATAGATCTACCGCTCGAGTCCCTCGGTGTTCTAACTACCCATTCACATGATCTAAACCTCCTTACGTAAATCATACCGTGTATAAAGTACTTGTAAACAAAGTAACATGTATTTCACCCCCGCAGTTAAGTAAACTGAAAACAGTTAGAGAAAAGGGGGACATGAACTCACAGTGGATGCGTAACTCTACCAAGCGTCTCCTGATACAGTAAGCTGTGCAACGACCTACAAGTGCTAATTCTATTAGACGGACGGCCGTGCTTTTGCTTTACAGTTTATGTTTGCGGGAAATAGTTAGACAACTATTTCGTGTTACATGTCGTATATACTTGGTAGTTATCTTCCTTCCCAAGGATGGGGGATTTAATACATGTGCGTAATATTTTCCATCATTAAGTCTCACTTAACCTTTATATATATTCAACTCCAAAATATAAGTATTTATCCAAAATACGTTGTTTAAAGTACGCGTTCATAAATATTTCCGTAATTGTGTAAGTTACGTTTTAACATAAAAGTGGTAATATGATTACCGGTGTAACTTATATATTTATGGCGAAAGCGTTCGTATTAATTTGGAGTCATTATCGTTCGTAAACATTATTTTTACTCTAAAAATAATATTTGTGTATTTCACAAAATAATCATAAACAGTGTGTGAAAATATATATTTATCACGTTAATATTTTGTGAAAATCCCACCTCCGGATATTTAGTAATAAAGTCATGGCGAAATTTATGTTTCGAAAACGTGACGAAAATGATTCTAACACTTGTATTGTAAATAAGGTTAAGTGTTAGGTTTTTGGAAAAATTTCGCCAGAGTTTCCTCTGTAACTGGAGGTGGCCACGCTTTCAAGCGTATCATTTTCTTTTAACAAATCAATTCAACAACTTCTTTATTCAATCAAACAATTTCCGACACATCAAACTAGTCAATAAATATGTAAATCGCATAATCGCATGAACTTGTAGTTTCTCCGAATCTATAGGGTAAATCCCTTTATATTTTTGTGGATCTTTATATAAAGAAACTTTAACCTCGTCAAAACCTCGTTTTTAGAGAAATCCGTCATTACAACTTCTAGTTATTTTTCCCAAAAATAGTTATTTTGTCGAAACATGTGTCACACAAGTGTTTACACACTTGTGTGTTCTAAATATCACTCTCATTATTGTAAAATCCGTCTTCTAGAAAACATGATTTCTTTTAAAGTGTGGTCCTTCGAAAATACCACTTGCAGATACGTAGATCCGCTAGTTTTAAACATCATTGTACCGGTTAAATCACTTTTACACAACTAAAATTCTTTTACACAAGTTCATGCTCTAAATGTGGTAGTGTTTCACCTTTAACCCTTGTATCTTTCAAAAACGAGCTTATGTGATGATACATGATTTTACAAAGTCGGGTTAAACGGAGATCCGAGCTACCACATCATAGATCGGGTCTCAATAATCACAAATTCCAATTACTACAACTTTTACACAAGTTATATGCTATTAACCACCACTTTAAGTATTTTTACTAGACTTTAAAGTTCCAAAACGCATGTTTACGATATTTAACCGACGAAAGCTCTTTTAACCACTTTAGATAAGTTCAAACAAGAGTTTTAAACATTATACCTCTAGCTCGGGGCTAGGGAAGAATCGCGACGAAAACCGCGTGGATAAAAGCTAACGGTGGAGGTCCTTCGTGTTCCGCTTGCACCAAAGCTCCTAATACGCGACCCTTGATATGTGTATGATCTTGGAATGAAGAGACAAGAACCGAAAATATGGTGGTTGATGGTGGGGTGTTCGGCCGTGAGTGGGTAAGGGAGGGAGAGAGTAGTTTTTGTGTTGTGGTGTTTAGTGGATAAGCTCATGTGTTTAGTGGGTATTTATAGGCAAAATCTAAATGTATTATCCATTGGTCTTAGTGTTAGTTAGATACCCAACATAACTCAATATTATAATCAAACCTGGTACTTGTTTGTTCCCCTAATTGAGGCCGGTTATGGCATGGGTGGGAGGTTAGTTCGATTTTAAGTAGTGTAGTTAGGAGTTAGTTTAGGTTAAAAAGGTTAGTTAAATATTTAACCTTGTTAGTTGTATGTTGCACGTTATGACGGGTGTTAGGGTAATCAGGGGCCCTAACTAGCTTAGAAAAATATAAATAGTGAAAATATTACTATTTTCATGTTCCGGGTAAAGTCCGGGTGTCCGGTTGGATAGGAATCCGTTAAAGTGTTATAAAAGCTTTAAAGTGTCGTTATTACATTTTCAGTGACACAATTTGTTTTCCCGACACTTTGAAAGTGTCTAGTGTTATTTTCTCATTTTCTGGCACTTTACTAGTCAGCTAGAAGCTGGTTAAATTATTAAAGTGCTGTGTTCGGTACTTAAAGTACGTTCTTGGCACATCCGAAACAGTGTATCTTATCCCTAGAGACGCGGTACCATAACCCGTATATCCCTACACTCACTACTGGTGTAGTCAAAATTTATGAGGCTCTTAACAGGCCTTAGAGGCAGTATTTGCCTGATGCTGGTTATATCAGCATGTTCACTGTGTATCCGTTTAGTGCTACTGTGCTTTTTGTGCATCATGTTCGTCACTAGGGTTCAGTATGTAATTAATGTAGTGACAGCAAATAAAGTATGATGCACGTAAGTGCATGTATCAGTATGCAGGTAGCAGTTTATCAGCTAGTTCAATCAAGCACAGTAATCAAGTAGTAATTAATCATTAATTAAGTTGTACGGATACCTGGTTTAGTGCGGGTTGTCACATTCTCCCCCCGTTAATTAAATTTCGTCCCGAAATTTAAGTTCTGCTTGTAGATGCAGAGTTCTGAGGAAATAGGTGGGGGTATTTTTCTTTCATCCGGTCCTCACGTTCCCATGTGAATTCAGGACCATGTCTGGCATTCCAACGAACCTTGACGAGTTTGACACTGCTCCGGCGGGTCTTGTTAACTTTCCAATCCGTGACCTCAACAGGTTCTTCAACAAAGTGGAGCGTGTCGTCAATATGAATCTCGTCGATAGGAATGGCAACGTCAATTTGAGTTGGACTTTTCTTTAAATTGGATACATGAAATGTATCGTGAACACCATTTAGTTCAGCGGGTAGGTCCAACTTGTATGCTACCATCCCAATTCTCTCCAGAATTCTGAAGGGACCAATGTAGCGCGGATTTAACTTTCCACGCTTTCCAAAGCGTGCTACCCCTTTCCAGGGTGAAACCTTTAACAACACCATTTCTCCGACTTGGAAGTCCACATGCTTCCGGTTTGGATCCGCGTAGGCCTTTTGTCTGTGGCGAGCGGCTTCGATGCGTTTAAGAATTTGCGCGATCTTGTCTGTCGTCTCTTGGACGATTTCGGGACCGGCAAGCTGCCTATCACCTGCGTCAGCCCAACATAGTGGTGATCGACACTTGCGTCCGTATAGGGCTTCAAAAGGCGCAACACCAATACTGGTGTGGTAGCTGTTGTTATATGAGAATTCGACCAAGGGTAAGTGTTTATCCCAGCTACCTCCCAAATCCATAACACATGCTCTCAGCATGTCCTCCAAAGTTTGTATCGTGCGCTCGCTCTGGCCATCAGTTTGCGGATGAAACGCAGTGCTCAGATTCAATTGAGAGCCAAAAGCTTCTTGGAAGGATTGCCATATTCTTGACACAAACCTTCCGTCTCTATCAGAAATGATTGAGAGAGGCACTCCATGCCGTGCGACGATCTCTCTCATGTAAATTTCAGCCAATTTGCTTGTGTTATCCTTTTCTCTGATAGGTAAGAAGTGTGCTGTCTTTGTTAGGCGGTCAACTATTACCCAAATCATATCATGGCCTCTTGGCGTTTTTGGCAGTTTTGTAACAAAATCCATTGAGATTTGTTCCCACTTCCACTTGGGAATCTCAGGTTGCTGCAGCAGCCCCGAAGGCTTCTGGTATTCCGCTTTAACTTTAGCGCATGTTAAACACTTGCTCACGTAAACAGCAACGTCGCCTTTCATCCTAGGCCACCAATAGTAATCTTTGAGATCCTGGTACATCTTATCCGATCCAGGGTGGATAGAGTACCGTGACTTGTGCGCTTCGTCGAGAATAACTTTCCTTAAATCTCCAAACAAAGGAACCCAAATCCTTTTCTCGAAACATAATGTTCCTTCCTTGTTTGGTGCCAGTAACTTCTCCATCCCACGGAGATATTCTTCCTCAAGGTTTCCCTCCTTGAGAGCTTCCTTTTGTGCAGCACGAATGCGCGAGGAAAGATCGGTTCGTATAATCATTTCCAAAGCTCTAACCCTTATGGGCTTGATTCTTTCTTTACGACTTAGGGCATCGGCGACTACATTCGCCTTCCCTGGGTGATACTTTATCTCGCAGTCGTAGTCGTTTAACAATTCAACCCATCGTCTTTGCCTCATATTCAACTCCTTCTGGTTGAATATATGCTGTAGGCTTTTGTGATCTGTGAAAATTGTGCACTTCGTGCCATACAGGTAGTGTCTCCAGATCTTTAAAGCGAAAACCACTGCACCAAGCTCTAAATCGTGTGTGGTATAATTCTTTTCGTGCACTTTCAGTTGGCGTGATGCGTAAGCAATGACCTTTTGGCGTTGCATCAACACACAACCCAATCCTTGACGCGATGCGTCGCAGTATACCACAAAGTCATTAGTACCTTCTGGTAGAGCTAAGATTGGCGCGTTACAAAGCTTATCCTTCAGTACCTGAAATGCTTCATCCTGTTTGATTCCCCAATCAAACGTCTTGTCCTTCTGCGTGAGGATCGTCAAAGGTTGAGCGATTTTCGAGAAATCCTCGATGAACCTTCGATAGTAGCCAGCCAAACCCAGGAATTGTCGAATCTCGGTTGGCGTTGTAGGCGTTTCCCAATTCTTGATTGCCTCGATCTTTGCGGGATCAATCATGAATTCCATCCCCATTAACCACATGTCCAAGAAACTGGACTTCGCGTAACCAAAACTCGCACTTGGAGAATTTGGCGTACAGCTGTTCCTTCTTTAGCAGCTCTAGTATGGTTCTAAGATGTTGTTCGTGTTCAGCCTTCGTCTTTGAGTAAATCAGAATGTCGTCGATGAATACAATCACGAACTTGTCTAAGTATGGCTTGCAAACTCTATTCATTAGATCCATGAAGACCGCAGGTGCGTTCGTCAAACCAAAAGGCATAACGAGGAACTCGTAGTGTCCATAACGAGTTCGGAAGGCTGTTTTCGGGATACTTTCCTCCTGTATCCTCAGTTGATGGTATCCAGATCGAAGATCGATCTTAGAGTAACAGCTTGAGCCTTGAAGTTGATCGAATAGATCGTCGATTCTTGGCAGAGGATACCTGTTCTTGATCGTCAGCTTGTTCAATTCTCTGTAGTCAATACACATGCGGAAACTTCCGTCCTTCTTCTTGACAAATAAGACCGGAGCTCCCCAAGGCGAGAAGCTTGGTCGGATAAAACCCTTGTCTAACAACTCTTGAAGTTGCGTCGACAATTCCTGCATCTCAGACGGCGCAAGTCTGTAAGGTGCCTTAGCCACAGGCGCGGCGCCTGGAACTAAGTCAATGTGAAACTCCACTTGCCTCTGAGGTGGTAGTCCAGGTAAGTCTTCTGGGAAGACTTCTGGATACTCCCTTACGACAGGGATGTCTTCGATCCTTGGCTCGGCGGCCTTCTTGTCCACGATGTGTGCCAGAAAAGCAACACATCCTTTCTGTAAACACTTCCTTGCTTTCAAGCAGCTGATAAATCTTAGCGGTGTGTCACGCTTCTCTCCGTGAACCACAATCGTCTCACCATCATCGGTTGGGATGCGAACAACTTTCTCGTGACATACTATCTCAGCCTTGTTTCCGGATAACCAATCCATTCCTACTACCACGTCGAAACTTCCCAATTGGACTGGTAGTAGGTCCAGAGTAAACTCGCGTCCTCCCAATTCTATCACACAACCTCTGATTACTTCATCGGCTCCAACTAATTTTCCATTAGCTAATTCGATCGAGTAGGGAATGTCTAACTTATGAGCAGCTAACCCAAGCATATTCTTAAATTCTAATGATACGAAGCTATAGTCGGCACCAGTATCAAACAGAACAGATGCATAGCGTTGATTGATAGGGAACGTACCCGTAACAACGTTGGGATCCTGGCGTGCTTCCCGTGCACCGATCTGGAACACCCTTCCACGGGCTTGGTTCAATCCCGGGCAATCCTTCTTGAAGTGCCCAATGTCACCGCAATGAAAACATCCAAGTCTTTTACCACTTCCTGCACCATCCCCAACTGGCGGGTTGTTTTGATTGGCATTTCCGGCTTGATTGGCATTGTAGCCTCGATTATTCCCTTGTGGGCGACCTCCAAAACCACCACGATTGTTATTCCTGTTTTCAGATCCTCCCTGGCCTCCCCGGCCAGTACCAGCCCAACAGGTGTCCTTCAAATGACCACGTTTCCCACATACTTCGCATACTTTCAGCCTACATTGACCCGAATGGTGGCGTTGACAGGTATTGCATCTGGGCTGGGTGCCCATGTATCCTCTTCCTTTCCTTCCACTGCCAGCTGCAACCTGGGCTGGCGCGTCCGGTGCTCCTCTCCTACCAACACCACTAACACCTTGTTTGAAGTTCGAAAACTTTCTTTTGTTACCTCCTGACGACTCAACATGAGTCTCATTCTCCCTTGCCTTAACATCACCAAACTTGTTCAGGCGAATCGCCTCTTCTGTGAGAGCCACGCTCAAGTCAATCGCCTCGGTAATCGTCGCAGGCTTTGAAGAGGTTACCATGCTTATTATTTGGGGAGCCAAACCCCAAATGAAGCGCTCGATTCGCTTGTATTCAGGCGTAACCATGTAAGGAACCACTTGAGATAAGTCGTGAAACCTCTGGACGTATTCTGCAATCTTTGGTCCATCCATCTTTAAGTGCCAAAATTCAGTCTCCAACCTTTGAATTTCTGCGCGTGAACAGTACTTTTTGCGCATCAGTTCTTTCAATTCGGCCCAAGTCAGGGCGTAGGCGGCAGCTTCGCCTAGAGTTTGTACTTGTAGGTTCCACCAGGATAGGGCTCCATCTAGAAACAGCCCTGAAATGTACGTGACTTGCTGATCCTCAGCGCACTTGCTCATGCGTAAGACAGAATCGGTTTTCTCAGCCCAGCGGGTAAAGGCAACTGCACCTCCTGTGCCATTGAAGTTAACTGGTTTGCAGTCTAAGAACTGCTTGTAGGTGCATCCTGCACGTATGTTAAAACATGTGTTTGGCATTAGCATCATTGCTAAAGATGTCCAGCTAGGACATGGTAGGTTCGAATGGCGTGGTATTACCGTGAGGTGGATTGTTATTGCCCTGGTTAACACTTCCGCTCCCTCCTGGCTGAGATGCTGCGTACTGTGCTATGGCAGCTGCAATGACTTGCTGTAGCTCTGCCTCATTAGTAGGCATTGGCATTGGCGTAGGGCGTTTTGGCGGCATCTTCTAAAAAAAAATGTTTCGCATAGGTTAGGTCATAGCAAGTAAAGTGTACGTATGCATTCAACAATACCAACACATAACATCTCATGTTATCAACAAGTCAATCACATAACCTCTTATGTTATAGGACATAAACAATTGATTGAACATCGCATGTGATGAGAATATTGCGATTGTATTGCCACAATTCGAGACCACAATGTAAAGCTCACGAGTACACCACCATATCATACTACATCAATGACCTAGTAGGGGACGACCCTAGACAAGTCGTGCGATCGCTGGACATGTTCAGGAGTCTCTGGTTCGTCCATTCAAATTTCAGGACTCCGCGTCAAGTTTCCGAATTCCAGTCTTCAAACAACATTTCCTCTCAATCGTTTCCTTGAGCTCGTCCCAGCTCAGTGTATAAGCAGCGTATGTGCCAAGGGTCTGAACCTGGAGGTTCCATTAAGAGAGTGTGTCATCTAGAAATATCCTCGAGATGTAGGTAACACTCTGTTGGGGCGAACAGTTACCCATTCTTAGAATGGAGTCGGTCTTCCCGGACCAGCGAACAAATGCAACGGTGCCTCCTGTTCCATCAAAGTTCAAAGGCTTGCAGTTCAGGAACTGTTTATAGGTGCAGTCAGTTGGAGGGTTATCTCCAGTAATGTCATCGTTGTACAAAGAGTGGAGGGCTTCATGTCGTGCATTTATCTGTGAGATGCGTTCTTGCAACTCGGCTTCTGTCCTTGGCAACGTACTGGTGTTTGTGTCACGCCTGGGTGACATTCCCTTTTGTCGAAGTGGTGTGAAGCGGGTTAGACAACGTCTCAATTGTCCATGGGGTGTATATAGCAACACATGCCATCATGTAATCACCCAATTTCACACGCAAATATACTCACTGTATGAGTGGGGAAGTAAATTCCGAGCCTTCACATAGGCTTGCCTATTTGGCTTGTTGCTTGTAATAGAATGAACTCGAGGCTACATCGCCTAGGTCATTTGTGTTTAAGTTATTTCCTGCTGCATTGGTTATCATCAGCTTGACCTGCAGAGTCCACCAGGATTCCTGTGCACTACAAATCGTTATTACGTGGGCCCCCGTAATAATAAATTGTCTTGCACAGTTACCCCAAATTTTCTCTCATCCAAGCAGATGATCAATCAAGGAGCAACAGCCGGTGCATTGGCATGAACAGGGTCATACTCCAATGCGGGGTCAGGAGCAATGCCTGGCTCAGGGGCCACGGCTAGCTTCGAATCGAAAGCTCCATCTCAAAATCAGCTGGATCAACAATCACAGGGGTTACAGGATCCCCCAAGGGCTGGTCTAAGTGCATGAACTCAATGTCATGGTCTGGATCAACACCAGGCGAAAAAAAAAAAAAAAAAAAAGGATTGTCCTCAATATCGCGATCAAACTCAAAACTGTGCGCGGGATCCGGTGCAGCTGATGATGCCATATCAAGGTCGGCGTCGTGTAAGTAGTGCTGCATTCCCTGTATGTGCGAAGATGCGGATGTCAGAGACTCAAATGAGTCTGGGATAGGGGAATGGTCATGAGTTTCCCCCTACAGGAGCGTCCGCATGTAGTAGTCTAATACTAGTAGCAATAGGGCCTCGCCCTCAAGTGGGTCCTCCTCTTAGTAGTTCGACATCGTCTTCAGAGACAACGTTGGGGGCATATCAACAACGAGATAAGCGGCAGGGGGGGCAAATTCCCAACAAGGTAGCCATTAGTAGGCTCTGCTACGACTTCAGGCAGCGCACAGAGGGCTGAGAGTCGTCGTTGTCTGTGCCGGTAGTATCAGAAATGTACACCTCGTGCTTTGATGATCTATGTCGTCTGATACTATGGTCATGGGATTTGTAGTGTCCGTCTTTCTAGTACTTGATGAAAGCATGACGTTTGTAACATGAACACATATACGTATAATAATCAATCATATAGTCATATAAACATGTAGTCACCACGTAAACATTCAAATTATCCTTCTAGTCCCACTAGCCAACACTTCTAGTCCCACTAGCCAACACTTCTAGTCCCACTAGCCAACCCTTCTAGTCCCACTAGCCAACACTACTAGTCCCACTAGCCAACACTTCTAGTCCCACTAGCCAACACTTCTAGTCCCACTAGTCAACACTTCTAGTCCCACTAGTCAACACTTCTAGTCCCACTAGCCAACACTTCTAGTCCCACTAGTCAACACTTCTAGTCCCACTAGCCAACACTTCTAGTCCCACTAGCCAACACTTCTAGTCCCACTAGTCAACACTTCTAGTCCCACTAGTCTCCTACCTCAGCCTCCCAGACTGAGCCTAGAATAATAAATAAAATGTGCTCAACATTTGTTTGTAAAAAGTTGTGGATCTGGACTTAAGTGGTATGCAGTAAAATGTTTTCGTGAGAGCCCTAGTGATCATAGTCTAGACTCGAGACAGAATCCTAGTTCGCTATGATCAGAGCTCTGATACCAAGCTGTCACACCCTGGCTTTGCGGAAGCGTGGTAAGTTTTGGTGTGACTTCTTAATACCATAGCTTAACCATAACAAGCTATATGAATTTAAAAACCATGCAAGTCATCCATTAAGTTTTGAAAACCAAAATACAGAACCATAGTTTTAACCAACAACCATAACCTTGTTCAATAACATTACAACTTATAACATAACATAACATAAACGTGGTTTAAGGACTGTGTCTTGTCCAGGAAAGAGACACATCCCCTAAACCCTGATGACTTCATGACAAATGCAGCGGAAAACGTTCCATACCGTGCCAGATCCGTTTAATTTCCTGAAATACATGTGAGTTGAAAAATCAACAATAATGTTGAGCGAGTTCATGTGCAAGTGAGTAAGTAAAACACTTGTAAGTATAAAAGTTTCCTGGTATGTAGCAGTGTAAGAGGACTTGTGATCACCAATGGTTTGCAAGGCCATTAGCATGTCGTGAAATGCAAGTAGGAAGACACAACCCTAGCTGATTTTTGCGTTGGGCAACCAAGTCACTCCAGGTCCGTTCTGTTGGCCTCAGAGAGGTCCGTTTGGCCTAGAGCTGGGCTCGCTACACCCAGATAGATCTACCGCTCGAGTCCCTCGGTGTTCTAACTACCCATTCACATGATCTAAACCTCCTTACGTAAATCATACCGTGTATAAAGTACTTGTAAACAAAGTAACATGTATTTCACCCCCGCAGTTAAGTAAACTGAAAACAGTTAGAGAAAAGGGGGACATGAACTCACAGTGGATGCGTAACTCTACCAAGCGTCTCCTGATACAGTAAGCTGTGCAACGACCTACAAGTGCTAATTCTATTAGACGGACGGCCGTGCTTTTGCTTTACAGTTTATGTTTGCGGGAAATAGTTAGACAACTATTTCGTGTTACATGTCGTATATACTTGGTAGTTATCTTCCTTCCCAAGGATGGGGGATTTAATACATGTGCGTAATATTTTCCATCATTAAGTCTCACTTAACCTTTATATATATTCAACTCCAAAATATAAGTATTTATCCAAAATACGTTGTTTAAAGTACGCGTTCATAAATATTTCCGTAATTGTGTAAGTTACGTTTTAACATAAAAGTGGTAATATGATTACCGGTGTAACTTATATATTTATGGCGAAAGCGTTCGTATTAATTTGGAGTCATTATCGTTCGTAAACATTATTTTTACTCTAAAAATAATATTTGTGTATTTCACAAAATAATCATAAACAGTGTGTGAAAATATATATTTATCACGTTAATATTTTGTGAAAATCCCACCTCCGGATATTTAGTAATAAAGTCATGGCGAAATTTATGTTTCGAAAACGTGACGAAAATGATTCTAACACTTGTATTGTAAATAAGGTTAAGTGTTAGGTTTTTGGAAAAATTTCGCCAGAGTTTCCTCTGTAACTGGAGGTGGCCACGCTTTCAAGCGTATCATTTTCTTTTAACAAATCAATTCAACAACTTCTTTATTCAATCAAACAATTTCCGACACATCAAACTAGTCAATAAATATGTAAATCGCATAATCGCATGAACTTGTAGTTTCTCCGAATCTATAGGGTAAATCCCTTTATATTTTTGTGGATCTTTATATAAAGAAACTTTAACCTCGTCAAAACCTCGTTTTTAGAGAAATCCGTCATTACAACTTCTAGTTATTTTTCCCAAAAATAGTTATTTTGTCGAAACATGTGTTTACACACTTGTGTGTTCTAAATATCACTCTCATTATTGTAAAATCCGTCTTCTAGAAAACATGATTTCTTTTAAAGTGTGGTCCTTCGAAAATACCACTTGCAGATACGTAGATCCGCTAGTTTTAAACATCATTGTACCGGTTAAATCACTTTTACACAACTAAAATTCTTTTACACAAGTTCATGCTCTAAATGTGGTAGTGTTTCACCTTTAACCCTTGTATCTTTCAAAAACGAGCTTATGTGATGATACATGATTTTACAAAGTCGGGTTAAACGGAGATCCGAGCTACCACATCATAGATCGGGTCTCAATAATCACAAATTCCAATTACTACAACTTTTACACAAGTTATATGCTATTAACCACCACTTTAAGTATTTTTACTAGACTTTAAAGTTCCAAAACGCATGTTTACGATATTTAACCGACGAAAGCTCTTTTAACCACTTTAGATAAGTTCAAACAAGAGTTTTAAACATTATACCTCTAGCTCGGGGCTAGGGAAGAATCGCGACGAAAACCGCGTGGATAAAAGCTAACGGTGGAGGTCCTTCGTGTTCCGCTTGCACCAAAGCTCCTAATACGCGACCCTTGATATGTGTATGATCTTGGAATGAAGAGACAAGAACCGAAAATATGGTGGTTGATGGTGGGGTGTTCGGCCGTGAGTGGGTAAGGGAGGGAGAGAGTAGTTTTTGTGTTGTGGTGTTTAGTGGATAAGCTCATGTGTTTAGTGGGTATTTATAGGCAAAATCTAAATGTATTATCCATTGGTCTTAGTGTTAGTTAGATACCCAACATAACTCAATATTATAATCAAACCTGGTACTTGTTTGTTCCCCTAATTGAGGCCGGTTATGGCATGGGTGGGAGGTTAGTTCGATTTTAAGTAGTGTAGTTAGGAGTTAGTTTAGGTTAAAAAGGTTAGTTAAATATTTAACCTTGTTAGTTGTATGTTGCACGTTATGACGGGTGTTAGGGTAATCAGGGGCCCTAACTAGCTTAGAAAAATATAAATAGTGAAAATATTACTATTTTCATGTTCCGGGTAAAGTCCGGGTGTCCGGTTGGATAGGAATCCGTTAAAGTGTTATAAAAGCTTTAAAGTGTCGTTATTACATTTTCAGTGACACAATTTGTTTTCCCGACACTTTGAAAGTGTCTAGTGTTATTTTCTCATTTTCTGGCACTTTACTAGTCAGCTAGAAGCTGGTTAAATTATTAAAGTGCTGTGTTCGGTACTTAAAGTACGTTCTTGGCACATCCGAAACAGTGTATCTTATCCCTAGAGACGCGGTACCATAACCCGTATATCCCTACACTCACTACTGGTGTAGTCAAAATTTATGAGGCTCTTAACAGGCCTTAGAGGCAGTATTTGCCTGATGCTGGTTATATCAGCATGTTCACTGTGTATCCGTTTAGTGCTACTGTGCTTTTTGTGCATCATGTTTGTCACTAGGGTTCAGTATGTAATTAATGTAGTGACAGCAAATAAAGTATGATGCACGTAAGTGCATGTATCAGTATGCAGGTAGCAGTTTATCAGCTAGTTCAATCAAGCACAGTAATCAAGTAGTAATTAATCATTAATTAAGTTGTACGGATACCTGGTTTAGTGCGGGTTGTCACAGGCGTGACCCTTGGGGCTTGGGTTTCAAGCCGGGCGTGGGGCGGTCTGGCCAAGCTGACATGGCGGGCTCTCACTGGACAAACCAAATATATATATATATATATATATATATATATATATATATATATATATATTCACTATAAAACTCACATTTTTCTTCCATTTTTTACCACATTCAACCACATCTTCTATAATCATCTCCAATTCTTCTTCTACAAAACGAAAAAATGCATCCTCATAACCGTGCTTATGACCCGAACAACCCGTATGCATTCCAAGAAAATAATCCTAGCCCACCACCCAATCGTCCAATGCCTCGTACATTTTTCATACACTCTTCTATGCCCCAAGAAGCGAGTTATGCATCGTATATTGGGAATCGTTTGTTTACTAACTTCCCACATAATGATTCGATACCTACCCCGTTTACACAAACGCCCATGAACCTTTCACCAACCTCCATCGACCTTTCACAAAACGAAACCGTCCCCGAAACTCAACCACCTAACGATGGTCCTTCCGCATCGAAACCCATCAAAAAGAGAAGCCATAAGAAAAAAACCGAGGCGGATAAAGCACTTGAAACCGTCAAACGAAAACAACAAAAATGGACAGTTCCTGAAGAACTTGCATTGGCGAGGGCTTGGTTTCAACAATCTCAACATGCAACTTTAGGTATTCTTAAACTTTGTTTTTATTAATGGTTATTTTTTATATAACTTTGTAATATATTAAATTTTGTTTTTATTAAAATAGGAAATTCTCAACATCGAACCCATTTGTGGGAAGCGGTTAGTAGAGTATTCCATCGAGAATTGGGAAGAGAGGCTTATCGTGAAAACGATAGCTTATCCTCGAAGTGGAGCG
The DNA here is from genome assembly GCA_030545235.1 of Helianthus tuberosus. Taxonomy (NCBI): domain Eukaryota; kingdom Viridiplantae; phylum Streptophyta; class Magnoliopsida; order Asterales; family Asteraceae; genus Helianthus; species Helianthus tuberosus. Next base: position 9,254,578 of record CM060397.1, read on the forward strand.
AGATAAGCACCTAACTTACAAAATATAGTGGTTATTTAAATAAAGCAAAGCAAAACCCAAAAAGTGGTGAAACAGAAGCCGACATTGTGACGAATGCATTGGTTCAATTCAAATCAAATGTGGGGACCGAGTTCCGTTTCATGCATTGTTGGGAGATTTGTAAGTTCCATCCAAAGTGGGCGAATATCCCCAGTGGTAGCGAAAGTAACACGTCTTCCAAAAGGTCAAGGGCCTTGTCCCAAGCCCAATCTGATGCACGAGATCAAGAGTTTGAGGATCTTTTGGATGATTCGCCAAGCCCAAACCGGCCTGAGTATGGAAGAGATGCCGCAAAAAGGCGTGTTCAAAAATCAAGATCTGGTACGGCATCACCTTCAGCTGGGAGTTCGGGCTCGCGTAGGGGAATATACAGCGATCAGTTGGATGACATTGCATGCAAGTTAGATACATTCAACGTCTTCCAACAACAAAGGGCCGAACAACGAAAGAGCAAAGAAGCTAGAGATGCCGCTAGAGATGCCCTGAAACAAAGACGGGATGATTTGAAAATTCTATCCCAGCCGATTGATCACCTACAGGGTGACGAGTTGCAACTAGTCTTGGAGATGAGAGAAGAGATAAAAAAACAAATATAAACGTTAGGAATTTTTTTTATGTAATTTTTTTTATTTAAAAATATTAAAAAAATTAAATTTGTTGTTTTAAAACAAAAAGCCCAGCGGGTCAGCCCAGCGAAGCCCACCAAACCCACGCCCCACCATACCGTGTTGAATGTGGGTCGCCCCATGTCTACCCCCCAAGCCACGTGTCAACTCATGCCCCAACCCAAGCCCCACCATACCCCACGGTCTAAGGTTAGGGGAATAGTGCCAGGCAGCTTGCCTGACACTTCCCTATTGGATCAACCAATTTTTAATTTAATTTTATTTTCAGTTTAAAATTACGCTTTCGTCCTTCGTTTAAAATTACGGTTTTGCCCCCAGCTCAAAATAAAATTATAATTTTGCCTCTAGCTAAAATTACGTTTTCGCCCCCAGCTCAAAATAAAATTATAATTTTGCCCTTAGCTCAAAATTACGCTTTTTCCCTCGGTTCAAAAACTCATTTTTAATTTTGTTCCCAGTTTAAAATTATGGTTTCGCCCTCCGTTTAAAATTACGTTTTTGCCCCCGGTGCAAAAGAAAATGTTGTTTTCTCTCTAGCTCAAAATTACGTTTTGCCCCAGTTCAAAATGAAATTATGTTTTCCCCCCTATCTCAAAATTAATAGCTGCCTGTCACTTCCCTATTAGACCAACTCATTTTTTATTTAATTTTACTCCCAGTTTAAAATTACGCTTTCGTCCTTCATTTAAAATTACGTTTTTGCCACCAGCTAAAAATAAAATTATAATTTTACCCTAGCTCAAAATTACGCTTTTGCCCTCGGTTCAAAAACTCATTTTTAATTTTGTTCCCAGTTTAAAATTGCGGTTTCGCCCTCCTTTTAAAATTATGTTTTTGCCCCCAGTTAAAAATAAAATGTTGTTTTTTCCTTTAGCCCAAAATTACGATTCTGCCCTCAGCTCAAAATTACGCTTTTGCCCACAGTTTATAATTAAATTATGTTTTCCCCAAGCTCAAAATTATGATTTTGCTCTCAATTTAAAATCATGATTTCGCCTCCGGTTCAAAATATAATTACGATTTTGCCCTCTGTACAGACTTACATGTTATGAGAGAAAAATATTTGGTTTATTGCCCCGCAATGCGGGCGGGGCAAAAACTAGTTTGCTACATTCTCACACGGTTCTAGTGGGATAAACCAAAGAGGGAACCCCTTCCATTGAGGGATTTATGTGTTTTAACGCTCCGTTCGAGTGTTGGAACTGTTTCTAACTATTTTTTTTTTGTTGTAACGTGGATATATTGAGTATTCTCGCTAATACGAATCGCACCACAATAAATACCCTTGCTATATTTGTATTTTTAAGAGCGAGTGAGAGAAGTAAGCGGGTGGTGATCACGGGGGCTATCGAGTAGAACCCAAGAGACATTCGTTAGAAGGTAAAGCCCTATAACCTTAGCCTAGTAGGTTATATTATATTCTATGAATTCGGTATTATTCTAGTTACATAACAAAAGAAAGTTGGTGGGATGAAAAAAAAAAGGGACATATGACAGCTGAATTGGAAGAGGGGTACAACAGCCGTGATACGAAAATCGAAGGGACAAATTGTGCATTATCTTTCAATTAATTTTTTTCATCTTTAGATAAACTTATGAAGTCCAACCAACTCGAGATGACAATTGATCCGGTGACGACAAGCGTGAGTGGTTAAATCTTTCGGTGACTTCCGCTCGGATGAACGTTTACGCGGTTTGACATAATTATTTGTTTTTTTTATTCTTGTAAACTGGTACAGCTTGACCACTTGTGTTGGATTATTGGTAAATGTTTCTTGTGTTTGAATTACTTGTCATTTATTAAGCGTATTGGCAACTTTCTTGCGTTGTTAGCGGGTTGGTAAATTGGTGGGTAATTAATACAATCAAACGGGTTATTAGGTTGCATAGTGAATCTTAAAAACTATCCCTATTAACTAATCAAATTCATTAATTCCGAGACCATGTCTATGTGGTGTTTTGAATAAGAAAACGGATTTTTATATTAAAACGGGTATTCGGGATTCCGGGTGGAGGTTACTTCTTCTCATCTTGATAACACTTTTCGTGACAAATTGTGTTTTCTTTACAATCAAATAAACAAACCCCAGATTTAGATAGTTTAGTTTTAATTAATTTCTTTAACACTAACCACAAATTTTCCGTGGATACGATACCCTACTTACACTATATACGTAGTTTAATTAGGTTTTTGATTGACCTTAACGACAGTCATCAAGAGACGAGACGGAAACATGTGGTCTCCGGCCACCCATGACAGCCGAGTTTGGCAGTGCGTGGAGCCGCTCAACGCCGTCCGATGATAGTGCTGCATGGATGACGGGCGACAACAATGTCGTATGGTGATGGAAGGCGGTGCGATGGTGATGAGTGGCGTGGTAGTGGACCACGACAACGCAGGGTCCAAGACAGCGGCGACGGGCCACCTTTCCAGCGACAAATGACATCAGCGGATTCAGCTGCAACTTCGTGGTCGTTCGTTAAGGAAATTAACATGTTCGTGAACTGTTCACGAACGCATACCAAACATAAGTTGTTCGCGAACACTGGTCTCGAACACAAACAGACACAAAGGAATAAAAACAAACGTAAACGAACATTTAACTTGAAAATAAAAAAAATTAAAACATTGTTAACCTTAAACATTGGACATGAGTAGTTAAATACAACCGTCAAATTACAAATCAAAACATAAGAAGTCTATTACAACCACCGAAAGATAAAACAAGTTTAATTAACTTAAATATAATTATTCAAAGTTTAATTAACTTAGATATAATTATCCCAATAAAATATCTTAGAATGTCCAAATTTTAGCTAACTTAGAAAAAAATAGGGTTTCAAGTTTTCAATATATTTAGATAAAATGTTTATTTATTATTTTTTTAGTATAATAAAACGAACACGAACGAACGTAATCGAACATATTACCAAACGTTCACGAATGCAGCCGAACGAACGAGACCTGTGTTCGTGTTAGTTCGCTAACCTAACCGAACAAAATTTTTTTGTTCGTGTTCGTTCGTTAAGCTAATCTAACGAACATAAACGAACTTTCCGTCGAACAGTTTACAAAATATTCGCTGAACCTTCGGTTCGTTTACGGCTCTAGATGAACATGCTTTCGTGTCAAATGAGATTGTTTTCTTTCTTTTTCTACGGTGGTTACTCACAGAGAGGTGTACTTTTATTGTTATGACTTAAAATACATATTTAAAACAAACAAATTAACATCTTTAAGTTTAACTTGACGAACCGAACAAACAGGACCGATCCTGAGAATTCATGTACCATGTTCGAGCTCGAAAAAACGTGCGCTTAGGCCTTAACGAAATTGGGTATTCGGCTCACTAATGGTCTAAACCTAATGTCAATGGGCTAATAACTAATCTAAATGATAAAAATAGTCTTGTAAATGGACCTATGTTGGTGTTTGCATGGGTATACCCTATTAATTAATTTATTTTTACATATACATATGGGAGTTTTAAAAAAAATAACATGCCCTTCGAAGTATCGGGCCCTGGCCGGTGGTCCTCCCCGCCCGCCTTCAAGGCCGGCCATGCGGACAAATATCAACTGAGATTCCGCCGTGAAGCGCGGGATAATTATAGTAGTTGGTTTTTTAAATGGTACCCCTTGTTTACACACCATCGTCACAATAGTTGCATAAATTGAATATGAAGGGGTAGGTGTACCAAGTAGACTATAGGCATATGGACCTTAAAAAAAAAGTTAAAGCTGGAGGGTGTGGTATAAAGCCTCTAGGGGTTTTATCACGCCACATAAGGGGTTTTAAAGACGTTCTCTTTAACTTGGATGCAATGGTTTAAAGCCCCCTATTAAACAAAATAAAAAAATAAAGAGAAAAGATTTGATTAATTGATATCATATGGGCCCCACCAACTTTTCCCTTTTAACGCTCATTAGCACGCTAGCGAGGATGCCATAGCACCCCTTGTTAACGATGGTGGTGTGGTTGATGACGTCTCGGGACGCTAAAATGCCTGACATGGAGCGCTAAGTCACACTCTTTGGCCTAATAGTTGCAGAAATTGAATATGAAGGGGTAGACTATCGGCATATGGACCTTAGACCATGTGTAGTGGTAAGTTGGTATAATGCCCCCACCATGGGGCATTATCCGACACGTGGCATCCTAGTCACACTTGGGCATTATAGCAAAAAGTGACGTAGTGGGGCATTATTCCAATAACCCCCAAGCAATCAATAAATAATTATTATTTTTTATAGAGAAAAGGATTAAAAAAAAAAAAAAAAACTAAACTTGTCAGTTAGTCAAAGTTTGTTGGCACAATCCCATTGGTCTTCCATTATCACATGCAAACAACTTCGGCGTTTTAAAAATCACGCCACCATGCATTTTATTTGAAAATAACGCCGGCTAACGCCGGGCGTAGTGGGGGGAGGGGCGTTTTGGGGCGTTTTTTTTCAATTTTTTTTAAAAATCACGCCCCACTACGGGTACTCTTAAAAAATGGTTTTAAATTGGTACCCCTTGTCGTCACAATACTTCCAGAAGTTGAATATGAAGGGGTAGGTGTACCAAGTACCAAGTAGAAATTGAATATTTAACACACTATCGTGACAGTACTTGCAGAAATTTGTTTTAAATGGCAGCCCAAGTAGATAGATAGATGAACCAGAACAACAAGAAGACCATCAGAGCACTCGTCAACGATGGCTTTTGAATTGGTGGAGACACTCAAAGAAGCCTACACCGGGCTCTCTCCAAATACTATCTTCACTGTACTCGCCGCCGGTATCGCCGTCTACTACATGGTTTCCGTTTTCTTCAGAGGATCCTCCCACCACCATCAACAACACAGTCCAACGTCTTCCGAAGAAGAAGCGCAAATCAGGTGTCCTATTAAGTGTTTGATTTATCTATGCCTTTTTGAAAAATATAGTATTCATGTTTCACTTTTGGGGAAAATGTAAAATTTAGTGTGAGATGATTTGGATACTAACTCCTTATCATTAGGGTTTTAAACATAACTTTGGTGTCTTATATTGTTCTTGGTAAAGTCAAAACATGATAATATAAGTTAACGTTTTCAGTTGATACTTGATCTGTTGGTTTTATTCTCTGTGAAATTAAAAGATGCACAACCACCGTACTTGTTGTTAATGGCGAATAGCGACAAACAGCGATAAGGTACTTACATCTTACGTAGAGAATAGCGATAAACAGCGGGCACTATTTTATAAATAAAAAAATTATACGTATATTATATCAAAATACCCTGGTATATACACTATTTTACATGTATATGTAACAAAAACGTAAAATCCAGCTATTTTATCGCTATATTCAATACCCTGGTATAAAATAAATAGTTGCTATTATCGCTATCTATCGCTACAAGCCTAATAGAAGCCTAGACGTATACGCTATGTAACGTGCTATAGCGATCTCGCTATTGACAACCAACCACGGAATCTATATGTAATCAATGTTGCTGCAAAACCGATCAATGACGCATCTCAACTACCTAATACCACATCTCTGTTTTTTGACCTAAGTTCCACTGTTTTCTTTCGTACTAATTCCAAACAAATTCGATTTACAGATCAACTGCATCTTCTACGTCCTCTTCTCACTTAAGTCCTGCCTCTAGTTCTCAATCATGGAATCATGATGTATTTCTGAGCTTTTGGGGAGAAGACACACGTAAGGGCTTTGTGGATCATCTCTACAAGGCTCTAGTACAACAAGGAATCCAGGCGTACAAGGATGACGAAACACTTGCCCGGGGTGAGCGAATCGGTCCAGCCCTCTTAAAGGCTATCAAGAATCACGGATCGCCGTTATTGTATTCTCTGCAAACTATGCGGATTCATCTTGGTGCTTGGACGAGCTTGCACATATTATAGAGTGCATGGACACGAGAGGGCAAATCGTTGAGCCCATATTTTATCACGTTGATCCCTCAGATGTGAGAAAACAAAAGGGGAAATATGGAGAAGCAATTGCAAAACATAAGAGGCAAAATAAGCACAAAGTTGATTCATGGAGACAAGCTCTGGAAAAGGCAGGCAACCTATCTGGATGGGTCATCAATGACATTGTAAACAGGTTATTTTATTTATTTGTTTTTTTTAAACATTTTAATGGTTAAGATATTTGTGTTTAAACATATTGTTTTTATCGGGTCAATTAAGTTGACTTGAGACCCTCACCTCATTAAGTGAGTGGGAGCGTGTTCTAATTTCTAATTATTCTTATTTACCCATCATGCAGCTATGAAGCAAAATGCATTAAAGAAATTGTTGGTACAATTTTTGGTAGGCTACCTCCACCATTTACAAACGTCAATAAAGACCTCATTGGAATAGAGACTCGCTTACAAGATTTGAAGTCAAAGTTGGAAATTGGTTCAAATGGTGTACGCATTGTTGGAATATGGGGGGTTGGAGGAGGCGGTAAGACCACTCTCGCATCTGCTGCTTATGCGGAAATCTCTCACCTATTTGAAGCTCACTGCCTTCTTCAAAATATACGCGAGGAATCAAACAAGCATGGTTTGGAAAAATTGCAAGAAAAATTTCTCTCGCTTGTTTTGAAAACAAAAGATGTTGTGGTAGGGAGTGAGATAGAAGGAAGAAGCATGATAGAAAGACGGTTATGTCATAAATGTATTTTACTTGTTCTTGATGATGTTGATGATGTTAAGCAACTAGAGGCCTTAGCAGGATCTCATGCTTGGTTTGGTGAGGGGAGCCGGATAATTATCACAACCAGGGATGAGCATTTGCTAACCCGCCATGCAGACACGATATACGAAGTGAGTTTGTTATCAAATGTCGAGGCTATGAAGCTCTTCAGTAGACATGCATATCGGAAAGATAAGCCAATTGAAGATTATGAGATGTTTTCAGAAGCAATAGTTTCTTATGCTGGTGGGCTCCCATTAGCACTTGAAATTCTAGGTTCTTTTCTATATGACAAAAACAAGGATGAGTGGAAGAGTGCATTGGCCAAGTTAAAAGACATACCAGATGATAAGGTCACAAGGAGACTCAAAATAAGTTATGATGGACTTGAACCTTACCAGCAAAAATTATTCTTATATATTGCATGTTTCATGAAGGGATGGTTGACTGATAAGGCAATGACGGTGCTTGATGCTTGTAGTTTTCACCCGGGTATCGGAGTAAAGGTGTTGATACAAAAGTCTCTCGTAAAAGTTTCAAATGGAAAATTTGACATGCATGACTTGGTAGAAGAAATGGCCCACTACATTGTTAGAGGTGAACACCCTGATCATCCTGAAAAACATAGTAGAGTCTGGAAGAAGGAAGATATTGAAGAGCTTTGTGCTATAGGGCCTGCTGCAGTATTAATGGTTAAGCTAACTTCGCATAGATATATATCTTATATGTGCATTTTATGCTGTTTGTTTGTATATATTGACACAATTCAGTTCCCTTGATTAATCAACGCAGGAAACTGAAGTATTAGCTTTGTCAAGATATGTTAAGCATCCTGGTCTGGGTCTATCTGATGTTATCGCAAACATGAAGAAACTTCGATGGATTACTTGTGAAGAGTATCTGGCTTCTTCTTTCCCGTCAAATTTCCAGCCAACAAAGCTTGGTTGTCTAATGTTGAGAGTTTGCACATTAAAACAACTTTGGGAAGGGTATAAGGTAGGTAATATTGTTGTTTCACAAATCCATACAATAAAACTATGAAATAAGTTATAAAATAAACAAAATTATTGGAGTGAATAATGAGTTAGGTGCACTTAGTTAGTTGTTTGTTTGATGGTGGTTACGAATTTGTAATACCTCGATCAAGGGTATATTACATATCCCATTAAGATAAAGACATAATAATTTTGTCTCTTTAAATTAGGAGTAGATTAGCTTAGTTTAGATTTCCTTTAATTATAACATTACATGCATGCTGAATGCGCTGAAGCAACTTTTGATGATATTGCAAGAAGTAAATAAATTTAATGTAGCACATTACCTAATAATATAATATTCTACGGTAGTTTTTTGGACGATCGAGGAGACTTTTAGATGATGTGATGTAAAATGATATGATTTTTACTTAACTGAAATTTACCATGCATGTTACAGAGATTGTTATAATAATATGTTATACCATATATTAGTAACAATTTGTATATAAATTAAGAGCTCCTGCCTAATGATCCATTAGCAAAAAGTATGCCAATGTGAAAGGAAATTGTTGTATACTTACTCATTTATTTGACTTTTGCTACTTGTCTTTAAACAGCATCTACCAAATTTGAGACTTCTTGTTCTTTCGAGTGCATTTAATTTAACGAAGACACCAAATTTTGACGGGCTTCCATGTCTTGAAAGATTAATTTTAGAGAATTGTTCGAGTCTAGAAGAGATTCATCCATCAATTGGATTTCACGAAAGCCTTGTTTTCGTGAACATGCAAAGTTGTTCAGAACTTAAAGCATTTCCACCAATCATATGCATGAAAAAATTGGAGACTCTTAATCTCTCTCACTGTCGTCAACTTGAAAAGTTTCCGGATATCCAAGCAAACATGGATAGCTTGGTAAACCTTTATTTGGATCATACTAATATAGAAATAATCCCAGCTTCAGTTGGACAATTTTGTACCAACCTTGTTTCTTTTGATTTATGTGAGTGTAAGAACCTAAAGAGGATAGAGGGCAGCTTCCTTCTCTTAAAAAGTTTGAAAGATCTTCATCTCTATAAGTGTAGTAAACTTCAGAGTCAACATTTTCTTCAAGACAACCCAGTGAGCCTGAAGCTTCCTCAGTTTCCTTGGTGTTTAATGAAGTTGAATATTAGTTTCTGCAATTTAGGAGATGAAGACATCCCACCTAATATTTGGGAGTTATTACACCTACAAGTACTAGACCTAAGTAACAACCAATTTTCACGATTACCTTCTGGCCTTTCACGATTCCCGTGTCTCAAGTTCCTCAACTTGTCACGATGCACTAAGCTTGTACATTTGCCGGAGCTCCCATTAAGCATAGCTATTCTTGATGCACTTGGTTGTGATTCACTTGAAAGCATAGTAGACTTATCAAATTACAAATGGTTGTGGAAAGTCTCTTTTCAGAGATGGAAAAAGTTTTTAATTGGTGGTGACAGGGTAGTACGTTCTATGGTTCAGGTATAACTCTTATTTTGCTCTTGAATTGCAATCTTTGTTTGGCTAATAATAATAATATTAATTATAAGAATGGATATGTGACAGGGAAATGCAGTTGAAGATCGCTTTATGAGTATACAACTTTCAAATGCACCACTGTCAAATCCTCGTTCACATCTGAATTTAACAACATTGCAGCTTCCACACAATTGGTATTGTGACTTTAGTGGATTTTTATTATGTGCTGATTTTGTCGGCGACGGTTGGTGTACCATCGTTATGAAGCAGGAGATGTTGCCAAGGGATTCCCAAGTTGATCATGATTACTTGGAGGAGTTTGATAAAATGTCGGCATCTAATGAATACGCACACATGGGTTATGTGCCCTTTAGTTCATTGAGGCAGACCTCATGGTGGAATCCAACATATAGTAATCTTAAATTTCAGATTCAAGGGGCGGCTCATCTTAAAGTAGGACTTGTTCCTATGAAAAGTAAATCAGGTGAGTCTAGGGAAAGCGCAATCGATTGCTCAGAATGTTGGGAAGAAGCGGGTCGACATAGAAAGACATTTGAGATTATAGATGACTCAAAGTCCTCTAGTATTCAGATTGTATGGTATCATAGCTTACCATGGTATAATACATTTCCTTCAACTTCTTCATCAATCAAGAATCCATGGTATTTAAAATGATAATATTTCCGGTTAGCCATGTAGATGTAATATGCCTTGAATGCATATGCATGCTTAGAGGCAAATTTTATGGACAAAAGGCCACAGGGGCCGGGGTGCAAGTGTTGAAAGCAAAACTAAAGGGACCAGAAGTGTAAGTTCAAGCAGCATGAAGATGTGTTTTGAGTCTTTGATCTATTAATTTGCTTGTAATCTCTGGTTTTATCAATCAATAAAGAAAAAGTCTTTGATTTCAATTGTGTTGTTTTGACGCTGAACGAGAGCAAACATTCAGAGAAAACCAAAATGGGATAAAGTTTAGGGAAAATTACAATAATGTCACTTGACCAACCATCATTACCAAAATGTCATCCTCATGCGCTGTTGGACGGACTCCTGTAACATCGGATGGGTCCATTTCTCACCTTGAAGAGTCCATGAATGAGGAGCTTACACGTGTCCGACTTCTCCCTAGGGCCGGCTTAACCAATTTGGAGGCCCAAAGCAAACTATAAATTCGGCCCAAAGTTTATTATAACATAAAAAAAGAGGTTCAGAAAACTAACAAAAGGCGAGAAAAGAAAAAAAGTTAAGCCAATCAAAAATATTTCTTTTATTTATTATCAAATATTGTTTGAAGGGTATAATGGTAAATGCATAAATAGGTATTTACTAAGCTTTAGCATCCACGATTTTAGGATTTTACGGAATCTACCATGTCCAATGAGATTTTTCCTCTTTAACAAATTTGAATTTATAATTTCCAAATGCTATGCAAGATCAATTCAATTGAATATGTAATTTTCTAACCAGATTTTTCAAATAAATTCGGAATTTTATGTAAATTCCTTTTTTTGTGATTTGATCATATCGCATTATTTGAATGTATCATGTAACATTCGAAATTCTAAAATGGCATTCAAGATGTGATTCGATCAGCTAGACTGAAATCCATCCAGCTAGACTTCGTCACCCCAATGGATTTTGCTCGGCTAGAAATCCATAAAAGTCCAAGATTCTTCACCTCATTTATGATACGTTTAACCTCCGGTTTTTTTAACATTGAATATAAAGTCGTTCCTGACTCGCCAAATAACCCAACAAGAAATCAATACAACCGCATAAATTAATCTTTTTTCTCGTCGGCGAACCTGGACTTATCTTGTGAATAGACAAAATATCCTGAAATGAGAAAGCAAGGAAAGGAGGAAGGTTGCCCCATGCCGCGATTCCCGTCCATACTCCTCCTGAAAAGAACATCCCAAAAAGAGATGATCCACTGACTCGTACCTTCATCACAAAGCGGACAAACTACTAACTGATTTGAATATTTCTACGATCAGCAAATCCTTGGTAGGAATCCTATTTAGAGATGCTCTACACCCAAACACATTGATTTGGGCCGTGAGTTCTTATGCTAGACATGAGATATATTAATTAGTTCATTTGGGCTAACAAAGATTTAGATGATATTATGATTCTACGGAATATAAGCAATGAATTGAAATATAAAGGGACGTAAGATTGGATTAAAGGGATGGTTCTGACCAAATCATTGTTCACCGTTTTCCCTTGTTAACAACAGAAACGAAAGTAACCTTGATCGGATTTTTACATAAAAAACTTCACTAATCGATCTGCACCCGTTGCTATCGACCATCAAGACGACGAGCCACTGCTATTTTGTCTTCTTTGGTTGCTAAATGAACCCCTTCAGCCCCCTGTTGATCTTGTTTCTAATGCACCAAAATACGTTGGTGTTTACCTGCCGTGGAAAAAAACACTCGCCATTTTTCCTTGCACGGCTAAGAAGCTTTCGAAACCCGACCTCAGTTGATCCATTCTTTACTTCCATTAGTTGATTAGTGTAACGCTTCGCATTTTTATACCTTCCTTATTTAGAAAGTGTAATCGTATTTTCTAAACTTGTAATCGTATTCGTAATTCTTTCGCGAAATTATAATCCGGGGCTTTGATCATAACGAAAATTTCATTTTTATACTTACACATGTTACATACTTGTGTTATACGTTACAATCTTGAATACATGTTTATACGCAAAAACCGATACTTAGAATACTTGAAATATATATAGGGAAGGATCCACTAAAAAGTGGATTTTGCCTAAGTAGCCTAAGAAGAATTGTGACGATAACATGTGACACTCCTAATAAGTAGGAATGAAGGGCATTTTAGTCCTTATAAATATGAGTGAAATGAATGGTTAAGATTTCTTCTCATCCTACTTAGACAAAATAAACTTTTTATTTGATTTTACCCATATATATATATATATATATATATATATGGATCTGTTAAAATAAAAACAATTCTTATTAGTTAAGAAAACCGCAAAACTCCTCTCTATCAATCAAAATATGAGACATATACACTATTATTTTAAAAGATAAAATTATTTTTGTAATTACTCAAAATGTCAAATCTTCTCCTACTCTCTCTCCTTTCTTCAAAACCAGATCCCCCATCTCATCTTTCAAAACCTAAAACCCTCATGAGCAGTGACATCCCTTTCTTCTCCCCTCTCGTCTCCTGTCCGCCGACCGGAGCTGGACTCCGACGACTATGCCGGCCCGTTATTGCTCCGACGAGACACTCACACCACACCACCACCCTCCTTCACCTTAAATCCACCACAAAACCCCCATGTTTTCACGCGATTAAACGGCCGGCCACCATGGTGGTGGCGGCATACGGCTGCAACGACAGAGAAATAGGGAGAGAACGAGAGAGATCGAGGAGAGAGAAAGCTGCAGAAAGAGAGAGAAAGACGCCGGCGGCGGCGCCGGTTCCGGTTCTGGTGTTGTTCTTACTCCGGCCGTTCTCCGATGATGACGAAGATGATGTTCTCTCTCTCTCTCATCTGGCGCCGGATTGTTCGAGGTGAAATGCTAAAGCAAGCTCGAAATCACTGCTTCGGCTTTTGAGGGATTGTTCGAGCGATTTCAGAAGTGAAAGATCCAAGAATGTGGTTTTGGAACAGGTTACGGGTGAGATTGATAGAGGTGAAACGAGGGAAATTAAAGTTGGAATGGTGGAGGAGATGATTGCCAGGCTTAATATGTGAATCTTTCACTAGAAACAGAGGTTTTTTTTTTCACTTTTTTTGTGAATCTTTCAATAGAAACAGAGAATGTGCTTATGATTTAAGTTGAAGATTTTGGAATAATTTTGGGATGCCATATAATTTCGAAGATTTGTGCTTGAGTTAAATGGGAACGGTTTGCAGCAGACTATCCCGGTTGTGCCGGTGGTCTTTTGTTCCATCCCGGTGGTGCCGGTGGATCTCACCACTCTAATGGTAATGATGGATTTTACAAGTATAGAGCAGCAGGAAGGTATATGTTTTATCCGTTTTCGTAGTTAGTTTCGTTCGAGCAGATTTTCTGAATTAGGAATGTTATCTAGTATCTTGTGATGTTAATTACAAGTAACTGGCATTAAACATGCGTGACCAAGGGCATGTGCGTAACTAGCGTCAGTTACTCGTGCAAAGTCGGTTTCGTGTCGAGCACTGCGTTAAGCGACTACCGCGTGTCCAAGCTCTGGTACGCATAACCGTAGTAAAAGCGCGTAACAGACGCGGCACGCGTAATTGACACCTGAACGCGCGTAACCGATGCCGTTACACGCAGAGCGGTAGGTTAAGTGCATGCTGGGGCCTAGTAACGTGGCGCTAGACGTGCGTTTCCCGATCCTGGTACATGTAACCGGCTCCAAAAGTGTAACCGGCATTTTAACATACGTAAACTGAGGCATGATCGCGCGTAACTTGTGCTGAAAACCAGGAAGTCAGAACTTATAATTTGGTCGAATTGAAGCTTTTTGTGTAGGCTATGATGATTTAAACTTATATACCATCAAACTCTGAAAGCTTCAAGCTATTTTGATGAATTTCAACATTACACTGAGCCTATGCTTACGATTTTAACAATTTTTTTTTAATTGAAGTAACTTGTCTATAATTCCTTATTTGATTTGATTTTGTTAGTGAATTTTTATTGATTTTGAGTCGTTGTAAGGCAACAAATTAGAGTCTCTGATGTGCTTTGACCCATTTCACGACGATCACCCGCTCCTTTTTCTAACAACCCCCCAAATTGGTCCTCATTCCCCACCGGTGCCGATCGCCTAATACGACCCTAAAGGTCCAGTACACGCTGACTTTTGACATGTCCGTCACTCTGCCACAGTCTTAACTTCACAAACACCGCAACATCCACCGCCGACGATTTGGAGACCTACGAATTCCTATTCTGATTCCGTCTGTCTTGGCAGTTATTATCAAACCCTTTGTTCATACTCGATATCAAGTCCCAATCGAATATATCAAACAAACATAAAATTATGGCTAACTCCCACAATATTATCAGATTAAGAAAACTACTTAAAATTTGATTCTTACAAATCCCTACCCAATACGCGGTATATTTATACAATAACTAGGATTGTCCACACAATTATCCTAAAGACATTCAAACCTAAGTCGTTTAGGATGCTAGATAATTATCTAATCAATTAACCAGAACATGATAATTTATATACTATCAATTTAAAACAATCTTAGGCATCATTGTTTGTAAATTGTGCTATATATTGTATCTGTTATTTTTTCTTGTACACTGGGCTATATTTAGTCATTTGTTTATTCAGACGAATTAGATCACTAAGCTTTTTTAGATATTTAGTCATTTGTTTATTTGGAGTTTTGTGCTTGAATTCAGACTTGATCCTTTGGTTCGGTAAATGACATGATAGATGGTTTGCATGACTGTTTACCAACTCATCAATAGCAGGGCTTCGACTATTGATCGGTTTGTGTGCCCGGTGAATTTCTCCTCCGATTTGCCTTTCTCGGTGTCAAGGTTTTCATCTCTTCTGTTGTTTCTTTTGGTAACTTATCAGTGCATGTGCTTTTATTGATGATTGTGATTTGGATGATTGTTATGAAATTTGTTGTTCTTGATGTTGTTACATGAACTGGAAATAGAAGATAAGAATGTGTGTTCAGTCATATCATTCCTCCTTTTGAATCAAATAATTCAATAGACTGTTTTTTGTTAAATGAAAAGTGGCTGAAATTGTGGCAGAAAGAAAAGGCCTTACGTCTAGGGATGAGCTCGGTAGCGTCCGGTACCGAAAGAACCGGTACCGAAAATCCCCAAAAGTGGGTACCGGTACAGAATATACCCGGTTCGGTACCGGTATTTGAGGGTAAAAACCGGTACCATACCGGACCGGTACGGAAAAGCTAAAAGTCAGTACTGAATCGGTACCGAAAAAGTACCCGGTTCGGTAAATTCGGTACCGGTATCGGTAACGATTTGCTCATCCCTACTTACTTCTTATATGAAGTAGAACTTGGACGTTTAAACCATGTACTGATGTGGAAAATTTGGAATTGGAGGAGTATTTCAAGAGACTAAATCACTTGGAGGAAAATTTGGAATTGGAGGGGTATATGCAGAGACTAAATTACATGGAGGAAAAGCTGGTCGTAATTTATGTATTATAAGAGAGGGTAAATCACTGTATTATTGACTCCCCTCTTGTCTTGAGAAGGGCCCATACTCTCTACAAATAAATGAATAAATTCGAAGCATGTGAAGAAGATGAGCGACGAGCCGACGGCCGATTAGCGGTACAACAGCGGAATCAAGCGACGATGGTGGTTTCAATGCCGAATCAGGTCTTGATAACGTTTTTTCTAGTCGGCGTCATGGTTTTCATCTCTTCTGTTGTTTCTTTTGGTAACTTATTGAATGTTGATCAACAGTTTTTCGTCCTAATTTTTATTGTAGAATTGAAGTTTATTTTGTTATAGTGTGATGGTGATGAACTGTAATGAGGAACTGATATTGGGACTAATATTACGAGACTTTTTTTTTATTATGATTATGAAATGTAGGTGGTATGCTATCTGTTTCATTTGTTTTATTATTAATATAAGTGAGGGTAAATCACTGTATTATTGACTCCCCTCTTGTCTTGAGAAGGGCCCACAATCTCTACAAATAAATGAATAAATTCGAAGCATGTGAAGAAGATGAGATTTCATGTTTCTAAAGTCAGTATCGAAATCAGGTCTCATATCTTTTGATTATATTGATTCTAACATCTGGTTTCCTATAGATATATAGATATTTTTGATTTTATTGATTCTAACGACCGGTTTCAATGTTTCATACTATTAAATTAAGCTATTATATTTCATCATAAAAAATTCTTACTTTAAACATAGTGGGTAGGTGACAATATAGTCGGTCGGAAATTAGTGCAACCAGTTGATTTTCAGCCCTCGCGTTGCGGTGGGGACCCAATGTCTGCAAAACACGTGTCAACAATGGCAAGCAGATACCGAATATCAAAACATAAATAAAAATGACGTGGTAAGGATAGTCACTCCGTCCAAAAAAAACGATTTTAAATAACCTAATATATAATAATAGGACCCACACGTCCTACACGTTGGAAATTCGGGTGTTTCCAGTTCGGTTATTACGGTGCTAACACGTTAAAATATGGACGAGCTCGATACCGGTAACGGAACCGAAAGTACCGATCCGGAAAATCATCGAAATTAGGTATCGGCACCGAAAATGCTCGGTACAATACGGTATGGTATTTTAAGGTAAAAATCAATAAATACAGGTACGGTGCTAGACCGGTGTCGAACCGAAAGTAACGATTCTGAAAACGCCAAAAGTTGGGTACCAAATTGGTATTGAAAATGATTTGGTATAGTAAATTTGGTACCGATACGATACCGGTTTGATTAGAAGATTTGATACGATTTGCTCATTAATAATCTAGATATCCAAGTTAATTTTACATGCTACAATTCATTCAATCATTTATTACAGAAAAAGAAAAAAAAGAAAGCAAAATAAGTTGTTGTGTATATAAAACCTCATTCAAACGAATTACAGTTTACTTGCTATGTGTATGAAAAATAATCTAAACGGTGCAATTACTGCTACATTGCTACAGGATTTGATGAGCTCGGTACCAACCGGTACCGAAAATACTGTTACCCAAATCCTCAAAAGTGGGTACTGGTACCAAATATACCTGGTATGGTTCGGTACCGGTCGGTACTGATACGGCACCGGTATTTGAGGGTAAAAACCAGTGAATACTGGTGCCGAAACGGTACCGAAAATACACCCGGTTTGATAAATTTGGTATCAGTACCAATAACTTATACCATTTGAATTTTAATATATAGGGCAATTGCTCATCCTTAATGATATTACTATTCATTGCATTCAAATTTAATATATAGGGCAATTTAATGAATACTGGTGCCGAACCGGTAACGAAAATACACTCGGTTTGATAAATTTGGTATCAGTACCAATAACTTATACCATTTGAATTTTAATATATAGGGCAATTGCTCATCCTTAATGATATTACTATTCATTGCATTCAAATTTAATATATAGGGCAATTTAATGAATAATACTGGTACCGAACCGGTAACGAAAATACACCCGGTTTGATAAATTTGGTATCAGTACCAATAACTTATACCATTTGAATTTTAATATATAGGGCAATTGCTCATCCTTAATGATATTACTATTCATTGCATTCAAATTTAATATATAGGGCAATTTAATGAATACTGGTGCCGAACCGGTAACGAAAATACACCTGGTTTGATAAATTTGGTATCAGTACCAATAACTTATACCATTTGAATTTTAATATATAGGGCAATTGCTCATCCTTAATGATATTACTATTCATTGCATTCAAATTTTAATATATAGGGCAATTTAATGAATACTGGTGCCGAACCGGTACCGAAAATACACCCGGTTTGATAAATTTGGTATCAGTACCAATAACTTATACCATTTGAAATTTAATATATAGGGCAATTGCTCATCCTTAATGATATTACTATTCATTGCATTCAAATTTTAATATATAGGGCAATTTTAATATATAGGGCAATGTGGACTCCATTCAGTAATACTTTAATTCTTACTTTTTAAACTTTGATTAACATTACATATTATAAATTAGAAATATTTTGTGCTTCATAGAATCTACTCCAAGTATAGGGAGTCTTTCAAAAAAAAAAAAGTTTTTTCACTACGCTACTAGAAAAGTTATATTTTGTTACGGAAATTTCCAACGCAAAAAAGTGCGTTGCAAATTCCAACACATTTGCAACACATTTTTAATGGAAAAAACTCCTAATTATTGAAACAAATTTGTAACACAATAACTACACAAACAAACAAAAAATGCATTTTTCGTTGGAAATGCGTAACAAAATTTACAACCCATTTGTAACGAAACTTTATATTTACAAATAAAAAAAAACCCACTTTCAGAGCATTCACATCCAAAGAACCAAATTCTGTGTGTGGTGTTTTAAAAATATAAAGAGTATAAAAAGTGGTTGTGAGTGGAGGAGAGAGAAAATGTTACTGTTCATCTGTATATTTGGGGGGACACTGTTCACCCCTATAATTTTTTAATATATTTTGAAAAGTGGTTGTGAGTGGAAGAGAGAGAAAAGATAATCATAAAGGTATAAAAAATATTATTTAACTAAAAATGAGAGAGAAAATATAGTATTTTTAGTGTAATTTAGGGTGAAAATATAGTAGGATGGATGTGAATGCTCTGATAGTTCAACTATTTGCACTTTACCATCACCTATTAACCTTTCAACCCCAATATATATACATCTAAACCACCACACACAATAGATTGAAATTCAAAATCCTAATAAATCTTCAAGTTTTCACCACTTCGGTTCTTTTTTTTTTTGAAAGGTACCACTTCGTAGGGGTGTTCAAGATCGGATAATCCGGTTTTCGGATATCCGAAAATCGGATATCCGAAATTTCGGATAGTGAAATATTGACATCCGAATCCGAATCCGAAATTTCGGATATCCGATTTTCGGATATCCGAAATTTCGGATTAGGATTCGGATACTCAAACGGATATCCAAATTAAAAAAAAAACAAAAAATTATGTTTCATGGATAAAATTAAATTTATACCTGTATTCAACACAACCAAACAAATATTCAACACAACCAAGTTTCTATCATCGAAAATAATAAACATTACTTAAACAATTCAAATTTCAAACAATCACAAACATTCAAAACCGCTATTTTCATGATTTGGGTGGATAAATGGCTATTTTCGTGAGATTCCCTTTCCAAAACCGCACCCCAGATCGTGAGATTAGCCACTTTTAAGCTGCCTACAGGCTGTTCGATTCACTGGAAAATGACAGCAGCCACGACCACCATAAGAACAACCAATTTCAACTCCATACGTGCCAACGACGACCCAGATCTACTATTGTTTTTGCCGATCTCGTAAAAATCC
Source organism: Helianthus tuberosus (assembly GCA_030545235.1). Lineage (NCBI taxonomy): Eukaryota > Viridiplantae > Streptophyta > Magnoliopsida > Asterales > Asteraceae > Helianthus > Helianthus tuberosus. Next base: position 9,274,440 of record CM060397.1, read on the forward strand.
GGCTACTCGCATCTGTAACACCTCAGCAACGTCACCTTCGGGAAGGATTCACGACGCCGGCGGTGGTGGGTAGGAGAGGGCGACGGCGTGGAAGAAACCGAGTCAGGAACCCTAGTTTTGTTCTTTTGAATTGTGCGTGTCTGATGAATCTGAATGATGAACGTGGCAATATGATGTTAGATTGTTAGGGATTTAGGGTAAATGGGTTGGATGGGCCTATGGGGAAATGGGTCATGCTCTAATGGACTAATGATCTAAATGCCTAATGGGTGTAGTATATTAATAAAAAAAAAATTAAGTTTTCGGATTCGGATAATCCGATTATCCGAAAAATTTTAAAATTAACATCCGAATCCGAATTTTCGGATTATCCGATTTTCGGATATCCGAAAATTCGGATATCCGAAATTTCGGATATTTCGGATACGGGTTTTCGGATATTTCGGATTCGGATCCGGATTTTTTTGAACACCCCTACCACTTCGGTTCTAAAGCACCAAATTCCCCAATTTCATCCATCAATTCACCAAAATTCGGATCCTGTCGCTGGAAAGACACAAATCCGGTCGATCACTCATCTCCGACGCGAATCACCGGCGAGATCCACATCTTCGTCGAGAATCACCGTCACACACAGCTCTAACGACGACACACACAGACTATCATTTCCTGATCCAACTGGATTCGGATCCACAATCAAACCGCCTGATTCTACTCCGACACTTATCTCTCCGTCGGATCTGATCTCCGTCTACCGGATATGGTGTTGTCCGGCATGAGAGGTCTCTCGGTCTTCATCTCCGAAATCCGTAATTGCCAGAACAAAGAACAAGAGCGTCTTCGTGTTGATAAAGAGCTCGGCAATATCCGCACTCGTTTCAAAAACGAAAAGGTTACTTTCCTCTTTTATATATATGCTATAAGTATTTGAATACTTTTATTTTTGATATATGCATTTTGCACAGTGGCTAGTGTAACTGAAATTGTGAATTAGTTTAGGTTAAATGTTAAGCCAAGTGAATTTTGCAAGTTAGGTTAGGTTAGGTTTAGGTTGATTGAGGGAAATTTTGCAAGGGGATCGTTTGTAATTGAACTCAATTGACCTAAAAAGGTTGAGTCAACGTAGCTGAGAGATTCAGAATGCTTAATTGTGAATAGAAATAGTGTGTATGTGAGATGAGGATATTTGAAATAAGATTGTTGATCAGTGTGAATAGAAATAGTGTGTATGTGAGATGAGGATATTTGAAATAAGATAGTTGATTAGTGTGACATGAATTGAAATTTGAAAATAAGTTGTGTTTACGTAGCTGAGATGATTTAGTCATGTTTACGGCACTCTTTTGGATGCATTAAGATCTGGGAGGTGTAGAACCACTCTTTACATCTCTCACTGGATATATGCAGTTAATATCCGCCGGTCTTCTGGTGAGATATTGGTGCAAAATATTGGTCAGAATATCGCTACCGGTATTATCTAATGAGTTAATGTGATACAAATATGCTAGTTTATGGACCTTTAAGGAACCCATACTGTGCCTACACGTCATCTAATGAGTTAATGTGTGAAAATGCTTTTGAAAGTATGTTCTGTGTATAGAGGCAACCCTTGATAGTATCTAATGCAACTTTATTAATATGGTAATCTGCAGTGCTTCAATGTGTGAGACAGTATGCGGGTCATAGTTTGGAGCAATGCAAAGGTATCATGCTACCAACTGCACTAGTGCAGTCAATAACAGTGCAGTTGGTGGCTCATTAGGCAGAGATATGTCTCGAGCGGAGTCATCTGCACTTCCAGCTAACTTTCAATCAAATAGGTATTCAACATGTATGCAATATTCATAAAGTGTATATGTTGTATATATGTATCTTTTGTTTACATCTGTTTTCAAAGTGTATTTTCTTTATGTGGGAAGCAAGCGACTTAATTTGGCTTTGTTTTCTGTTTTTATTTTTCAGACGCCCTTCACAACTCGCACCATACAAATTGAGGTGTGAGAAAGATCCCCTGAATTCAAGGTAGTTTCGATGTCCATTCATTTCTGCAATGTGTATCTTAGCAAGTACTTTCACAAGATTTATATGTTATTTTGATATTAATAGCGGGTGTTTTATCAAACTCGTTTTGCATAATGCATACTATTGAATTGTTTTTGAATTTTGATTTATTATTTTTCTGTTTTTAGGCTTCCACCACCCGACTTTCACCCGCCAACTACAAATTGCCCCGAGGAGACACTTACAAAGGACTATGTGCTTGCTGGATACAGACAGACAGTTGAAGGACTTGAGGTATGCTGTAAAAACTGTTAATTTAGTTTTAACTCATATTAACTAATCTCTATAATTATATGCAACTATTTTGTACGTTAATTTTACAGGAGTCCAGAGAGATATCTTTATCACAGATTTCAACTTTCACCAAGCCCGTTATTCTAAAGTGCAAAGAGGTAAACGTTTTATAATTTTGATGCCTTTCAGTTATCACATTACTCTGACCTGAGACATTAATCACATTATGATATTCTGTAGGCAATCAGAAAATATCACAGAGCAATTAATGAATCTCGTGCTAAAAAACGCAAGGTATTAAATATTGATTATGCTTCCATCTATGATATATATCATTATATTGCAATCTATATATAATGTAACTACTTTAGCCAGTATGTATTGATATTAAATGTTAAGTTGAATGCTTCAAGTATATTTACGTATGCAGGCTGGTCAAGTTTATGGAGTCCCTCTTACCGCTAATTTGTTGAGTAAGGCGTATTCCCAGAACAGAAAGCCAGTGGTGAAGATTTTCGGAAGAAATGGATTGAGGTTTGTCTTTCAGTTTTAGTTTAAAGTATAACCGTTTTGATATTTTACAGAACTCTTTGATTGTACACTAGTAAAAGCTTATGTTTATGATATTTTACAGGGTTTGTCGCAACAACATAAGCGTTTGCGGTCATTGGCGGATCATGTTCCTCATGGATATAGAAAGAAAGCACTCTTCGATGTTCTTATCAGAAACAATGCACCACTACTAAGAGCAACTTGGTTTATCAAAGTGACATATCTTAATCAAGTACTTGTTATTACTTATGTACCATTATTTTGTCATTTATATTTATTTGTTATTGGAATGTAGCTGATCATGAATTCATGATTTTATTTGCAGGTTCGACCTGGTTCTTCTAGTACATCGTAAGGGTCACCGGATAGAACTCGGTTTATTTGAGAAAGTCATGTGCGCCCTTGGTGGGTGGAACTAGGGGTGCAAACGAGCCAAGCCAAGCCAAGCCTGAGCTCGATTAACTTATGAGAGCTCGAGCTCGGCTCGTTTGTAGTTTCTTAAGCTACTCGGCTTGGCTCGTTTACTGTACAACTTTAAATAAGGGGCAAATGTCATTAAATATTAATAAAACTAATATTACACTAAAGCTCAATAAGGCTCGACGAGCTTTACATGCCAGGCTCGAGCTCGGGCTCGATAAATAAACGAGCTTTGTTTTAGGCTCAAGCTCGGCTCGATCTCGATAAGGCTTGAGGCTTGTTTCGATCTTTTTCTTGAGCCTAAACATTCTGATTACATCAAGATGTTTGTTCTTGATGAGGCTGATGAAATGCTTTCAATGGGGTTCAAGGATCCGGTTACCGGTTAGGATAACAAGTGGCTTTTCTTGTTCTAGATCTATGATATCTTCCAGTTGTTGCCATCAAAGGTTCATGTTGGCGTGTTCTCCGCAACAAACCGGTTAGGATTCTTGTGAAGCGTGATGAACTCACTTTGGAAGGTATCAAACAGTTCTATATGAGAAAGAAGACTGGAAACTTGAAACACTCCGTAACCTTTACGAGCATGTTAGTTTTGTGGTTTAAAAACATTAGAACTATGTATTATTTTCGAAGTAAAGTGAATTTGAAGCAGGTTTTTTAATCTTTTCTATATGATTTTTCATGTATTTTTCAGCAAAAAAAAAAAAAAAAAAAAAAAACACAAATTGATATAGAATTAAATTTTCCATTTTTTTTAATAAATATGTCGTTACAAATGCGTTGCAAATATATTAAGAGGTAGCGTAGGAAATGCGTTACAAATAAATTTCTAACGCCATGTCTTCGTTGCAAATACGTCACAAATCTTATACAAGAGTAGTTAAGGAATCGTAGGAAATGCGTTACAAATTTCCAACACAATATTTCCGTTGCAAATAAGTTGAAATTTGTGTAGTAAATGCGTTGCAAAAAGTTTTCCACGGGGCTTTTTCCAACATTAGGTTTTTGTGACAAATGCGTTGCAAATTCAGATTTGCGACGCAAAAACACGTAAAGTTTCATTTTTCTAGTAGTGCTACTAACTCAAATGTTTACAATTTTTGCATTTGAAGCTTTTTGTTTTTTTATTTTTAACCCAAAACTTTTCATCTTTTACAATTTAACCCCAACACATTTTTATTTTCAACTTTGATCCACGTATTTTTCATCTTTTGCAAATTTTTTGTTTTACGTTTCGTTCGAATTTTGCGAGTAAACACGCCGTAACGTACGTGTGGGTTTCAAAAATTTTTCGATTATTTTTTCATATTTGATAGGACCGTCACAACGCGTCTATTTTTCCTTGTTTGATAGGTTCGTCGCAACGCGCGTGGTCTTAGATCGACTTAGTTACTTTTTTTCTATTTTTACATTTCAGTCTAATTTCTTAGCATTAACATGTCGCAACTGGCATACGTGGTTCAACGATTTTACGTATGCTTTTCGTTCGGTGTTATTTTTTCCTTTTCATTTATTTTGTTTTTACGAGCTTTTCCAGTGTTGTTGGTCGCTGGTAGTTGTGTAGCATTAGTGCTAGTTGGCACGATCTATGCCCCCGGCCGCAACGCGAGGGCCTTTAATACTAGTTCTTTTATAAAAAAGGAAAAATAGGTGTCATTTTCTTTGTCCCATTATATTGGAATATTTGATTTAAATAACTCTAACTTTAACCAATTGACTGATAACACTCTCAACTTACGACTTGTACCTCGTCACTCCCAACTTTCAACTTATTTTCCCCCGACACTCTCAAACAAACTAAACCCTAACCCAGTTAGCTGACATCAGATGACACGTCACTAAACAAATGCCACAACAGATCTCACGTCACTAAACAAATGCCACATCAAATGTCACGTCACTAAATAAGTTACAGTCAGATGCCACGATATTAAAAAGGCCACGTCAGATGCCACATCACTACATAAGTGTCACTTCAGCAAAACAACTAACTGAGTTGGGTTTAGTTATTTCAGTTAGTTTGGGAGTGTCATAGAAAAATAAGTTGAAAATTTGGAGTGACATGATACAATTCGTAAGTTGAGAGTTATATCAATCAAATAATGAAAGTTGAGATTATTTAAATCCAATAACCCTGTTAAATTTGATAAACATAAATGATTCTAGATTGTTTGAATCTTGGGTTTCTCTATATAATAAAATTGATTTAGCATTTAACACACCCCTAATATTATATACCATCAAACATAATTCCTTATCAAACATGCAATTAAAAAGTTATAAAATACCTTGTATTCTTTTATAAAAAGGAAAAATAGGTGTCACCAGTCAAAATCACTCAACTTGTTGACAAAGTTTTAAATAGGTGGATGAAACTAAAAACGACAGTCAACGATGACTAAATGACCACTTGTTATAAAGAATTTCAAAGAAAGATGAAGGAATCCAATGTGAAAATTCCATGAAATTTCCTCTCTATGACTTTTCCTGGAGTGTGAAATTTCTCAAATATATTATATATGTGATGCCCATAGACACATCACAGCTGCTCAAACCACATCTCTCTTTTTGGTAATCTCCATTGCTTGCCTTTATACTCATTCCAAACAAATTCCATCTACAAATCAATGGCATCTTCATCCTCCTCCTTTCACTCAGTTCCTGCCTCTATTTCTCAATCATGGAATTATGACGTATTTTTGAGTTTTAGAGGCGAAGACACTCGCAAGAGCTTTGTGGATCATCTCTACGCTGCTCTTGAACAACAAGGGATCCACACGTACAAGGATGACAAGACACTTGCTCGGGGTGAGTCAATCGGTCCAGCCCTCTTGAAGGCTATCCAAGACTCACGGGTCGCCGTTATTGTATTCTCTAAAAACTATGCGGATTCATCTTGGTGCTTGGATGAGCTTGCACATATTATGGAGTGCATGGACACAAAAGGGCAAATAGTGATGCCCATATTTTATCACGTTGATCCCTCTGATGTGAGAAAACTTAAGAGGAAATACGGAGAAGCATTTGACAAACATTCGGTGGGGGAAAATAAGCTCAAAGTTGAATCATGGAGAAAAGCTCTGGAACGGGCAGGCAAACTTTCTGGATGGGTCATCAATGACATTGAAAACAGGTAATGTTCTCTCCTTTATTTAAACATTTTTATGCTTAAGATATTTGCGTTTTACATCTCCTTTGTTTAAGAATTTTTATGCTTAAGATATTTGCATTTTACAATGAGTCGATTTAAGTTTTGTTTTCACAGTTGACAAGTCAAATGGGCAAAATTTGATAAATAACAATAAAATGGGTCAAATAAGTTGGGTTTACCAAAAAAATAGCTACTATTGTAATAAGTTACTTTTTAACATTTCTAAGTAGATTTAAAGCGCTAAGTAGTTTATAAGACTGAAAAACATTTTTAAGTAGATTTAGGATTTTAGGGGCTGTTGGTTTACCTCTTAATGAGGCTCTTAATGGTTCAGACATCTTACTGGTTTAGCACTTAATGATTCAGACTGTTTGTTTCGTGTGGTTAAGTATTATAAAGAGTCTGAATAGTTAAGACCTCTAATCTGAATTGGTCAGACAGTTGCCTCTGAAGGGTTAAGTATTATACTGGCTTTTAATAGTTCAGACCTCATACTGGAACAGCACTTAATGGTTTAGACTTCTTATTGGTTCAGCACTTAACCATTCCGAAGTTGCCAAACAGCCCCTTAAAGCGTTAAGTAGTTTATAAGACTCAAAAGGATGTGTTAAAAAGTGTTTAATTTACGGAGCCAGGTTTATAAAAATATAAAAACTTGCATTTGATTGAGAGGTGTTTTATAACTATAAATATTGAAAGACTGAAGCTGGTAGTGGTTACTTGTACTTCCTGAATTAACGAAACCCTCACCTCATGAAGCAAAATGTATCATAGAAATTCTAATTATTCTTATTTACCCATCATGCAGCCATGAGGCAAAATGCATTAAAGAGATTGTTGGTACAATCTTTGGTAGGCTGCCTCCACGATTTACAAACTTCAATAAAGACCTCATTGGAATAGAGACACGCTTACAAGATCTGAAATCAAAGTTGAAAATCGAGTCAGGTGGTGTACGCTTTATTGGAATATGGGGAGTTGGGGTTGGTGGTAAGACTACTCTCGCATCTGCTGCTTATGCGGAAATCTCTCACCGATTTGAAGGTCACTTCCTTCTTCAAAATATCCGTGAGGAGTCAAACAAGCATGGTTTGGAAAAGCTACAAGAAAAATTTCTCTCACTTATTTTGAAAGCAGATGTGAAGGTAGGGAGTGAGATAGAAGGAAGAAGCATTATAGAAAGAAGGTTACGTAATAAAAGCGTATTAGTTGTTTTTGATGATGTTGATGACCTTAAGCAACTAGAGGCATTAGCCAGATCGCATGCTTGGTTTGGTGAGGGGAGCAGGATAATAATTACAACGAGGGATGAGCATTTGCTAACCCGCCATGCAGACACGATATATGAAGTGAGTTTGCTATCACAAGACGAGGCTATCCAGCTCTTCGACAAACATGCATATCGGAAAGATAAACCTATAGAAGATTACGAGATGCTTTCAAAAGATGTAGTTTCTTATGCTAATGGGCTTCCATTAGCACTTGAAATTCTAGGTTCTTTTCTATATGACAAAAACAAGGATGAGTGGAAGAGTGCATTGGCCAAGTTAAAATGCATCCCAAATGTTGAAGTCACCGAAAGACTCAAAATAAGTTATGATGGACTTGAACCCGACCATCAAAAAATATTCTTAGATATCGCATGTTTTTTTAGGAGATGGACGATGGATGAGATAATGATGGTGCTTGATGCTTGTAATTTACACCCTCGTATAGGGGTGAAGGGGTTGGTTCAAAAGTCTCTCATAAAAGTTGATTCATATGGAAGATTTGAGATGCATGACTTGGTAGAAGAAATGGCTCACTACATTGTTAGAGGGGCACACCCTAATAATCCTGAGAAGCATAGCAGAATTTGGAAGAAGGAAGATATAGCATACCTCTGTGATATGGAGGCAGATGCAGTGCCAATGGTTAAATTAACTTTGCAATAAAATATTTCATATATATCTGCATCAAATGACACTTGTGTATACGTTACTGACACAATTTGGTTACCTTGATTAATTAACACAGGAAACTGAAGTATTAGCTTTCCGTTGGTTTTATGATGTTCCGGATCTATTTGATGCTGTAGGTCTATCTGATGTTGTTGCAAACATGAAGAAACTTCGGTGGATTTGTTTTGATAAGTATCTGACATCTTCATTCCCATCAAATTTTCATCCAACAGAGCTTGGTTATCTAGAGTTGAGATGGAGCCAACAAAAAGAACTCTGGCATGGGTATAAGGTAGATAAATATTGTTGTTTCACAAATCGTTGCAATAAAACTGTGAAATGAATTATAAAATGAACATAGGTATTTGACACATTTATAAGTATAGATGTAATTAAATATTTCATTAAGAAAAATACATATCATACTTTCTCTATAAATTAGAGGTCGATTAGCTTAATTTAGATTGAATGCTTTAAAGAAACTTTTGATGATATTGCCAGAAATAAATAAATTAACAAAGTGTCTGAAATGTAATATTCTGAAGGTAGATTTTTGGGCAAAGATTGATGAAAATTATCGACGGTATGATGTAAAAATGATACGATGTTTTAAGCAATTGGAATTTACGATGCATGTTAAAGAGGCTGTTATTATAAGACATGCCAATGTGAAAGGAAATTGTTGTATACTTGTCGATTTATTTGACTTTTGCTACTTGTCTTGAAACAGCATCTACCAAATTTGAAAATTCTTGATCTTACTTATTCAGAGAACCTAATCAGGACACCAGATTTTGACGGTCTTCCATGTCTTGAAAGATTGATTTTAGTGGGTTGTAGGGGTTTAGAAGAGGTTCATCCATCAATTGGATATCATAAAAGTCTTGTTTTCGTGGATATGAGCAACTGTTCAGGACTTAAAAGCTTTCCACCCATCATGCAGATGGAAAGCTTGGTAACCCTTCATTTGCATTTAGTTAGTTGTTGTTTTGAGTTTGTTACACATCTACAAACAGAGGTGTCTCTGTAGATTAAAGACAAATTAGCTTAGTTTCAGTAGTTTCCTATATAGTCAACATTACACGAATGCCAAATGCTTTAAAGAAACTTTTGATGACATTGCGCAGAGGTAATAAATTTAATATTACAAGGAAATTCTAAGCGTAGATTTTTGTGCGAGGATCGAGGAGACTTTTAGACTATATGATGTTTTAAGCAATTGGAATATACTTTGCATGTTACAGAAGAACAGAGGTTGTTATTATAAGATGTTATATCATATGCTAGTTTAAGTTTATGTATAAATTAACAACTCATGTCCTGCCTAATGATCGATCAATGGTCCATGGGCAACAAGTATGCCAATGTCAAAGGAAATTGTTGTATACTTAATTATTTATTTGACTTTTCCTACTTTTCTTGAAACAGAGTCTACCAAATTTGAAAATTCTTCATCTTTCATTCGCTGGAAACCTAATCAAGACACCAGATTTTGAAGGCCTTCCATGTCTTGAAGAACTGTATTTATCATGTTGTGAGAGTTTAGAAGAGATTCATCCATCAATTGGATATCACAAAAGGCTTGTTTTTGTGAACATGAGAAGTTGTACAGCACTTAAAAGGTTTCCACCCATCATACAGATGGAAAAATTGGAGACTCTTAATCTCTATGATTGCAAACAACTTCAACAGTTTCCGGATATCCAGTCAAACATGGATAGCTTGGTAACCCTTGATTTGAGTTTTACTGGTATAGAAATAATCCCACCGTCAGTTGGTCGATTTTGTACCAACCTTGTTTCCTTAGATTTAGAATGTTGTCGCAAACTGGATCTCAGTGGTAGTTATTTGGGGTTACAATCTTTTCATCATGACGGGTCGGTGAGCCTGAACGTACCCCAGCTTCCACGTTCATTATGGAAGTTGGATCTTAGTGGGTGCAATTTGGGAGATGGAGACATCACATCTGATATATTTTGTGAGTTAGTAAACCTACAGGTACTAGACCTAAGTCGTAACAACTTTTCAAGATTACCTTCCGGCCTCTCTCAAATCCCTTGTATCAAGCTCCTCAATCTGACATCCTGCGAAAGCCTTGTAGAATTGTCGGACCTCCCATCAAGCATTGCTATTCTCAAAGCAGAATATTGTGACTCGCTTGAAAATGTAGGAGATTTATCATACTATAAATGGTTGTGGAAAGTCTCACTTAGGGGGGTAGTGAAACTGAATAACAGGGTACTACTTTCTATGCTTGAGGTATAGCTCTTATCTTGTTTTTAAATTTCACTTTTTTTAACTTACAATATAATAATAGTATTCATCATAACTGGAATGTAAACTGTGGCAGGGAAATGCAGCTGAAGATCGCTTTATGAGTGTCTTACTTCCCGTGGTTGAACCATCGTCACGTATTTTTACGAGATTAGTAACATTGCCACTTCCAAGCAACTGGTACAGTGACTTTAGTGGACTTTTATTATTCTTACGTGATTATGGGGAGGAGTTCTGGGTTAGGGATGGCATACGTATTAAGCTGGAGACGTCCACATATGATTACCCTGAAGAGTCGGATGAAGATTGGGAACAATGTAAGTATGAAAGGGTGGGTTATGTACCCTTTACTTCATTGCGGCACATCCCATGGTTCAATCCTACATGCACTAAAAATATTTCACTTCAGACTTATGTCGGTCGTCTTAATGTGGAACTTGTTCGTAGTAAAAATAAAATAGTTGATTTAAACGAAAACAAAATCGATTACTCAGAGTGTTGGGATGAAGAATATAAAGATGAAAAGACATTTGAAATCCTATATGATTCACAGTCCTCTGAAAATCAGATTGTATGGAAACATTAATAGTTGACCTGGGCATTAGTGTTGCTGGTATGTCTTTCTAGATTTGGTTTCAAGGGTCATCAACAACTATTAGTAGATCTCAGTTTCAACATTATTGGGCCCACATTTTGTTACCATTTTCAGTTTGCGTTTGCTTTAGCAACATTATTGCAGTCTACCAAAAAAAGTTGTAATAAATTGTTCTTTAATATCCCATAAAACTTCACATCCTATACTACCACGTTTCATATATGGTTTTTGTTAGTTGTTGCTCCCCTTTTGTGCTACTATCGTATGTGTAAGCAACAAAGGTATGTTATTTGTAGAGGAGGATACAAGATGGGTCAAAATAAGTTAAGAGTTGGAACGACATTTTTATACGGGCCAAAATTGGGTTGGTTCTCCACAAGCACTTTTTTTTTCTATGTTGATATATATATATTTTTTTTCAATTTTAGTGTATGGACTATCATACAAAAACAGTATTGTTACAATAAAATTGATAAAAAAACACAAATGAAATCGACTAGTGGGTGATAACAGGGGCTCGTGATACCGAACAAACGTCCGGCACCTACCAGCCATCCATATTTTCTTTAAGCTTAATTGTTTCTTGGACAAGTCAATTCCCAAATGTTGATTTTTTTTAATGAAAACCCAATATTCTTAAAATTAAATATATACTTGGGTGAGGCTGATGTTACAACTGAGTTATATATAGCATTTAAGGTGGTTGGTTTTGAAATTAGTCACTTATATGATTACCAAACCTATTTTTAGCGTACTTAATGTAACATTTTTTCTTGAGTGAAAAATTACTCGTTACAAGTTGATGCAGGACAAGATTGCAATCCATCGTGTATCATTTAAAATGAAGAAAAAAATCTAGATATGTTTAACAAATGGTTACGCAAATTAAAGTAAAAATTTTATTACCAAATCGTAAGTTCTATCAAACATTAACCCCAACTTTTACCAAGTGGCCGATAACACTCCCAAATTTCGAGTTGTACACCAGCAGTCCCAATTTTCAACTTATTGGCCGATAACACCCCCTAACTAACTGAACTCTAACCCTGTTAGCTTTTGCTGATGTGGCATCTGATGTGGCCCTTTTTGCTGACATGGCATTTGACGTGGTAGCTGATGTGACAATTTTTAATGATGTGGCAGCTGACGTGGTATTTTTAATGATGTGGCAGCTGACATGGCTTTTTTTTACTCACTTGAAAGTGTAGGAGATTTATCATACTATAAATGGTTGTGGAAAGTCTCACTTCGGGAGAGAACCAATAAGAGAGTACGACTTTCTATGTTTGAGGTGTGGGTATTTCTTTTGCATCTCTGATTCGAGCTCCCAAGTGTATTATGGTCATCTCTTGGAATCCCATTTTACTTTGACTAGAACTAGAACTAGAACTTTTTGGGCAAATTTCTAAAGTTGGGATGCATCGAGGAAAGCCCGGAAATCATGAACGAGTAACTTCATTATTATATTTTATTTTCTGATTTAAATGTGAAGATTTAAGGTATGCACACACATTATATTATATTATATTATATTATATTATATTATATTATATTATATTATATTATATTATATTATATTATATTATATTATATTATATTATATTATATTATATTATATTATATTATATTATATTTAAACTACTACAATCACAAGACGGTGACGTAAGATTTCAATAGTTCAGGCCTTCAATTGGGCAAAAAGGGCGGCAGGGGTAATAGTGCCAGGCAGCTGCCTGGCACTCCCCTATTGGCCCAACAAAATTACGATTTTATCCCCCTTTAAAATTACGATTTTGTCATCATTTTAAATTTATGTTTTCGCACCCGCTTAAAAATAAATTTACGCTTTTGCTCCCAGCTAAATATTTCAATTTTGCCCCCGGTAAAAAATTACGATTTTGACCCGTTTCAGTTTACAGTTTTGCCATTAGTTTTTTTCCCTTAAATTTACGATTTTGCCATCAGTTCAAAGTTATGTTTTTACCCACGCTTAAAAATAAATTTACGCTTTTACTCCCGGCTAAAAATTCTAATTTTCCCATCGGCTCAAAATTTCGATTTTGCCCCGTATAAATTGATACTTTCGCCATTAATTTTTTTTTTCTCACAGCCAGGTTACGATTTTGCCCTCAACTTAAATTTACATTTTCCCATCGTTTTTGTTTGTTTTCCTGGTTAAATAACGATTTAGCCCCCAGTGTAAAATTACTGTCATGCCGGCAGCTTCCTGACACTTCCCCATTGGTCCATTTAGTTTACGATTTATCCCCGAATTAAAATTATGATTTCGGCCGCAGTTAAAAATTACGTTTTTCCCATCGTTTTAGTTTTTTTTTTTGCAAAACTATAAAGGTTTTTTTTTTTAATTGGTTGACTACGGTCTTATCATCGTTTTTGTTTTTTTCCCTCTAGCAAAATTCTATGTTTGAGGTATAACTCTTATCTTGTTTTTAAATGTCAATTTTTTAATAATTACAATATAATAATAGTATTCATCGTAATTGGAATGAAAACGTGGCAGGGAAATGCAGCTGAAGATCGCTTTATGAGTGTCGTAAGTCCCTATGTTCAACCATCAAGGATTTTTAAAAAATCTGTTACATTGCAACTTCAACACAATTGGTACAGTGAATTTAGTGGATTTTTATTATCATTACGTACTCATAATTGCAATTACGGGATGTGTATCATAGTTAAAATTAAGCAGGAGATGTCCATGGATTACTCTGAAGAGTTTGATGAAGATCGGGAACAATGTAAGTATGAAAGGGTGGGTTATGTACCCTTTAGTTCATTGTAGCACATCCCATGGTTCAATCCTACATACACTAAAAACATTTCATTTCAGATTGATAGGGCGTTCTTAATGTAGAACTTGTTCGTAGTAAAAGTAAAATTGGCGATTTAAACGAACGCCCAACCGATTACTCAAAGTGTTGGTGTAGCGCCCATTCTTTCAAGCGGTCAAACCAGTAGTTTAAGAAACGAAAATATACGACCGAATTTGAACTTTACACATTTCTAAAGAAAACTTGGTTATACTTATTAAGTTAACTGTTTTTGGCTAGTTACATACCATCCAACATTTACAAAAGATATAGAACATATGTCTTTGGTTAATGTTTAACGACTACACTTTAATTCAAATAACAACAAAAGTTTGACCCGTTTGCTACATTTAGATTGGAAGCGTGTCGAGAGCGAGAAGTGCTAGTGTGTTCGTTCTAAGCGTCGCGATACACCTAAAGTTGAGCTTTACCTAAAACATAACAACAAGATTTAAAATCAATTACATGTAATAATATATTATACTAACTTTCAACAAACATGATAAACAATCTTTTATCTTATTCGCACACTATACTCTTTTAACATTCTTCCTTAGTTTGATTACAACGTTCACTTATTTGACCCGTTCACAACGGGTCAAATACATAATCGTTTCCATGCCTAACATACAAGTCAATTTTACCCGTTCATAACAGTTCTCTTACATAACCGTCCTTAACTATATCCTTCTAATTCGTTCGACCCGTTCATAACAGTTGGGATGAAGATGGATATAGGAAGACATTTGATATCGTATATGATTCAAAGTCCTCTGAAATTCAGATTTCATGGCGTAATTAATCTTTGACCCCGACATTAATGTTGCAGGTAAACTCCAAGATTTTGTTTCTAGCATCGTCAAAAACTATTACTCGGTCTCAGTTTCAACATTATTAGGCCAACATTTTGTTACCATTTCTAGTTTGAGGTTGCTTCTCCAACATTAATTCAATCTAAGAATAAGTTGTAATATTTTTTCTTTATTATCTTTTAAGACTTCACATTCTATACTTTGATCATTACTAGGTTTCATATCGTTTTTGTTGGTTATTGCCCCCCTTTATGCATACTATCGTATGTGTAAGTAACAAAGGTATGTTATTTATAGAGGAGGATATAAGAAGGGTCAAAATGAGTTAGATTTGAAACGACATTTTTCTAGTTATAAACCATAACCTATAACTATCAATTATAAAATAATTCACAAAACTAGCTACTAAAACGATAAAACCTACATATCATTAACTGTAGCAATAACAATCGACGAAGTACGAACGTAATCTATAAATCAACTTCCATAGGGTTGAAGATGACGTCAGTGTAGACAAAACTTTCTTCTATGATCTAACAACTTCCATTGTGATTAGCGATTGGTTAGTGTGAATATTGTGAAGATGGATAAATGGCGGGAAAATGGTTCACGGTTCTCACCAAAACTATTCGACTCGGAGAAATTGGGCACATCATTATGAATCACTGAAGCCTAGTATAGAATCATCAAAGCCCAATATAAATCATTGTCAGTTTAATACTTTAATATGAACCACCTAGGGGCTTTATACTACACCCAATAGCCTTAGGGGCAAAACCGCTAAGTAATGAGGGTTCTAGGGGGCAATGCCCCCCCCCCCCCCCCCTTTGTTGCAATTTGAAAATTAAACTAGAAGATTGAGTCGCGCGCGTTGCGCAGTGGCCAACGAAATTGTCATGTTGTTGATCAGATTCGCATTTACAATGTGTTAAAGATGTTTTTGTCGGTTAAGTCTGTATTACTATCTTATACAAATAAGTAATTCACCAAATAATCTCAATATAATTAATGGAATCATAATTAATACGTTACATGACTTGTATCCATATAAATAACCTATCGTATTAAGCTCCCCGCGTTGCGACAGGGTGTAAAACCATGACAAATAGCACCAATGCCACACTATAGCCAACGACCACCAACGTTGAAGTTGCGGCGTCTTAACGTGGAAAAATTAGACCGACGTATAAAAATAGAAAATAATAACTAACTCGATTTATGACTCGCATGCATGGCCGGCCCTGGAGGTGGGCGGGGAGGACCACCGGCCAGGGCCCGATATTTCGAGGGGCACGTTTTTTATGAAAAAACCCGATATATATGAATTTTTTTTAATAGGGTACACCCATACAAACACCAACATAGGCCTCATTCTTATAGTTTAGATTAGTTATTAACCCATTTGGTATTAGGTTTAGACTTTTAGTGAGCCCAATACCTAATTTCGTTAAGGCCTAAGGGCACAATTTTTCGAGCTCGAACAGGGTACACGAATTCTCAGGGCCGGCCCTGCTCGCATGTTGTGACGAACTTATTAAATGTGGAAAAAATAGACGACATAAACACACTGAACCACACACGTACGTTGCCCCATGTTAACTCGCAAAATTTAGAACGAAGCGTATAACAAAACGTAAAATCGTTAAACCACACACACACATTGTGTCGTGTTAAGTCGCAAAATTTATATCTAAACGTAAAACGAAAAATTTGCAAAATATAAAAAACATAGGGGATCAAAGTTGAAAGTAAAAAGATTGTGAGATTAAATTGGAAAAACTAAAAACTTTTGGGTTAAAACTACAAAATCAAGTAGTTTTGGTTTAAAGTGAAACATCAATTTTTTTTTAAAAAAAAAACCCACCAAAACATAGGGTATAACACCACTAAGCATCATGTACAAATCCACTATGCATAAACATCCTCCACAAAATACACTTTAAGCATGAGATACAACCAACTAATGCCCATTTATGTTACAAATTAATATGCACAAACATCCTCCACAAAACACACTTTAAGCACAAGATACAACCAACTAATGCCCATTTATATTACAAATTAATACTATATAAATTGGATAACCGTCATCGGGTAGTGAATGACCCTCCAACCCTAAATTTGTATCCCTCTCTTTGGTAAAAAAAAAAAAAAAAAAACCTAGTTATTGAATTCATCACATGGACATACTTGTTCTTGTAGAATTTAACTTCTAAGTTTTTTCAATTGAAATTTTAGAGTGAACCATCGAATTGATTCAATTTGAAAATGATATCAAGACCCTCATATTTATCCAAACAATTTATTCAAGGAGTTCCCAACAAACATCCCTTTTCAAACAGTTTAAATAGTTTAGCAATTATTACTTAGTTCCATTCGCCAATGATCTCTAGATCAAGTGGTGGAGGGCTTGCATTTCTTTTGAGAGATGCAGGTTCGACTCCCACTTGGTGCAGAGTGAGGCACTGGTGGGCAATGATAGGAGACCCAGGGAAACCTGGGTTGGATCCTTGAGCCAAACGGGTTTTACCGGTAATTTCACCGTCGTGCCTACGGGCGGGTGAGTTACCGGGTTTTCCCCGGAATTGGTGGTGGACTCGGGTTACTCTCGGAGTACTACGTTTGTCCAGTGGGTGCCCCGAGAGTGCTCGGGATTGAGTTTGTTGGCCGTTCAAAAAAAAAAAAATTACTTAGTTCCATTCATTCACACGAGTTACTATCTTATTCGCCACCAATAAATCCGATTAGAATACAAACACCAAATTATAATAACATTGATGAAGAAATAGAAAATGACATGTGACACAAGTTTCTTAAGGCTATGAGGTGTAGGGGTTATGGATTGGAACATTATTTCCACATAGGATCATTAATTAAATAGTACACTATCCCCCCTCCTTGATTGATAGTGGTTCTCATGGATTAAACCACAATTACCACGACCCTCACATTTGATAATTTTAAGACAAAAATAAATTAAAAAAATGGGAATAGTGGTTTGGGTCATGACCACACCCTTAGGGTAATGGTTTTGAGTGGTGGATTAAAGATGGATAACATGGCGCCCAAAGAGATCGGTTTCGTCCCGCCCAAAGAAGAAGATGGTAGATCGTGATTGTATACATGCAACGAAGTGTTAATGAACGATTATTTTGTGGAAAATCTGCTCTACAATGCCGAAACGTTTAGAGATCGGTTTCGTTTACCAAAATAATTATTTTTAAAGATTGTTGGAGACATCGAAGCAAGCGAGGAATGGTTTCAAGAACGTTACGATGCGAGGGGCAAACCAAGTTTCACGCCGATACAAAAATGCACGTCCGTCATTCGCCAACTAGCGACAGGTAACCCTCCCGATCAATATGATGAATACCTAGCTATGGCATCCAGAACTTCCCGTGAATGTATGCAATTTTTTTGCAACGCGGTCATTAAGTTGTATGGTAAAGATTTTTTACGTAAACCGACGAGCCACGACATCTCACGTATTTACGCCGCACATGAGGCTAGATGGCATTTTCCAGGGATGCTCGGTAGCATCGATTGTACACATATCGAGTGGAAAAATTGTCCAAGAGAGTTGCGATGGGCGTATGTTAGGGGTGACATCAAAAGACCAACCATCATACTAGAAGCGGTGGCGTCGAATGATTTATGGATTTGGCATTCATATTTCGGTGTTCCAGGTTCAAACAACGACATCAATGTGTTGCACACGTCGCCGTTGTTTCAAACCGTAACGGATGGTACCGCACCCTTCTGTCCATTCTAAGTTAACGGACGATATTATAGACGTGGCTTTTTTCTTGTGGATGGTATCGACCTATCATGGTCTGTTTTTGTGAAAGCTCCTTCATTTCCTATCGAGGCTAAAGAAATCGTGTTAAAAAAATTGCAAGAATCGGCAAGAAAAGATGTTGAGAGGGCTTTTGGTGTTTTAAAGAGTAGATGGGGTATACTACGCCGACCGGTTCTTGCGATGAACAAGAAATCAATACATAGCATAGTATATGCATGTATCATATTGCACAATATGATAATCAAAGAATACGGACGTGCAATATCTCCGGATTGGGTGCCGGATCCTCCTACACAAGTTCAAGTTCCAGAAAATATCTAACAAGACTTGCGTGATGAAGAAACTCACTTTCGGTTGAGATACGATTTAATCGAACTAGTAGGTTCTTTAGGTTTGGAGTTTCATGAGTCGGACGAGGAGTAGAGTTTTTTTAGTAATTGTTTTTTAAATTGTAGTCTAAAATATTTCTAGTATGTTAAATTGAACAAGTATGTTTTAATTTTAATGAAATTTATAATTTTAATTTTAATGAAATTTATAATTTTAGTGTTTTATTGTTAATTTCTAATTTAAAAAAAAATAAAAAAAGTTGTGAGTGATGGAATTCCATCACTAGTGATGACCACCGCCACTAAAAAAACCTTGTGAGTGATAGAATTGTGGTTGATGACATGACGGAATTTGATTGGATGTTTGTGAGTGATAGAATTTTTGCAAGTAATACCACCCCCACTCCCCTTTTTTAACTTGATTCATTTAAATATGCTTTCACTGTTAAAAGTTAAAACCATTATGTTTTAATTTATTATATTCCACTAAATGGAATGACCTCAATGACACTCAATGACATAGTTGTTACAAGTCCCCTAGTTTTTAGTCCAGGGGTAAAAGTCTTGGGTTTTTTCGATAGAGACTCAAGTTCTATTCTCACTTGTATTATATAGGTGGATATATGTAATAAAGGATTTGAACTAGGTCTTGTATGAGGTTGTCAGTTCGATTCCCGAGCCCAACCGGGTTTTCGTCTCACCGTTGTTACGCCAGAGAGTTCTGCTCTTGTGGTGGTACAACGACTGTCAAGTAGCTGCTAGCAGTAAGGTTTCCTGGGGAAAGCCCAAAAAAGCCAAACTTTGAAACCAACGTGTGCCCGGTTAAGACAACATAGCCTGACCGAAATATGGCAATACGAGACTCATCAATTTAGAGAGTGTGGCAACCATATAAATGAAGTTCACCGTTAAAAAAAAGCATAGTTGTTACAATGTGGAAGCATTTTCCCACAACCTCGTTTGACCTCGTCAAACTCTACCAACACGTGAAAAATGTTTCAGCATTTAACAAATGGATCAAATAACGGCAAGGAAAGATTTAAAACATGAAACTCAACTGTTGTCATTATTTTCATGTTCACATTTTTGTTTTTTATGTGGATTTTTTCAAATAAATTTTAATATGTAATGTATTTGAAGGACAAAGCAATCATAATGGAAATGGAACATATGGATGATCGTAAAGCGGTTCTTAAGAGTAAAATGTCAAAGTGGTCCGGCGATCCCTGAGTTTAGGCCACTTTAGTTTAAAAATGGAACTTTTTGTATCTGGGTCCCGCTGTTTCATTTTTGTTGTCATTTTCATTCAATTGGCAAACTGAGTTAGAATTTCCAAGTTAACTACTCCCCTCATTGTCGTTTTCCTCATTTAAATGAAGGGTAATGTCATAATATATTTTAATTAAATGAGGAAAACGGCAAAAAATGGGAGAAGTTAATAGGAAATTCTAACCCAGTTTGCGAATTAAATGAAAATGACAACAAAAATGAAACCTCGGAAACCCAGATACAAAAAGTTTCATTTTTTTTACAGAAGTAACAAAAGTACCTTAACCTCAAGGACCATTTTAGCATTTTACTCCGGTCCTTAATTTTAAAATGAAAATTTCAGTCGCTAAATATGATTATGTAATATTTAAACCGCAACAAAAACTGTTTAAAAAATCATTTCTGATGGAGGTCTAAGAAAGTAAGAAACCATGGAAACCAGTGTAGGGTTTGGATTTCGTGTTTCCTTTCATGAATAACTTTCAAAATCATGTAATGAGTCCGCTTTCCGATTAAAGTATTTTGCATACCATGAAATCGATAATCGGATAAGTCAAAAAGTGATTATTCCAAAGTTATTTTATGGTAATTTCGAATTATGAAATTTTCGATAATAAAATTAGAGTATGATTACTGTATATATGAGGTCAAATCATCGCAACATTTCACTTAGTGGTTACAACTGTTGGTGGTTACATCAGTAAGAAACTCTTCAGAGAACACCCTTAGTAACAACTCTATTGCTACCTCGCGACTGAAGTTCCAAATTGCTATCGAGGTTCAAGATGCTTCCACACCTCAAAGGTTTCGATTCTTTACTACCGAAGTCACACCAATGTTGAACGAACGTGTAATCCACACCTCCCAACTCATATCAATAATAATTATAATTTCTTATGTGGTCTTCAAGTAAATCCAATTCCTCAAAATAGTTTGACAACACTAAAATCAACTCAACCTATAGCAAAACAAGCTCAATTGGGTATTTGAAACCGATTTACAACCGTTTTAACTCCCCAAAATGATTGTATGCAAGTATGGTCATGGTGGATGCCCCATTTTGATACGGCAATAATTCATTTCTAGAAACAAATGTTGGTAACATACTTGGCTCAACCATAAATTATGGCAACATTTACATCAATTAAGACAAACGCCCTCATCTAGCCTAGAAGGCCGCAAGTGAGTTTGGTTCACTAGCTAGCCTCGCCTTAGATGTAGCTTATAGGGTTATAGATAATAAAATGTATGAACTTTTATATTTTCTATTGTTTTCACATATTTAGAAACTATCACATAACACACAGACATAAAGAGTAGGGCCAGAAAACAAATGTGGTAAAATTGATCAATTTATATATATTTTATTTCTAACAAGTAATATACATAAGTGAAGTAACAAATATAAAAATATGATAATGGGGCAAATTTATTCAAAGTTTATATACTGCATCCAAAATCATAAATTACTGTATCTTAAATGATTAGATCATGGTTTAAGGGGTTTTTTTTTTATTTAATTCACTAATAGAAATATGCCTTTTACGAACAAAACTTTACTGACAGATTAATCTGTTATCTATCGGTGAATAATCGATGGGTGATCCATCGTTAATATGGACTGATTAGTCAGTGAAATCTTTACCCACACCTGGTTTTTTTATGGACCTTCACCAACAGGATACGGATACTTCTGTCGTCGATCAAGAGGGCAGTATTTATAACATAGTACAAAAAGTTCGATAACAAATCCGCGCTGAAAAAAGTGTTGAATTTCTAGATGCTTTTACTCGGTCTAGCTAAAGTTCTAAACTAACACAATTTTGTATTTTAGCCATCTTTCTTGTCAATAAACACCATGTTTATTAAATAGGAATACATACGTACAAGCATACAATACATATATCACTATTTTGAGTATAACACATAAAAGATAGAATTAGAATCATATTTCATGATGAATTGGGTTCGAATTAATTAAACTGATATATTTAATTATTAAATAAAGATATAATTAAGTTTAAGAAACTTAAACACAAAGGATTACAAGAAATAAAGGATTGTGAAATTGATCATCTAAATAGCTAGTTGTTCAGGCTTTATTTATTTTCCTAATTGAGCTAGCAAGAAGAATAGATTTGCATTTGTGTCAAAATATGCTCGAAGTTATCGGTAGATTTCTCGATCGGGTGAGAATGTGTTCCTTCATAAGTCGTAACGACGACTCCCTCATCCTTAGATAGCCTTTGAACCTGTTTCTTCACGTTGCATCCTTGATATGTACACCGATAATAGCTTCTGTATTGAATGACATACCCAATGTTAAATAACAATCCAATGGAAATTAATAGCTTATAAGAAATATGTGTTTGTTTATAAAGAAATAAAAAGATATGATTATAAAATAAACAATCAAATAGAGAAACTCACAAGAATAAGTACTACTTTTAGGTATAACTAAATGTTAGTGTATATATGCATATATGTTATGCAAAAAAAAATTCTATAGTTATGAAATATGTCAAAACTATTTTGTGTATCTATTTCATGTTTGTGTTTCATTTTTAACATATTGAAATATATAAAATGAACCAACTACTTATTTTCTTTTTTATTTATATGCAAAAAATTGTTGAGTATCTATTTTTTTCGCATGTCTATTCACTCTTCGGGTGTACTTTATTTTCCTAAAAAGTGTATCATTATAAGGGTATGCAAATTCAAATATATGATTATATACTAACATTTTCACAAAATTTATTCTTGTATTTCATAACTATATAGATAAAATCTTAACTCACCTAGACATCACTGTATATTTTACCACAAAAATACTTTTTTATGATTTTTTTATACAAATATAAAATTATATGAATTTATTTTCATCTTCATGCAAACTTCCTTTATGCACATGGATTATGTATATACATGTGGCCGTATGTATCTAATCTATTCATGGAAACCTAAGACATGTTATTCAAACCCCATGAACAACAACCACATGCGAGCATCACCAACAACTAAAGTTTAATGATTTGAATTTAGGAAGTAAACTAGTAAGAATTCAACTGGACTTTTAATGCAAAACATGGATATAAAGAAACGACATCGTTTTCAACATTAAAAAGTTATAAATATTATCAAGAGAGAGAGTGTTGAACAGCTGAAAATATAAACGTTGAACGAAGACTCATGGATCAACCTAACATAATCCTCATATTTTGAGAAGAAAATAAGAACATAACATTTAACTAGGGTTAGATATGGTGTCATGCTATACTCACACCTCAAAATCTAATTTCACACCATCAAATGCTCATATAAAAGCAGCCAGACCAGAACTGAACTCAGTCAGACACTGACTTTTATGCAACCCTATACGTTGTGTATAGGTCCATACGCAGCGTATATAAACCCTAAAGTGTGCAAATAGGCACCTTTGGTGTGCCAATAGTTTGAGCCTTAAATATAGACGCAAACAACCGTTAAAAATTCAGGGAATATGATTTGACATACAGACTTGCAAACATCCGTATACTATATATACGCAAACAGTTGTTAAAAATTCAGGGAATATGATTTGACATACAGACTTGCAAACAATCGTATAAAGTATACGCAAACAGTTGTTTAAAATTCAGAAAGCTATGATTTGACAATCAAACGGTTGTTTAAAAACGGTGTGAGACTAGAATTGGGGGGGGAGGGGGGGGGGGTATAAGTACTAAGAATCTTTTAAGGAACAGCAAAACAAACCTGGGAAACTTGTTATTCTTAACAGCCTTCTGACCATACTTCCTCCATCTATAACCATCATCAAGAATATCAACTTGACTCCTTGTCTGAAACGCGCACTTCGGTTTTCGAATCTTCTTATCACCTTTCTTAACATGGATCTTACCCGACCCGGATCCAGATCCAGAACCACAATTCCCTTCACTATTACCCAACTCACTAGTAGCCGAAGAAACATGATCCAACCCGACTTCTTCGGAGCTACAATTAACGTTTTTCCCAACAAAACCAAGATTCTGATCATGATCATCCTCTAACTGATCATAACTACTGTTGTGATCTGAGTAGTCTGTCATTAAGTTGAGTGAAAGATGCGAAGAAACCGCGGTTGGTGAGGTCGAAGACGATGAGTTGTTGTAGGGGAAAACTGGAGCAAAGTTGTCCATTCTAGAAAGAGAAAATGTATAGAGATAGAGAGAGAGAGAAAGAGAGGTGTGATTTGTGGAATTGTGGTTGTGATGAGGAAGAAGAAAATATGGAAGGAAGAAAGGTGTTATAAAGGTGGCTGAATTAACTACTATTAACTTCTTTTGAATAAAAGAGAGGCGGCTGTTTGTCATTAACTCTTTCCAAGTACCATCCTATTTTATTTTTCAATTGTTGTAGATAACAAAAAAAAAAAAAAAAAGAGGTGTTATGCTTTACGTAACATTTGAACGTTAGTGGGTGTTTACGGTCTGGTTAATAATAATTTGTAGAGAAACGGCTGGGTTGAATGTATATATCGATCAGATCAGACTGACTGATTATACAGTTTGGTTTTCATGATAAATGATATAACCTAAATTTTTTATTCATTTTTTGGAACATAAGTTTGTATTAGAATTCTTAATACGATAATTATGGTTTGTGATTATAATACATAAATCTGCCAAGAATACATTATTTAATATTATAATAGTCCGTGAGTATCCGACTCTTACGAACTATCAACCAAGATCAATCAACGATAGAGTTGTGGTATGGCTCCACGCCACATCCACATGTTAAGCCCCAGACACCGTGCCGATCTAGTTATAGGGGGCTCCGTCATGCCATTCATGAGTACCAACCGACTACTAAAGCTACGTTGTATTTGTTTTTCTCAGTCCCTTGCTAGCTCTTTATATCTATATATAAAGTGAGTTGTTGTTCAAAAAAAGAAAAAATTAAATCACAATTCACAACGCCCAGTCTAAGATAAATACACCCTGTTAAAAAATAAGTATAGAAAATAATATTTAAATAATAATTTATATAAACTTATACTTTCATGTAATTTACTCTCAAAAAGGTTCTCACGCTCCGAAGCATAAATTAATAACCATTCCAACCATACGAATTTACCAAAAATAAGAAAAATGGTCGTTGCTATAGTAATTTCTTTTTAAACGAAAAACATATACCCCCTTAAACCGACTGCTAAAGCTACATTATTTGTTCACCTTGATAGTTGATACCATTTAGAAAAAATAAAATAAATAAACCCCTCATTTTAACACCTTAATACCATTGGGCTACATGCCTACATGCCTTTTTGGTCGTTATAGTTATTTAAAAAAGTTACGTGTTTTTTATTATGTAAATAAAGCTTACTAAAAATGATTTTAGTATTCGGAACTATGATTCATCGATCGATAATTATTTATAGTAGCAATGTAATTAATGACACTTGTTGGTCATGACTTTCATTTTTGTTGCCAAAGACAATCCCATTATAATAGAAAGTAACTTCATCCACCCCAAACTATCATTCATGTCGTTTCAAAACAATTTATAACATTTTGATCGGATAAAACTAATCAGTTGTTTATTAGGAGCATGCGAAGTTAGTTTTGTTAAAGTGAGATTGTCTTTGGCAACCAATATAAAAGTTAGGAGTGTCATTTGTCGCATTTTCAATATGAAATATTATCAGCCAATAAATCATACTTGGAATTATTACAATCCAATTTGTCAAAATAAAAAAAAGGAGAGATTTTTGTATCATGTATAGTTTTCCTTACATTTGATAGGAGCGGTTCTATTTAAAAAAACAAAAAAGTAAATGATGAAAACCATTAGAACTAATTAGTACGTGACACCTATAATTTAGCAAAGGGATAAATGGGCTTGAATAAAAGTTTAGAATGGGTCTAAAAGCATCTTCAATGCTACCATCGGGTTTGTTTCCAGACCCCGTCATCTCAGCAAACCACATCATTTCAAAGCTCTACTTTAAAAAATTATCTTTTTCCTTCGATGCTAAACCAATCTAAATCTACACCTCAACATCCACCTCATCATCTACTTTTATTTTTATTTATTCTATATCTAATTTATTTTATATTAAATTCTTTTTTATTTTGTTTAAAGTAAATTAAATAAAAATTTCAAATCCAGATTGCCAAGAAATTTTAAAGTACAACAATTACAAAAACACGTACAGAAAATCTAAAAAGCATACAACAAATTAAAAAAAGTGCCCACTTAAACCTAAAAATAAAAGGCACACAACAACAAATTAAAATAACACCTAAAAAACAAATAAAACCCCATAGAAACCGAAATAATAATTCTTCTAATCCATGTCGTTATTTAATCTCCTAGAAAACCTTTTCGTGGACGTGGCATGATATCGGGTCCAAATTCGAGTGATCCAATACTGGTGAGGTCTTGATTCACGAGAAATTGAGACGTTAAACCGTGAAAACATCAATCATTTTCTCTCGTTTCTCCATGTAATGATGCATACACTGTTTGATGTCGCATACTTTTCCAGCTCCAGTGTCTCCTTCAGTTTTGTTTACCCTTTTGAACCCGTCGTCGCCTCCTTTGCCTTCTTACGCCCCATTGGACGAGTCGATTCTTCAAACTCAGTTGTTGGAGTATCATTTTTGGACTGACATTGAAACCCTGAATCTCTTTCAGGGTAAAATTGTCATCGACGTCAATGGCATTGAAAGTATATGATGTATATGCTCCCTAGTATGATGTCTTTGTCCTCTATGACATTAATGGTAACAGTTCGTGACATTTTGGTTCGTTTTTCACAAGATGAAAAACATACTCATAGCTGAGGCGTTTATCAGTATCATTTTCATAATCAACTTTGGCCCGGTTGATGGTAAGGTCATTAGACCACTAGTTATGGCTAAATTTGTGTTTATTACAAATTACTCATACTCGTTGTGTTAGGAGTGGCCACATAATGCCAATGAAACTTCAAAACTTTGGCACTTCGTTGTGTTAGGAGTGGCCTAATTAGTAATACATGTTGCGTATCTATTTAACCTCATGTGTAGTTATTAATTATCGTGCTTAGATAAATATAAGCATTATATAATTATTTTACTATATGCGTAATTATGATGCGAAGTTATGATACTACCTGTATAATTATTTTATTTCATGCGTAATTAACTTCATATGCCTCACATGTAAATCTCATTTCTACATTAACCCGTCCTTCTCTCTCTCTCTCTCTCTATATATATATTTTTTTTGAACCGCAAATTTCTTTTATTCCATGAAACATATGGGACTTGAACCCAAGACCTCACTCTCCCAAGGTGTTTAAAGGTATTACCTTTGCTAATGGACCACCACCCCATTGGTCTATATATATATATATATATATATATATATATGAATGAACAACTGAATGGGTAAAATTTTGCTACCTGGATATACGTGGAGCACAATAAAAAGAATTCACTTTTGGTCAAATAAGAACTTCTTGGCTCAATATGAAGCATGAATAAATTATGTTCGTTGTTGGATTGTCAAGTCATAAGTTGTGAGACTTTCAAAAGTTAGACAGGTTACTTGAACCGTCGTAAAAATAATTTTGTTGCACTTTAGACTAGTCGGTATGGGGTTCGGCCCCGGTTCGTCGTGGATCGTCGACGCGCGGAACACCGTGCCGCCCACCCCCCCCCCCCCCCCCCCGGTCGCGTCCTAATCGTCGAGTTGAAGCCGTTGGTGACGATCCAAAAGTGGTGGGCCCCTCCTAAAGTTACCGTTTGAAAAAAAAAAAATCTAATTAAAAATTACAAACAAACGGTAATATTTATAATTTATATAAATTTCCATTCCATTTTCACTCTCATTCATCAATTTAACCCCAAAATTTCATCTCTCTCTCGCATAATTTTTATAAATCTTCTTCCACTTTTATAAACCTTATACTTTAGCATGGATCCGTTCAACAACCCAAGCGATCCGAACAACCCGAACAATCCGTATAACCCGACGACTCCCATCAACCCGACCCAACCTAATGTTTTCTCGGGTCCGGGATATTATCCGACGTTAGAACCGAACCAATTCTCGCAATACTCATCAAATGCGTTTGCATCATTCCAACACTCGCCAAACCAATTCGCTCAATTTTCTCAAAATCAAGCCCTTCAACAAATGATGATGCGGGGTGCTTATAATTTCCCACCGAACCCGACTCCACCCGTTCAACCCCAACCGATCCCGCCGCAATCCTTTCAACAATCCGAACCCGACGACGATGTGGAGATTGTTCCCGAAACCCAACCGCCTAAAGGAAAAGGAAAACGAAACAAAGGCAAGAAAGTGGTGGGTGATGAACCGTCCAAAGCAAAGGGGCTTAAGTGGACGCCAATCGAAGAAGAAGCCTTAGCCAAGGCCTACATTGGCACGTCTGACAACCCGATTAGAGGTTCGTATTTTTTTATAAGTTTTAGAATTTGTTTTTTTTGTTTTTTATTTACTTAACAGTGGGTTTTTTTTTTATAAGTTTTAAAGTTTGTTTTTTTGTAAGGTTTTTTATTTACTTAACAGTGGGTTTTTTTTATAAGTTTTAAAGTTTGT
This sequence comes from Helianthus tuberosus, assembly GCA_030545235.1. Taxonomy (NCBI): domain Eukaryota; kingdom Viridiplantae; phylum Streptophyta; class Magnoliopsida; order Asterales; family Asteraceae; genus Helianthus; species Helianthus tuberosus. The sequence continues at coordinate 9,303,305 of CM060397.1, forward strand.
TTTTTTTTTGTTTTTTATAAGGTTTATTATTTACTTAACACTCTATATATTTTGTAAGGTTTATTATTTACTTAACACTCTATATATTTTGTTTGTTTTTTATAGGTAATAACCAACCGGGTGAAGGGTTTTGGGCAAAGGTTTTGGCGAAGTTCTCGACTATATGGGTCAAGGCGCGTATCGAGATGTCGATTCGGTCTCAGCAAAGTGGCGGAAAATGAACACGCTCATCAATAGGTTTTGCGAGGAATATAATAAACTATATACAAGTGACCGTCGTAGCGGCATGAGCGACGACGATGTGTTCCGAATGGCGTTGGAGAAGTATAAGGCGAACAATGGTAATACCAATTTTGCTCACGTTCACGCATGGATGGTTGTAAAAGACGAACCAAAATGGAGGCCGATCCCCAACGAGGTGGCGATGGCGAAACACCAAAAAACATCGGAAACGAGTAGTTTTAGCGCCGGTGGATCGGACGCGAGGTGTAACTTAAACTTAAATGATGACGTCGCCTTTGACGAAGAGGAGTACGCCGTACATGAGCCGGAGCGTCCACCGGGCCGAGACAAATCAAAGAAGGAGCGGGCCAAGGGGAAACAAAAGGAAAAGGTGGACCCGAACATGGTTGAGTTTATGGAACACTTAAAAGTGTACAATGACATCACGGCCCAAAAGACGAAGGCGAAGGACCGGGCCGCGGAAGAAAAAGCTCGTGTAGAGGAAGAAAAGTTACGCGAGAAGGTGCGGTTGTCGAATGAGAAAATCCGAATTTCCGATGAAAAAATTCGGCTCAAGGAATGGGAAATAATGATGATGAATGTCGAGGACGAACCCGAGCCGAAACGTTCGATGTTGAAAAAACTTCAAAACGACATCATGAAGAAGCATAATATTATTTAAGTCTATGTTTTTTTTTAAGTCTTTGGTTTTTTTTTATTAACTTTATGTTTTTTTTTATGTTTATGTAATGTGGTTTTAATATTAATGAAAATATTTTGTTAGTATATTTGTTAAATGTTAAAAAAAATAGAAGACTAAAAAAAATAAAAAAAACATAAAAAGTGGTGGAGGATGATGACTAGGACCATCTTAACCATGCCCTCTAGTTTTGGAGGATGGACCATCCTTGGGAGGATGATGACGTGGAGCCTACGTGGCGGATCATCCTCCAAGGATGATCCATCACCATACCGAGTAGACTTAGTGGTAAGTGGTTGATTTTTTCATCATATACAAACGACAAAAATTCTTACTATTGAAAATAATCTTAGGCTTCTGAGAAAAAAAAACTCCATCATCATCATCATACTCAGTAAATTCCACCAATAGCAAAGCTAAGGTAGGGTCTGAGGAGGGTAAGATGTAGACAGCCTTACCTCTACCTGTTAGGAATAGAGAGGCTGCTTCCAGTGAGACCCCCGGCTCGATAGTAGTTTTGCATCAAGCCTTGGACATAAGGCACATAACACAATATGAAATCTTTCTACTAATACGTCTAATGTTTATTTTTAAATACTAGTAGGGTGTCCGCGCGATGCGGCGGGGGCGACACTTTGGATTGCGGCACTCGTTGCTGGTAGTTTTCTTATTTGTATATGATAACATTATTGTGGTGGATATATGTCATAAGTGTTACACGTGAGAGCCTAACACCTATAATGTCTTGCAATGTTCGATCAACTGCCTCTATCGCCTGACGTTTCGCCATTGATGCCTCATCCCATATAATTAACTTGGAGGACCTAGTTGACTTATAATTCCTAAAATTTTGGGACATAGTTTACTATTTATCTACTAAATATTGTAAATTAATATTAAATAATTCCTAAAATTTTGGGATATAGTTTACTATCTATCTACTAATATCGTAAATTAGTATTAAATAATTCCAAAAATTTTGGAACATAGTTTATCTTCTATCTACTAAATATCAAAGTTTTGTTTTGTTATAAAAATTAATAATAAATAAAGTATAGAAAAACTGTTTTAAACATGTAAATATTTGTTTGTTAATAAAAAAATACTAAACAAATGACAAAAGTATATTAGTTCAATCAAGATGTAAATTATAAGTGCAATAAAATAACACAAAACATAAACTTCAAATATAAAATAGACTTTATTATTCATGGGATAGTCTAGATCAAACAAAAACAACTGAAAATGAAAAAAACATAAAAACACTTGATATATTTCATCTAATTTCTCTTCTTTTTTTATCCGTTTTTTTTGTTTGTGCTCGAATCAGCAGTATCATCTAATTCATCTTCTTTCTCATCGTCCTCAGAATAATCTAAATTTATAACCTCGACCCATTTTCATTCAGAGAGTCTCTTAGATCTTTTCTTTTGATTCTCATACTTCCGATCCTTAAAAAACAAAAAATTAATAAAAAAGTTAAAAAATGATTAAATAAATTTTATAAAAAAAACAAATATTGAATAAATTTTTTTTAAAAAGATTAAATAAATTTTAAAATTACCTCTTTACTAAATTGACGTTGAAGATTAAACGTGTATGGACTGAACATTGCACCATAAGAAATAATTTCAACACTATTATCACCATCATCCTACAATAAAACACCAAATAATAACATAACGAACTTGTTAATATGAAAGATTATAAGCGAAAATATTACTTAAAAACTAACAAAAGCTTGTTCGACAACTGGGGTGTTTAAATTGGTGTGTTGAATCTGAAAAATCAAATAAGTTAGTATTCACATAAAAGTAAATAACAGAAAACAATTATTCATTATTGCGATATAACAAAACTTATCATAGAACCGACCTTAGATTTTCAATATCGCATGCTTGTTTTTTCGCATCAAGTGAATTCAGAACTGGCTCCATATTTTAAATCTGTTTAGCAATAGAAATGTAGAATTGTGAGTGTTTGCTATGTATTTATAGTAGTCCATTAGGGTTTAGTTTTAGATTGGTCATCCATTTATTTAGGAAGTTTGTTGTGAGTTTTAAGTTTTTAAAATAAGATGTACATATCCTGTTTAGTTTGTTGTGGCATGTTTAATAGGAAGTTTGTTGTGAGTTTTATCTATACTATATTAAACATGCCATAACAAACTGACTCTGTACAAGTAAAATTAGAGAATATTTTAGTTTATTAATGCCGTTCAAAACAAAAAACTTGGGTAAAAAACAAATGTTAATGCACGGTAGCTAGGTAATGGTCAAAGCTGGCTTGGGTAAAAAACAAATGTTGGCTTTAATCAATTGTACATTTATGCATCGGCTATTTGTACTTTATGAACGCACGGCGAAACTAAAAAAGACAACTATCGAAACGTTTAAAAAAATGTGCCGATCGTCATGGTACCTTCGGATTTTTTTAAAACATTACGGGTTGTAAGATATCGCAGGAATACATTAAAGAATTAAAGAGGGGGGGAAGTGTAACTAATTACCCATAATTATGTTAAATGTCAAGGATTTAAATGTAATAGATTGAGGGACTAAAAAATAATTATGGTTTAAAAGACCACTTTACCCTCATTCTAGGGGTTTATTTATAAATAATGAGGGAAGAAGTTCTTAACTTTTGGGAATCCTTCCCTCATGTATTATAATATAGTATAGATGATTATGACACTTGTCATAGTATAAAATCAGATATTAAAGCTATAAAATTTAATATTTTTAATACACTTAAAATTTAAAATAACATATTTATGTTAATTATCATGATCATATCATCCGGAACAAGTGAGATATAAGCCTCCTTTCTAAGTGTTGTCGATGCTATACTATACATGACCTTAACTCAGCTAGACGTGACACGTATCTTATGCGGTTCAACAAATTTGTCTACCATTGGACTTACAGCCCAGTGGTATGGCAGTGATGATGACAAACCCCCCGAGAGGGGTTCGATCCTGAGCCACACCCCGGTTTTCATCCGACTGTTGCTTTAACGAGGCTACTCGTGTGGAGGCAGTACGGTTTCTGGGGGAACGTGTTGCTTTAACGAGGCTACTCGTGTGGAGGCAGTACGGTTTCTGGGGGAACGCGTTAACCATGTCTGACCAACTCAGCACGGGCCTGGTTAAGATAACGTATGTCTGGGCAGATCTTGGATAGGGCCGCCGAATAGACGGTGTGATATTGGGTCACTCAAAAGAAAGTCACCGTTCTAAAAAAACAAATTTGTCTGTATATACATGATTCTCAAGATCTACACCTTTTGTTCTCAAGTATATATTAACTAGAAGATTGACCCGCGCGCATTGCGCCGCGGTCAACGAAATTGACATGTTTTTTATCAGATTCACATTTACAATGTGTTAAAGATGTTTTTGTCGGTTAAGTCTGAATTACTATCTTATACAAATAAGTAATTCACAAAATAATTTCAATACAATTAATGGTATCATAATTACCACGTTACATGACTTGTATTCATATAAATAACCTATCGTATTAAGCTCCCCGCGTTGCGGCGGGGATGTAAAACCGTGACAAATAGCACCAATGTCACACTATAGCCAACGACCACCAACATTGAAGTTGCGGTGTCTTAACGTGGAAAAATTAGACCGACATATAAAAATAGAAAATAATAACTAACTCGATTTAGGACTCGCACGTTGTGACGAACTTATTAAACGGGGAAAAAATAGACGACGTAAACACACTGAACCACACACATACAAAGCCCCATGTTAACTCGCAAAATTTCGAACGAAGCGTATAACAAAACGTAAAATCGTTGAACCACACACAAATTGTGCCGTGTTAAGTCGCAAAATTTATATCTAAACGTAAAACGGAAAATTTTGCAAAATATGAAAAACATAGGGGATCAAAGTAGAAAGTAAAAAGGTTGTGAGGTTAAATTAGAAAAACTAAAAACTTTTGGGTTAAAACTACAAAATCAAGTAGTTTTGGGTTTAAAGTGAAACATCAATTTAAAAAAAAAAAAACCAAAACATGAGATACAACACCCTTAAACATCATGCACAACACAACTATGCACAAAACACTCATTAAGCATTATGTATAAACCACTATGCACAAACTTCTTTTAAATTAATAATATATAATTAGCACTACAATCATGGTATTTTAGAACATTGACTACATCCATATGTATCTACTTCACCCCTCAGGTATAACATGCTTATTATGTGTACATTAGAAACAACTTACAGTTGTATTCACTATTTCCAGATCCAATTCTAAACTAGAATATCATAGGGTAGCAAAATTCATTAGTAAAGAAAAGTTCTACTTTAAAATTTGCTATTTCAGCTTCATTGGCCTCTACTTTGCGTACTATAACGTAAATGTATAAAAGTATTTTGAAACTATACAGAAATGTAGCTGGAATGTGTGGCGAAGGGCAAATCATAGTGGCGAAGGGCAAATCATAGTTGGCTTGGAAACTTATACTTTCTATATAATATGTTATAATCGTATGTAGTTTTTTAGTAGGCTATACAAAAGCTTTAATTTTAGAAATATTGGATTTTAATAGGCAAATTGGATTTAAATAATCCCAACTTGCTCAATTTGGCCGATAATAATCTCAACTCAGTTATTGGCCGATAATAATCCGAACTGGTCCACTTTTGGCCGATAATAGTCCGCCGTTAAAAATAGCTTAACGGAGTTAAGCTTTTTTCCGAATTACAAACCGATGTTTTATGGATTTTGATCAGAACGAGGATACGAGTTGATTGATATAAAACTTACCTCGAAATACTGCCCCAAACGACGAAAACGGTGCTTCAATTCGGGTGTTCAAACTTCAAATTAACAAAAATCAAGTCGTTTGAAGCACCGTTTCGAGGTAAGTTTTACATAAATCGAATCGTATCCTCGTTCTGATCAAAATCCATAAAACATCGGTTTGTAATTCGGAAAAATTTTTAACGGCGGACTATTATCGGCCAAAAGTGGATCAGATCGGATTATTATCGGCCAACAACTGAGTTGGGATTATTATCGGCCAAATTGAGCAAGTTGGGATTATTTAAATCCAATTTGCCATTTTAATAATATGAACTATTCGTCAACACAATCTCAACTTCAAAAATAACAATCGGTAGTCCCAACTCCCAACTATTAACATATTGGCCTTCAATGGACTCTGATTAACAGAACCATAAGACCGTTTGTCTTCGGTCGCCGGAAAAAAAAAAACCGTTTTTAGCTAGAAAACTTAACATTTTTATCCCAAATCTCTTTGTAACCTTATTACCTTTATGAATCTTTTCTAGTAAAAGCCCAAATTATTGAGGTCATCGGAAAACTTCTTTTTGACCGGAAAACTCAACATTTTCGTCCCAAACCTCTTTATAACCTTAGATCAGACCTTTAGGAACGTTCTTCTAGCCAAAAACGTTTTTTCGACGACCTAAGACTAACGCCGTTAAGGTTCTGTCAGTCAGGGTCCATTGGAGACCAATATGTTAATAGTTGGAACTGCCAGTAATTATTTTTAAAGTTTTGACTATTGGCGGCCAACGGCGAATAGTTGGCTGGGATTATTAAAATCTAATATTCCTTAATGTTGTTAGTAAGATCTCAAAAGGTTTCAATCGGTTTTATCAATATGTCTAAAAATCAATATTTTTACCACGACTAAATATAATCACGTGTTTCACCCGACCCATTTTAACGTTTGTTATACGATTTTTATGAAAATTCATAGATATGTAAAAATGGAAATTAAGGGAAAGCGAAGTATGATATAGAATCGTCAAAAGTACCAGTTATATTACCACATGCCAAAGTTGGTCTAAATACTTGAAGGAAACACGTAGGGTAGGAGTGGGTTGTTGTATGCTACAAGCTACATTTATTTTAATATAACTAACATGCCCGATTTGACTCACCTTCAGCTTTTAAACTAACAAGTAACAAAGCCATAAAGCAATGCCACTTTATCAAACATTAGTAGGGTTTGTATAAAAAGTTCACGGTTAGGAGCTCGCTAGAATTTAGCTTGAGAAAAGCCCGTTTGATATGGCTTGGTTTGAAACTGAGTCAAGCTGGCTCAGCTTGGTAAGAAAGTGAGCCTAGCACGGCTCCTAACGAGTTGGATTGGGTCGGTTTGCCTCGCTTGGTAACTCGGCTTGACTTAGCTTGGATTATTTTACTTGTAATATATTTTATTTTTAAATACATTATAATATATTACTTTTTTTTTAATAATAATATATTTGATTATATTAGAAGGTTAGAGCAAAATTACAAAATTATTTATATGTATTTAAAGTGTAATTTGATATCTATGTTATATTTGAAGGTTAATTACCATGATAATGAACTTATATTGTATTTTGTTGAAATTTAAAACTTTTTTTGTGTTGTTGACCTTGATTTTGGCTTGTAACGTATTAGGTTAAACTTATTTTGGATATGTTCTTTTAAAATGTTAGAATAATATTTTAGACTAAAGAATTTTAAGAGCTATGTATTATTATTATTTTATTTAAATTAAGCCAACCAAACCGAACCAAGCCAACTCGGTTTAAAATCAAACCGAGCCCGAACTTAGATTTTCAGCTCAGTTTCAAATCCGAGTCGAGCCGAAGCAGCTCGGTTTATAATCAAACTAAGCCTGAGCTTGTCCTGGCTCAGCTCGACTCAACTCATGAACAACCCTAAACATTAGTACGTAAGTATGTAAATTTTGAATGAATAACTTGTAAATAAGCTATGTTGAGTGAACTTTAAAAGTCTATTATAATCTTTTTAATTTCTTTATAACGACTTAATTATTTATTAGTTTGAGAAACATTATAAAAAGGTTTTTAGGGGTCAACCTAACGAGAACCGGTATCTAATAAAGTATTAGTCGTTTTGATGAATTACTTAGCCATAATTGGTCTATTATGTCACCTCTATTGATAATTAAAAGTTATAATTAAGGTTAGGTTTTCTTTTTCTTTTTTGCTATCATTAGTTTTTGTTATATGTGATACTGGTTCTATATGATACAATTTTGTATTGGATGGAGGTATGATAGCTAGTTTATGTATTGGATGAAGAAATTGTGTGTGACACTTAGGATCATATGCTGCTTACAAGGTTGTCATATGTTGTGTCTTAGCATACATGTCCAACAACATGTACAATGCCTGATCAATCCTACATCATATATATGTGTATATATCATATCTGGAGTGTATTACCACAGTCAGGCCACCTCATATTCGTATACCCAATGACCAGTCAAGGTCACATTTGGATGACACAGCATCCAGATCACTAATCTCTAGTATATCTAGCACCAATTGGTAAGCCTTATCGAGCCGGCTCACGAGCTTACAAGCCGAGCCAGGCCTAGCTCGAGCTCGGCTCGTTTACAGATGGAGCCGAGCCGCGCTGGCTCGTTTACAACCGAGCCAAATACAAGCCGAGATTTTTTCGAGCTTTTTTCGAGCGAGTTTCCAGCGAGCTGCGAACCAGGAGTTTTTTGAACACCCCTATCCCTTTGTGATACAATAAATAAAAAATTAGTTATACTACACAAGGTGGACTCGTAAGGAGATGATGGACTTATAAGAAGAGAGATGACTTGTAAAATTGTCCTTGCAAGATTGTATGTTAAACTGTAATTATAACATATGCCCCCTCACACCACCAGTATTTTCCCTTATTGGGTTGCCCATTCAGAAACTCACGGATTTGTTTTTTATTGTCCCGGTGGAGACTTCTTATGAGGTCACCCAACCTAGTACGACTCCCACCTGAGCACGCTTAAGTATGGAATTTCATGTGCTCCACGGTCAGTTCAGCCCAAAACACGTTGTTAATTTAAGAAAGGAGTAATGGATTTTAATAATCCCAACTATTAGCTGTTGGCCGGCAACGGTCTCAACTTCAAAAATAATCAGTAATGGATTTTAATAATCCCAACTATTAGCTGTTGGCCGGTGGTCTCAACTATTAGCTGTGAAAAGGTGAGACCACCGGTGGATATTTTTGAAGTTGGGATCGTTGCTGGCCAACGGCTAATAGTTTGGATTATTAAAATCCATTATTCCTTTAAGAAACAGATAATGTCTTATGAACCAAGAATCTCTCCTAGTCACAGCTGATGTGGGATTTGCCTAGGATGTCACAATGGTCCATGTTAATCTTCTCAATAGTCGGTATCGGTATTGGTATCGTTACAATAACATCCAACATTTTATAACAACCAATATTTTCCGTTTTAACACAATGAGCTTATGGATTTTATTTGCTTCCTAAGTGGATAATTATCATGATGTCACCCTTCTTAATACCACATCGGTTGGTATAAGAGAAAGAATCTTACAAATTAATCCAACATCTCTCGTCTCCATGATTGATGTGAGATTTTCCTAATATGTTACATGTCAATTTCGTATAGAAATTTTTGGGTATATACGTTTACCCCCCTCCCCCCTCTAATAGAAATTTTTTGGTATATACGCTTTCATTTTTTTATTTTTATTTTTATTTTTTTACTTTTCAAAAAAAAAAAATGAATGGTTCATGGAAATATTTGGTGAGAATTCATTTATATTTGCTCCTTTATCCGTGTTTATTCAATTAAACTTAAACAAACAAAAAAAACAAATTCTCACTATTTGTTTATATATTATAATCATAGGGTAAGTTCGGTTACAAAATCCAAATTTTCTAAAAAGTGTAAAAAATCATAAAACAATATAATTTCAGTCATAAAACACACTTAGAACCGATAAATAACAAAGTGAAGACTACTAAAACACCATTTTCAAATGATAATAGTCCATAAAAACTTCAAACACACAATAGAATTATAAACATAAAATACAATATGCTAATCAACATAAAACACAATAATGTCTGTCATTCGATAATCAGAGTCTTATCATCTAAAACACAAAACACAACCCACACATATGATGTTTTAGTAATATTCATTTTGTTATTTGTTGGTTTTAAGTGTGTTTTTTGGTTAACATTTTGGTGTTTTATGACTTTTTACACTTTTTAATAAATTTGAACTTTGTAGCTAACTCTTAGCGTATAATCATATTCCCAGCTGACCAATATTTAAAATTATATAAAGAGTAAATTACGTTTTTGGCCCCTGTGGTTATATCAGTTTTACTATATTGGCCCAAAATGAGAATTTTTAACAGATTTGCCCCCGTGGTCCCTATAACTAACCATTTTGGCCCCTAAATCTAACCAAACCCTAACTCTGGTTAATTAATTGGCACATGACTTGCACATGATGGGCATATTAGTAATTTCCCCTCCCCCTCTTTAAAATTGATAAAACCATAGGGACCAAAATGTAATTTACTCTAAATAAATAAACTGATTTAACACATTCATCCCTGTTCTCCACTTTTTACAGATCTCATCATCTTCAACCATCATCATCATCATCATCATCATCCCCTCATCCTCCACTTTTTGCACTGCAAATCCAGATGAAGAACCATCATCATCATCATCCCCTCATCCGCAGCCCATGATCTTCGATTTCCCCCATTACATCTGGGATTGAACTCATATCATCTGATCTTCCGATTGCTTGTGCTTGTTGACTGTACTGCTCTGTTTCTTCTGTTATATGAGCGAATCGACTGATCATCATCATCCCCTCATCCCCTTTAAATTCCGATGCAACTGCAGTGGCGTATGAGCCTAACAAGCCGCTAGTCATTGAAGATGTGGAGGTTGGTCTCCGGCGACTCATGTGTTAGATCTTGTTCATCGCATGTGTTAGATCTTGATTTTTGAATTTGTTTCTGTTAACTGTTAATTTATTTTTTTATTGGATATTAATTTGTTCAAATGGGTATTTTGAATCTGGGATTATGATAAAATTACAAATTTTACATCTCTATGATTTAATTTATTTAATAATTTCAATTTTTGGTCTATGATGTTGAGTATCTGCTTGTTTTCTAAAAAAAACATATTCAGTTGTTTTTTTTAATTATTTTTTGTGTTTTTATTGTATTTTCAAATTTGGGTTTGATTTCATATGGTGATTGTCAGGCATGTTTTAGGAAATGGTTTGGATTTTTTTGAACTTTACTAAATCTTGAAAAGTGTTGGTCAGTTTTTAGTCTGCCAGAAACCAATTCGTATCGAATTTTGATGTTACAACATAACTTGTTTGACTGTTTAAAGAACCAAAAGTCAAATTAGACTTTCTTATAGCAGAAAAACGATTAGATTTCATGCTTTGTGATGCATTTTGTTTCTAGTTTTCAATATGTGGGGATGATGATGAAGAAGATCTGGGTTAGATTTAATTGAAGATCTAGGGATGATGATGGTTGAAGATGATGAAGATCTGGGTTAGATTTAATTGAAGATGAAGTTCTGGGGATGATGATGGTTGAAGATGATGAAGATCTTTAGATTTAATTGAAGATGAAGATCTGGGATGATGATGGTTGAAGATGATAATGAAGATCTGGGTTTTATTCATAAAAGGGGAGGGAAATTACAATTTTACCCATCATGTGCAAGTCATGTGCCAATTAATTAACCAGAGTTAGGGTTTGGTTAGATTTAGGGGCCAAAATGGTTAGTTATAGGGACCACGGGGACAAATCTGTTAAAAATTCTCATTTTGGGCCAATATAGTAAAACTGATATAACCACAGGGGCCAAAAACGTAATTTACTCTTATATAAAATACATCGTTTTTTTTTCTGTTTCATTAAATGTCTTGCATTGAGGCTTCAAAGAAGTCGGGCGATGACGTCTTGTTATACAATGGAAAAAACATTAAAAAGAATAAATGTGCTCATAAAAAAAACATTAATGGAATGATGTGTGTGGTCAAAAACACGTGCAAACATGCATCATATATTCTCATATCTTTTCCACCCATTGCTGACCAATGACGCAAGTTATCAAATCCTCTTCAACCATCTAATTCATTTTCTAATATTTGTTTTATTAATCTATAGTCATGTTTTTTAATTGACTAAATTCGTTGGATTAGTCCATATTTGCTTTTAACAAATCTTTAGCCATGGATTTGTGCATATCTACATCTATATCTATATCTATCTATATTTTTTATAAAAAGAAGAAATCCTAATGACATAAGAAAAGTTGATATGACAGCTAGAGAGGCTATCCAACAATGCTTTTCTTATGTCATTACTGCATCATAAAACCTAATATATAACATCATTTTAAATTCTATTTAAACCTCTGCCAATGGCATCTACACTTAATTCACAATTAAAACATCCGCTCTTCACTTTACAATCAAACGTCTACTCGTCTTAGCCAAAGTAAACCTCTGTCCAGATTCAAAATTCTGGCTCCAGATTCAAAATTCAAAATTCAAACCATATATTCGAATCCTATAAATAAGATATATGAATCTGGCTCCACATTCAAATTTTAACTCTATCTCTCTCGCTCATAGCGTATCTCTCTCGCTCAAATGCATAGTTCTTGATTCAGCTGGCTAATCTCCGATTATACTTCTTTGTTCGAATGTTTGTTGATTCTGTTTACATATCATCGTTCCAGTATCATGTGTTTGAACTTATGTTTACATATTATCGTTCCAGTATCATTGTTCCAACATCGTCGTTTCAATGAAGCTTAAGCTTCCCTTCACATATCAACCTTTCAACATCGATGTTGCAGTATCATTGTTGCAGCATCGTGAAAAGTTGCATGTGCTACCTTCTTTGATGGAATAGTTGCATTGTTCGATTTTCGTTAAATCGAAAGTCAGCTCTTCTTATGTCAGCGAGATTTTCTTTTTTTATACAAAGTATAGATTGGTGAAATATCGTGAAAAGTTATATGTGCTACATTCGTTGAGAGGAGACCTTTGCATTTTAGGTGTGTTTCTTATTTTGATTACCTGTATTTTAATTTGATAATGAACAAACAAGTGTTGATGATGTTGAGAGTTTTTATTGACACTGACATTTTAGAATATGTTATATTAGATTATTAACAAGTTTTGAAATATACATTAATATGTTTATATTAAATCTACACGTTTTGATTGATTAGATTATTAAATGTACAATGAGTTTAAGTGTGATTTCTTTCACTGTTAGATATTTCAGTATATAAACTCATAGCCACTTCACCTGTTTTTCATCACGTTTTCCTGCAAAGATATCATACTTTCAGGAAAGTCGAGTAATATAGTTTATTGAAATGGCGTCATACACTTCTGCAAAATTAGATGATTTAAAGCAGCGTTTTGTCTGAGGAATAGGTGTATGAAGATAGGGCTACTCTTCAAGAGCTGAAGAGATGTTTTGATGGATTGCAAGTTGGCATGTTCACGAGAGAGCAGGTTTCCAGATATCTGATGCGGATGCCTTCAACTTCCGTTCGTGAGGTTTGTGTTGTCAGTAATATAGAGTGCGGTGATAGAGACGTGAAGTTTATGGCGATGCTGAAGGACATACATCGAGAGGTTCAGCAATCGATGGAGTTGAAGCTAAAATTTCTTAATTCTTGCTGTTATTGTTAGATTTGAAAGTTTAGTTGTTCAGTATGTTATGTAATTATTGGACTTTTAATGTCATGAATAAATGAATAAATTTTAATCTTATGAATCTATGTTGTTGCGTTTTACTTTTACTTATTTAGTGTTTGAGTTTGATTTAGATTATGTTGATGTTGAATTGTGTCTGAACAGATGTTTGGTAAGTCAACAGAGGTTTAATAGGATCACAGGTTGGTTTAATGGTGAACAGATGAGTGCAAAGATAAAACAAGGCATAAAATTTGATCATTGATAGTAGTTTTTTTGAAGAATTTGTGCTCCTGCAAATTACAGAGAGTCAATATTTGGAGTTGTAAAAAGGTCTGCTGTAGTTAAAGTATGGTAAAAGAGAACATCTGCTGATGATGAAAGATTGGAGAAGGAAAGGTCTGCTGAGACCAGATGTTAAAGAACAACATATAATATTCAAAATATGTTGAGCCAACAAAAGGTTTTTATAGTAACAGTGGTTAGGTTAACAGCAGATGTTGTGAGTTTGTTAATCCATTAGATTAGATGTTGCACAGTATGTGAAATTATAATTGTAGACCTTTGTATAAGCATGCTGCTGTTGTCATATATTCGAACCTTCTTATGAAACAACTGTGTATGCTAACGATTGTTGATTTACCACTGTTGAATAAATGAATAAATTTTAATACTATTAATCTTTGTTGTCGCATCTTCATTTTAATTATTTCAGTCATTCCTAAGTATTATTATATAATTTTGAATAACATCTAAGGATTGCAGACTGATACTGATGTTGATGTGTAACATCTAGAATATTTGTTCATCAATAACAGTTTTTTAGAAGAATTTGCGGTAAGGCCTAATTACAAAGAGTCGATATTTGTTGTTGTTAAAGGTGTGTTGTAGCTAAAGTCTGACAAAAGAGAGCATCTGCTGATAAATAAATGTCTGAAGATGCAAAGGTCTGCTATGGGCCAACAGATGTTAATGAACAAAAGATGATATTCAATCTTAAAATGCTCAACAGAGGTTTTGATACTAACAGTGGTTAGGCTAATAGCAGATGTTAGACTAACGACTGTTGAGTTACAGCTATTGAAAACAACTATTTTTTGAAACTTCTGCTTGCCTAAAAATACATCCACTGCTAAAACGTACCGTCTGTTGTCATAATTTATGTTTGTCCTAATGACTGTTGATTTACTATACTGCTGACTGTCATCCATTATCACAAGAGAGGTTTTAACGTGGACAGATGTTAGCTAAAAATAAAACAACTGCTGAAAGTTAACATCTAATCTCATAACTTCTGTTTATCTAACGACTGTTTGACTGACGCTGTTCCCAACTTCTGTAGTCGACCAACAGAGGTTTCCAAACAACTGTCATCGGTTGTCGCAAGAGAGGTTCTGACGTGGACAAATCTTAGCCATCAGATAATTGTAACTACTGCCACGTCAGCTGTCGCAACCCCCGTCCCCTTAACAACCCGGGAACGGGCGGCCGCGGCCAGTTTTGGTGGTATCTGTTTTTATCCATTTTGGCAGCGGAAATTACATCAGGATCGTAGTTAGGAAATATTTTATCAGAGTGAAATACCACACTTTTATAATATTAAACACGTGGGAATAATCCCAAGTTTTCAGTACACATATTTTCATAGGGACAAACCCTATTTTATTTAATAAAAACATCTCTTTATTTTAGGTAACTTTATAGCCAATTTTCCAAGCCTTCAGTGCTGTCCAGCTGGCTTCTATTTGGCTTTCACATTTTGTTACCTGAAATGCGTTTAAAAACATTTTGTCAGTGGGAAATACTGGTGAATAAATCTCAGTTTAATCGAGTTAAGTAAAACCATTGTACAGTATTGAGGGCGGTCGCGCAATTACATTTGTTTCCATCTACTAAATTACCACCCACGGTACTGTCAACCCGACTTGTGGTCATGTTACTTGTAACGCCCGGCTTCTTCGTACTTTCCATAATTAGAAAGTCTCGTCTTGTATTTCTATTTTTGGAAATCTTATATTCCTTGTAATCATATTTTGTTGTATCATTGTAAAATCCGAGACTTTGATCGTAATGAAACGAATCTTTTATACATGTTTATACATTGTTACGTGCACTCGTTTGATACATGGTTCGTAATTCGCATAAACGTATGTTTAATCATAAACAATGATCGTGTATTCGCAATTCTTAAATTTTTCGTACGTTCAAACACTTGGTTATTCGATTATAAAATTAAGTTATATGTTTTTCGCTTGATTAATACCTAAATGTAAATCATTCATACTTGTTTCATATGACACAATTAATATATCGCAAGTCAGTGTAATAAAAACATGTCTCTTAATCCTTTTAGGCCTTGATAAAATGTTAAATGCACATTAGGCTTTATGTAGCATCTTAATTATATAAAATACCTCTTATTTATACATTTTACATCATTTAAACAACAACAAAAAAAGCTGCCAAACAGCCCTTGCAATCAGCCAACTATGGCTGAATTATTTCTTCTTTTTATTGCTTAAACTCTCACCTAATTGTATTAAATGCTCACCCAACTTAACCCTAATCCTTCCCCCTATAAATACCACCTATAACCAGCCTCCCTACCACTTTTGCAACACTAAAAACTCTCAAAACATCCTCCAAACCGTAGCTGAAAGCAAGAGTTTGAGCAGATTCAGCACCTCTTACGAAAGTGAGCATAACTCACTCATTTCTTATCCGATTCACTCGATTCTTTTTCCTACTACTTTGTATTGACCTTAGCTATGTTTCCATGGGTTTTCCCTGGAAAACCAGAGCCTGGAATATTGCCAAAAGGGCTCCAAAGTGGACTGATTTTTCTGTTCTTGTTTCAAACTTTGATAAACTTGTTTAAACTTGAGGAAACTCATCTCAAACCTATGTCCTTATGCTTATAACCACTTCTATGGTTAGTTAGGCTTAAAAAAAAGGTTGAGACATTCAAAATCAGAGGTATAAACCTCACAAACTTTCTGTTTTGTTCAAGGGTTTTAACCTACAAGTGATGCTCAAGTTGAAGACTTGATGATTGTGTGATTTAGGATTAGCTTGGGCTAACCTACTTGAAAATCCACACAGTGCTTGATGTTTTATCATAGATTAGTTGTTCATATTCTATTATTTCTTGTAAGTTCATGACCCTCCTTTTTGTTCATAACAACAAGTGTAGTGGTGAACAATAGAGGTACCTAAATGGAAGCTTTGTTCTTCCTACCTCATGTATGAATTCCATGATACTTACAGGTGCCTACATGAAGACTTTAATCTTCTACCTCATGCTTGACTTATATGATGTAATATACACTATGTAATACTTATGTAACAACCAAATAATCGAACTCTTGGTGATGAACTAATGGACATTCGTCAAGCTAGTAGATTGTATCATCTTAGGCCTTGACAACTTGTCACGATTCTAATGGAACTTTGTTCCATGAAAACATTTAAACTCTTTTAGAGTTTCATAGTGTTACATGCACTCGTTTGATACATGGTTCGTAATTCGCATAAACGTATGTTTAATTCATAAACAATGATCGTGTATTCGCAATTCTTAAATCATTCGTACGTTTAAACACTTGGTTATTCGATTTTAAAATTAAGTTATATGCTTTTCGCTTGATTAATACCTAAATGTAAATCATTCATACTTGTTTCATATGACACAATTAATATATCGCAAGTCGGTGTAATTAAAACATGTCTCTTAATCCTTTTAGGCCTTGATAAAATGTTAAATGCACATTAGGCTTTATGTAGCATCTTAATTATATTAAATACCTCTTATTTATACATTTTACATCATTTAAACAACAAAAAATAATAAAAGCTGCCAAACAGCCCTTGCAATCAGCCAACTATGGCTGAATTATTTCTTCTTTTTATCGCTTAAACTCTCACCTAATTGTATTAAATGCTCACCCAACTTAACCCTAATCATTCCCCCTATAAATACCACTTATAACCAGCCTCCCTACCACTTTTGCAACACTAAAAACTCTCAAAACATCCTCTAAACCGTAGCTGAAAGCAAGAGTTTGAGCAGATTCAGCACCTCTTACGAAAGTGAGCATAACTCACTCATTTCTTATCCGATTCACTCGATTCTTTTTCCTACTACTTTGTATTGACCTTAGCTATCTTTCCATGGGTTTTCCCTGGAAAACCAGAGCCTGGAATGTTGCCAAAAGGGCTCCAAAGTGGACTGATTTTTCTGTTCTTGTTTCAAACTTTGATAAACTTGTTTAAACTTGAGGAAACTCATCTCAAACCTATGTCCTTATGCTTATAACCACTTCTATGGTTAGTTAGGCTTAAAAAAAGGTTGAGACATTCAAAATCAGAGGTATAAACCTCACAAACTTTCTGTTTTGTTCAAGGGTTTTAACCTACAAGTGATGCTTAAGTTCAAGACTTGATAATTGTGTGATTTAGGATTAGCTTGGGCTAACCTACTTGAAAATCCACACATTGCTTGATGTTTTTATCATAGATTAGTTGTTCATATTCTATTGTTTCTTGTAAGTTCATGACCCTCCTTGTTGTTCATTACAAGTGTAGTGGTGAACAATAGAGGTACCTAAATGGAAGCTTTGTTCTTCCTACCTCATATATGAATTCCATGATACTTAGAGGTGCCTAAATGAAGACTTTAATCTTCTACCTCACGATTGACTTATATGATGTAATATACACTATGTAATACTTATGTAACAACTAAATAATCGAACTCTTGGTGATGAACTAATGGACATTCGTCAAGCTAGTAGATTGTATCATCTTAGGCCTTGACAACTTGTCACGATTCTAATGGAACTTTGTTCCATGAAAACATTTAAACTCTTTTAGAGTTTCATAGTGTCATAGGTATTAGATGATTATTTTAATACGTTTATTTTTCATGTTATTTAAATTCCAAATCCCTAGAACCATATGTAAACACCTCTTAAACTCCAAATCGAACACATTCAACTTCCTAGTCTCAACAACTTCATCACATGGGATAATCGGAAAGCATATGAAACTTTGTGAGTACACTTGACCCATTTTCCTTTTAACACAATTTGGGTGCAACATGTTTTACTTGTTAAAATGCACAATTCACTCAAACATGCTTTATCTATTCAATCCTTATACATGCTTTGTTATCTTTAGGTTCATGCTAGAATTCATACTACTTGTTAACCCGCCTTAACAATTATAGCGCTATAGGAGTAGCACACCACCCGACGGGGTTTTGTTGAGTCTTTATTCTATAACGGTCTCGTCACTTTTGTGTCAAGGGATGCTAAATACTAGTGGACACTAGAGTTGACATATTGTTATGCATGATAGATTGACCTTGTATACCAATTGCTATGTTGGATTGAAAATACCTTTTTATACATATACCATGAGTCTAAAACTAGTGTGCTCGCCAATACCTTTGTATTGAACTATGCTTTTAAAACATGTTGTAGGTTTAGCGATGATGTTGATGATGCATGGAATCTAGTAGGATGCTTATCTACACACTTTAAATTTTGTATTTTATTTGTATTGTATTTCATTATTCATGTTGTATTTGTTTCAAATCCTTGTAATTGACTCTTTAGAAATGAAATGAAAATTTATCATTTTAATACTTGTCACAAATAGTGTTATGAAGTCTCTTGCAATCTATTTCGTCTCACTCCGATGTTTCCGCCTTCGGTTGGGGTGTGACATTACTCCTCGCAAGGTAGTAACAAATTTTGTATACAAAACCCTAACATAGCGAGGATAATTGTAGAATACAAATATTCAATAACTGTTTAATATATTATTAATTATGTGAGGTTTTGTAAAAACAGTTTGCAAAAAGGAGATTACTCACATTGCTGTCTTAGGTTTTCCTTTAGGGTTTCCTGGTGATTATCTATTAAATACACAATTGCACACGCGTTAGTATAGTAACCCAATATTTACATTAGTAATAACCTCCCTGAGACGGTATTCCAATGAATACGTCGGGCAGAACCTCGACAGCCGTTACGGAACCCTGGATCAATCGGGCAGAGTATCTAATACGTAACCGGGGTTATGATACTTACACGGGGCAGAACTTCGTTATTTAGGGGGTATTATACCCGAAAAGCACTTTGACTATATAGAAATTCGTGAGAGAGAAAGATATTGAACGATCGGAAATGAAAACTGATGGCCTCTATTTATAGTTGTGATTTCGGACTTCCTCGCGGCCCGCGACATAGGGTTGTAGGCCTAGGGTTGCTGATTCGTCGAGTTTAGCTTTGACACGATCATGACATGTGGCAGCACCGGGCTGCGCCCCATGTCCTTTAGCTCGCGCCCCGCGTAGACCTTGAGGTGGTCTTACGCAGCCCGCCTGAGACCCATTTTTCTTGTTTTTATTTAATTTTAATAATAATAAAGGTATTCGGGGCCCGTTTTCGCATACGAGGTGTATTTTAGGACATATAGGGACACTTTAATTATATTAGGGGTGTCGAAAATATTTTGGAGGGTTGTTATATCCTCCCCACCTTGTTTTAGAGCTCGTCCTCGAGATCTACTGGAACAAGTGTGGATATTTCCTTTGCATTTCTGATTCAAGCTCCCATGTGTACCCTGGTCCTCTTTTGGAGTCCCATTTCACTTTGACCAGAACTAATCTCTTGTGCTTGAGGTTTTTTATTTTCCTGTCTTCAATCTGTAGAGGTCTTTCTACAAATTTAAGTTGTTCATTTACCTCTATGTCCTTAAGAGGTACCATCAATGATTCATCAGCTAAGCACTTCTTGAGATTAGATACATGAAATACATCATGTATTCCTGCCATTTCCTCTGGCAGTTGTAGTTGATAGGCTACAGGTCCTATCCTTCTAATAATCTTAAAAGGTCCAACATACCTGGGGCTTAACTTTCCCCTCTTTATGAATCTTACAACTCCTTTCCACGGAGAGACTTTCAATAACACTTTATCTCCTACTTGAAATTCCAATGGTTTCCGCCTGTTATCGGCATAACTCTTTTGTCGATCACGTGCTGCTTTCAGTCGTTCCTTGACTTGAATGATCTTGTCGGTTGTTTCTTGTACTATCTTAGGTCCAGATAATTGCTTTCCCCAATTTCTGCCCAACAGACTGGGGTTCGGCACTTTCGTCCATAAAGTGCTTCGAATGGTGCAGCGTTGATACTTGTGTGATAACTGTTATTATAAGAAAATTCTATTAGTGGTAAGTGATCATCCCAGTTACCTCTGAAATCAATTACACAAGCTCTAAGCATGTCCTCCGTTGTCTGAATTATCCTTTCGCTTTGTCCGTCCGTTTGAGGATGATAAGCTGTGCTTAGATTCAACTTGGTTCCCATTGCTTTTTGGAAACTTGTCCAAAAATGAGAGGTAAAATGGCTATCCCTATCAGAAACAATTGATAAAGGCATTCCGTGTAATGAAACTATCTCATTTACATACAATTTAGCTAACTGTTCCATACTGAAGGTTTCCTTCATTGGTAGGAAATGAGCTGACTTAGATAGCCTGTCTACAATCACCCAGATTGTATCATTACCCTTTCTGGTTTTGGGTAATTTGGTAACTGACGAGGTATGGTACTGGACCCGACCAGAACGGTCGGACTTTCCTGCTATTTATCACTTTTATATTAATTATATATTATTATTATGTACTAACACGCGAATCCCAGCGCATTGTAGTTTATACTACACTAGGTTGTGGGCTCGTAGAGACAACCCCTAACTGGGCCTGGCCCATTGAGGTTAGGATTTTCCCATATCTCCTATATAAGGAGGTCTCCACCTCCTCATTAGGGCAGGAGATATAGGGCAACACACTTTTGTAGCTGGAAATAGGGGATTCTTCCTCTACCGGTCGTCTCTACATTACCCACGTTTCTCTCTTCTTATTTGCAAGTCTAGGATTCGGGCGAAGAAGACAAGGTGTGGTAATATTCGTATTCATCACCGTAGAAGTTCCGACCCGCTCGGGTTCTTGCTTCTTCATTGGCGCCATCCGTGGGACCAACACGAACCACATCTTGTTATTCTTCCCTATCCAAACCTCTAGGGGATACAAAGCTCAGCTGCGAGCAGGTACCGATTGGTTGCTGTACAAGGTTTTCTCAAAACTGTATTTTGATTATTCATGTTCCGTGGGTTTATATGCCTCCACTGACAGCTGTCACTTACGTCAAATCAGGTAAATGCTTACCTCCCTAACGTTGATACCAATTTGACAAATACATGTGAAACAAATTTATTAACAAGGGTTTTTAAAAGCAAAACAAAAGGCAAAACAAATTGCAAGATTCCTTTACATCACTAAAACCATAAATGCTCTTCTAATTAATTATCCTGTTAACTATTAAGAGCCCATGGAGTGATTAGAAACTGTGGATTTTGTCTTGAGAAAGAAAGCTTGTTTTAGCTTTATTATTTTAGATTATTAATAGCTTTTATGCATCGTGCCAAAGGGAATCGGCTCTTTAGTTTTTGCTAGACACGTGCTTGCTCCTGTTAAATATATAGGTCCTATCCTTGTCGTTTTTCTAATAAAATGGATTGGCCATTTTCATAACCGTAAGGGGCCGCGACTCACAGGCGCATACTTAAGGAAGTATCATGCTCGTCAGACATACTACGTCGCCGCGGATAAATTCAGTCGCGCGAGTATGCCGGCTCCCGGACACGCCTGCCGCGCGGGCACACCGCTTGCCGGATATACTATGCCACGCGGGTATATCGTCTGCCGGACACACTCCGCAGCGCGGGTACTCCACCTACCAAACATACTTCTTCGTCGCGGGTAAATTATGTCGCACAAGTATACTGGCTACCGGACATACTGCCCCGCGCGAGTATATCGCCTTCTGGAAACGCGCCGCCACGCGAGTGCACCTCGTTTGCTGGACACAACCCGCTACCGCGTGAATACACCCGCTTGTTGAACATGCCCCGACGTCGCGTGAGTACTCTCCACCCTTGCTAGACAAACACTACCTTGCCAAACAAGCTGACGTGCACTGGCATATTCTTCACTTGACGGAGATGTTCCGCCACGCGGCTAAACCTCCCGTCTCGCCAGACAAGTTTTGCGGCTAGGGCAGGCTTGGCCTGCCATATTATAAAATCTTGATCTCACAAGCATTCATGATATAAAAAAAAAGAAGTAAAAAATAAAAGTGACCACAGGAGCCTTATGATGCCTTCGTCAAACTTGCTTTTAAAGGAAGATCAAAGGCTTTCTGATCTATCTTTAATTTTAGTGGACAAATAAAGTGCACATGCCTAAACTTATATGTTCTACACATCCACTTTTCAAACATGTTCCGCATTTGGCAACATTTTGCATTAATGGTCCCTGTGATATCATAAGGTCACTTTATAGCTATAACAACATTCTTGCATACTACAACAGTTGGTATACAACTTAAACATGCAGGGGCATTTATTCATTTTAACTAGTATATGGGTATGCATTCATATTGACTAGCATTTTGGATCATCCATATATGTACGAAGAGTAATTGAAATTTGATGGTGAAGCTCAGGGGTCGGCCACCCCTTACTACCCCTTAATAGCGCCTGCATTCACGCAACCGGTCTTCGCGCCAATCACCTTCAAATCAAGCTTCCTTTGCGCTAACGGCCTTCGACCACTTTTCCTCAACCACGCGGTGACTTTCTCAACTTGACGTCCAGGTCTATTTTCTTTCGGTTTTAAACAAGTTCTAGCTAGGGAATCAGTAACCTATCAAACTTATATACACGCACTCATGCACAAGGTACATCGTATCAATGCACAAGGCTGCAACACTTTCTATTTCAGTGGGTCTTTATCATCATCATAATGCATTTACCTATATGGCTAATAGAAAAGGTGTTTACATGACACCATTTGCCATTTTGTAATACACAAATAAACTTCACATGTCATGACTGCCATTTTTGCGATGACCCCTCCTAGACGGAAACCATTTCTCTCACGTCCTGTACTTGTAGGAAATTAATTTTTCCCACTCCCGGCGAACAACTTTATTCGTCTCGCCACCCCTGGCAGACAACTCCCTTCGTCACGCTACCCTTGGCGGACAACCTCCTTGGTCGCGCCACCTCTAGCAGACGATTTTCCTTAACGTGCCAAGCTCAGGCGAAATCTCTCATCCACACCACCACAATCAGCAGCGGACGATTTTCATGATTACGCCAACTCCGGCAATAACTCCCTTTGTTGTACCATTCTTAGCACACATCTATTTTGCCATTTTTGGCCTGATAATCCCCTATCAAGCATTGGTTGAAACTTGAAACACATTACTATATGGCACTCTCAAGCGATTTTTGGCACACATCTATTTTGCCATTTTTGGCCTGATAATCCCCTATCAAGCATTGGTTGAAACTTGAAACACATTACTATATGGCACTCTCAAGCGAGATTCGCTGTTTAATCAGCACACCCTTAGACGCCTTACCGATTGGGCTATGAGGTCGTCCCAACCCGCCACTATTGGCGGAAGATTTTATTCAACCGGCCGCCACCGGCGGAAGCTTTTATTCACCACGGAACATTTCAAATGGACGTTTTTATCCACCCACTCCTCTGGCGGGAGCTTTCATCCTACCCACCACTCCGGCGCACATTTTCGTTCATTCCCACCATCTCCGGCGGATACCTTCCTTGCTCACGCCATCTCCGGCAAGCACCGTCCTAAGCCACTCCTTTGGTCACGCTTGTAAACTTATTTCGTTACACAACAAAATACGAGAGTACCTGATGGAAATTCTCGGTTGTCATACATAAAGCTATACCTTCCAACTTTCATGCCTATTATTACAAATGGGGTTGTGACCCACACAGTCACGCCACAGCTGCAGGCCATTACCCGCCACTCCTCCGCATGTGTACGTCACACATATAGCGGCATATCGCTTTAATTTGTGCTACTATAGCTTTTAAACGGAACCAGATCACTTAGAACGGTCCAATGTTTCCTTCTTTATACTGCACCACATTCTACATGTGCTGATGCTTATAGCACGAGATCGTACTACCGTCGTTGCACTACATTTAAACATATATGAGCATATATCCATTTAACCAGGACTACGGGGTGTCATGTAACCGCCCCAACATCCACATCAACTTCCACATCGTGGGCATGCATTTATATTAACTAATATGAGATCCTTTACATCCGTAAAGCCGGAACTTAAAGTTTGGTGGCATAGGTCATCTCTACCTTTACAAAGAGCATACGAAAATCATTTTCTTCAAAAATGATTCTAAATATTATCGTCGTAGTATAATACCGCCATGGGCAAGATGTGCTAACAAACAACTAAGCTCTATCATTTCGACTTCAACATAAAATAGTCCTTGTCTAAGTAAGACGTGTTTTGGCAAACCTTATGCACACATATAAATAATGCAATTTTCTACTTTGTTATTTCAATGCTACTAACGTTTATCTAAGCAGCAACAGACTGGGAGACTAGCACGGTGGGCTAACCACTCACGCCCCAGCTACAATCAAGTCTTGAAAGCTGACACTTAGTAAAATCGATCGGCACATCGGTAGGAATTGACATCCTCAAGCTGGACAACCTTACTGATAATGTCCTCGCTGTCTCCAACATGACACATCGAGCACATGATTCTTGTAAGTGGGACAAGAACAGAGTAAAACTACAAACACTAAAGAACGTAGTCACCAAAACCAAAGGGTGGTCCTTGTCGTCGTTTACTCATTCACCAAGCTATACTTTGGTAAGGATAGACCTAAGCCGAAGTTCACTAAGCTGAGCTATATATTTCAGAACGCAATTCCAGGTAAAATCCTATTTTGTTGCTTTATTTAGTTGCGCGACACACTTTTATTTGTTCAAAAGCGCTTAGCATTTCATTGCACGCCGTTGCTTCACTTGGCTATATATATATATATGTGTATAATGGTCTGGGTATAACCTGACATGGCGATGTTACCTCAAAATTACAAAATTCTAAACGCATGAGTGGAAATTTTCATTGCCCACACATGCATTGGGTCACGCTCGATTGGCCATCTGACATGTCATATGCGCGTATATCATTACTTTTGATACTTAAGCCCTAACGTGCTTAGCATCATTGAACTGGGTAATCTGCCCGGGACAACGCAGCTATGAGCGGACACGGTCATAATATTTACACGTACTAAACCATACATCGAATAATGCTTATTCAAGCACGCGGACCTTGCTAGGTAATTTCTCACCATGCCGCCTCAACTGTTGGATTGTCATATCCGATAGACAACCTTGAACTCGGCACAACCGTTATGTTAGACATCTACGCACAAGTCTCATGGGTGACAGGTTCTTAATCTCATCCTTAAATATGATACTCATTCATAATCTGATAGCTTGACGGAATACTTCATAAGTCATATATTTGCTTTCCAAAATGACGTGACAATTCTCTCACGTATTACAAGAATACCTATTTGAATTGCCCACTAAACAAAAAGTGTCGGTAAAGGTTTCACCTCTATTTTACGCACACTTATCTACAATACATTTAAATCGATTAATAAGCATGTCGGAGTCTTCTTAGCATGTTATACTTCATGTTTACTTGTCGATTTCTTTTTATTACGTATCAAGTTCAAAGCTACTAACATACTTTAGCAGCACTAAACTGGGGGACTAGCAGGGTATAGTGCCATTACGCCTTAAAAGTGATCAGTTTTCCTTAGGCTGCCCATTAAGGTGATATTCACTACACATTAACCCGCATCGGATCTTATATAATGTGGATGCTTCAATACGCCAGAAAATATTTATACTTTTCACATCATTTGGCTTACGACTGTACCACTTGACACAACATATGCAATTTGGTAGTCAAGACAAACGCACGACAAAACCAATATACGTGATCATTCAAATAAGTATTCCACACGCTATGCGACAGGAAAAATACTTATTCGGATGTGTATTTACCACGCCAATATGCGACAGGGATAACAGAAAACCCTCACGCCGTAGTTAGCGAGGTAGTTTAAACAGACACGCCACCTACTATAAGCATTCCACACGCCAATGCGCGTCTAGGAAAAGCACGTAGTGGCTTACAATAAGTGCTCATTCACGCCTAACGCGTATAAAGCATTTTATTATCTCACTAAGTGTTCACTCACGCTAAGCGTGTAGAAAGCACTTTGTTATTCACGTGTTCATTAATGCCACGCGCATTATAAAACACTTTCCGATATCAATAAATGTTCATATAAACATTTGTAAACACAACATACCACCGCATTTGAACTGCATATCATGGTAAAAAACAACTCTGACACGAAATATTTTTCATAATAACAAAGTCAGATAATCAAATTATACAGCGCGCTAAGAGTGGGCATCTTGGTAATAGATGTATTCCACCACTACTACTCCAATGGGTATCTTGGTAATAGATGCACAACCACTGATGAAAAACCAAGTACTTGTCCCACAATTATAAAAACATTGTGGGTAACATAAATAACGCTCTAAGCACCCTTCCGAGGTCACTGAGCATAGCAAGCACTTCTGCAGGGGTGCATTGTATATCATTCTTTCCGACTGCAACGATAATTGCTATAACCGGATCATCAATAACTACGACTGGTACAATCGCCAGCAGTTCTACATTCTCCTAAGGTGGCGTAACATCCGTATGGGCATCTATGACCACCAATGGCTGCACATTACGACAACGGAGATCCCGATGACACGGACGCGTGGTAGGGACCGTCGTCACATCAACATCAACTCTTTTAGTGAGTTAAACGCCGTTAGCGAACCATATGCTAACCAACAAAAGTCACATCAAAGGGTGAATATTTTACAGTAGCCCACATGACTATGGGCGCATCGCTAAAGCAGGGCCATACCTGCAAAAATCATCCAAAGGCGAGGCACTTAACCGCCAAAACTCAGCATGTTCTAAGACTCATGCATGAGATATAACCGCACACGTGCAACCTTAACAAGCTCATGGCAATGCGCCAGTACAAATGGCAATTGTCTATAACCAATCAGCGTGCGTCAGGTTTACCCAACCAATTTCCACAATGAACAATCATATACTACTCATTGCTCCATTATCTCTACTCACAGCCAACGACAACCACAACAAACGTGGCCAACAAATTTCTCGCACCCGGACGGCATGTAAGCCTAAAATTAGTGATCTTCACTCCCAAGATCCTAATAAGTCTAAGTGCTCCTTCCACGCTTGCACGCGGAAGCAACACTAGACTAGGGGACATGACGAGGTATGGTACTGGACCCGACCCGTACGGTCGGACTTTCCTGCTATTTATCACTTTTATATTAATTATATATTATTATTATTATGTACTAACCCGCGAAGCCCAGCCCATTGTAGTTTATACTACACTAGGCTGTGGGCTCGTAGAGACAGCCCCTAACTTGGCCTAGCCCATTGAGGTTAGGGTTTTCCCATATCTCCTATATAAGGAGGTCTCCACCTCCTCATTAGGGCAGGAGATATAGGGCAACACACTTTTTTAGCTGGAAATAGGGGATTCTTCATCTACCGGCCGTCTCTACATTGTCCACGTTTCTGTCTTCTTATTTGCAGGTCTAGGATTCGGGCGAAGAAGACAAGGTGTGGTCATATTCGTATTCATCACCGTAGAAGTTCCGACCCGCTCGGGTTCTTGCTTCTTCAATAACAAAATCCATTGTTATCAATTCCCATTTCCACACTGGCATTTCTATCTGCTGCAATAAACCTGAGGGTTTCTGGTGTTCAGCTTTAACTTGTGAACATGTTAAACACTTAGAAACATAGGCTGCTATGTCCTTTTTTATTCCTATCCACCAAAAATTCTTTCTTAAGTCCTGATACATTTTATCATTTCCAGCATGCATTGTATACTTAGACTTATGAGCTTCTTCTAATATACGGTGGCGTAGGTTTCCTAATCTAGGTACCCATATTCTCTTCTCATGGAATCTCCAAATTCCATCTGTTCCTTGTTCTAATTCCTTGATCATTCCTTTTAACTTTTCAGTATCATCCTTGATTACTGATTCTTGTGCTTTTCTAATCTGTTCATTTAAATCTATCTGCAGATTTAATTTAAGAGAACGTACCCTTTTTGGCTTTTCATTATATTTTTGACTTAAAGCATCAGCTACCACATTAGCCTTTCCTGCATGATACTGCAAATTGCAATCATAATCACTAAGAATTTCCATCCAGCGTCTTTGTCTCATATTCAATTCCTTTTGCCCGAAGACATACCTTAAACTCTTATGATCGGTGAAAATGGTAAACTTACTACCGTAAAGGTAATGTCTCCAAATCTTAAGGGCAAAAATTATAGCTCCTAATTCTAGATCATGGGTTGAATAATTCTCTTCATGATTCTTAAGTTGCCGAGATGCATAAGCTATAACCTTTTGACGTTGCATTAATACACATCCATAACCTAACTTAGAAGCGTCACAATAGACTACAAAGTCTTCAGTTCCTTCTGGTAACGCTAGTATGGGTGAATTGGTTAATCTTTGCTTAAGAATTCTAAAGGCTTCTTCTTGTTTTCGTCCCCATTCAAACTTAATAGATTTACAGGTTTGCTTAGTTAAGGGGATGGCTATTCTAGAAAAATCTTGAATAAATATCCTATAATAACCGGCCGACCCTAAGAAACTTCTAACCTCAATTGGCGACTCAGGGGTTTTCCACTTGGTAATCGCCTCGATCTTGGTGGGATCTACATGAATTCCTTCATGATTGACTAGATGTCCAAGAAACTGTACATGTTCTAACCAAAATTCGGACTTTGAAAAATTTGCATAAAGCTTTTCGTTTCTCAATAAACTTAGAAGTGCGTGCAAATGCTTTGCATGTTCCTCTTTACTCTTAGAGTAAATGATAATATCATCTATAAAGACAACTATGAATTTATCCAAATATGGCTTACATATTCGGTTCATCATGTCCATAGATGCAGTTGGGGCATTGGTTAAACCAAATGGCATGACAGTAAATTCATAATGGCCATACCTTGTTCTAAATGCGGTTTTAGGAATATCCTCTTCCTGAACCTTTAATTGATGATATCCTGACCTTAAATCGATTTTAGAGAAAAATCGAGCTCCTTACAATTGATCGAACAGATCATCGATTCTTGGTAATGGATACCGATTTTTAATCGTGACTTTGTTCAATTCACGGTAGTCAATGCACATACGCATTGATCCTTCTTTCTTTTTTACGAATAAGATCGGCGCTCCCCATGGCGATGAACTTGGCTGTATGAATCCCTTCTCCAACAATTCGTCTAATTGCTTCTTCAATTCCTGCATTTCTGCGGGTGCCAAACGGTAAGGTGCTTTGGCAATTGGCGCTATTCCTGGTAGCAGATGGATTCTGAATTCAACTTCTTTGTCCGGAGGAAGTCCTGGTAATTCTTCTGGAAATACATCTGGAAACTGGGATACTACTGGAATATCTTTCAATTCTTTTCCTTTAGTGTTAGTGATTATAGAAATCAAATACACTAAAGATCCTTTCTTATATAACTTGTCGTTTTAATCACAGAGATGAATATCGTGGATCTAGATGGTTTATCTCCTTTAATTGTGATCTTTTCACCTTTTGGTGAATTTACTTGAATTGACTTTTGATCATGGTTGTAAAACAAGGTTTCCAAGGCCGAGTACTCCCCGAGTAGTCGCTACAAGGTAGGTTGCCGATGCGACTTTCTTCAACTCCGACTAATTACTCGGAATCGATCAAATGCGGTCAACATTAGCCCGAAATCGGATCTAGTAGGTCAACTCGGGCCGAGTTTGACTTAAAATAAAATAAAACATAATTTCTATGCCTATCATATTAAAGAATATATATCAATTTCACGTATTCTGTCATAAATATTAGTAAATATATGTTATTTGAAATATATTTAATTTCCGAAAAACGAATTTCTTTATAATTTGGCATCTCCGAGTACTCCCCGTGTACTCTCTGACTAGGCCGAGTACTCTCAACTCCCTGGTCGACCGACTAAGGAGCGCCTAGCGACTTTTACAACCATGCTTTTGATCACATAAAATAATGGCTTTATTGGCTATTAACCAAACCATTCCTAATACAACATCAAATCCTGCCAGATTCATTGGATAAAGGTTTGCAATAAACTTTTGGTTTAAAAATTCTATTCTTGCTCCCTGCAGGATTTCAGAAATCTTAATGGTTTCTCCATTTGCTGTCTCTACTAGACATTCTAGTGGGAGTTTAGTTAATGATTGATTGAGGAGTTTGCAAAATGTAGTATTAATAAACCTTTGGTTCGCACCATGGTCAAATAATACTTTAGCAAAAACATCATTAACTAAAAACGTACCGGCTATCACGTCCGGAATCACCTTGGCTTCATCTGCCGTCAGAACAAATGCTCTAGCATTTTTGGTAGTTTTATTGCCCATGGCTGGAACTAGTTTCGGACAGTTCGGCTTGATGTGACCTTTTTCTCCACAGTTGAAACACATTCCATTATTAGGTTTCCTCCTGCAATCTTCTTCCTTGTGTCCTGGTATCTTGCAGCAATTGCAGTAGGGTGCAGAGGTAGAACCTACATTTTTCCTACGGTTGGAGTTTCCATAACGAAATTCCTGGGTAAGCCTTTGAGCTAGATTTCTCCTCTGGTCTTCTTCTCGTGTACGCACTAACTCATCTGTCAAGGTATTTTCTAGTTCTACAGCTTCCTCTATGGTTTGGGGTCTAGCTGCCTTGACTACATGCCTAATCTCACTGATTAATCCCCAGATGTAACGGGAGATTAATACTGGTTCTGGTGATGCGAGGGTTGGCACTATTCTAGCATATTCAAAGAATGATGTAGTGTACCCCTTACTATCTACTCCAGTCATTCTAAGGTTTAAGAACTTATTTGCTATCTGTTCCTTTTCATTGGGAGGACAGCATTTCCTTTCCACCATATTTTTAAATTCCTCCCATTCCATATTGTAAACCCTGTCACTTCCTCTAGACTGGAGGATAGTGGTCCACCATTCTAAGGCTGAGTTCTTAAATAGATTGGAAGCAAACATTATCTTATCCTCTTCCTCACACTTGCTTATTTTTAAGACAGCCTCAGTCTTTTCTATCCAGCGTAGAGTTGCAATGGGTCCTTCATTGCCAGAGAATTCTATTGGTTTGCAGGACCAGAATTCCTTGTAAGAACAACCATAAGACATGGATCTTCTTCTTTTGGGAATGGGCACTTGAAGTACGGGTCCATTATTTACGCTGTCATCTGGTTCAGTTGGTCGCTTACTGGCCTTGTTACTTTTATTATCAGCTTCCTTAACAGTTTGAATAATAAATGGCATTGCATCTAAGATTCCTTGTGCCACTATGTGTTGAATGGCACTGTTATCCACTTGATTCCCATTGTTATTGTTGTTCGGATTATCATTGTTCGGGTTATCGTTATTCAGGTTATTATCATTCTGGTTTTCCTGGTTCACTTCGTTGTCCATCTGAATTTTAAACATTTACCACGTATTAATATCACAAAATAATATTTAATACAACCAATCACATAACACGCATGTTGATAAAAAACGTCGAGCATTGCGACTTACTCTTTCTTATATATATTATGCATCTAATACAAACCGATACTGAAATTTAAGGTTACAATACGACTGAAATTGAAATTACACTACTAGTAGGCATCTATAGTTATATATTATTATTATATATTTTATTTTATTTTTTCATACACACATATTATATATATATATATATATATATATATTATATTATTATTTTTATTACTACCACCACCATCACGGATATGGGTTAATCCAAAACTCCATATTGTGCTCGTCGTACTTTCAGACGAGTCGCTCTCCGACCTGTCTCATCCTCTCGCTACTTTCTAAAATCTCCTCTCCGAAAGTTCGGAGCTCTTGCACATTTTTTGCACTCATTGGGGGTGCAGGTGCTGGGACTGGGACTGGGTTTGGGAACTGGGGCATGGGTTCCTGGTACGAGTATGGATTCTCTAAAATTTCCCTAATGTATTGGTCGTTATCGTAGTAGGGATCTAGAGGGTCCAAACCTGGGTAGGCTGCTAGATTCGGCATGGGTTCGTCTTCTGGGATTGGATAGCGTTGCTGGTAGTCCCTAAGCTCATCTAGCCACGGGTCGTAGTCTGGGTCTAAGGGATTGGGTGCTGGTATCCTAGGTATCTCCTCTAGGTTACAATCATGCATTTGGATTTGATTTTCTGGGTTGTTTTCTATTTCCATTGGCTGTGTAGGGAACAGTGGTAGTGGTTGGGGTGCTATCAGTTGCTCCAGGTTAGGGTCGGCAGCTGTGGTTGCTAGGATATGGAAATTGGCTAAACTCCTATTAAGCATATCTTGTGTGTGGGCATCTGTCTCTCTTTTAGCGGCTGCTAGGGCTCTCTGTTGTTGCAACTTTTTCATTCTTTTCCTACTTTCATGCGCTCCTCTACTGAACCATCCTCTCTTTTTTGGAGGGAATGGCTCTTCAGACTGAGCCTTAAACACAAATATCACGTCTTCATTTTCAGCCGAATACCCTGAGAGGGCAGGCTGTGAAGAGGTGCCTTCGCTTCTAGGTGAGCTGGACAACTGACGATACGCGTCGGAAGCTCCTTGGTCGCTCATACTGTAAGCTAACAAATAGTCAAATAACACACAACAATAAAATACAAATATGCACGTAGTTCCGTAGAAAATTTCCTAACACTTTAGATAACTTTTGGTGTCAGCAGAACACTTCTGTGGCTAAATCAGTGGCTTAGCTCTGATACCACATTCTGTCGCAACCCCCGTCCCCTTAACAACCCGGGAACGGGAGGCCGCGGCCAGTTTTGGTGGTATCTATTTTTATCCATTTTGGCAGCGGAAATTACATCACGATCGTAGTTAGGAAATATTTTATCAGAGTGAAATACCACACTTTTATAATATTAAACACGTGGGAATAATCCCAAGTTTTCAGTACACATATTTTCATAGGGACAAACCCTATTTTATTTAATAAAAACATCTCTTTATTTTAGGTAACTTTATAGCCACTTTTCCAAGCCTTCAGTGCTGTCCAGCTGGCTTCTATTTGGCTTTCACGTTTTGTTACCTGAAACGCATTTAAAAACATTTTGCCAGTGGGAAATACTGGTGAATAAATCTCAGTTTAATCGAGTTAAGTAAAACCATTGTACAGTATTGAGGGCGGTCACGCAATTACATTTGTTTCCATATACTAAATTACCACCCACTGTATTGTCAACCCGACTTGTGGTCATGTTACTCCTCGCAAGGTAGTAACAAATTTTGTATACAAAACCCCAACATACCGACGATAATTGTAGAATACAAATACTCAATAATTGTTTAATATATTATTAATTATGTGAGGTTTTGTAAAAACAGTTTGCAAAAAGGAGATTACTCACATTGTTGTCTTAGGTTTTCCTTTAGGGTTTCCTGGTGATTATCTATTAAATACACAATTGCACACGCGTTAGTATAATAACCCAATATTTACATTAGTAATACCTTCCCCGAGACGGTATTCCAACGACTACATCAGGCAGAACCTCGACAACCGTTACGGAACCCTGGATCAATCGGGCAGCGTATCTAATACGTAACCGGGGTTATGATACTTACACGGGGAAAAACTTCGTTATTTAAGGAGGTATTATACCCGAAAAGCACTTTGACTATATAGAAATTCATGAGAGAGAAAGAGATTGAACGATCGGAAATGAAAACTGATGGCCTCTATTTATAGTTGTGATTTCGGACTTCCTCGCGGCCCGCGACATAGGGTTGTAGGCCCTAGGGTTGCTGATTCGTCGAGTTTAGCTTTGACAAGATCATGACTCGTGGCAGCACCGGGCTGCGCCCCATGTCCTTTAGCTCGCACCCCGCGTAGACCTTGAGGTTGTCTTAAGCGGCCCGCCAGAGACCCATTTTTCTTGTTTTTATTTAATTTTAATAAAAATAAAGGTATTCGGGGCCCGTTTTCGCATACGGGGTGTATTTTAGGACATATAGGGACACTTTAATTATATTAGGGGTGTCGAAAATATTTTGGAGGGTTTTTATATCAGCCTTCACTTTTTTTCTCTATATAAAAGCTGTTTTATCCCTAAATCGAGCTTCTACCACTGTCGTCTCGAATTAAAATTCTCAAAAACAGTTTCCAACATATTAAAAACCCTCCAACTTATCCCTGTTTCATCCCCAAATCACCTTCTTCTCCGATCATGTCTCTGTCTCTGAACATCAAAAACCCTCACAACTACCTCCCCATCTTCGAGAAAACCAACAAAAATACCAGCTTTCACTCAATAATTGACCTTTTAACGTCATCAAAATACAAATCAATCCTTACTGCTGATGCTCCGGTTCATATAGAAACACTCCGACAATTTTGGTTTAATGTTGAAACAGAGTCTGAAGATAATAATCCACTTGCCATTGCATCTAAGGTCGGGAAAAGTGTGGTACGAATTTCTCCATTTACAATTTCCACTACATTTGCATTGGACGACTTGGCAGGTAAGACCAACTTTGGAAAACCTGAACTTCATACAGAGTTCATTGAAAGAGGGTATGATGCACGATTAAAGGAAGTTACTATGTACAAATCAAACTTCCCTCCGCCAATGAAATTTTTGTTTCATACTCTTTTAACTTGTCTCTCAGCCAAGACCACGGCATTTAATGAGATACCTTTAAACATTCAGTATTTGGGTTATGCTATTTTAACAAAATCAGATTACAATTTACGACAAGCACTGTTTTCTGATTTGTTGACTAATGTCAAAAATGTGAAAAAATTGAAAAAAATGTGTTCGTAATAATGCTTTTCTATTGTATCAAAGACTTCTAAGCTACTACCTACGAAAACAAGTGTCACAAACAGATTTTGAACAAGGTATAGCTTTTCAAATAAATAGTCTTACAAGTAAAACTTTTACGAGACTTATGGATAAAGAGTCAAAAGTTTCAAAAACAGAAACAAAAGGGGATGAGCCTGTTTTAGATGCGTCCACATCTGTTGCTCAAACTTCTGTTGTTGAGCCAACTGCTCCTGGTGATCATGACACCATAACCGGTATTGTGAAACACACACCAGGAAAACGCAAAAAGAAACCTGTCACATCCAAAAAGCCCACCAAAACCAAACAAAATAAAAAGGTTCCTCTGGAAGATGAGATCCCAGAGGTTAATCCAGTGACAACAGAAATGTCACTTGAAACCACTGCTGCTACTTCCTCACAGTTGTTAGAAAGATCTCAACCCATCCAAACTCCTCAGGTATCCTCACAAAAGGATCATGTTGTAAGCACAGGGACACTACAATATGAAGTAGACCTTTGATATGAAAGTTTGTTTAAAAGTCCCTCTCCCAGGGCAATCTCGCTTCTACACCACAACCCTCTTCTCAAGTTCCATCAACAATATTACCTCTGTTTGAAGCAATTGAATTTCAGAAACAAAACAGTTCCTCTAATCCACACATTACTGAGAGTAGAATGCAACAAATGACTGTGTCTGAACCAATTCAATATGCTATCCTACAAACAGTTGAGGAGGTTATCCCCGTTGAGTATTACGAAACTCTTGGTGGTAGTTCAAGTGGAGCAGCCACTACAACTGTTGAACCCATTGGTGATCAGTTGGACAGTGGTTACATCATTAAGACTCCCTTGAAGGCAACCACTGATGAGGTTACAACTGTAATCTTTGCTTCAGCGAGAAGTCCCCAGAACCAAGAAAAAGGGGCATCTGTTTATGATGATATGTAGACTTCTCCTATTATCAAAACAAATACAACCACTACAGGTGGGAATTCAGATGATCCTATTAAAGTAGGTGATGAATTAAGTTATAAAGATTTGACGGTTAGAGTGTCTACCATTGAAACAGATGTTGCTAAAATGAAAGAATTGATTAAGCAGGTGATAGAGATTTTTAAAAGTCAACCTACCACACAGGAAATTGCCAATGAGCTTCGGAATTCTATGCAACCATCCTTCAAGCTCAGAGGAATTTGGCTGAAAGTAACCACAATTTCAGTTTGGAATTTATCATAAATTTGGTTGATGCCAGGTATAAAGACACACAAGCAGACATTATGAACATTAAGGAACATCTGTTGAAACTTACTAGCTCCACTCTTACATCAATCTTTGAGAAAGATGATGACGATGATAATGATGCCAAAAAGGGGGAGAAAGATTCACTAAGAAAGTTGCCACCAGATTCAAAAGTTAATCCTACAGAAATTGTATCCCCTGCTCAACCTAAATCCAAACCTTCTCCAAAAAAACCACCACAAAAGAAGGAGAAAATAGCTTTCGACACCATCATCACCCATTCTGTCAATAGATGCTGATATAACAAAAGTATTAGCAGATGTTAGCCAAACAACTGCTGAGACACCAGTTGTTTCAGCAGAAGTTTGTCAAACATCTGCCATGATCATTTTCACTACACCAACCACAATCCAACCACCTCCAACGTTACAAAGATTTCCCATACATTCATCTTCACTACCAAAACATTCTCCTTCACCAGAAATCATGTCCACACGTAAGAGAAAAACTCATATTGTGTTAGAAGATGATGAGGAGATTAAATCAGTAATCCCTGTATCATCTGCCTCCATTCAAAATAGTCCATGCTCATCATTTCCACCCAGAGAACCTACTTCATCTTTTCCAATTGCTACACTATCATCAGTCATTCCTCTGGAAGCTCAATATCCGCTGGAGTTAGTCATTGTTAAAGGTGAAATTGAATCATTCTTCACAATAGAGGATCCATCTAAAAGATCCTTCCCATCTCTTTATGGCTATAAGAAGCCTCAAAACTTAGATGAGTAACTGAAATTAAAAGTATCACAGGCTGAGGTTATAGCAAGAGAGAATAGCATAGGGATGGATGACAGGGAATCCCAGAGGTTCTTATCATTTCAGCTTAGCAAAGTCGTAAAACTTGAAGACTATGCTAGGGACCTGAGTAAATCCATGTCTGAGAGGCCAGTAATTCCTGAACTTCAGATGAAACTGAGGGATGATTATGTTGCACACATTATGAAGTACAAACCATATAAGGCAACCGAAGATCAATTCAAAAACTGGTCAGCAGATGCTCTAAGAGAAGAGATCGATAGAATCACAAAAATGCAATGATCCTCTGGTAAAGCCAACTCCACCTAATTGGAAGAAAGTAAAAACAGTGGATTCAAATGAGGCATTGAAGTTTAAAAGAATGAGAGCAGAGCTTGTGGTTGCTGGTTATGGTCCAGCTAGATCCATTGCCAGATGGTCTAAACTAAAGATAGTTGAGACCTACAAAAAGCTAGAAGAATTAGAGCTGAAGATTCAAATGTTCTTCAAAACCCAGTCTATCCTACAACTGCTACTCTGTCTCTAAAAATCGATACTCTGAAAAACCTTCTCTCGTCATCTGCTTTGTCTGAATCCATTGCAAATTTAGTTAGCAGACCACAATCACCAAACTCATCTTCAATAATTCTTTTCCCAAGAAAACCAACTGATCCAAAAATAGTAAAGTGGAAGTTATGCTCAAAAACCCAAGTATTGACCTTTGATCAGATCAGATGGTAGTGTTGAAGAGATTAAAATGGATAGTGCATATAATCTGAATGCATATGATCTCCTAGATTTGTTGGACCTTCAACTTGAAAGGGATGATGAAGAAGACATGTTCTCCCTGGATTTTGAACTACAATTCAAAGGACAAATCAGGGAGATGTTGATGAGAAAGAAAAATCAGTAATAAAGAAGGGTTTTCGTATCATCTGTTGTATAGGGAGATTGTTGGATCAACAGCTGTTACATTGTCTCCAGTAGCATATTTAACCAGATTACAACATGTAGCAAAGGACATGTTACTGCGTAACAAATTCTTGACTGAGGTTTGATTAAAGTTGTTTAGGCAGGTGATCGTATGTTCTTAGTTAATGTTTGTTAAAACTTAAGTTGTATTCGAATTTTATTAAGTTAGACATCATATGTACTTATGTTTACAACAGTTTACATTGTCAATGGGTGGATACTCTCTTTTTTGAATAAGAGAATGGAAATAATCATATGTAACTGATATATTAACCGATGATCTATTTTTATACTTGTCTTTTAGCTATAATAAATAACACGTTTTGGTATAATATCTATACATGTATCTATATGTTCTATTAATATGTGTTATGTATGGTTTTCTAAGAAACCACCCGTGTTTGCACACGGGTCTTACCGCTAGTATTATATAACAAAAGAAACCAACTTTGGGACACTTGTCATTATTCTAGACCATCCTTAATTGTAGATAACTATTATTTAATTTAAATTATTAAATATCAACTAAATTAATATAAATCTTATCAACCCTAAATTGTTGGCATAAACTTAACTTCAAATCATAAAGTCTTATCCAAACTAAAAAACATTGTTTCAATTGTAGATAAACATGCATATTATTTATTGTTAATGTAATTATTATTAACTATGAGAAATTATATTAAACAACTTATTAATCAAACCAAAAATTTAAAATAGTATTAATCTAATTTAAAATATAATAAAAAATCCATTTTGATTTAGAAAGATTTTTTTAACAATAGATAAACCCGTGTAATACACAAGGTTTTTAAAGATATAACATTTTTTTTATTATTTGCTATATAAAATTAGATGTATTCAATCTGTACAATACACGATTTTTTTTGTAAATATAACTTTTTATTATTTAGTATATAATTACATTTCTTCAACCCGTGAATACACAAGGTTTTTTTTTTTAAATATATTTTTTTTATTGTTTGGTATATAAATTTACATTTATTCAACCCGCACAACAAACGAGGTTCTTAAAGATATAATTTTAAAGATTTTTTTAACAATAGATAAACCCGTGTAATACACAGGGTTTTTAAAGATATAACATTTTTTATTATTTACTATATAAAATTAGATTTATCCAGCCCTTACAATACATGGAGTTTTTTAAAATATATATTTTTTTATTATTTAGTATATAAATTTTTTTTTCTTCCACCCGTGAATACAAAGGGTTTTTCTTAAAATATAACTTTTTTATTGTGTGGTATATAAAATTACATTTAGTCAACCCGCACAATAAACGAGGTTCTTAAAGATATATTTTTTTATTATTTAATATATAAAATTATATTTACTCAACACGTGTAATAAATGAGGTTTTTAAAAATATGATGTTTTTTTATTTAGTATATAAAATTACATTTATTCAACCCGTGTAATACACGGAGTTCTAACCTAGTTATATTATATATTAAATTACATCATAAACTACGATATATAAAACTTTTCTTCTTTTAGGTTTATTTACAAAATTGTCATCATACTATTATTTATAATTTTATAATATTAACGGTGAACCTCCACAAAAGTTCCTTTTCACCTTATATTTCCATTCTTTCTTTATAAATTCTGTTTTGTTTGTTGTTTGAGTTTTGATTTTATTGTTGAGTATTCATGACTTATGAATTTAAATTGAATAACATATGGATAATATTATTTGGACATTAAATATATCACCATTTAATCCTCATATGTTTTTTTTTTAAAACCATACTTAGTATAATTAAATCTATTTTTGTTACATCAATAATTCTTGCATGAAAATTTTCATTAATTATAATCATTTTGGATCTGTCAAACTTTAAATCCATTTATATTTGAACCATTTAATCTTAAATAAAACATCGATCCAAACATAGATAAAAATAAGTACGTCACAGTGATGTATTCGAAACTTTACGAAACATTATATTATGTTATTAAAAAAACAAAATTGATAAACGACGTTACTTTGTATAAAAAACGAAAGTGTGATAAATCTTTAATAACATGTACGTTTGTGCTTTGGTTACTAGGTGTTTCTCCTCACCTTGAATTTCTTTTCTTTCCTTTTTAATTTTGTTTTGCTTTACTTTTTGTTTGAGTTTTCATTATTTATAAAATCGAATAACTTATGGACAATATTATTTGGAAATTAAATACATCAACTTATAATCTTGATTGTCTAAAACCATAATTATTAGATTTGGATTTTTTATTACATCAATAGTTAGAATTGAATTTTTTTTGGTTACATCAATAGAATTGAATTTTTTATTACGTTTCTTAAGTTACAAAATAATGTGTTTTTTATTTACATTTCTATGTTGATAATGTAGCCGTTGCAACGAATCAAACACATGTAGATATCGTTTTGGTTATATACGCCTTATTTTTTGGTTATTCTCTTTCGCTTACCGATACCAACGGAACTCTTGTCGGGTCTCAGCCGCAACGCACTGATGGAAACTTACTAGTTTGTTTTAAGGCAAAACTAATCCACTTGTGCTTGATAAAGAGAAAACTATTAAAAATATTACAGAAAATTGCTAAAATTTAACAATTTCTTACATCGTTCACATCTTATCCATCAATCTTTCCTCTATCTTTAAATTTAAAAATCAATTAAAGCTTACTGCATCTCATCCGCCATTTCTCTACTCCACCCATATATTTTGAAAAATCGTTACAGTGCTTTTTCATATATAAGAAACTACTATTCATCACCCATCAATATATTGTGAATGTATAAGAACGAGAAATATAATGAAATAAGTAGTTGTGAGTAAAATAGAGATAAAACTGGTGGATCACGAGGATGAGATGTGTGATATTTTTTTAAGTGAGAGATATTTTGGAAAGTATGATTTTTTTTATTATAGACAAATTGGATTTAATAATCCCAACTTTCTCCATTGGCCGATAATAATCCGAACTGGTCCATTTTTGGCCGATAATAGTCCGCCGTTAAAAAAAGCTTAACGGAGTTAAGTTTTTTCCAAATTACAAACCGATGTTTTAGAGATTTTGATCAGAATGAGGATACGAGTCGATTTATGTAGAACTTACCTCGAAACGGTGCTCCAAATGGCTTGATTTTTGTTAATTGGAAGTTTAAACACCCGAATTGAAGCATTGTTTTCGTCGTTTAGGGTAGTATTTCGAGGTAAATTTTACATCAATCAACTCGTATCTTCGCTCCAATCAAAAGCTCTAAAACATCGGTTTGTAATTCGGAAAAAACTTAACTCCGTTAAAGCTATTTTTAACGCATACTATTATCAGCCAAAAGTGCACCAGTTTGGATTATTATCAGCAAATAACAGAGTTAGGGTTATTATCGGCCAAATTAAGAAAGTTGAGATTATTTAAATCCAATTTGCCTTTGTTATATTATAGGGTACAAAATGATGGAGGGTGTAACATGGGTGTGACTGAAGTGATGTGGATGCTCTAAGGATTTGTGTAGTGGTTTAGGAGTAAAATGCATGGATAGTCCCTGTGGTTTTTCAAAATAACACCTA
The DNA here is from genome assembly GCA_030545235.1 of Helianthus tuberosus. Taxonomy (NCBI): domain Eukaryota; kingdom Viridiplantae; phylum Streptophyta; class Magnoliopsida; order Asterales; family Asteraceae; genus Helianthus; species Helianthus tuberosus. The sequence continues at coordinate 9,345,289 of CM060397.1, forward strand.
TAGTCCCCAACTTTTGGAAATTACACCGAGGCTCCCTGTGGTTTGACAGTTTGTTACTCGGATAGTCCCTGGAGTGGATGACGTTTAGTTTTCTCCGTTAAGTGGATGTAAAATGACAAATTTACCCTTTTATCTTATCCACACTATAAATCAACCCCACCCATCCCTCACATTTCTCTCTGTTTCAAATTAGATGAATTTTGAGGGCTTGAGAGTTGATGCTGAACTGATGAAGGCGGAGCAGGGGGCGGCGCACCGGAGCTCATGGTGGCAGACGGCGGTCAAAGCAGATCGTGGAAGGAAGAATAGGATGGTTGTTGTCGTTATGTATTGCTGCTCCGCGTATTGTTCTTTTACTCAAAATTGAACTAGTATTTAGGCTTTGGGCTTAATTCTTAGAGATGTGTTGGGTGCTTTAGATGTTCTTATTTGGTATTTTAGATGTAGGCTTTTAATAACATTGATGAGGAGGGGTAACCCCACCGTCGCCGTTTGGGATTTGAACGGAAAGTTGTTGGAGAAGGATCCGAAACGGAGAACAGGGGTTATGGAAATCAAGAGTCATGATTTTTTTCAATAAAAGTCGTGCAGAGGCCGCCGTTTATGCCGTACGGTTTGATGAGGGGTGCACAGATGGTAAAAAGATAATTGATGTAGAGGATTTTGGTCAACAAGTGTTTAAGGTGGATGATGGTAAAAAAATAATTGATGTAGAGGATTCTGCCAACAATTTTGGTTTTTTTAAGCCTCTGCTCCGCCTTCATCAGTTCAGTCTCAACTCTCAAGCCCTCAACCTTCATCAAATTTGAATATTTTCCTAGTCTGTAATACATGGGTGGTGGTTGGTGGTTAATGGTGGGGGAAATAGAGAGAAAGATGGGGGGGGTGTGGGGTTGGGATGGGGTTGTTTAGTTTTTATAGAATTGAGAAGATGAAGGGTAAGTTTGTCATTTCACATCCACTTAACGGAGAAAATTAACCGGCATCCACTCCAGGGACTATCCGAGTAACAAACTGTCAAACCACAGGGAGCACCTGTGTAATTTCCAAAAGTTGAGGACTATAGCTGTTATTTTGCAAAACCACAGGGACTATCCATGCATTTTACTCAGTGGTTTAGTGTTTTAACTGTCACGTCATAAAGTGCATGCCACACCACTGACATATCACTAGTATAGTGATTTCACTGCTTTTATCTACATCCCAATCATTTTTTAATCTTTACATTTCTATTTAAATGTGTTCTTTTTACCACAAAACTAATACTAAATAAAAATATGTTAAGTTAACAAACTAAATAAAAATAAATACTAAAAAACACATTAATTGATACTAAAAAGGTAGAAATAAATTAAAACATTACATAAACCTAATAAAACAATGCATAATAACCTAATAAAACATTACACATTAACCTAAAATTACACATAAAAAACACTAAAGATGTCTGACTGGGTACTTCCTGTGAAGGGGAGGGTTAACTTCTTGTAAACTAAGGAGATGCCCTCCCTAATTTGTTGTCAGTTAAGTGCATCTTAATCGGGAGTTTGCCCATTCCCTATTTGTGGTTCTGTTAAAATATTACAATTCCATATTTTCTTTATATTTTATAATTTTATCATTCCTTATACTTTTTCCTTTCCTTTTCATGTTTCTGTTGGGCTCTTTATGGTTGCTGGGCTCCTTTCCTGCTGTTGGGCTCAAGTCTGCTGTTGGGCTGTTTCTTGTTGTTGGTGGGCTGCTTCTTTGCGCGTTAACCCTATAGGATGTCTCTTTATATTTGGTCTCCTTGGGATCCCAAAAATCATACAAGCACACTTCTCTCTCTCGTTCCTTTCCGGTCTCTCTAGAACATTCAACAGCAACTTTTTGTCTGTTCGAGAGTCTCTTTGTGTTGATTATTTTTTGTACGCAGATTATCTTGTTGATAATCTGCCTTGTATGAGAGTTATTTTGTCACGGTGCCTTGTATCTTTCTCTTATTATCATTGTCTCAATTCTTGTAATTTACTTCAGTAATTTTAATAAAGTTCCAGTTGATTCCGTGTTGTTCACATGGTATCAGAGCTTAGATAAGCTCTTGGTTTGAGTCGGTTGTTTCCGATTTCTGCTCCGCTGCATTTTTGTGACCAGATCCGTTCAAATCTGGTTATTGTCTGGTGCTTTTTCGGTGGATCTAGGTAATAGTTCTGATACTAAGTTCAGATCTTGAAGATATTTGCTGCTTTGGGTTTGTGCCGCTTCAGATTCAGAAACCCTAAATCTAGGGTTTGGGAACAGTCGTGGTTGGGGATTTTTTGGATTGGTACTGTGACTTGTGACCGGCTGAACGCGCTTCTGAAAGGGCTCTCGTTGGTCTCTGTTACAGAGCTAACCAACAAAGTTTGTATCTGGTCTTCTTTTCTTGAAATCAGACATATAACCCTAAGTGAAGGTTACAAGTGTGATTAACAGGAGTTAAACGCACCCACTGTGAGATTGTTCTATCTCTGATCTTTATTTTTATTTCCTACATCACTGAGTCAGTGTGTCTAGGCATCCCCTGTTTACTGGACTAGTCGGGCCGGCACTTGATCGAGTCTTATTTGCTTATTTGTTGCATTTGTTTGGTTTGTGTGTCAAAGCTCCCTGAATATCATCTGTGGAGGCACCTTTGAGTGATGAACCTCTGATCGGACCTCTGTTCAGGCTTCGCTGTCCTCTGTGTTTTTTTATTTACACTGTCTGTTTTTTGCTTTACCTGTGTTTTTTTGGGTAATTGTCATTTGTCTGTGTTATCAATATGTCTGGTGATGATGACTCTGTTATAACATCCCCTAGTGCTACCTTAGTTAGCAAAATAGATGCTGGTGATTGTAACAATCCTCAATAAAACCGACACCTTCGATTATTTTTCCGGCACACTAATATATTTTAAAATATTCCAATATGTCTTTAAATACACCCCGTATGTGAAAACCGAGCCCGAAATACGTTATAACATTTAAAATAAATGAAAAACAAGAAATATTGAGTTGAGGCGGGCCGCGTAGGACCCACCCCAACCTTACGCGGGCGGTATCAAGGCTAAAAGCTGATTTCGGTGAATTTTAAGTTAAGGCGGGCCACGTAAGCTAACCTTAACACTTACGCGGGCCGCGTGAGATCAAGAACGCAGAGAGACCCTAGGCCGACACGTGTCGATATCGTGGCGGGCCTACCTGATGAGCCGGACAAGCTAGCCGTTGACTAGCTTTGACGCGGGCCGCGTAGACCTTCGTCTACTCTTACGCGGGCCGCGAGAGAGTCAGATATCAGCACTATATAAAGGAGCCATTGGGTTCAACCAGAAATCGTTCATTTTTCATTTCTCAATCTCAAATTCTGAATTATAGGCTTTATAAAGCTGGTATTATACCCCCTAATTAGCGAGGTTCTGCTCCGTTGTAAGTATTATAACCCCAGTTTCGTATTAGATACGCTTCCCGATTGATTTAGGGTTCCGTAACAACTGTCGTGGTTCTGCCCGACGTAGTTGTTGGAATACCGTCTCGGGGAGGGTATCATTCGTATTTTCAAAGGGTTATTATACTAACCTATGTACATTTGTATAAATTATAGATTAATCCCAGGAAACCCTTACGCGAAGTCTAAGATAGCAATGTGAGTTTATCCTCTTTTTGTTAAACTTTTTGTAATGTTTTACAAAACCTTAAATGTTTTACAATGTGATTAAGCGGTGATTGAGTCTTTGTAGTTCTTCAATTACTGCCGGTATGTTGGGGTTTTGTATACAAAATTTACTACACTGTGAGTAGTAAGTCGGGACGACAATACGTTACCATTGGACAACGAGTTAGGCAATGTGTAATATGACCCACCAGTCAGGATTGACAGTACTGAATGAGTAATTGTGTAGAAATAAACAATGTGATCGCTCTCAATACTGTTTTAATTGATAAAATGTTTCTTGATTAAACTGGGATTCACTCACCAGTATTTCCCACTGACAAATGTTTTTAAAACGCGTTTCAGGTAACACAATGTGACAGCCAATTAGTAAAAAAGCCAGCTGGAGAGCACTGAAGGCTTGGGAAAAATGTGGCTATAAAAGTTACCTAAAAGACGATGTTTTAAATTCAATAAAATAGGGTTTATCCCTATAAACATATTGTAATAAGAAACTTGGGTTTTACCCATGTGTTTAATTATATCAAATGAGGTGGTTTTACTCTGATAAACATTTCCTAACTACGGTCCTGATGTAATTTCCGCTGCCAAATTAACAAGTTGATACCACCGAAATTCTGAGTTCGCGTCCGCCCGTTCCCGGGACAGATAAGGGATCGGGGGTTGCGACAGTGATCCGCTGTTTCTTCACCCTAGTGACTCTTCCAATTTATAGTGTAAAACTCAAAGGGTCGGAAAACTATAGGATTTGGTCCAATGCCATGTACCTTGCTTTACAAGTAAAAAACAAGATAGGGTTTGTTGACGGCTCTTGCCTTAGGTCTAAAACTGATGAGGTTTTGGGTAGGCAATGGGATAGGTGCAACTCTATTGTGCTTACTTGGATTCTTAACTCCGTATCTGAGGAATTATATCTTGGTCTTGTTTATTCTAAAATTGTTTCGGATGTGTGGAAAGACTTAAAGGATACTTATGATAAGATAGATGGGTCTGTTGTGTTTAATTTGTACCAAAAGATTAACTCCTTTAGTCAAAATGGCATGCTTGTTTCTGAATATTATCATAAGTTGAATTGTATGTGGAAGCAATTAGACCAGTTACTTGCCTTGCCTGCCTGTACTTGTGATGCATCCAAACAATTTAATGACTTTAATCATCTTATTAAGCTTATGCAGTTCTTAATGGGTCTTGATAGTTCCTACCAGTCTGTGAGAACAAATTTATTAACTAGGGAAACTCTTCCTTCTGTGAAGGATGCTTTTTCAGTCATCTCTAGAGAAGAATCTCACCTTCACTCTAAAAATATTTTTGATAAAACTCCTAATAACCCTGTTGGTTTTTCTGTTATAACTGGTCAAGTTATTGATTCAAGAAAAAAAGAATAATAGGACTCCTAATCCTAATCTTAAATGTTCTCACTGTAATAAGACTGGACACACTATTGAGAAGTGTTTTGAACTTGTTGGTTACCCCTCTTGGATGAAGTCAAAACCTGGTGGGAATAAGGGTAACAAGGTTAGTAATAACGTTACTGTTGATACAACTAATACAAACCCTGCTATGAGTTCTTTGTCTAATGATCAGATAGCCCAGTTGCTTAGTCTCTTGAATGATAAACCTAAGGGGGACCCTTAAAATAGTGGATTTGCTGGTATGTGTGCTAATCCTGTTTATCTGAATAGTTTTGTGAATCTGTCTTCTAAACCTATTTGTGATTTCAAACCTGCTTTCTGTTTTTCAAATTTTATCAATAATGGAAAAAAGGTAGGATGGATAGTTGACTCTGGTGCTAATCAACACATGGTAATGACGGATGAGTGTCTAATTAATCAAAAGGATGTAACTGAATTCAATATCAAAGTTAAACATCCCAATGGCACTAGTGCCCTTGTAACTAAAATTGGTGATATTAAATTAAGTGATAAGGTCATTCTATATGATGTGTTTGTTATGCCTGATTATTGTGTGAATTTAATCTCTGTTCATAAACTTGCTAGAGATTGTAAGCTCATTATCTCTTTTGATGAACAAACTTGCTATATTCATGATTCTCAAACAAAGAAAGTCCAGGTGACTGGTAGTCAATTTGATGGTCTATACTTCTGTGGTAGTTCCTCTGTTTCAAATAAGGTTGGTAACTCTAGTTGTGATATTAATCTTTGACACGCTAGGTTAGGTCATCCTGCTGAACCTGTTTTGCATGTTCTTAAAAATAATCTAAACATTAAAACTGGTGCTAAACTGAATCCTTGTGAAACGTGTCATAGAGCTAAACAACATCGGGAACCTTTCCCTTTAAGTGATCATAAATCTGAAGCTTTAGGAGATCTTATTCATCTTGATGTGTGGGGTCCGTATAGAGTCCAAAGTAGGGATGGTTTTCGATATTTCCTTACTGTAGTTGATGATTACTCTAGAGCTGTGTGGGTGTATCTCATGAAATCAAAAGATGAAGTGTTTTACAATATTAAAGGCTTTTATAATTTCCTTAAAACACAGTTTAGTAAATCAGTCAAGATCTTTAGGAGTGACAATGGTACTGAATTTACAAATAAACAAATGAGTAATTTTTGTTATGAAAATGGGATTTTACATCAGTCTTCATGTGTTCATACCCCACAGCAAAATGTGGTAGTTGAGAGAAAGCATAGACATTTGTTGAATGTAGCTAGGACTTTACTCTTTCAAGGTGGTTTTCCCATTAAATTTTGGTCAGAGTGTATTCTAACTGCTTCTTACTTAATTAATAGGACACCTTCATCTGTTTTGAGTGGAAAGACTCCGTATGAACTCGTGTTTGGTTTTACTCCTATTCAAGGTCAACTTAGGGTTATAGGGTGTCTTTGTTTCAGCACTGTGTTAAACAACTCTGATAAGTTTACCACACATGCAGAAAAATGTGTTTTAGTTGGATATTCAAATGAGAAAAAGGGGTACAAACTTTGGAGTTTAGATCAAAAAATGATGTTCTTCTCTAGGGATGTTAGGTTTTATGAAACCGTGTTCCCTTTCAAAGAAAAGAAAACATTTTCAGATCCTGATACTCCTACTGAAGTTAACACCCTTAACTTTTTTGACGTATCTGATTTAAACTTCACTCAAAGACCCCAAGTTGACCCAACTCCCGATGATGAGAATACACATACAAATACTTCAACAGGTCATGGGTCTGAGCAGTCTGAAAATGATTCAGAAATTGCTTTAGGCATGGCTGATAATCAGCAACCAAGCAATATAGAATCGAACTCGGACATGGCTGAGCATGACACTTAACAAGAAGACAACAATAATTCTGAGGGAGATATTGGTGAACAAACTAACATGGTTTTAAGGAGATCCTCCCGAAACATTAATTTTCCCTCTAAATTTGATGACTTTATAGTAGATGGGAAAGTCAAATATGGTCTTGAAATGGTCTTAAAATTACGCTAATTTATCTCCTGAAAGTTTTTGCTTTGCTTCTGTGTTAAATAAAAGTTGTGAACCTAAAAATTACTTTGAAGCTAAAAATGATGCTAGTTGGGTTGATGCTATGAATTCAGAACTTGAAGCTTTACTTAGAAATAAAACCTGGGAGATTGTAGACCTACAACCTAATAGGATTAAATATAAATCAAATGGTGAAATAGAGAGGTATATGGCTAGGCTGGTTGCGATAGGGTTTAGTCAAAAAGAAGGCATTGACTTCTTTGATACGTTTTCCCCTGTTGTTAAAATGGTTACAGTTAGGTGTGTGTTATCTATGGCTGTTCACTTTAACTGGGAAATATATCAGCTTGATATTAACAATGCGTTTCTATATGGTGACCTTAATGAAGAAATTTATATGTGCTTACCTGATGGTTATAATCCTTCTTCTGAATCTAAAGTTTGTAAATTAAAAAAATCCGTGTATGGATTAAAACAAGCACCTAGGAAGTGGAATGAGAAACTTGTGTCTGTTCTTGTCGATCTTGGTTTCAAACAGAGTAAGTGTGACCACTCCATGTTTGTCATGACAAAAGACACTGTTTTTATTGTCCTTCTTGTCTATGTGGATGATATTATTATATCTGGTAATTGTTCAAAACAAGTTAATGATATAAAACAGTTACTCAAATCAAAGTTTTTTATAAAAAAATTGGGAAAATTGCAGTATTTTCTGGGTATTGAAGTTATAAGAAACTCAACTAGCTTATGCTTAACCCAAAGGAAATACTGCTTAGATTTGCTTGCTAAATTCGGAATGACTGGTTGTAAACCAGTCAGTTGTCCTATCGAGGCAAATCACGTTTTATCTCATCTTTGTGAGAAGGATGATCAACCCTTAACCAATATAACAGTTTATCAAAAACTTGTGGGTAAATTGATCTATCTCTCACGCACTAGACCAGACATAGCATACTCTGTGCATTATCTTAGCCAATTTATGCATTCTCCTTTACAATCTCATTTCAAAATTGCTTTACGGCTTTTAAGGTATTTAAAAGGTGCTCTTGGAAAAGGAATTCTGTTTAAAAAAGGAGATTCTTTAAATATAAAAGCTTTTTCTAACTCAGACTGGGCTAAATGCCTAAGTTCTCGAAAATCTATTACTAGTTTTTGTGTGTTCTTAGGGAATAATCTTGTTTCATGGAAAAGTAAAAAGCAGTCCACCGTCTCAAGGTCTTCTGCTGAAGCAGAATACCGATCCATGTGTGATGCTACATGCGAGATTATTTGGATCTCAAACCTTTTAAGGGAATTACAGATTGATTCTAAGCTTCCTGTCCAGCTGTGTTGTGATAATACGGCTGCCATTTCCATTGCCGCCAACGCTATCTTTCATGAGAGTACCAAACACTTTGAGATTGACCTTTTCTTCTTACGAGAAAAAATTGCTAAAGGAATTATTCGGACAGTTGGTGTTAAGTCAGAAGACCAAGCTGCTGATATCCTTACCAAGGGTCTATCTCCTGGCCCTCATGAAAAGGTTTGTCAACTTCTCAACATATCTGATTGCTTTAAATATTGAATTGAGGGGGGAGTGTTAAAATATTACAATTCCATATTTTCTTTATATTTTATATTTTTATCATTCCTTATACTTTTTCCTTTCCTTTTCATGTTTCTGTTGGGCTCTTTATGGTTGCTGGGCTCCTTTCCTGCAGTTGGGCTCAAGTCTGCTGTTGGGCTGCTTCTTGTTGCTGGTGGGCTGCTTCTTTGCGGGTTATATTTGGTCTCCTTGGGATCCCAAAAATCATACAAGCACACTTCTCTCTCTCGTTCCTTTCCGGGGTCTCTCTAGAACATTCAGCAGCAACTTTTTGTCTATTCGAGAGTCTCTTTGTGCTGATTATTTTTTGTACGCAGATTATCTTGTTGATAATCTGCCTTGTCTGAGTGTTATTTTGTCACGGTGCCTTGTATCTTTCTCTTATTATCATTGTCTCAATTCCTGTAATTTACTTCAGTAATTTTAATAAAGTTCCAGTTGATTCCGTGTTGTTCACAGGTTCATTAAAATCATAGTCGAACGCCCATAGAGCAATTCCATTATCCGTCAGTCCATGTATCTTGTTTATCAGTTGAGTGGCTACTGGTGGTGGTGATGGTGATGGTGGTATTAATATTTTGGAATAATGAATTTTAATAATCCAAACTATTAGCCGTTGGCTGACAACGGTCTCAACTTCAAAAATAACCAGTAGTGGTCTCACATTTTCACATATTGTAAACTAATGGACCTTTACTAATACAACCTTAATTTCTTTTGTCCCCTTATCCTTTTCGGTTTAGTAAAAGTTCACTGGTTTACAATATATGAAAATGTGGGATCACCACTTGTTATTTTTTAAGTTGGGACCGTTGTCGGCTAATGACTAGTAGTTAGGATTATTAAAAGCCATTATTCCTAATATTTTTTGTCACATAGGCAGCCAAATCAGCAGATAACTAAGTTTATGCCACATAAGCAATCAAGCAGTCAAATCAGCAAAAAACTAACGGAGTTAGACCTTAGTTGAAAAAACTTAGTGGAAGAAAATACGCTGAAAATTGGGAGTATTCTCAAAAATATCTTTAGTTTAGACTGTTGTCGGCCAATATATCATAGTCAAGATTATTCAAATCCAATAAACCAACAAAATATGAAACATAAAATTAGTATATTTTCAAGTTTGAAATAACATATACATCACTAAATATTATTTTAAAAGAAAAAAAATATATAAAAGATATTTTAAAAAAATCGATCGAACCACTTGATCTGATCCGCGGGTTCTACTGATCTGATCGGTAGCATGAACATTAAAATAGGCACAATTAGCATGCAACACTTAGGATTTGTTTGGTATGAGGTAATGAAATGGATGAGGTAATGGAATGGAAAAATGAATGAAGTGGATAATTACAATTCCATGATCTTATTTGGTTACTATGTGGGAATATAATGAATCATTATTTTGCGTTGTTTGTTAGGTAGGAAAAGAAAATGAATAAAATTGGCGGTGAGTGCGGTAGTGGTAGTCGTAATTGGTGGCGGTGGTTGGTGGTCGGTGGTGGTGATGATGATGAAGGGTGATAGAGAATGAAATGAGAAAAAAAACAAAAGGGTGGATAAATGAATTTGAGGTTTAAGTTATGAAATAATTTATGTAACGTGTGATTCAATTACCTTAATTAACCAAACACATTTTTTTTCTCTCTCATTATACTTCATTTCAATCGACCTCTGATTACTACGTACCAAACACCACTATTCAAGGAAAGTGGTTTTTTTTTTCTCCACGAGCGTTTTTGTAAATGAAAGAAAAGAAATTTGATATCCAAATGGTTTGATAAACGCATCTTAAAAAGTTGAACACATATATGTGTAGATTCTCTTTTTACATAAATATTACTTAATTAATTCATAGCTAGGTCGTGCCATATTTTTAATATTCCCTTAATTGACATATAGATAATTTATATTTTAATAATTTTACTATTTATATTATATGTGTTCAAGTCATTAAAATATTAAATAATATTTTTTATTTATAACTAAAATAATATACGAACAAAACTTTTAAGGGGCTGTTTGGTAGCCTCTTAATGACCATTCAGATGCTACCTCTTAATGGTTTAAAACCTCTGAATGAATAAGAGGTAATCTCAAGTCTGAATGGTTAAGAGGTAACCTCTGAATGGTAAATCATCACATGTCACATTTTTCTACTTTCTCATTGCTAAAATTCTTAATGGTTCCATTAAGAAGTAGCCTCTTAATAACCATTCAGAGGCTACCAAACAGCCTCTAATTCTTTGTGTCTTGCTTTTAAAAAAATATAGATAAAACAATGATGTACGATAATAATATAATGGAAATTTGGAATAAATAATTGACCACTAATCGAGTCATGGTGAATATTTATATTTATAAAGGAAAAGGAAATAAAAAATATATATATTAATCCAATTATGAACCGTGGTAGTATTGTAGTTATGTAGCTGTCCATTGTTGAATTATGAATTATTATGATACCCATTAAAAGATGGCAATCATATACAGTAACAACCATATTTGAAAGTAAGAATTAGGGTTAAAAAGGAAGCCAATTCATGTACCTTTCATATTTCACGATCTTCTTCTTGACTCGTTCATTTCTCAGTTTCATCGTACTACTGAGCTTATTTGTTACTTATGAGTTTGCAACTGATCTTAGTTACCATTGACGTTCAGTAGTAAATTACTACCGGAAATCCATTAATATTGAAGATAAATTTTCATGCATTTTTTTCACCATTCACGCGGATTCGAAGCAACTTCTAGTGTATGACTAGCAATAAAAATCCATGCATATTAGTAGTAGGGTTCAGTGGCGGACCCATGAATTTTTCCATGGGGGTGCGGAACATTTTTAAAAATTTTAGGCCCCTGTGTATATAAGTAAAAAAATCGGTTCGTATCGGGTCGGGTCGAGTCATGTAAAACAAACGAACATCAAACTAAATTTATATAATCATCAAAAACATGTCAAACCTTGTTACAAACATAATTAAAACGTCGACGCCTTACGGGTTTTCATTTTTTGAAATCTATCCAAAACATCATCTAAAGCTAATTTCTTAAGCAATTCTTTCTCTATATAACATAAGTTCATCGCTCCATAACATAATGTTTCAATTTTAATTTTCAACTATTCAAGCCCTAGAAATCATAACGTAAGTTGTAATCACCCTAAAAATATATAAACAACATAATCACCCTAAAAATCATCTAAACAACCATAAACAACGTCAAAACACACAAAATTTCAAACCTATTTAACAACTTTATTACCCTTTTTTCTCCTATAATATCAACCAAAATCATCAAAATAACAAAGAAACTTACCCGTGTTCGGATTCCGGTTAGATTTGGTGTCGAACGACGGTGGTATGGTGGCTGATTACGGTGGTCGCCGGCTGCTGGACTGTTGTCGCTGGGTGATGTTGTTCGTTGGCAGTGCAGGGAAGCAAGAGAGGGAGAGAGAGAGCGGGATAGAATTTCTAAAGGTTTTGGGCTTTAATTATTTTACTATAGTTTGAAATATTGTTGGGTTTGGTTAATGGGCTAAGACTTAGTGGGCTAGCTAGTTAGAAATTATAAGTGGGTAAATGTATGGGTATTTAGGTTTAGTTGGTTAGGTATTAAAAGTTATATAATTTAGGTAGTATTTTTTTTTAAATAAGCGTTTACTAAAAAAAATTTAAAATATAAATTGATAACACATTTTACCTAAGGGGTGCGGACTAAAAATTTCAAAAGGTGCGGTCGAAAATTCCAAGGGGTGCGGACGAAAAATTCCAAGGGGTGCGGACGGTGTTTTCGATGGAATTTAGCCCTAATTTTTTTTTCCCCGGGGGTGCGCCGGCCCACCTTGGGGTGGGCTTGGGTCCGCCCCTGGTAGGGTTGGCAATAGGTAACCAGTATAAGACATAATTATACCTGTTAATTTACTAAAAAGTACACCATGTAATTTTTCACTTTTTAGATAATTAAAATTAGACGGTTATGATCCATTATTTCTCCTTTTTGGTATATAAAACAAACAACTGCATGTGTTATAGATATTGGATATAAAGCAGTTAACCGAGTTATATTCATATTTAGAACTTATATAGTTCACGTTGTCAGAGACCTGTTAAACCTGTTAAGACACGATTTGTCATCCCTAATTAGTAGTGGCTTGATTTCCGTCAAAGGCGTTACCTCTTGTACCCCATGAGGTTCCAGCCCATGAATATAGACATAAAAAGGTTGAATACTTATCCTATCCAATCATCTCGAATTTTGACATAATACTTGTCCAACCGTCTAGAATTTACACATTGAAAAGTTTGAATGCTTCTATTACAAGGGTTGATCTTTTTATTTTCTGTAATATTTCTTTTGTAAGTTTGTCATATATATTTATTTGTAGTTTTTGGTCTTTCTTGATTAAGTAATATAATTTTTGTTAGGTTTATGTATTTTTGCCACAAGGTATAGGATTCGGTTATGTTTTAATAAACTTTGTGCTAATTGAATAAGATAGTTATTAAAAGAGATAAACTAATTGCAATAGTAACTACCAATTCATAATATGGCCCCTACAGTGGGGAGGAAAATGTCCCACTCAATTATGGGATGGCTATGAAAATGACTTTATTTGATTTTCATATAATATGTTATATTATATATATACTTGTGTAGTTTTAGTATTATGCTAAAAAAATTAGGGTTGGTTTATATTAATAAAAATAATCCCCCAATGACAGATTTCTTCAACTCCTTGCATGGTGTTAGAACCGAATATCTACAAGTAACAAGAAAATAAACTTATATAGGGCAAACTCGGTGAACAAGGCTCCCGCATGCAGAGGGTCCAAGATTGTTGGGTCAATTTGGGCTTGATGTATGCATCTTTACCCTGCATTTTCGCTAGAGCTTGTTTCCACGACCCGAACCTGTGATGTGGTAAAAAAAAAAAGTTCACTCACTCCTTGCAAGTTTTGTTACTTTTTAGATTTTGATTTAAAAAGATTGTTAGTTTTACTTGAAACACAATGCTAATGAATTGTAAATATAAAAGCTTATGAAACATACCTGCAATGTAATTTGAAATGGTTTAGACTTTAGACACAATATATTTGTCTCATTCCATTTTTAAACACTAAAACTGATTATTATGATTATGATCACATATAAGGGAGATTTTGCAAGTGACCACATGCACAAATCCTAATTCTAAAGATAAAAATTTGACATGATCACCAAAGAACTACAATTTTATATCCTAAATGGATGAATAAGTTATCTACACAGAGAAAAAAAATACTTAAGATTTGTTTTAGGGCGAGCGAGTAAATAAAAAGTTGTACTCTAAAAAAGGAAACAGGTCCAGATTCATCCGGGATGGGTATTTTCTTCGTGACTGAAACAATCAAATTTGTTTTATATAAAGACTTCGGTTTACTGAAATATTATAATTCATGTAATTGTGTTCAACTCACTAATTTTCCAGTTTGAACATTATTGAAAACATACTTTGAACCAAACTCGTTTTGACCAGTTATCTAACGTTTCAAAACTTTTTAGAACCATACCAGATGCCTTGGAGCACGAGGGTTTTCGTTTCAAAGCGACAACCATTGCTTGTGCTTCGACTATAGCTAAATTTATTTCTACATGAAGGCAGTACATGATATTTAACTAACAAAGTGAATATGAAATATATATGCACTCGCTTATATAGCCCTTTATCATATAACTTTGTCCAGATTAAAAGTGAGTTATTTTTTAACCTGGTCAGCTAGGGGTGTGCATGGTTTGAGCCAGTTTTGATAGTATGTTCACTGATGACACAAATGAAGGTGTTGAAAAAAAAAACTATTTTAGCTCCTATAAGCATAATGAATAATAACCAAATTTGTAAAGATTATAAAGGAATAATGATCATTTCAAATAATTAAGGTGAGTAAAAAGCTATATTTCAATAATTCAATGCTATAACTGAATTAAAAATAATAACTAAAGCCATATGTCAAACTTGAAGACTTCTAATTTATAGTTTCCAAGAAGTAATTATTGGTTTTCTGGGGGTGGGATAAGACTTTGGGCCTAATAGGTTCTGGGTTCGATTCCCATAATGGGGTTTTCCCATATTTATTGGGTTTCCTCCTGAATTGGTGTATAGGCATTATGCCTAGTGGAGATGTATATGATCGGGTGGTTCCGCTGGTGGCACGATGATACTCCAGTGGTCCGTCAGTGATCCAAATTTGCCGTTAAAAAAAAAAATTATTGGTTTTGAACTTCTAAAATTTCAAATCCAGTATTGAGTATATTAAAGCTTTAACTATACAAGCTTATTTATCCATCAAATCCAGTATTGAGTATATTAAAGCTTTAACTATACAAGCTAATTTATCCATACTGAAAGTCGAACCGACCATGATGCAACATCTGGATTAAGAATTGTAAATATCTAAAAGAGTAAAATGCACGGATAGTCCCTGTGGTTTGGTGAAATTTCACCTTTAGTCCCCAACTTTTCAAAATTACATTCTTAGTCCCTGTGGTTTGACGATTTGTTACTCGGATAGTCCCTAGAGTGGATGTGGGTTAGTTTTCTCAGTTAAGTTCATATAAAATGACAAAAATGCCCTTAATATAAACACAAATAAAACTAATTAAAATGGGACCCACCACTCAATTCATCTTCTCCAATTACACAAATCCCTAATTCCCAATTCATCTTCTTCAAAGAACACCAACCAGCACTTCAAAACAGATCTACCTACCACCATCAACAACCTCCACCTGTAATTTTCCCAAAAAAAAAAAACACTTCAGATTCAATAAGCACATCTTGCTCTAAAACAACCACCCGCCACCACCTCCATAAAACACCACCAGCCACAACCTCTATAAACCACAAACTAAAACCAATTACCATCGCCATTGCATCGAATGCCGTTCATTATCGCGTCCAAAACAGACACAATTTCAAATTTCTCAATCAAAAGCCTACAAACTTCCAATAATTAACATAAATTCAGCAACTTACATGCTTCCATCTAGAACGATTAACAGATGACGAGTGAACAACTGAGCGGTGAACTTTCCGACGAGCAAGTCTGGCCATTGAAGCAAGTGAACTGATATCGAGCTTCCAATGTGAAGCAATTCCCTAAATATACAGGCTTGGAGTACAGTGGGTTGTGACGGCAACACTAATCTTTGACGGCGGAGTCTCAGATGATTACTGCTATGAACTGGTATTCCTCTGCTTCATCGACATATCAGTCCCTAGTGGTGATGAGTCAGTGGATTTGAGAATGATTTTAGAGATTGATAAAGATTTGGGGTTTACTTGAGGTGGGTTTTTTATGTCGCAAAGTATTAAGATGGAGATGGGTGTTTGCCGGAGAAGAAACGGGAGGGGTTATTTAGCCTGAGAAGAAAGGGTTGGTGGGGTTGGGTGGGGCGGGGTTTGATAATTGATAGGTCCACTTGAGTTTAGATTATTAAGTAAGTTTTTGTTTTAGTGTTTAATTATTGTTTTTATTAGTAAGGGTATATTTGTCATTTTACACACACTTAACCAGAAAACTTAACGTCCATTCACTATAGGGACTATCCGAGTAACAAATCGTCAAACCACAGGGACTAAGAGTGTAATTTTGAAAAGTTGGGGACTAAAGGTGAAATTTCACCAAACCACAGGGACTATCCGTGCATTTTACTCTATCTAAAAATATATTACAAATAAAAAATAGAGTTAAATGCCATTTTAGTCCCTGTGGTTTGGACCATTTTGCCAGTTTAGTCCAAAGGTTTTATTTTTAACATCTGGATCCAAAAAGGTGTCGTTGTTGCCATTTTAGTCCAACTGACTTAACCCCATCCATACTTCTCAGTTACTCAAGGGGTATTTTTGTCATTTCATATTTTTTAAAAAATTCACTTTATTTTTATGGTTGTTAAAACCATTTCTTTGTTATATAAAACAAATTATCAATAAATATAACAAATACACAGATCCCCAATTTTCACCACCATCTGAGATTCACCAAGTCTCACAGCCATCGACCACCACCATCTTATAACAACACCGTTAACCACCATCTCATAACACCACTGTTCACCAACATCAAAATCAGACCCAAATTCAAACCAAATATCAAAATTAGACCAAAAATCAAACCACCGCTGCTCTTGGATGCCCTTAGTCGTCGGAAAACCATCGAAGTCTTAGGGTTCTTAGTCTGTCACCACCGGCACCACTAAATCGTTTTTCGGAACTCACCAGAACAACCACAATCGCTGAAAAGATTGCTCAACTATTTCCAACCCAGTTAACATAACCACAACACCACTGCCACCTATCTCCGCCCCTCACCAACCTCTGTGCCCCACCGTCACCAACCACCACAACACCAAACCCTAACCCTAACCCTAACCCTCTTCCTTTTTCCATTTGTTACCACCCAACACCAACACCTCACCATTATCACCACCACACCATTGCCACCCATCTCCACCCCTCTGAAAAATAACCACCATAAGAACCACTCATCTCCACCTCTCTAAAACACAACCACCACAGCACTACCACCCATATCCGCCCCTCACCAACCACCATTCAGCACCACAACCATTGTGCCCCACCGTCATCAACCACCACAACGCCAACACCACCGTCTCGCTAATCAAAAGAGAACCGAGAAAAGAAAGAGAGAAATAGAGATAGAGAGAGAACCGTTTACCACCACCATTATCTTTCCGATCTGTTCCGATCTGGCGGTTTCGAAGAAAGAGAGAGACCTAGCCGCCGCCGCCCTTGTTGTCTTCCTGAATTGTTCTGGCGGTTCCGATCTGTTCTGATTTGTTGTCTTACTGAATTGTTCTGGCAGGGGTGGTAGTGGTGGAGGTGTGCCGACGGCCGGTGAAGGAGGAGGTTGAGATGGAGGTGATGGTGTTAGATAGCTATATCAGAGAGGGGGAGGGTGGGTGTTGGGTTTTATAACCAGATATATGGTTTTATATAAAAACCCAAAAAGAGTTAAAAGAATAAAAATAAACCTTTAATTAACATAATAGACAAAATGACAAAAATACCCCTTGAGTAACTGAGAAACATGGATGGGGTTAAGTTAGTTAGACCAAAATGGCAATGACGAAACCTTTTTGGATCCTGATGTTAAAAATGAAATCTTTGGACTAAACTGGCAAAATAGCCCAAACCACAGGGACTAAAATGACATTTAACTCTAAAAGATATATAAAAACTTGAACTTAAAACATTCATGTTTTAATAAAAAAATATATCAAACCATTGATATTGTGTGGTTTATGGAGCTCATTAACATATAATTTTCAATTTTGTATTTGTGTCAAGTATGCTACTTGCACTCTACATCAAGCATGTCACCTTTGTGAAAAGATTCTGAACATTACATTCACTTTGAGACAACCTTTGATCGAATTCGATGGTTCGTTCATATACGTGTATTCCTCAATCAATAGTTTTGATTCACTCGTAACTCCTTTGGCTTTAACCATCTTTTTAACGTTTTCCATAAAAAATGATTGTTCACCTACGACGCATTACAACAAGGTGTAATCTATCTTCCTACAAGAAATTGGACCATTAGCGACGAAAAAATAGGATTTTCGCGACGAAACTTCGTCCCTATAACCTATTGCGACCATAATTAGTCTTAACAGGGTCGTTCCTATAGCTCCGTCGACAGACTGCTAGTTTCGTCGCTATAGGTATCCCTATACCGACGATCTTTAGTCACTATAGGGGTTTCACTAAAAATATTTACACAATTAAAAATTCTTTTTTTAGAAAAAAAACATTTTAGCGGCTAAATTTCGTCGCTAAAACGTTTTTTAGCTTCAACATTACCAATGTAACTTACTAGTATCATTCTCTTCATATTTTTTTTTCCAATCTATGTATGTCTTGTAAAAAGCTAAAGAGGATGGAAAAATATAATTGCGAACAATACAAAACTATATTTTTTAAATAAAAAATTATTTAAATACAACTCTGTTTTTTTTTTAATTTTGAATTGTTGAATGGCTCTCCTCCATCCCTTTACTTCATGTGGGTGTCCAGTAGATGAACAAATTTGTTATCATATGTGAAAGGAGTCACCGCCTCAATTAAGTTCATTATCTGCTTAATGTCAAGGGTCTCACTGGGTGTTCTATATGTTTTTCTCTTTCTCCCCTGGGTGTTTTGGAGCCGAGGGTCTCACTGGAAGCAGCCTCTCTATCCTTAGGGATAGGGGTAAGGTGTGCCTACATCCCACCCTCCCCAGACCCTACCAATAGCTCTGCTATTTGTGGGATTTTACTGGGTATGATTGATTGATTGATTGATCTGCTTAATGTCAAGGGAGTCTTTTTCAGCTGACTTTTTTGTACTTCTTTAGGTACTACACAATCCAAAATGATGTAGTTAAAATTTATTTCTTATTTTAGTTTCACCACTTAATTATATATGTTTTCACTTCACCCCTTAATTCTTTTATTTCATTGGTTATAAGGTTTACATATTTGGTTTCACAACTCACAGAACTAAGTAGATCTTCCATTTGCTTTTGATATTTTTGGTTCTCAAGCCTCAAAGTCCGTGGAATTTTTTAATATGGTCCAACAGGTCGTTAATAGTAATTTTTCGACCCTTAAGAGTCGCTTCGTCATTGGTAGTATCGGTTTTGTAATACAAAAGGGGTTGCAGCGTAGCTTTTTGCCTGTTTACCCGTCATTTGTTCGTAATTTGTTGGTTTGCACTTTTATGATTAAATGAAATGAACAAATTTACAAAAAATAATTATATGTTGTGTGATATTGAACTTTCATTCGCATACGTTATTTACATCTAAGAGTATCGCACTCGAGTGTCATTGATACATTAAACATTTTGAGGAGTGATACCAGATCCACCACTCGGTAAAGTCTTGATTTTATAAAACTTCGATTTTAATGTTTCTGGTTTTCTAGGGTTCTTAATGATATTATAAGGTTATTATTTTAGTTTTGCAACATATGAACTTAACTATTGAAGGTTGTGATTTGTGGGTTTTGAACCAATGATTGTCTTAACAAGCTATGAAATAAAGCAAAGAATACGTAATTTTTTGTTTTCTAGATGAATAAAATCTTAGAATATATTGAAATTCAACCGTCTTGAACTTTACATTTCTAATATTCAAACCAATCTAATTAAAAAAAAAAAAAAAAAAAAAAAATTAAAAACTACTACTTCTTCTTAAAAAAAAAAAAAAAAAAAAAAAATCTAATTAAACAAATCATAATATTTAAGTATACACAAGCTGTTTCGTTTTCGCCGCTATTTTTCGTTCGCAACTATCACCATTGGAGTTTTAGATTATTTTTGAACGAGTGGTGATGTGACTATGGTACAAAAATAAAATCAAATATATTTAGTTGGACTAAGATCATTGGTATATACATAAGTCAATATTAATAGTTGAGATATTGAGAAAACTATTAACCTATTATTTAAAAACCAACTTAGGTAATACTAAACTTTCTTTAAGTTGACTTTGGCCACAAAATTTTTTGTTTTTACAGATTAATCGAACTTTGTTATTTAGTGAAATTCTCATATACGTTAGAATACTTTAATGAGTCTGTTTTTCTTTTCTTTAAGTAAGTTATATTTTTAACCAACTGGCTAGCCCAGTTGGCCAGCAACAATGATGGGTTGAATTGGGGACTGAAAGGTCTCAGGTTCGATCCTGAGGAGCGCCCGAGTTTTCTATTACAGTGCATTTACTCCGGAGAGTGTCAGCTCTTGCGGAGGGTGCAACTCCTGTCAAGTGGCAGGGGGCTGGAAATTTTCTCGGGGGACGCCAAGCCAAACTCTAATGCACCAAGCGTGGGCCCGGTTAAGACAACATAGTCTTGGTTGCGGGAGTGGGGCGATGGTAGCTACCGATTTATAGGTAGTAGCGGCCTTGCCGTCTGTTGTGAAAGTCGCCGTTCAAAAAAAAAAAAAAAAAAAAAAAAAAAAAGTAAGTTATATTTTTAACCTTAAACTTCTTTAAGTTGACTTTGGCCCCCCAAAATTTTTGTTTTATAGATTGATCAAACTTTGTTATTTAGTGAAAATTTTCATACATACTAGTATATTTTAATGAGCCTGTTTTTTTTTTTCTTTAACTAATTTATATTTCTAATCTTAAACTTTAATAAAGTTATCATGTAACCCCTATTTTTCCTTTTAACGCAAATTTTTATTTACAATTCCTACCCTTAATATGTAATAAAGTTATCATACAGACTCTAAACTTCAATAAAGTTTTTTTTATACCATTTTATATCATATTAAAGCCCCCACACTTTAATAAAGTTGCAACTTTCCAAGTTTTATACGAATATTCAAGTTGTGACTTCGTGATTTTTTTAACGGTTTCGCCTTTTAGATACAAAGTTTAGAACAATATCGACCCCCCCCCCCGGCGAATCATGTTGGTTTACGTCAAGATTTCGTTTTTTATAGAGATTCGAACGCCCTTCCCCCAGCATGCGGGTTTGTGTTAATGTTTTGACATTACTTTTTTCTTCACGGTTTAACGTCACCATCGCAACACACAGATTTCCGTTACCTGTGTGTCTACAAAGTAAGGGACAAACTGACGAGTGACTTAGTCACTAGGTGACAAGTGAGAACTAAGATGGATAACTCTACAAATATAAATAGTTATATCGAACTATAAATTAAATCAAAATTTTCTATTTTTTATCTTTCAAAAAGGAATGTTATATTGGTAGCTAGGAATATTCAAGTCAATCTTTTTCTAGATAACATTCCGCAGTTAGCCGGACATCAACATTATTTATACACGAAAATTCCAATTTTTTCTATATGAGTACAAGGATTCTTTGACTTTTCTTTGAATTTGACAAATTAATAAATATCATCATATTTCTTTTAGGGTTAAGTGTGAAAACTAGGCGTCTAATGTAAATAAATAACAGTAAACAAAATATATCGTGTGACTTGTTCATCACATGATACGATATTAATAACAAATTGATTTGTGTGATATATGCATCACATGCCATAAAAAAATATTAGATTTCATATACTTTTAAAAATAGTTAGATGTGAGTTGTGACCAAAAATTTAACTTTTTTTTAAAGGAATACTTCATTAAAAAACATGAAACGGATTATCTCCAAGAACAAAAATGTAACTAAATATTATAAATTAGGGCCCCACAAGGTGCAAATATAGAATTATGTTAGTTGTCGTTAAAAAAAAATAAATCATTTATCTTCTACTTGTTACAAACTTAATAACCAATCAAATAAGTTGAAAATCGTTCCTTGGGTATTCAAAAGGATCACAGAAAACATTTAATCATTATTCTAACAGTATAGATTTGTAACTAAATCTGGTAATTTATTAAATTTAAAAGAGTCAAATTCCATTTAGTCTAAAAGTTTCATTTTTCGACTGTTGGTCCAAAAAGGTTTCACCGTTGCCATTTTAATCAACCGGGTTAACTTCATCCATTTTTTCTGTTAACGAGAAGGACAATTTGGTCGTTTTATATGTAATTCTGTTAACTAGAATGGCAATTCGGCCATATAAAATGACCGAATTGTCATTCTCGTTAACATAATTAATAGATAAAGTTAACCCAGTGGACTAAGGTTCTGTTTGTTTTTGCTTCAAACATCTGAAAGTTGCTTATGTCTGCAGGCGGGCAGACATAAGATGTTGAAGAGTGTTTGTTTTTTTTTTTTAAACAGATCTTCAAATAGCTTATTTCTTCTTCAAAAAAAAAGCTTAGAACATTTGCTTCACACATCTTCACAAAACATCTTCACCTGCCACCACCTCCTCCACCTGCCACCACCTCCTCCGCCACTCTCTGCATCTCCACCACATCTCCACCGCCACATCTCCACCACCACCTCCACCCCCACATCGAACAAAACCCCCAAATCGGCAGGAGAGAGAGAGGGAAAGAAGAGAGAGAGGGAGCGGCAGGAGAGAGAGAGGGAAAGAAGAGAGAGATCGGCGGTGGTGGGTTTGATGTTCTTCATCTTCAAACAAAACCCCCAAATCAAACGATGACGGCGGTGGTTTGATCTGATGTTCTTGGCGGTGGTGGAACGAAGAAGGCGGTGGTGGTGGTTTCGCGGCAGGAGACAGGGGGCTAGGGTTTGCGGTGGGTTCTTGGTTGTGGTGGTGGCAGGTGGACGGTGGAGGAGTGGTGGCGGATGATTGTTATGGTGGTGGTGAAGGTGGTGGTGGTTGTAGAGAGAGAGAGAGAGAGCAGAGAGAGAGAGAGAGAGAGAGAGCAGAGAGAGAGAACTCTTGTGTGTGTGTTGTGTGTGTGAAGTTGTTTTTGAAGAAAAAAAAAACCCTCTTCTCCTTGCAGACTGCAGACATTTGGGCCACATCTTCTCTTGCAGATGCCTGCAGATGTGGTCCGCAGACTACGGACATTTTACATCTGAAAAAACAAACAGCACCTAAAATGACCGAATTGTCATTCTCGTTAACATAATTAATAGATAAAGTTAATCCAGTGGACTAAAATGGCAGAAACCTTTTTGGGCCTTCATACGAAAAATAAAAGCTTTGTACTAAACTGACAAAATAACACAAACCATAAGGACTAAAATGACATTTAACTCAATTTAAAAAGAACATAAGACGAAAAATAATGGAGTGGGCCCAATATAAAGTGTTCAAGTATTTGTGTTAACTTGATATTTATGGGCTAAAACAAGAAGTTAATTTTAATAATATAATCTAATGGGCCTAATCTTTACTGATACGGGCCTAGATATTGTTTCGATATTAACTCAGATTATTACGAGAACCAGACGGTTCGGTGGATTCAATTGGCCGATTCAATAATAAAAGCGGTATGGACCGGTTCGGGCATCCAGGTTAGATGCTTTCCATTGGTTTATACTCCGTCGACAGAATCATCTTCGTGTTCACGAATTATTTTTACACAAGGTGTTTTACACCTGGTCGTCAATTTACAGATTGGGTGTCTGTTTATCTTGGTATCCTTTTTCATAAACCGATTCAAACTACAACTCCTGAACTTTAATAACGTTATCTTTTGACTTTTTAACAAATCTCCTGTTACATGATTTTTTTATCTAAGTTTCGATGTGAACTCTGTAACGTTGTTTCGAAACCGACCAATTGTTTTAAACGTTTTTATAAAGATGTTATTTTCAGACATACTCACATGTCATGAACCATATACTAAATTGTACATGTTAATATAAAAGGACAGATGTAGCTAGATGTAGCCATCACAAGTGTGTTTTCATATTTCATTAAGGTCATGTTATTCATACACACCTACATCTTATTCATACATCATTTCTACTTTATCTAGAGAGTGATAGAGTGAAAGGGTGTATCTATATTAACACCCTTCATTAATTGTGAATATAAACTTATTTCCTTCATAGGATTTCAATATTTTTGAATTTGCTATTTTATTATCACTTCAATATTACCAAGTGAATTATTCTTTAAAACTTTGAAAATGATTATGATGTTAAACCAACCCGTTTTAAAACTTTATCGTTAATGACCGTTTACCACTAACAACTAAATTATCATACAACTTTTCGTGAATCATACAAATTTATGAGGGCTCTGCCCTTTCGACCATGCCAAGGAGGCGTTACCCCATTGGACCCCATGGTTAAAACACCCGAGGTTCCTAGGTGCTAGAAGTTACAATAGTCTCAAACAAGCGTGTACTCCACACCTCATAGTTTGCATCGATGTTTATCATGATTTCATTATCATCTCAAGATTCTCAAGTAAATCTATCTAAACTAAAATGTCACACCCCGACCACGTAGAACATACAAAACGTGGCGGAAACATCGGGGAGTGTTGTAACAGAATTAATTGTTTCAAATCCATGGTAATTGAAGTTTCGTTTTATTGATTAAAGGTGTTACAATGTCTTAACAAACAAAGAAATACAACATAATTAACTAGTCTTGCATCTTTTATTGTCACTAAAGTCCAAGTCTGCCTATGTGTATCTTGATCATCTTATGCAACAGTTCCTGAAAAACACATGTGAAAATAGGTACGTCAGCATAAAAATGCCTGTGAGATACATAGGTTTTGTGAAAATAGGTTTCATGACTTATGTTTGAGAAAATGTTTAGTCATGAACCTTGTTATTTGCTTTGTTTTGTAAATCATTTGAAAATCGATAAGATCAGATGATAAGTATAAATAAATGTAAGGTTAAATGAATAACCAAGTAAAATATGTTTGCATAAGATAAGTTGTTTATAAATCAATGTCTTGTGAAAAGTATGTTACTTGTATAAAATGTTCTATGTCTCAAACTGAAATGATTCAAATAACGCTATGATATGTAATACCATACAAACACTTATATATAGGAAGTACCAGCGGCGTATCCACCATGCTTGTATCATATTACACACGCCTCGTTACTTAATCACTTACTCAAACCAAACTATCAAGATGTAATGTTTAACAAGTATAGAAATGTTCATGTATAGTCAAATACGGTTCACACGGTTCACAGATACACACGGTTCACAGATACAAACGGTTCACAGATACAAACGGTTCACAGATACAAACGGTTCACAGATATCAACGGATCACAGATACAAACGGTTCACATATACAAACGGTTCACAGATACAAACGGTTCACAGATACAAACGGTTCACAGATACAAACGGTTCACAGATACAAACGGTTCACAGATACAAACGGTTCACAGATATCAACGGATCACAGATACAAACGGTTCACAGATATCAACGGATCACAGATACAAACGGTTCACAGATTTCCTCAACGGATAATCTTCAGAAACGAAAATGAACTAACAGAGTCATTTTCATCGGTTGTTTCCTCAGGTTCGGAAATGAAGGATTAAATAAACGGATATTCATTTCCTCAACGGATAATCTTCAGAAACGAAAATGAACTAACAGAGTCATTTTCATCGGTTGTTTCCTCAGGTTCGGAAATGAAGGATTAAATAAACGGATATTCATTTCCCTCGACGGATACTCTTCAGAACGAAAATGCACAAACGGAGTCATTTTCCTCAACGGGTATTCTTCAGAATTGGAAATGAAGGATAAACGGATATTCATTTCCTCAACGGATAATCTTCAGAAACGAAAATGAACTAACAGAGTCATTTTCATCGGTTGTTTCCTCAGGTTCGGAAATGAAGGATTAAATAAACGGATATTCATTTCCCTCGACGGATACTCTTCAGAACGAAAATGCACAAACGGAGTCATTTTCCTCAACGGGTATTCTTCAGAATTGGAAATGAAGGATAAACGGATATTCATTTCCTCAACGGATAATCTTCAGAAACGAAAATGAACTAACAGAGTCATTTTCATCGGTTGTTTCCTCAGGTTCGGAAATGAAGGATTAAATAAACGGATATTCATTTCCCTCGACGGATACTCTTCAGAACGAAAATGCACAAACGGAGTCATTTTCCTCAACGGGTATTCTTCAGAATTGGAAATGAAGGATAAACGGATATTCATTTCCTCAACGGATATTCTTCAGAAGTGAAAAATGAATAGCTAGTTCATTTTTCCTCAATGGATACTTCATCAGAATTGGAAATGAATAGGGTTAACTTCTAGGTACATGACAAAGCTCGCTGTGGTTTCTGTGCACTAAATTCCATAATTATGTATGCATCCATAATTACGCAATTCCTTGCATAGTCCGCACAGTTTGTCTTGTAATGTTCATAAGCACATAATCACATAGTTGATTAATTGTTATTATCTTGTTATTGATTGCAATTAACTTAGCACCTCGTACTTCGTTTCTCTTGGATGAAACGGGTACTTAGGATTTTCGCGGAAAACGCAAGAGATCATACAACGGAAGAAATTTGGAAGTAGTCTGTTCTTCAAGGAATGCGGTTCCTTGATTGTCGGTATTGTAGGGGATATGTTGTTTATACATACAATCACATAAATACATTTCAATGTAAATAAAAGATTTATTTATAAACAAATGATAACAACAACTGTTTCATGGATCGTGACAACAAAAGAAAGTAATACATGGGACGTAATTATTTCTAAACGATGTTGTCTTCTGGTTGATCAAATGCTCATCCCTGCGCTGGATTTGCATTAGCAAGCCTTGGGCAATTCCTACGAAAATGGCCCATCTCGCCACAGTTGTAGCAAGATCCCGGTGGAAAACGAGCTTGAGCAGGATTGTTGCCAGCTTGATTTGGTGCAGCTGCGGTTGGGCAAACCCTAGTTGTATGACCTATAAGTCCGCAAACTTGGCATGTGCGGCACTTCACCCCAGCATGATGATGTAGGCCACATTGGTTGCACAAGGGTGCAGTTCCGTTGTAGGGTTTCCTGGCAGGGGGTTGAGCTGGTTGGTTGAGAACGGCTTGATCATTGTGAGCGACCACAGCGTAGTTCTGAGAAGCCTTTCGCTTCTTTGACCTCTTAGGGGATCCAGTCTGTTCATCCATGATCTTTGATTCCTCGATTGGTTTCGATTCTTCGACCGGCTTCTTGTCACCTTTTCGGAAAAGTTTACCTTTCCTGATCTTTGATTCAGTTAAGGTTGCAGATAGCTTAATGGCCTGTCTAACTGTAGTAGGGTTGCTACCAGTCAAAATGTCTTGTATTGAATCAGGGAGGCCATCAATGTACTTTTCGATTGCCTTATCCAAAGGCGTGACCATGTTTGGGCATAACAGACTTAACTCTTCATAACGGTCCGTGTAGGCTCGATGCTCACCGTTGTCTTGCTCAAGATTGTCGAATTCCCTTTCCAAAGCCCTGATCTCGTGTCGAGGACAAAATTCCTTCATCATAAGTGCCCTAAGTTCAGCCCATGTCTGTGCTAGAGCAACTTCTGCACCACGATCCCTCATAACCCCGTTCCACCACGTAAGGGCTCTCTTCTGGAACACACTCGAAGCAAACTCGACCTTGCGATTGTCAGGACACTGCACGTGGCGGAAAGTATTCTCGATGCTCTCGAACCATTGAAGAAGCCCAGTCGCTCCCTCAGAACCACTAAACTTGAGTGGTTTCGCCGAGTTAAAACTCTTGAAATTGCATGGACCATTGTTGTTGTTGTTGGCTTGATTCCATTGAGCAAAGAGGTTTGGGAATTGAGCAGCCATTTGCTGCGCAATGATTTCTGCCAACTCGGCAGTCTCTATCTGGTTTTCGCGTCGAGGAGGCATTCTAAAAGAGGAAACATGAAAGGAAACGAGTGAGAGAATTAGACGAAAAGAATGAGATGAAACAAATTTGATGAAAGCAATGGATAGTGGTCATTTGTTTGTTACTACAAAGCAACAAACGACCTCGGTGAAAAATCAAAGTAAATAGGTCAAAAAATAATGTATCGCGAAGACATGCTCGCCTATAAGTGAACACTCATCCCAAGAATTCCCAGGTAAGCACAACTGGTCTCGCGTCTGGTTGAGATGTATACGAAGTGCTTGCCTAGACAGAAAACTCAGAATACATGCATTCACCCTTCCAGTTTGCACGTGTTCACATTATTTAAAACCCAAAACCTTGACGAGATTTTTGAAAACTCAAAGGGGTTCAAAACCTTATAACAGAGGGTTCAAAACCTAGTAATTAATCATCCTAGAACAGATGATTAGTTTTCAAAGCGGTTTCGAAAATTTATGTTCTTGTTGTGGTAGTCGCCTAAGGATAGGTGACGGTATTGTTTTATGACTAAACGCAAGTAAACTCGCGTTAGGGTCCTAAGAAGGTTATAGACTAGGTCAAAGCATTACTAATAACCTAATTCCCTATAACCATTGGCTCTGATACCATCTTTTCTGTCACACCCCGACCACGTAGAACATACAAAACGTGGCGGAAACATCGGGGAGTGTTGTAACAGAATTAATTGTTTCAAATCCATGGTAATTGAAGTTTCGTTTTATTGATTAAAGGTGTTACAATGTCTTAACAAACAAAGAAATACAACATAATTAACTAGTCTTGCATCTTTTATTGTCACTAAAGTCCAAGTCTGCCTATGTGTATCTTGATCATCTTATGCAACAGTTCCTGAAAAACACATGTGAAAATAGGTACGTCAGCATAAAAATGCCTGTGAGATACATAGGTTTTGTGAAAATAGGTTTCATGACTTATGTTTGAGAAAATGTTTAGTCATGAACCTTGTTATTTGCTTTGTTTTGTAAATCATTTGAAAATCGATAAGATCAGATGATAAGTATAAATAAATGTAAGGTTAAATGAATAACCAAGTAAAATATGTTTGCATAAGATAAGTTGTTTATAAATCAATGTCTTGTGAAAAGTATGTTACTTGTATAAAATGTTCTATGTCTCAAACTGAAATGATTCAAATAACGCTATGATATGTAATACCATACAAACACTTATATATAGGAAGTACCAGCGGCGTATCCACCATGCTTGTATCATATTACACACGCCTCGTTACTTAATCACTTACTCAAACCAAACTATCAAGATGTAATGTTTAACAAGTATAGAAATGTTCATGTATAGTCAAATACGGTTCACACGGTTCACAGATACACACGGTTCACAGATACAAACGGTTCACAGATACAAACGGTTCACAGATACAAACGGTTCACAGATATCAACGGATCACAGATACAAACGGTTCACAGATACAAACGGTTCACAGATACAAACGGTTCACAGATACAAACGGTTCACAGATACAAACGGTTCACAGATATCAACGGATCACAGATACAAACGGTTCACAGATATCAACGGATCACAGATACAAACGGTTCATAGATATCAACGGATCACATAGTCAAATGATTACAACGGTTCACATAGTCAAATGTTTACAACGGTTCAATATGTAGTATAATGTGTTCATATGCTGGATAAGCATATGCAACAGAAAAGCAATGTAAAACAATGTACTAAGTATGCACATAATGGACATACATAGCATAAAATGTATTGAAATCATGTACTATAATGTACTAACGAACATAGCAGGTATATGATGTGAAAACGGGAAAGCATGAATGTAACAAGTAGGCACATGTGTTTCACCCCAAAACAGTTTGGAAAACAGTAAAAGAGGGGTCTATGTACTCACTTGAGATTGCTCAGTAGTCCTTGAGTAACAACTAAACAATGCTAGAGATCGCGGATATCAAACGGCACCTAGTATAGGTAGCTACATTAATAAACCGGACCTAAATCGGAAGATCGGGTAGCATTAGGGTTTGTAAACCAAACGAGTGTAGAGACTCGTGTCATTTGGTTTAACAAAGCCTACATACTAAATGAAACTTAACCTAAGTGTCTACGACCCATTACGACCCGTTTAGGTAGCTTATGCTACTTTAACGCGTCGTTCGCGTGAAACGCGTTCGGACCGCCTAACTAGCCCTATGACAAGTGTTATATGCCTAAACATGTTACATAATCAGTTATGTGACAAAAGTTTAGGTTACATATGCTTAATTACCAATTATACATGAAAAGGGTATTCTGGTAATTTACCTAAGGCATATAAACTACCTATCATACAACTACTTAAACGTTGTGACCATAGGGTATAACCTCGGAAGGTTATTCCATACCTACTATGGTCACCTACTGTATTTGGTCGGATCCTAATGATCGACCAAACTGGGTCGGGTTCGAGGTATAAGCGATTCATCAGATCGCTTACCCTACGACCCTAGACAACGTGGTAATCAGTGGGCATAGTCCCAAGGGACTATGACCAACGTGATTACACTCACGTTGCGAAGTTCAAACGAACTTCGCATTGACCATTACTGGTCAACGCTGAAAGTCAAACAAAGTTTGACTTTCTGACTCGAAAAGCAGTAAAATAAGGAAAAGAACGAAAGAATACTTACGAAGGGTCCCCGAATGCTAAACTCGATTCAAAAATCTCAGGTATGAAACAAATGTTTCAACTTAGAGTTTCTCAAATCAAGTTTCTAGTGATTTTAGCAATGGGGGGTATGGGGTATTTATAGGAATACCCGAACCGTTAAGATCGTTTCATGGAAAACGTGCCTTAATCCCATCCGTACATGTGTTGCAAAGTTATGGTGTTTAGGTGTTTAAATTTCCATCCATACATGTGTTGCAAAGTTATGGTGTTTAGGTGTTTAAATTCCATCCATACATGTGTTGCAAAGTTATGGTGCCAAAATTCCATCCTTATCCGCTGACTAAGCATGTTTAGAATGTGTGGTTGTGAATTAAACAACGGCTAATACATCGAATCTGGTCCCGAATGCGAAAAACTGAGTTTCTGCATGTTTTCTTATGGCGAACACTAAAATAAAATATTTTAGTGCTTACATAAATTTTTGGATGTCCGGATGTATTCAGAACGTAAGTTATGCGCGAAAATGCAAACTTGTGCACTTTTTGACACTTTTAGTCCCTGAATGACCCAAAAGTTTATTTTAGCACACCGAACCCCTCAAAGCCTATTTCTAAGCTATGTAAAGGATATTTATGGTATGTTTAACTTATGGTCATGTTCCGGGATGTCTGTTACAGTTCAAATTGGCATACTTTCGCAGTTTGTCAAATTTAGTCCCTGTAAGCGATTAAACTTTGATTTCACCACACCAAACCTTCCAAAACTTATATCTAAGTTATGTAAAGGTTATTTAAGGTATGTTAAGCCTATTTCACTATTCCGGAGTGTTCGTTGCATTAAACTGGTTATATTTACGCATCAGTGCGTGTATAACCTTCCAGAAAGCGATTTAGAGCTTGAAATCGAACATGAGTTGATATGTGCAAATGATACACATATTTATACAAGTCCAAAGTATGAAATACATTATTTCATTGGTTTGGCATTTGTTTGATGGTTGAAATGACACAGGTGTTACATAAAATAGCTTGATGACACTAAAATCACCAAACATAATTTTTACTTATATTTCATGATAACAAATAACGATATTTTGCTTTAGACAAATACTTAAACGAAGGCACAATCTTCATACTTCGATTTAAAATAAATATAGAGAGGGCGGGATGTTTCTAAATACTTCAAATGATATACACTATGCACCAAGTATGTAGTCCATATACTTTTCCATTACGAAAGTTATGAGGTTTTAAACCGAAGAAAGGTATAGTTTTCTCAAAAACTCACACACTAATAACCACACATAGTAAAAGGTTTGCAAGAGTGTTATATCATATTTCGTCTTCCTAATCCGTAAGCAAGAGTGTTATAAAGACCATGAAACATGTACAAATCTTTCATAAAAGTGTACATTATGAGATTTGCTCATTAAAAAAGCCGAAGAGTTAGACGAATTGAAAAAAGATCTTTTAAGTACGGGTCTATCTTATCTTTTTCCCCCTTTTAGAAAGAAAGTAGATAAACTTCTTGTGAGCTATTTTGGAATGGTCACATCATTGAAACAAACTTAAACTTAGAATAGTGTATCCTCATCTACAAGGCGTAAGCAGATGACATATATGATATAAGATTATAAGACTAAATTTGTGTGTTAGAAAAAACATGGATCAAGTATTATTAAATTGTGTGTTAGAAAAAACATGGATCAAGTATTATTAAATTGTGTGTTAGAAAAAACATGGATCAAGTTTTTTTTTTTTTTTCTTTTTTTTTGAACGGCAAATTAGGATCACTGACGGACCACTGGAGTATCATCGTGCCACCAGCAGAACCACCCGATCATATCCATCTCCACTAGACTATAACGTCTATACACCAATTCAGGATGAAACCCAATAAATATGGGAAAACCCCCCTTGTGAGAATCGAACCTAAGACCTAATGGTCCCAAAGCCTTATCCCACCCCCAAGATGCCACTAGGCTATAATGCCATAGACAAATGAAAAAGAATGTTTTAATTTCTTTAAGTCTATTGATGGCTAATAAATGAGTATCTTGGAGTGCCAAATGTAATAATTCCGTTAACACAACGTTTTCCCACTTCGTTTATTTTCACACATTCTCTTATTTCACTAATTCATTTTTTCGTATCTTTTCTAAATTTACATTACTAACTATTTAATATTTTATATATTGTTATACACGAGTTTCTAACCTAGTACCTTATAAATAACTGGTTGTGTCATGTGTCACAATCATACGAGCCCAACATTTATTTTTTCCGCTTCTCTTATTTCACTTCTTCTCTATATAAGTAACCGCATAATCATATTTTATTCCAAAATACCATTTTATAACTCCTAAAACTTTATTACTCACAGTATAATATTTTATATAATCAATCCAGTGTAATATACACATAATTCTAATCTAGTAGTTGCATAAACAAACATCTACTTATCTATAAAAGAAGTAATGCTGATGTAAATTTGGGTACTTGTCAATCATACAGGCATGCCACATAGGATCTGCTGATGTCGTAAATTACCAATTAAAATCTTAATATAACTATCTATCTATATTTCAAAATTCAAAATAAAGTACAGGGATTTTAATGGGCGCTCAAATATAAACTTCACATATATTTGCACATCAAAGAGAGATTCAAAATTCAAAATCAAATCTCCAAATTCTCTCAAGAAACCCACTTTCCTACTTCCACCGAGCTCTGAGAAGAAGAAGATGTACACACTGGTTTTTATCTCTTTAATCTCTTGATTCAAGTGAAGACGAAGAAGAAGATGCACATATTTCACCGGAAAAAACCCTAGAATCGGAAGAGATCAGTGCGATGACCTCTTAATCGCTGATCCTTTGTCTTCTTCCACGCTTATACCTTCAATCCATCTTCAACCCTGTCTCCGGCGATTACAATCATCTCAATCAACAGGTTCGAAATTATGAAATCCTCTAATCTATGCTAATTTCTTTGAGATGCATCTTAGATTCGTTTTAATTATGCGTTCTTTGATTGTAATTTTGTATATTTCTTGTGTAATGATCGATTGGTTAAACTATTCTTCACATACACGTCGATGCGGCGGTCACCGAGTACCGGAAGAAGATGCTTCGGTACAAACAGCTTGACTCCAGAGTTCGAACTGGTCAGATAGATAGATTTTCCCCTAAATAATTTTATACCTTCTTATTTTCCCCAAAAGTCCATTGATAAGGAAGTGGGTAGATGAACTACAAGATTTTAACTATATTATTCTTTCTTTCATAACTGTAGAGAAACAGGCATTTTTGTTAATCATCTTGATCTTTCTTACTTGATTGAAGGTATGCTTATGGGTTTAGGGCTCCAACTACAAGTTCAGTTTTGGCAATAGTATTCACACATATGCAGTTCTTGAAAATCAGAAATTCACTTTTGTTTTGTTTTTTAGTTGTGAGTTGCACGATTTTGATTTAATTTAAAATAAGAAGGGTGTTCAATTGGGTGGATGATTATCATTTAATTTAAACTGATTTTAATTTTTTAAATTGCATAACATGTGTGGTTTTATAATAGGTATGTCATGAAGAAGATTAGATTGAACAAGGAAACAGAGAACTTTAAGAAGACATCAAGAGGTATTTCTTTTGCAGTACCTATTTGAGATTTGAATTTGACTTTGTTAACATGTTTTCTTTTTGTAATGAAAATTGATGTGATTCCAGTTGCATATTGAAGATCCATTTTACCCTTACACACATATGTTTGTGTGTGCAGAAACAAATAAATATATGTAATTCGTTTGACGTTAAAGAACTCGATGAATACATGAATTATGCAACAAAATACAAATGTAACCGGCGGCATCATGACGAATTGTAAATCATAATTTCATAGAGTTCACTAAATAAGAAGTTTAAGAAAAGAAAATGAATTGATAATTTACTAATTTTAATGATGTCATCGTCAAGACCCATTTTCTTTCACTAAATTAAATCCGTTTTTGGAGTTAGTTTGAAATGTTGCTGAAAGGAAGCTGTAGCGTTTAAAATACGCTTCTTACTATGAACTAAAAAGACTTTTATATGTTCTTATTGTAGATGGATTTGATATCCCGACTTAATCATCCATACGTTATGGAGTACAAAGATGCTTGGGTGGATAAGGTAATTTGTATTTTATTTTATTTTATTTTATTTTTTACATGATATTTTGTTATACAAAAGTATAAAATAAACTCATGGTGTTCTTCTTTATGGACCTCCTGGTACGAATTGATAGCTTTAAAAAATAATATTTTTCAAACTTTATATGAAATATGTGTATTTTTTCCCTGTGATTAGGGTGTTCTTCTTTATGGACCTCCTGGTACGGGCAAGACCTTGCTAGCTAGGGCAATTGCCAGTAATATAGATGCCAATGCCTTAAATTTATATCTGTTGTTGTTTTGAATGTTTGTTACTGTTATCTGTAATTACACGTCGACTCAACTTCTGAAACTGGGAAAGTGGCTGCAACCGATCATGACCAATCACAGAAAAGGAGGGATATAGTGGCTGAATCTGTTTTGGAACCATCTCCAGATGCTACTCTGCAAGGACGGCCTGAAGGTACTTCAAACTATTTTTTTGTGACACCCCTAAATAGTGTTCAATACGGCACAATATAGTACATGCACATGTAATTTGTTTATTTAACTGCTTTATGTTTGATATTATTATTATTTTTAGAATAATTTTCTAATTTTCTAACTTTATAAATCATCATCTATATATTTCAGGTTCAAGGTTCATGTGAGGGTTCAAGATGAAACCGGTAGTGTGTCTAAACTTAATCAGTCGACAAGTTTAATGTATTCTTAAGTATAATGCGAAGGTGAATTCATTAAATAATTTCACATCAAATTTTACATATAAATGTAGGCTTACATTCAATGTTTACGATGTACCCGCGTCCATCGGACGGGTGTCCACCTAGGCATGTTCAATACTTTTGAATCTGGATGAATTTTTGTGTTTTGGTTTTGTTTTCTTAAATTTCATGTCATCTTTTTTAAAATCCTCCTTTCCCCTTCCATTTTTCACAACAAAAGAAAACCCTAAACGCCATGGGCGAACTCAGTCGAATCTCTGTCTATCTCGATGGTGGCGTAGGTATGCATTATTTTCTGATCGAATTACAGTTTCTTGTCTTCCAGATCCATTAGATTTCATTTTGTTTATGCTTCTGGGTAAATCGATCGATTGATCAATTGATTGAGGTTTTTTTTTAAAGTTTATTTTCAGGTGAAATGGGTTTCACCAGTTAGCTTTCCACCTCCAAAGGCTATAATTCATCTCTTCATTTCAGGTTAAATGAAAAATTGATAATATTGATTCATAAACTCGGATTTAGTGGAGGAGAGGTGTAGTTAAAGGGACTAGACCTCTGGTATTAAGAATCTTTTTTTTTCAGTTCTTTTATTTGCATCATCGGGTTATGATTCCTTAGAGAGTTGGTTGGATTCCCATTTAAGAATTTTAACCCATCCCAACCCGTTTGACCTCTTACCGCAATTGAAGAATTTTGAATATGATTAGTTTGATGGATCTAGAAGTCTGTTCTTTGCAGGTCTTCTTTTTGGAATCAAACACGAAAACAATGGATCGGATATAAAGGATCCAACTGCAAAAAGAAATCTATAAAAGATGCTATATGGTGAGAAGTGAGAAGTTATACGCTTATGACTTATGTAATATGTAATTTTATTTTGTATTTCTTTTATTGCAAGGTATTCGGAAGATATATCCTAAGCTAAACCGGAACCGAAAATATTGAAAATTATTAAAAAAGAACCAAATCATAATTATGGCTTAGGTGTGAGTTCCAAACAATGATGTTTTTTCGGTTTAGAAGGTGTTTTGGATTGCTTATTCTGCTTTATGAGTATTTGAGTGTCATAACAGCACATAAGCAATTTCGAGTCTTTGGATAGAAGAAAATTTTTTACCACTATTTTCTTATTTGAGGATAAAATAAACAGTTTGGAAGTTGCTTATTTTGTTTATTTCTAAATCAATAAGCAGCTTTAATAAGCAAACCCAATCACCCCTTTTGAACAAAGTTATCACAATAATATATTACGGTTCAATCTTTGATGTTACTAATATCAACTTATATACTGGATTTTTATTGTTTTTTCTGCAGGTCTTTACAATTTTCAACTTCCAGCAATACCATATATTGCATAAACAATAAAACTGTGCAAGCCCATTTTATCATAAATGGGGACCCATCTTTCATCTCACCTGGAAACTATAAAAAGGTCTGTATTTTTTTCATCCCATTAGTTTATAATAGATCTTTATTGAGTTATATGTAAAGGATCAAATGCTCGGATAGACACCCAAATGCTTTAGCTAAAAACTGATAGGTCAAATTGTAAAAGCGGAAAAATTAGCTAAAAGTAAATGGGTCAAACGGGTTGAACAAGTAAAAGTTGTCTTAGCCTCTTACATAAGTAACTTCAACTTTCATTAACAAAATCAAAATAACTACATGTCGCAATCCTCACTTATATGTTATTAACGGTTTGCTTTTGTTATGTTTAAAAAATCAATCATGTAGAAGTAAAAAAAGAAACACCAACTTTTATGCGGGTCGATTGGGTCGAACTGGTCAAAGACTAAAAAAATTGGTATTAAAAGAATGTGAGAAGTATATGGAACTGGTTTCAAGTTTTCAATCTTCTTTCATTTACTTTCTAAATTACTTTCATTACTATAAAATTAATTTACTTATCAATTCTCAAATAATTTACATGTAGAATTGTTAGGCT
Organism: Helianthus tuberosus; assembly: GCA_030545235.1. Classification (NCBI taxonomy): domain Eukaryota; kingdom Viridiplantae; phylum Streptophyta; class Magnoliopsida; order Asterales; family Asteraceae; genus Helianthus; species Helianthus tuberosus. The sequence continues at coordinate 9,382,698 of CM060397.1, forward strand.
ATAGGGTGTGGTCATGACCACTAAAACCACTATTACCCTCCATAGTAATCTTTAGATTTGCTTACATATATAGTTATTAACACGTGACTCGAATCCTAAATTTTTAAGCCGTGATTTCGCTCACAAGTCATGATTTAAAACATATCAATACTATACACATCTAAAAGGTAAGTGTAAGTTAATTAGCTGATAAAGCACATGTATTAAGATGCTGCAAGTTCACTGGTTTCAATGTTCTGGTCTATAAGGCCCAACATATCTTAGCAGTAGGACAGCAAGTCGACTCTGAATGAGTCGGTCCAAAATCCGTATAGCTTGATGGGAGTCACTTGTGATTCGTGTCAGGGCCTGAGTCTGCTCTTTTTAGTGCTATTTGTACGAGTTTGACAACTATGCCAATTACACCAGCTATATAAAACTCTTTTTAAAAGAATTTTTTTAGAAACTAATGTAAGTATTTTTTAGCGTATTATTTGTTTGAGAACGTCAGTGTTTATCTGATAGGTGTTTGTTGATTGATGAGCATGGTCTTTTGTGGCAGCTTAATGCGATGTTGTAGTCCAAGATCAAAGTCATTCGAATCAGTCCCAGCTTAATGTTGTAAATATTGTGGTTGGTGAAGCAATAGGAAGGAATGTTAATCGACTTCGAAAGCATCCGTCAAATGAAGTAAGAGGACTGGTGAAGCATCCTAATGTTTTCTTTGCTTTTTAGGGGGAACATAGGTGCTTCTCTCTTAGGGCATACAAAACACAGGTTATTGGTGGCAGCCCGCCATATTTAACATATAAAAAAACTTTATATATTAAATGTGGCGGGCTTCCGCCAATAATCTGTGCTTTGTATGCCCTATGGAGAGAAGCCCCCATCTTCCCCCCTAAAAAGCAAAGAAAACATTAGGAAAAACATTATGAATGAGGATGGCCTGAATCTACGTAAGTGGCAGGTTTATTATATTTACCGATTTCAAATTTTATTTCCAACCTTTCTGATTTAGGTTTTTTGCAGACATTGACAGTGCAAGAAAGGCTGCACCAAAGCCATAAACACTGGTTGGGTTTCACTACAATATTGTACGAAAGGTTTGGGCTTGGACCAGATTTATAAACAAAGAATATTTGTGTTAGTAAACATGTTTTGTGGGTTCGTTATGTTTCTCTTGTGTCTAAACTTAATTAGTCGACAAGTTCGGAATGACAGAATCCGTAGGGGCTTTTTCGTACTTCGGTTAGATTTACATATAAACGTTATTAATGTATTCTTAAGTATAATGCGAACGTGAATTCATTAAATAATTTCACATCAAATTTTACATATAAACGTAGGCTTACATTCAATGTTTACGATCTACCCGCGCCCGTCGGGCGGGTGTCCACCTAGTAATTATTATACAAGACATAAGATTTGTACGAATTGTACGCGACCAAGGGGGGAGGACAAGTGTCCTTGCCTTTGAAGGGCAATTTAGTCATTTCTCAACATAAACAACTCTCATGCTGGGTTTTCAAAATCACGTAATGGGTATTCGAAATCACATAATGGGTATTCAAAATCATATAAAAAATTAAAAAAAAACTATAGCAATAGACTACTCGAATTAAAGAGGATAAAATGTCCGTTAATATGGTGTAATTTTTTTTTAAATTAACGTATGAAAAAATTATAGCCGTTTGAAAATCAATGGGGGAAAGAGTTCAAGTGGGAAATGACCAGAATACCCTTTTGCTATTTGTTTCTTCAATTGTTTGAATCTCATATTTACAAAAATACCATTGAATTACTTTAAGCCATTGATCTTGAGACATCAATGGCTCACATACTCACGTATGATTCGTACAACACTCTTGTCTTGTACAAAAGCCAACCTCTCTATATATATATATACTAGTTTTTGCCCCGCCCGCGTTGCGGGGCAATAAGCCGAATATTTCTCTCTCATAACATGTATGTCTGTGTTTCGGTTACTTGTACATACTACTCATAATACGATCTAAAAAAAAAAAATTAAATCGAGTCAACCAATTAAAACAAAAACACTACCATACTTTTACTAAAAAAACTAAAACGATGGAAAGACTATAATTTTAAACTAGAGTAAATTACAAGTTTTGTCCTTTATGTTTACATCAAATTGCAGGCGCTGTCCTTTTCGCCAAAAGTTTACAGGCGGTGTCCTTAACCTTTCAAAATCTTGCACGTTTTGTCCTTTAGGCCAAACCTGGTTAGAAATCTCAGTTAAAAACTGTCATATGCAATGCACATGAGGGCAAAATGGTAATTTCCCTCTCAACACTTTCTATCCCCATTTATAACCCTCACCAACCCCTTAAATTTATTCATACACGATCAGATTCAAGTGCTTGAAAAATTATTATCATTCATCAAGCTTACATAACGACCATCATAACCAACATCACAATTCTTGCAATACTCACTAATTCATCAACACATATTTTAGTAACCACAAAAGGCCACATCCCATTGCTAATCTACCATCGTTTTAAAAAAAATGGGTGGGAGACATGATTGAAACTTTGATAGTCCAGTTATGGTCTGTCGGACTCTGTTTCTTGTGTCTGACCAAGTCTGCCTAACAGATAAGACGCATGATTGCATGAGGTCGATTAGACAAATAAACACACACAAGCGCAGATAAACACACATTAAGATTGGTAAATTAAAAAATGCAAGTAATAAATCAACAGAAATGGTGATCTTTCTAATGTTCTTACCAACAACTTCTAACAAAAACAACATTTTCAATCTCCAGAATTAGCTCAGTCGGCATCATTGTGCCTCCATAATATTATTTTGTTAAAGTAATCAGATAAAGAAAAACCAAGTAGAATCCAGAGGTTTCTGACTTCTGTTGACTGTTCCGTTCAGCTCATTTGTGAGTCACAATGTGGGAAATATAACTCAATAAAAGACATTCCTCTAGGAAAATCGTTGAATAAATAGTGGAATTGAATGAATTCAGAACTCAGTTTACCAAATTGAAAAAAAGGAGAGAACTACACAACATATGCAGTAAACACAAATCAAGAATACTCTAAAGAAATTGAAGATAATCACACTGGACATTCACCGCCAAACAACCCCTTCATCTTCTCTATCTCTATCACAAGCTCAGATCTGTAACGGATAAATGGTGGCGGTTGGGGTTTCATCGGATTCGAGACGGTGGCGGGTTTTGATGGTGGTTCGATGTGATCTGAACAAGGGACGGTGGTGGGTTTGGATCCGAAACGGTGGCGGTTATGATGGTGAATGTGGTGGACGGTGGTGGGTAGGTGTTTGGTTAGGGTTGGGGTTTCAATGGTAGGAGTTTCTACATAGCCATAAAGGTAAAGGTAAAGACAGTGTTGCAAAAATCGCGACGGCGATTAATCGGCGACTAGTCGCTGGTCGGACCTCTACTGAGTAATTTTTCACTAATCAGTGAAAAAATCGCTAGTCGGCCTAGTCGGCCCTAATCGGCCCTAGTCGGCCCTAATCGCGACTAGTCGGTCGGGAAAAATCGGAAAAAATCGGGAAAAAACAAAAAAAATCGGAAAAAAATCAGAAAAAATCGGAAAAAATCAGAAAAAATAGGAAAAAACACATATTACGGGCAAAACCTCCCAGATTCCGGTCAAAACTTGTCCACTTAAAAAAATTACGTATAAAAATATATGTATATATGTATAAAAACTTAAAATTGTACATAAAAAGTCCGATCCGATTAATCCCGAGTAATCCCGAGTAGTCGCTAGTCCCTACCTCACCGACCCGCTAGCGACTAGCGAGTTCTCCAACCTTGGGTAAAGGTAAAGGTAAAGGTAAAGGTAAGAGAAGAGTTTTTAAATAAAAGGGGTAAAAAGACAATTATACCCTCATGTGCTTTGCACATGATTTGATTTAACAGAAGAAATTAACTGAGTTTGGCCTAAAGGTTAAAACATGCAAGATTTTAAAACATAAAGTACAAAACTTGCAAAGTTTCGTGCTAAAGGACAGCGCCTGCAAAATGGTGTAAACATAAAGGACAAAACTTGTAATTTACTCTTTAAACTAAGAGCAAAATTGTAATTTTTCAGGACAAATGAGCATGTATCAGGCATGCCTGGACGAATAAAAATTACACCTATGTCCGCCCGCGTTGCAGGGCGTTAAATCAAATATTTCTTAGTTTCATAACATGTATGCATGTATTTAGGTTACTTGTACATACTACTTATAACACGATCTAAAAAAATACACCGAGACAACCAATTAAACGAAAACACTACCATAGTTTTGCTAAAAAATATTAAAACAATAACAGGTCTGTAATTTTGAGCTGGGGGTAAAATCAGTGTTGCAAAAATCGCGACTAGTCGGCGATTAATCGGCGACTAGTCGCTAGTCGGACCTCTACTGAGTAATTTTTCACTAATCAGTGAAAAAATCGCTAGTCGGCCTAGTCGGCCCTAATCGGCCCTAGTCGGCCCTAATCGCGACTAGTCGGTCGGGAAAAATCGGAAAAAATCGGGAAAAAACAAAAAAAATCGGAAAAAAATCAGAAAAAATCGGAAAAAATCAGAAAAATCGGAAAAAACACATATTACGGGCAAAACCTCCCAGATTCCGGTCAAAACTTGTCCACTTAAAAAAATTACGTATAAAAATATATGTATATATGTATAAAAACTTAAAATTGTACATAAAAAGTCCGATCCGATTAATCCCGATTAATCCCGAGTAATCCCGAGTAGTCGCTAGTCCCTACCTCACCGACCCGCTAGCGACTAGCGAGTTCTCCAACCTTGGGTAAAATACTAATTTGTCAGGACAAATGAGCGAGTGTTAGACAACTGCTTGACACAATAAAAGTTACATTGAGTCAACGAAGCAAAATAAAACAGTATTATAGTTTTGCAAAAAAAAAAAAGCAAAACGATGGCAAGGTCATAATTTTTAACTGGGGGAGAAATCGTAATTTATGAAATGGGTGCAAAATCACAATTTTGAACAGAGGACAAAATCATAAAAATATTTTGAACTTGGGGCGAAATCATAATTTTAAACTGAGGGGCAAATCATAATTTTGAGCTATGGGGAAAAACATAATTTTATTTTGAACTGTGGGAAAAAAACGTAATTTTGAGTTGGGGGCAAAATCGTAATTTTGAGCTAGGGCAAAAACATATTTTTATTTTGAGGGGGGGGGGGGGGGGGTAAAAGCGTAATTTTAGATGGAGGGCGAAACCGTAAATTTAAACTGGGAGTAGAATTAGAAATGGGTTTTTAAACTGAGGGCAAAAGCGTAAATTTTGAGCCAGGGCAAAAATATAAATTTATTTTGAATTAGGGGCAAAAACGTAATTTTAAACAAATGATGAAACTGTAATTTTAAGCTACTATTCCCTCAACTTCAAAACGTATGTGTAGTAAATATATATATATATATATATATATATATATATATATATATATATGAATAGGTAGAGCCAATGAACTGATCTAGTGATAAAACAAAATATTGACACACCTAATTGAGTACACGTATAGGCCCAAACAAAAAAGTTATTACTGGGCCTATTAGCACGTAAAGATCCATAAACGAATGAAACGAGTGTTGGAAACAAGCATCATTCAACACATTGTGACTAAGTTTGTAGAAAATAGAGTTGTTTTCAAAATAATTTTTTTTTTGCTATCGTATCATGTTTGAAAGAATCGATTCCGACCAAATAACATAGATACGAATACCGACATTGTCAGAACCATTATCAACATTCTTTTTTTATGATTTTTATCAATGTAAAACACGTGTTACTATCCTTACAGTATATCACGGCTTTATTTTTTTAGTTTTTCTCTTTTAGTTATTATATCATGTATTAGTACCGTACCAATACCGTAAAAACCAAAGTGAAACATATCAAATTCGCGTCACAATGCAAAATAATTTCATTAGTTTCCAAAATAGTCTTTTACTCCACAAACATGTGTATTTCATAGAGTTATTGGATTTTATCACCCCTAACTATTGGCTATTGGCTGCGGCCACCCCCAACTATCACTTTGACGCCCGTTACCCCCAACTTAACACTTAGTATGTTTTATCACCATGTCGTTAACTGATCACTAACTTTTTATCTTGATACTATACTTTTAGAGGTGTCATAGTGATCTTATGAAGGTTTTAGGGATCTTAGTACACCCCAAAAGTATAGTAACAAGATCAAAAGTTAGTGATTAGCTAACGACGTGATGACAGAACACACTAAGTGTTAAGTTGGGGGCGACGGACGTCAAAGTGATAGTTGAGGGTGACAGCGGTCAATAGCCAATAGTTGGGATGATAAAATCCAATAACCCCCTTTCAAAATTTCACTTTCTTGAACTCTCAATTAGAGGTGCACAAAATAACCGGTTAATTAACCGTAACCAGTTATTAATTGAAACCGTAACCAGTTATTAATCGAAACCGTAACCAGTTAATAATCGCTTAAGGAATAATCGGTTAGTGGTTATTTTTAACCGTAGGTTAGTAACCAGTTTTTTTAACCGAAAAAAACAAAAAAAAAGGCATAAAAACCGGTTATTAACCGAAAATAACCAGTTAATTAAACGAACTGGTTAAAATAATTAACCGAACCAGTAAAAAAATAACCGAGTTAAAGTAATAACTGGTTAAAACATTAACCGGCAAAGTAAAAAAAAATTAAATTAACTGGTGTAATCGATTAACCAAACCAGTTATTAAAATTAACTAGTTTGTACATCTCTACTCTCAAATTAACCGGTGTAACTGATTAACCGAACCAATTATCCTCAATTAACCGCTTCTATTCGCGTAAGATCCGGGTAGAAAGAAAGCGGCAGAGCACATTCATTGTAGTTATCGGATCCCATTAAAACCAACGCCGTTACGCAACACCTAAACTCTAATCTCACTCTATTATTATTATCCTAATCCACAATCTAATCCTCTATCAATCTCAACTAATCAAAAATCTACAGAATCAATCCATGGAGTCATCAATTCTTCCTACACTGATTCAGTTACGAGCATCTGCAAACTCATTTCTATCTCAATTCGAACCGCTAGCAATCGTTGTTGCTCCTATCGTTTCGTTTCTAATCGCTAGGGTTCTTCAATCCTTCGTTCAACTAATTCATGAAAAAGGAGTCAAAGCAACGGTTATTGGATTCGTCATGACACTGTTCAAGTAATTATTATTGTTATTGTTATTTTACGTATGTTTCGAGATGTTTATATGATTTTAATTTGTGTTTTAAGTGATGAAATAGGATATGTTTAGTGATAATTGTTTGTGAAATGTTGATAGGTTGGTTCCTGGTGTGCAGAAGTATATTGATGCTGAGAAACAAAAGGTATGGTGTGTATGTTGTTTCGTATAATTTTTTTTTATTAATATTTAGGTTACAGAGCTTAATTTGGGAGTATGTGGTAGTGTGGTACATTTATTGAAGTTTTTTTTATTTATATGTGACATGTGGTTAAGAGTTCATGCTTTTTGAGTGATTTATTAGTCATGCCACATTGATGCACATACAAACTTTAACGTTATTTTACTAATTTCGTGAAAATAACGTTAAAAGCGGCTGATGGTTAATCATGCATCATGTGGTGGCGTTGATAGCTGAAAGACATGTGGGTACATGCACTAATCGGTGTCTGTCCCGATGGTTTGAGTATTATGTGCCTTAGGTCCAAGGCTTGATACAAAACTACAATCGAGCCGGGGGTCTCACTGGAAGGAGCCTCTCTATTCCTACAGGGTAGAGGTAAGGCTGTCTACATCTACCCTCCTCAGACCCTGCCTTAGCTTTGCTATTTGTGGGATGATGATGATGATGATGATGATGATGATGATGATAAAAGTATCAAACAGTAGCTAGTTTAGAGTTGATTATTTTAAACGTGTGATATTCCGAATAAGGAATTAATTTGGGAGTGTTTGTAGTACATTTAGTGAAGTTATTTATATGACATGTGATTAGGAGTTCATACTTTTTGAGTGATTTAATAGTCATGCCACATTGATGCACATGGAAATCAAACAGTAGCTACTTTAGAGTTTATCATTTTAAACCTATGATATTCTGAATAAGGAAACGGTTTGGGTATTTGTAGCTAATCTACGTGTAGTATCCTTTGATTTGTATTTTCTAGCGGTTGTAGAGTTTAGGGATTGTTTATCTAAACTGCTTATTGTCACGGAATTGTTATTGTGAGCACTGTGCCGAGTACTCCGATCCCTAAGGAAGTGCTATATCGACCCACTTATGATCATGGGTTAGTGGTTTCTCCTGCCTTAAATTTATTGACCGGTGCGGTGTAAAGTGCTTATGAGTATATATACATGAGTGACTAGGAACATAAGTGTTTAAACATGTTTCCGAGTAGATACGGTCTTCAAACATTTGGCCCGCCACATTATGCTGATAAATAGAAGCAGATTGTCAACTTATTGAAAGCAACTTATTCAACTTAATGGTAAACTTGTAATTTTAAACGGGCAAGAATAGCCGGTTTGAAATAAGCATCTCACTGTTTTATTGAATATGACTTATTTTGCTCTAAAATTAGTTAATACGTATTCATCTGCTTTCAATAATGCAATAATTCATGGCTTCGTTTAACTGAAAAGTGGTCAAAGCAATCTTTAATAGTATCCAAACTATGACATGTCAACTTGTTGGTTAATATATCCTTTTGTGAAAAGGGGAAATTGATTATATTAAAACAAGTGTTGATGTTCTACTACATAGGTTGTTGACAAATTGCAATCTTCTGGTAAATCTTCAAGGGATGGTTGGAAAACTGAGCTCCCAAATACGGGATTAGGAACAAAGGTTCTAGAACAAATGAAAGACCTCAAACAAAAAGATCCAGCTTGGCAAGGCAAATGTTCTGGTACAGTGTATGTTCTACAAACCTTTGCTACAATATTATTAGATTTTGGTGTTTAACTTGAAAGTTAAAACATAACAATGAAAATCTATTGCTTTTTTTGCAGATATATTGGAGGAAATGAATCTGAAGGTCACTTTTCATTAATAAACGAGGCATGTTCAATGTTAGTAAGATGCTGATTTTTAATTCTCACATGCTATTCTATGTTTTAGATCATAAAATCTTTTCAGTTATTTGAACATTACATTATAATCTTAGGTTTGCACATACCAACCCGTTACATTTAGATGTATTCAAGAGTGTTGTGAGATTTGAGGCAGAAGTGGTTGCAATGACTGGCGCTCTTTTCGGAAGTAAAGAAAAGGCATCCGGAGGGAAAATATGTGGCAATATGACTTCAGGAGGAACAGAGAGTATATTAATGGCTGTCAAATCGTCACGTGATTATATGAGGGCGAAAAAGAATATTACATGTCCGGAAATGTGGGTTTAATTTTTTTGTCCTAAGTTTACTTTTAAGGTGGCAATTTGGGTGGGCGGGTCGGTCATTTGGAATAATACAAGCGGTTTTAAGTTTTAATGAGCCGGTCAAATGGGTTTGGGCTGACCTTTGACCCTTTTTGCCCAATTTTTGTTTATTGTGAATAATCAAATTTGATGCATTAGATATGATAAAATCCATTTATTAAAACAGTCAGATAATTTCTTTTAATTGAAACAATTTAGGTCAAAGTGGGTGGGTTGGGTAACGGGTCAAAATGGCTTCGGGTCAAATTGGTGGTTTTAATTTGCTGGTGAAACGGTTCGGGTGGGGTTGGGCCAACCGTCGACCTATCAACCATTTTTGTTCGTTTTTAATGTTTTGTAAATTTATGTTTTGTAAATAACTAATGCGTTACATATGATATTAATTCAAATGGTTGGGTTGGTTAACCAGTCAAAAGTGACCCAGCTTAAAATGGAAAATTTTAACATGCGGGTCAACCGACCAACACACTTTTGCAAATCTTATAGACTTTTGTAAGTAATTGATGTGTTGAAAAGGATTAAAGTAAATAATTTAGGACACTGTAAGCATTTGAATACACGTAGAGACTTTTGACCTGTTAAACCTGTTTGACCCATTATCACTTATCAGTAAATAATTGACTCTTTTTCATATAATTCAGTTGAACTTTCCACCTCTAATCTAAGTTTTTTTTCTCTCTTTCTGAGTGCAGGATAATACCTGAATCTGCACACTCAGCTTATGACAAAGCTTGTCAATATTTCAAAATCAAATTGCGGCGTGTTCCTGTGAATAAGGAATTTCAAGCAGATGTTAAAGCTATCAAGAAATATATCAACAAAAACACCATAATGGTACGTGGTTGTTGAACTGGTCTGGTACACTGATTGTCATCTTTTCAGTCTTATTCAATACACCTAAATCTTAACAACTCAACGTTTTAACCGCAAATTAGATTGTTGGATCGGCTCCTGGTTTTCCACATGGAATCATTGACCCAATTGAGGTAAAGTGTATGATCTAGCATAGTTTTTCGGTCACTAACTTATTAAATAATTTGTGTACTGGTGATGATTTGTGGGTTATATGCTTATATCTTGCAGGAGCTCGGTGAATTAGCAGTTAGTTACGGGATTTGTCTGCATGTAGACCTTTGTCTTGGTGGTTTTGTGTTGCCTTTTGCACGCAAACTCGGGTGTGATTATCTTAGCGTTTTGTTTATTACTATTGTTGCTTATATTACCAATATGCACTAATGCCAAAATATAATAAATTATATGATTTAATTTGTTATTTTGCAGGTACCCAATTCCACCATTTGATTTTACAGTTCAAGGAGTGACCTCTATATCAGCAGATGTTCATAAGTATGGGTTGGCACCCAAAGGGACTAGTGTAGTTTTATACAGAAATCATGATATTCGGAAGGTAACTAGTCTCTATTAAGTCACTGTAATTCAACATTTTGTAGCTTATAAGCTGTTTACAAACTTCTAATAACACAGATGAACTATGATCGTTTACATTTGATCGTTTTTCCAAAACAGAACGTTTGACTTCCATATGTATGTGTATGTGTGTGTATATAATCAGAATCAAATAGGAACTTAAATATTGGTTAAAACCTATGAACTAACCAAAATATGATGTTTGATTGTTTGGTTTATATGAGTCAAGCCAAATCACAAAATTCACACTTTTCTTGCTTTCTCATATTTGACGGTGGCTGGCGTTCTGGAAATTGGCTAACTTTTGCATCCTTCCGACTTAAACAGCATCAGTTTGTTGCTGGTAAGATTCTTTCTTCTGAATCATGCTATCCTTAAAAAAAAGAGTGCATCACATGCTACAAAAAAACCAATATAACTTGAACACTTTTTGTAAAAAAAAGTAGTTTTAATTAATAATCAGTGTGTCAAATATGATACTTAAAGTTATACATTTGCGGTAATAATCCATTTTTTTAATAACCGATTTAGGAGATATTATGCAGAACGTTAAAGCATAACCCACGTCACGTCTTACGTGTTTGACCCATTAACCATAAAGCATGACTCGAATCAATCCAATTATAAGTAGATAGGTTGAATTTTCCAATCTACGTGTGAACTTGATGCATGAAATTATGAAATATATGTGTACTACTATTTAAAGTGCGTTTTATGTTAATACTACAGTTACCGAGTGGTCTGGTGGTCTATATGTATCTCCAACAATTGCTGGTAGCCGACCTGGAAACGTGATTGCCGGAGCTTGGGCAGCTATGATTTCATTAGGGCAAGAAGGTTGCGTATTTAAAATTTGATTTTATAATTTCTGGCCCTTTTTTGTCACATTTTTATAGTTAAAATGATCATTATTTTGTATGTTTTAAAGGTTACCTTGTGCACACAAGAGAGATAATGGAAGCATCAAAGAAGATACAACAAGGGTATGCATCTCTCTCTGTCTCTTTTTTTAATTCTAAGGTAGAAATTACTTATTTGCCCTTTTTTTGAATGTTCTGTAGAGTGAAAGAGATCCCCGAATTGTTTATCGTTGGAAGGCCAGATATGACAATTGTGGCGTTTGGCTCTAATGTCATTGACATATTTGAAGTGAATGACATATTGTCCTCTAAAGGCTGGCATTTGAGTCCCTTGCAGAGACCCAACAGGTATATGATCATAATAATTTTATTTCATGAAATAATAATCTGGAAATGACATTTCGAACTTATTGTTCATATTTCAGCATTCATATCTGTGTGACCCTTCAACATGTGCCTGTTGTTGATGAATTCCTCAATGATTTAAAGGATTCAGTGCAAACTGTAAGTCTCCAAATTTTCTTGTTTAGAAACTTTTCATTTATTTGGATTAGGATCAAATACAAAGTGATATTACTTGAGAAGGGTACTAAGTGCTTTTGGACCATTGATTACACTATTTCAATGGCTAAGATTGAGTGGCAAGATCGTAATTAACAGTGAAGGTTAATGTTGATTTTTTGGCTTAAATCTAGCTTCAACGTTTTTCTTTTAAAAACTCAAATAAGTTATAGAGTTAACTTTCGTTTTGCTCCTTGTGGTTTAGTCATTTTAACGGTTTTGCTCCAATAGTTTAAAAATAGCCATTTTCCTCCCTGATCTTTCGATTTTGTCGCCAGTTTGCTCTTTGGCTCTAACTCAGTTAAAACGTTCAATTAAAAGTAGGGGTATTTTAGTAGTTTACTCCCTGGCTCTAACTCAATTAAAACGTTTAGTTAAAAGTCGCGGTAGTCGTGGTCGTGGTCGGCATGTGGTAGTTGCAGGTGGTGGTGGCTGGTAGAAAGAGTGGTTGGAAAGATGGGGGATAGAAAAAAATTACTTATATACATGTAAATAAACAAGTTATAGGTTTATTTAGGTGAAAAGACTTACATGCCCTTGCTTTTATCTATAAAATTACCAAAATACCCTTCTAGTTAATGGGTTTTTTGGATAGAGTTAGATGTGGGGAGCAAAATGACGATAAGTTTGAAAAATCAGGGAGGAAAATGGCTATTTTTAAACTATTGGGGCAAAACCGTTAAAATGACCAAATCACAGTGAGCATAATGGAAGTTAACTCTAAGTTATATATACTTTATTATTTTTTTATTATAAAAAAGTATACCATAACATTGAGGATTTATCATCTTTGTTTTGAATATAGTATTGGTATATTATTTGTAAAGACGTTTGATGCGCTATTAATTATAACGTTCGTCTAAACTAGTTACAACAATGCGTTTACAACAGTTCTATCAAGTTGTCCTGGCCTGACACATGACGAACCGTGTGATTACAATTGTGTGTCCTAACCATTACAACGTCACGTCTAAAACCACCTTTAATTTAACAGAAGCATCTACCCATCACGCATAAAAATCATTTTGTACAAGAACCGGCTTCTATATATATTTCACCTTGCCGATAAATTGTTCGTTATTTTTTTAGGTGAAAAAGAATCCCGGGCCAATAAGCGGAGGACTTGCGCCTATATATGGTGCGGCCGGGAAGATTCCGGATAGAGGTATGGTTAGTGAACTACTGGTAGACTACATGGATAACGCATGCTAATATGATTCTTGGGGTGTTTGGATCCACTTATCTGTCAAAAGCTTTCGAAGGAAAGGATAGTGGAAATTGTGTGTTGATGATATGTAAACTGTTTTATACAAGTTTGTAGATGTATATGTAAAAGTAATTCAAATGCCATCTATTTTTAACCCAGAATTTGCAAGTGTTGGTTGAATTGAAAATCTTGTTTTTTTGACCATGGAAAGATTTGTTGGCTAAAAATGGAATTGGTCAATATGATAACGATAACGACAATGATAATGATGGCAACGACAACGATAATGATGGTAATGGTAAGCCAATGAGTTCTAGATCAATTCGTTCAGGAGGAAGTAACCCATGACCTTTCAATGTGGAGGTTATGGATTGGAGTCCTACTGGTGCAATTTGTTTCATGTGAGCCATAGGTTTTACCACTATGGGCCATGGCAGTGGGTTTCATCGGGAATAAGAGATGCTTTTATAATCTAATATGTTGCTAAGATTACAAAAGAAAACCATATCTTAACGTGCCCATTGGCGTCCTATGCCCATGTTAAATCGTTATTTCTAGTATAAAATATTTTGTGCTTTTTATACTAGTACAATTATTTAATAACAATGTATTTTTAACTAGTACAATTGTGGGTCGGGTCATGGGTCAAAACGGGTCAATTACAAAAAAGGGTTGTTTTGGTGTGGGTCGAAACGGGTTCGGGTTGGAACGGGTTCGGGTTGAAACTGGTCCGGGTCAGAACGTGTTCCGGGTCGGGTTGGTTAAAAATTGCTATCTTAAAAAAAAGAGATTGTACTTAAAAAAACGAAACGAAACAAAAAACTAAAGGATTGAAACTGATCCGAAACGAAACCGAAAAAACCATCAAAACGAAACAAAAAATCAAAACCGAACCGAAACCAACTAAATGACCAAACAGAAACAAAAAAACTGAAACCGAACTGAAACGAAACACAAAAAAACTGAAAGATCGAAACCGAACCGAAATGAAACAAAAATACTTACAAAATTGAAAGCAATCCGAAACGAAACAAAAAACTGAAAAGATCAAAACCGATCGGAAACGAAACAAAAAAACGGATTAAAACGAAACTAAAAATCAAAACTCAACCGAAACGAAACCGAATAAACCGACCAAACGGAAACAAAAAACCGAAACCCAAACGAAACAAAAAAAAAAACTGAAAATATTGAAACCGATTCGAAACGAAACCGAAAAATAGAAAAAACCAACCAAACCGAAACAAAAAACGAAACCAAACCGAAACGCGTCCCGATCCGAAACCCGTCCCGTGCGGAAACTCGTGTCGGCCCAAAACCTTTTGCGATCCGAAACCTGTCCCGTGTGGAAACTCGTGTCGGCCCGAACCCGATCCAAACCGACCCGATCCGATCCAAAACCCGCCCCATGCCAAAACCTGTCTCGGTTCGAAACTCAATTCGAACTGAAACCGTTCCGATGCAAAACCTATTTCGTGCAGTAACCCGTCTTGTGCGGATACTTGTGCCGGCCCGAAACCCATTCTGATCCGAAACATGTCCCGTTTCTTTAAGGTGCTAACCCACATCGACTCATTTCTTTAAAGTTGTCGACCCACTTTGACCCGAAAATAACAAGATGGAATTTCAATTGACCCGTTGTGACCCGTTTAGTTAAAATATCTTACCCAAACTAACCCATATAATTTTACAAACAACCCAAACTAACCCACATGAAAGCCTTTGGGTCAAGATTGCCACCTCTAATTTTTAGTAATTTCAAGTTTTTAATACGTGTGATACGATTTTTATGATTATATAATGTATTAACTTGTTCATTTCCCTGATATGGAACCAATATTTTGTAATTGAATGGATAACCTTTAATATCATACCCATCCTAAACTCATGATGAATATTGGCTATAAATGGACACAAATAAAATTGGCGGAGACTAGAGGTGGATGGCGGACGAAGTAGCGCTGGAACTTGAAGGCCTAATCATGGAATAGAGCCTAATAGTATTTGTCGATGTGAATGATAAGTAATTGGGAAGTGGGGAACAGTGCATAACCATGTTGGGAATGATGCTTCCTATTTTATTTGTTAGGATAATAAATAAATAAGAATTAAATAATATAAAAAGTTTAGATAAAATAACTAAATGTACAAAATCTTTAATGACCAACATAAACACGCGAACATGAACAAAAGTAAATGAATGAACGTTCACGAACACATTACTGAACGTTCACAAACACATCTCTGGTCGAGTTCGTTCATTTAACTATATAGAATGGAATTTTTTGTTCATGTTATCTCGTTTATTAAACGAACGAACGTAAACAAACCTTCCACCGAACGATTCACGAAAGATTCATTGAACGTTTGGTTCATTTATAGCCCTAAACTATTCCTATAAGTAATATCATACTCGGTTAAATACCCGAATATTCTCGTACATTTTCTCCTTATATCCGCACAACAAACGACATTTCAATTCAAAAAACAACTAATGCATACAAAGCTGCTAAAGACATGTGGATTACAAAGCAAACACGTGTATTAACTTCAATTTGTTTATTACATATAAAAGAAGAAAAGATTAAACAGAAAAACTTCAACTATAAAGTCATGTGTGGTCGGTCACCTTACTTGATGAGAAAACAAAAAGCTTAGTTTTTTTCTTCACACAGACTCTTCATACAATCGTACCTAATTGCAAACTCACAAGTTAAACACTTAAAGATCATCTCGTAATGGAGACTGCAACCATCCTTGTGACATTGACCATCGCTTTCAACGCCTTGAACGAATGAAAGGGGGTGTGGATGCACTTCAATATTGTTACATGTGCCCCCAAACTTCACATTTACATAGCGATGAACGTCTCCACTATATCTACGATATTTGGCATATGTTTCATACCGAAGTATTGACGGAGCACAAGCTGTATGCATAGACTGCATACACTCACGACAATGATAGAATGTATGCTCAGGATTTAAATCCTCCTCACAAATTTCACAAAAATAGTCACTCATATGGTTCTCAATGGGAAAGTAACTCAGTTTCATAGGATGCTTGTCACACTTGTGTGTAGTTGTCTCTGGTATCAACAAAGCCTCTCTCAAGTGTATATAGAAGAAGTTATCACAAGTATGGCAACTGAAGTCTGAATCACTATCTAATGTAAGGAGGTGATTCGGGTGAGAATTGTGAGTGATTTCTTTAGGTACGAAGGCACAATTAACATCGATGTAGTAATCGCATTTGACACAACAGTAAGCAAATCCATTGCAATCTAACCTGCAAAGACGACAACCGAAGACCCCGAAAAACTTACCAATGATTTTTGAATGGAGAATCAGGGGGTGTTGTGGGTGATGAGGGTTGTCGAATAGTACACTAGGCAGTCGGGAGCACCACTCGTGGAGCACAAAGTTGCAATGCTCCCCCTCCTCATTAGAACACACGTAAACTGGCCCACTCATAATTGGTCTTATGCATCCATTGCACAAAAGTTCAATCCTCTTTGTGGGGTCATGGTAGGATATTCTTGAAGAGGTGGGGCTATCTTCCAGAATGAGTGGGTGTTGATGACTCACTTCATGTGTTTCTGATCCACTTTCCTTGAAAAACAAGTGTTTTAGTAGGCTATAAGATGGATCAGGAAATGGAAGATGAAGAAGATCAGGGTGTTCAACATCTTCATAGTTTTTAATCATTTTGTCTGTAGCTGGTGAAAACAACATTCAAATATTAGATAAACATAGAACCAATAACATATTTAGAAATAACTATAAACATATATATTAGGTAGGGTGGTTGGTCTACCTGGAGATGTTGCGCAATCTAGATGGGTATAGTATCTGCATTTCTCGCATTTATATAGCCAAAGATGTGAACTATAATAAAACCCGCGAAGGCATACCCTACAGTGTGGGGAACTTTTGGATCTTTGATCCGCGTATGGAAAGGAATAAGCGAGGGTAAGAGGATGAATATGGGAGAAGATATCATTTGTCGTCTGTTGGATTTGCAATTTTTTCGGTAGAAAAGCACAATCACTATGAATGAAATTAGAACTAGCACACGTGGGACAATGATAAAAGAGCCCTTTATGCTCCTTCCCGCATGCATCACACTCGTCTAAAATTTGTCTGGGGATGCGAACTAATGGGTGTTTGTGGCTAGGATGATAGATGATGTTCTTTTGTAGCCTTTTTGTAGCACAATTTGCATCAACATAAAAATAACAAAGATCACAGCGGTAAAGTAGCTCTCTAGGCTTCCTAAATCGACGACAAATATCACACATCCATTCACGGTTAAGTAGGTAGAAGCCAAGAGTATGACCAACCTCACAAATGTCTTCCAATCTTTCGGGAAGCTCTGCACAAAATTTATGGATAGAAAAATCACTACATGTAGAACAAGAGTAGTAATACCTATGGAACCAGTTGATTTCTTCATGACACCGGGAACACAAACATCGGAAGTCTTGTTTTGCATCTACTTCATCCTCGTCCTCTTCCTTGTCTTCTTCATAGTCTTCGTCACGTTCTTGTTCCGACCACAAATCTGTAAGATTCAATGGATGTTCGTGCTCAAACATCATAAGTTTTTTTTTTCTTTTTCTAGTAAAAAATAGTATGAGAAGAAACAGACACAAAAGTAAACAGCAAATGAAATGAAAACAGAATTGGGAAGATAGAGCAACTGAAGATGTGATGGGGTGAGTTATGAAAAGGATGAGCTAGCATTTATAGGCATACATATACATAACTTCATTACCAAGTTTATGTTACCCATAACGTACTAAAAGTATATATATATATATATATATATATATATATATATATAGGGGAAAGATAAATCGAAAACCCACTCCAGTTGACTAAACCCTGAAAACCCTTGTAAAAAACCCATGTAAACTCAAGATACATTTCTAAAAAAAATAGGAAATGTAATATACATATATTTGAACATTTTTAAAAAAGAAACACAAAAAAACACTGAGTAGTTTTTTTTTAAAAAAATGTTGAAAATTTCAGGTTACATAATATGTATGTCCAAAAAAAATGTAACATACAAATTTTCAACATTTTTTAAAAAAAAAAACTAGTAAGCGTTTTTTACATTTTTTTTCATAAATAGGTCCGTGTACATTTATATTACATTCCCTATTTTTTTTAGAAAAAAATAAAAATGTTACATAGGGTTTATTTGGGTTTTCTCAACTCAAGTGGGTTTTCTATATAGCCCTCCCCTATATATATATATATATATATATATATATATATATATATATTTATATGATTGCAGATTAAAAACACATTTTGCAAATTAAATTATCTTCATTATCAAGTCCTGTATGTAAAAAAAAAAAAAAAACATGTTGGATGGTATTCATGAAATTGTGATCTGTTAATGTTATTATTCGTGATTATAATAACATTAGCATATTAAATGATGTTTTAGAATATTATAAGTAGGCAGTTGTTGAAAATATCATGAAATTATCTATCAAGATTTTTCGATAAATCATAAAAGCGCCATTGTCAATTTCATTAATTAGTTGTTATCTAGTTTAGGCACTTTTATCATAGTGCATTAATTAGTTGTTATCTAGTTTATGAACTTTTATCAAAGTGCATTAAGTCTATGAGTATCTTGGTGTGTTAATTCCTGGAAGTTAATTTTTATAAAGTGGGATGGCGTTTTAAATCTCAGCTAACCACGGCTTCTGAATTGTGAAAGAATTTAATCGTATCACAGCCGACCAATACATGTTTATAGTTTTATATTAAAATTACACCAATTGTTCCTAGATAAAGGAACAAATCTCGCCTGGTTTTTTATTCATATAAATGCAGTCGCTCTTGAGCCGGCCATTACGTGCCGTCGCTCGAGGCCCAAATTTTTAGAGGGCCCGAAGGGTTTCTATAAGCTTTTATATATATACTAAATTATATATTTAATATATGCATCCACTTATTATGCAAAAAGGTTTTGGTGGTGGAGTGGAAAAACTATCTCAAGATAATGTAAAGGTCTCAAGTTCAAGTCTTGGTTTCATCACCAAGGTTTTAAGTTTTTAATTAATTTCCCCTTAACCATAATTTTGGGCCCAATATTTTTTGTCACCCGAGGCCTAAATTTTTTTGGGAGATCTCGGGGACGGCTTTGGCCTTGATCTCCTCCACTATTTTGTTCGGCTCATTGTGATAGTTGTTATAAATTTTGTCAACCCTTACCTTCTAAGAAAACCACATTATTACCAAGATAATTATTCTAAGCCCCATCTTTTAAAAGCTTTGTCGATCCTTGCTTTTCAGATGAACCATGTTAAGCCTTTTCCCTTTTTATTATCCTTCATAATTTTTAAACAGGCATAATTTTTTAAACAATCGTATTTCTTTAAAAAGAATTAAACGAAATTAAAGAGAACAAACTGCTCTTTAATTTGGTGTAATTTTTTTTTAAATATTCTTGTATGAAAAAGTTATGTCCGTCTAAAAATAAAAATAAAGAGGGGAAAACAGGGAAAGACTACATAGCCTTTTACTCCCTGCGAAATCCCTACACATAGCAGCTTCTTCTGATGTCTATTTGGCTTTTATCTCCGGTCAATGCATATTTGTGATTTCCCTATATCAAACTATATTTAAGTGTTTTATAAATTTCCTATAAATCAAACTATATTTAAGTGTTTTATAAAGTAACCTAACATATGAATTAGATTAATAAAAATATTGAATAGTTAGACTAAATGTTTAATAAAATAGTTTTAATATATAAAATAAATACGTACATATTCTAAATAGATGAAACATATTCATTTCCCTAAAATTTAGGAAAGTGTAAATTTCAACTAACTGAGATTCCTATGAAGATGTTTAAGCATGGTATTTTTTAAAGGGAAAGGAAAATATGTTTGAAGTCATGAATTATTCATATCAAAACATATCTATTACACAAAAGGAAAAAGAAAAGAAGATGTGATTATATGGCATTTGTTTTATTTTTCTTATTTTTTATTTTTTATTTTATATACCCTTAAAGTTTTTCTTTTAAAAAATTTAAAATCTGTTCTCTGTTACTAAACAGAGGTTTAGTGTAAGTGATACCAAAATAAGATAAACACTAATCAATCTTGCAAGAAAAGAAATTAATACAAGAATTTGTGTTTCACAGGAATATGGATTTACATCCAAGACCGTATTAAAGATTTCATTATTTTTGTATTAATGTGTTATTAGTTTACATTATATATAGCATTATGTAGGGAAGATTAATCCTATATTGTTGCTAATTTGTCAAGTTATTTGTTTTTTTCAAATTGCTTATAAATCGACTTGTAAAATCAGGCCTAAAATCCATCCAAGCCAAACCGTATCATTCTATTTTTTCCTCTTCTCGTCCTAGTTTCCGCCCGCTCGGTTGGGAGTGGGTCCTAAACAAGGTACTACAATCTCAGTATGATGTGGCCGTTATCACATTCCTACAACAAAAGTCATACTTCACAACTTAACAAACTTAGCAACTAATTTTTTTCCATTAAAACTATTTTCTTCTTAAAAATTTTTAGTTGATTTAGCATTTGAATAAAGATATAAAGATGCAACTATATATAACAAGGCAAGTTACATATTTGACACGTATGAATATGCAATCCCTCTTAACTCACTCTACCAAGATTCAAATGGAATTCGGAGTAGCATCCCTTTGTTTCTTTATCATTTTTTTCCTTTTGCTTTTTTTTCTTTTGTACAATACACGTAAATTGTTCAAATATATTATTCCAATTATTTTTTTTTCTTTTGCTTTTTTTCTTTTTTCTTTTGAATATTCCAATTATTTTTTCTTTTGTTTTTTTTTCTTTTTTCTTTTGTACAATACACGTAAATTGTTCAAATCTAATATTCCAATTATTTTTTTCTTTTGCTTTTTTTCTTTTTTCTTTTGCTTTTTTTCTTTTGTACAACACACATAAATTATTCAAATATAATATTCCAATTATTACTTAGAAGTAAAGAAAAAGACGTGATGGCCATTTTACAAATTTGCATTTTTCTAATTTTCTTACACGCAATTCTTTTTCTAGACAGGTGGATATAATAATGTCGGATATTTTAGTGTAATTAGGATTGATTTGGCGACTAAAGTGAATTTAATATGGTTAAATTACTTTTTGAGTCACTGTGTTTTAGTGGTTTTAACTACTTGAATCCAAAATCAAAAAGTTTAACGCCCTCGGTTCCTAACCGCTCATTTTATAACGTTTTGAGTCCAATTTTTAACACTTGTACTTTTGATTTTGGACTCAAGTGGTTAAAACCACTAAAACACAGGAACTCAAAGCGTTATAAAATGAGCGGTTAGGGACTCAAAGTGTCAAACCTTTTAATTTTGGGCTAAAGTGGTTAAAACCACTAAAACACAGGGACTCAAAAAGTAATTTACTCATTTAATACACATCAAACAAGTTAGGTGATGCACGAGTGCACGCTTGTATGAGTTGTTATAATTCTTAGTGTTCGGACGAAGCCCCTAATGGGTGTTCCAAGGGGGCAACAACGGGGGTTCGAGGGCAGCACCCCCGGGTAGCAGGGTCCAAGGGGCGGCATCCACTGGAGGGCCAAGGGGAAGAGTCCCTGGCTCGAGTCGAAACGGAAGTTTAATGCACCTTTTAAGGCATTAAAAGAAAACAACTGGGCGCACGTGTCATCCATTAGAGACACCAACTTTTTGGTTTTATCATTTCTCTCTCCTACAAAATTATGGATTTTTTTAATTAAATATAGTTATTATATCATTAAACAAATGAATTTAATTATAATATTTTTAAATAAACTTATATGTTTTACTTATAAAAGATTCACCAAGTTCAAAAGTTATGTTTCTTTAAATATTAAAAAAAAAAGAAAAATAATGATGATAGTTGTTTTAATGAGTGTTTCTAAAAATTTTCAAATATTTAATGTGATTGGATGGTAAAAATACAACATGTTAAATAAAAAAAAATAGGTGGCACTAAAAAGTTCAATGTTAATATCCAGTTAAATAAATAATGATTTAAAAATTAACTTAACAAAATTTATAACCGTCACTTCAATATTACATTTTTAAATACATATCTTGACTACTATATTTTGACAAATTACATTATAATATACAGGTTTATTTTATCATGCAATGCATATTTTTTTAAAAGAAAAAATTATTATTAGTTATATAACGTTACATTTATCAACCCGTATAATAGACGGGATTGTAACCTAGTTTTTTATAAGGGTAAATTACACTTTTCGTCCTTTATGTATGTATCGGATTGCAATAGATATCCTTTAACTTCAATAATTACAGTCACAGTCCTTTTTCTTGTTAAGAGCATTACATCCTTGGTCCTTTAGCACTAACCCAGTTAAAACTATTAGTTAAGTCTGATAAAACTAACAATGTAACATCAAAAAGATCAAATCTTGATAGATTAAACAATGATTATTCAAACAGAAAAACTTACCAGCATGCTTCCACAGATGACGGGCTTCAAGATTTTCCCACTTTCCAAACTGCTTCCCACACTTATGGCACGTGACTGCACCACCACCATTTGACCCATTAGATTCTGTCTCTAAACAACCTCTGGGCTTTTGAACCCCATTCTTTCCATCTGAAGACAACAACAATGAGTTTGAAACTGTTCTTCTTGCAGTTGTATGCTGCTGATTCTTAACATTATTCATTGTTAGATGCCCACCAGGCCCAGGTGTTCCAGGCATCAATGTACCACCCTCAAGACCACCATTAAGCCCACCATTTAAACCACCATTAAAGCCAGTGATTTTAAGCTCACACCTTGTATCACTAAGAATAACTTCATGAGTAATTGGGTTCAAAAACTCACTACTACCAATAGATCTAGGACTGCAGTTAACTGGCTTTTCTGAGTGTCTTTTACTGCCTCCATGAATGACATCTTTGAGGTTTGCAATGGACCTTGAGCAACCGGATCTTCCGGGTTTCCGGGTCAAGATTGTGGCCAAATGTTTCTTGGATTTGGGGTCATGGACATCTTGTGGTTCTGATTTGCAGTGGAGTGATTTCTTCAAAGAAAACCAAACTATTGGCATATTATTATTATTATTATTAGGATGATAATTTTGGTGGTGGTGTTGTGGAACTTTTTAAAAGTGAGAGGCTTTTGTACCCATTTCCAAAAAGCTGAAAACTTTGAACATTAAGGGCATGTTTGGCTAAGCTTTTTGAAACAACTTATTGGCTTTTTGAAAAGTCATAAGCTGCAAAATGATGTTTGGCAATGAGGGTGTATGTGAGGGGAAAAAGCCAATAAGTCAATAAGTCACTCAATCCTGACTTTTCCAAAAAGTCAATAAGTTGTTTTAAAAAAGCTTAGCCAAACATGCCCTAAATCAAGAAAGTGGAAGTGGAATTGGGGGTTTGGAGTGGATGGATGGAGGAAAAGTGTGTTGGCTTGGTGCCACTTAATAAATTACATTTTTTGTGACAAATAATTTCTAGAATCATCAAAATTTCTACCTCTTCTTCATTTCATTTGATGCAAGTTTTGAATACACAAGCAGATGTGATTCGGTGATTGCATATTGCCACCACCCCCAGCACATCTAAACGACCTCTCTCTACCCAACAACCTACCAAATTTCTTCATTAAATTGAGGATTCAAAACCTCACCCAATTTTTTTTCATTAAATTTCAACTCCCATCATGAATACCCTCATAATAAACCCACCAAATATATAAACGTCATCTATGGAGAAACCCACCTGGTACCAACAGAGGCTGTGCAGGAGAAGATAGAGATAGAGAGATACGGGTTGTGGCGATAGACGACGCTTCAGATCTGGTGACCTCTCCTCACTCATCTTTCTCTCTCAGCCTCTCAACTGTAACCACTCATATGTCTAAACTTTCTCTAAAATCCCCTCTCTAAAACTGTGTACTAGAGATGGTAGGTAGCTGGTTGTGCATAGATGTAGGTCGTGAGTGGTGGTAAAATCGGGTTACAGTGGTGGCGGCCGGGGTGGTGTGTTTAGAGAGAGAAAGGGATGATACAGAGAGCTAGGTTTATGTCTGGTTTGTTTTATTGTTTAATTTTTTTTAGATAAATAAATGAGTAAAATTACAAATCTATCCTCATGTGCAGCACATGTCATATTTAACTGAAAAGTTTAACCATGTTAGGGTTAAATGATGTAAGGTGTAATGAGTTTCGCAAATAAAGGACTGTGACTGTAATTATTGAAGTTAAATGGTATCTATTGCAATCCAGTACATACATAAAGGACGAAAAATGTAATTTACCCTTTTTATAGTAAAAACTATCTAGAGGCAGTTTCTAGCAGTTGATCTCTTCATCCCCCAATTCGAAATCCATTTTTGGTTACACCCTATTCTGGTTCATACGAATTACACAACACACACATACTAGCTAGGTTCTGTTTTTCAATCTTAGTTGTATTAGGTTTGATATTTCGAGAGAACTACCAAAATTATTCGATCTAAAAGTGAACACACACCTCTTGAAACAACCATTACATTCTAAATTCTCCAACAAATAATTTAAATAATATACTGAAGGTAATCATGTACCAGAAATTTTGGGGACTAAACACTCATGGATCATGCCCAAGGCCCCGAACAAATAAAGACCAAAACTAATTTTGTACTAGAGATGAGCATGGTACCGAACCGGTATCGAAAGTACCGGTACCGGAAAATGAGGAAAACGGGTACCGGTATCGAACCGGTACCGGAAAATAAAAAAAACTGGGTACTGGTACCGAATAATCGGTACCCAGTACCAAATGCGTATCTCTATTTTATACCAAGAATTTAGGAGTCTTTTTAAAGATATGAATCGCTTCTAGTCCTAATCAACTCCTATTAACCAGCTATACATAGACCTTCCAAGAATAGAACTTTTCACTTTAAGATGTTCTTTGAGGAAACGTGATCAAACTTGCTGAAGTGCTTTGTATGGATTAGTATATGGCGGCTCGGCTTTAATAAATAGCAATTAGCGAAATACCTTTGGATGGTCTATTTAGTGTTGTTTTTCAAACCGTGATTTT
This sequence comes from Helianthus tuberosus, assembly GCA_030545235.1. NCBI lineage: Eukaryota > Viridiplantae > Streptophyta > Magnoliopsida > Asterales > Asteraceae > Helianthus > Helianthus tuberosus. The sequence goes on from CM060397.1 coordinate 9,408,292, forward strand.
TATGCCTTCTTTTGTAACAAAAACATGTAAGATATATGTACTTGCTAGAATAAGATTCAACTATGGTACATTTCTTCTTGGTGATATTGTTGATAAACAAGCTTTAGCTATGGTACATTTTCTTGACTTATCAAATATAATACAATATTTGAGCAAATACAGTACGCTAAATAATTGCTTAACTTACACATGCCATGTGTAAATATCCACATCTAGTCAACATAATGAATGAACCATCCCTTCTAGGAGCAAAAATTGTGTCTACGGCTACAAAGTAGTGAAGTGGAGTTTTGCAAAACTTATTGAGTCATATTCAATTAGACATGTGGACCTTATAGTTAAATGTGTATTCAGAACAACTTATTTGAGATCATGTTTCTCTTAGGTTGTTTGTGAACTACTTGCAATTGAATATTCAAGTTCAATACGGAGAACATATTCTTCTAATGGGAGATATCACATTTATTGTTGTTTATTAAACATGATGGAAACATCTTTTAATTATTTATTTACGTTTTTGGCAATTTTGTGTGATGTTTGAAAATCTTATGAGATGTTTGAATGTCGGCCCTTGATACCAATGGGAAATAAGCCACATGGTCATGGTGAGCCAGTTGTAAATCCGCATGTAGTCTTGCGGGATGTCGAGTCTCGCGATTTAAACTTTGCAATATTAATCACTATTTTAATATACACGGATAATCTTTTTACAGATAATAAAAATATGTTTTACATGGCATTTTAATGTTATTTTTGTACTTTTCCCACTCAACACAAAAAGAGTAAGTAAAATTAAAATAACTGATATATTTTAAAAGGGCTTAGAGTTAGACAAAGATGAGAAATTTTAACTTTGTACTCGTAAGCTTAAAGACTACATTATTTGAAATGGGCTTCATATCATATCAATCTCTTTTTAGGCTAAATTCTTGCATTAGTTCAAGTAAACTTTTACAATCAAGTTATTTTTCACGAAACTCACAAACCAGGAGACTTAACTATTTGAATCATACTCGGAAAATTATTCTGAACCAAATTTGAAGAAAGAGTTCAAATCTGGGCTCCAAATATTCGAATCGGTTCGTGAACCGAGTTTGAATCTATGAATTTCCCAGAATCAGTTATTCGAATTATATATTATTTTTTTATTTGTATAAAAACTACATATACTTTAATTTTTTTATATATATTATTTTAGAGGGTCGTTTGGGGCAATCCAAATATAACCCTTAAATTAAACTTGTTAACCAGATCAACATAACGAACCATTTATTAAATGAGTCAAGCATGACAAAATCCAATTATATTCGTGTCAAATATCGAGTTAATAAAAGAAACTCCTTAAACTCGCGGGCCACCAATACACTCCCAACGAGCGAGTACAAGGTAAAAGCACAACTCACACAGTTGCTTTTGAATCTTTTTAACGAATATATTTATATGGACGGTAAAAGAGTTCATTAAATCCACATCAAACATTTCACAATTAATGTATCTTAAGGAATATAAGTTAGGGGCTGTTTGGTAGCCTCTTAATTCATTCAGAGGCTGTCTCTTAATGAAATCATTTGTGGCCCTTATGTCTGAATGAATAAGAGGTAACCTTATGTCTGACTGGATAAGAGGTAACATCTGAATGGTAAACCATCACATGTTACATTCTTCTACATTATCTTTGTTAAACTCTTAAATGATTTCATTAAGAGGTAGCCTCTTAATGTCATTCAGATGCTACCAAACAGCCCCTTAATCTTCATGCATGGCTCATGCATTTGATAACTATATTCCATTTTATTTTTTTCAACTTCACAAACTTCAACAATACAATGCTCATAAACACTTGTCATTATATCTCTTACCAACAGGAAAACTCACACTATCATATCTTGCTTCTTTCAGCCCAAATTCAACCAATCACAACCTTGCATGCCACTTTCTTTTTATCTTTTGCCTTTTACAGTTCCAGCACCAGGTCTGCATGAAATAGCAATCATGTGTCATGAACAATAAGAAAATATAACATTGTTGTTGGTTGGAGTATTAACATATGGATGTTCATTCAATACAGAACTAGTTTTAGATAGAAAACTGCGAGAACCATATAAACACGTGTACCTATTGCTTTAACTGTTATAATTAACCCGGTTTTTACACTTCTATACTCAAAATTGATTATGTAATGAATGAGCCCCTATATATACATAAATGGACACGTTCTTTTCAGAACCAATCTATGTTAAGAACCGCGACAACTACATAAAACAATTGTATGTAGTGCATTGATAGTTTAGTGAGATACGGGGTAGTCGGTTATAACCACATTCTATATCACTTAAAGCAAAAGATACAAGTGCATTAGGTGGTTCTAACAGTTCTCAAAGTAACTATGGTTCTGAAATGCATGCCCCTCTATAAATATACATATATATATGTGTGTGTGTGTTTATGAGATGATAGATGGTGGATGTTTGCATGCTTACAATCAGCATCTGAATTAATCCAGCACTCTCTGTTCCCATCTGAATCAGTCATACAACAGTAAGAGGGCATGTGGCTGATAGTGCAGTTTGCACCCTTTTTAGAACCATCCACCATAGGAAATAGTTTATCATCTTCAAACAACATTTGATTTTTGTTTTTATACTCCTGAACAAAGTTGCCCTCTGTAACATGTTTCAAATGATTTTCAGACTTGAGCCCGAGACTGAGCCTAAAAGTAAGCTTGTTTGGGCTCAGTAGCCCCATTTGGAGGATTCGTTGTCCGTTCAAAAAATATATTAAAAAACAATTAGACATGCATATAAATTACTCAATAAATATTAAACAAGCCGAGCACAAACTTGAAAAACTACCCACGAAAAGATTAAACACGTGTACCTTTTTCGCGGTTTTTTATCGGCTGTAGAGTGCTTAGATGAAGAATAATGTGTTCTTCCTTTCAGTATCTTCTTCATCAAACAAACAGCAGATTTTTCAGTTTCTTTCTCTTTTATCTTTTCACTTTTGTTAACTTTACCTCCAGTAGTAACTTCCTCAGCTCTCCAAGTGATGTTCTACGCTCCTTTTCTTTCAAAACCGTCACTGTTTCCGACAGTTCAATTACCGAACCAAACAGATAATCTTGCAGCGGACAAACAACCGCTGCATTCTCCTTTCCTTCGGGTTCTAAAACCTTTTCTAACTCATCATTAATGAGCTTCAGTTCATTCTCCATTGCTTCGGGTTCTAGGACCACCATATCGTTCTCAATGTAAGTGGCAAACGTCGGTGTTTTTGGTTCGTTAGTGACGGTTTCTGCAGCTAGAGTTCCTATTGCAAGGAACCCGTGAAAAAGTTCAGAGAAAACAGAAGCTGATTCTTCTTCTTCTGCTGCAGCTGCTGCTGCTGCTGTTTGTTTTGCAGTCTCTATGCATGTGAATGATTTATGAAACTGCCCTTCTCGTTGCGGTTTGCTTGAAGTCTTTGCGTAAAAGTTCGATTTGGGATAGTATTGTAGGTCGTGATCGAGTGATGGTTGTCCCGGAAGACATTAACAGGAGTTTCCTCCTCATCAGTTACAGAATATCGTCTCGTTAAGTTAAGGAAATAGGCGATAGATGGGCGGGTAACGGGTTGGGTTGATTGAGGCAGGAGTGGTTGCAATGACTGGCGCAGGGGCGGACTTAAGTTTAGCCCAAGGTGGGCGGGCGCACCCCCGGGAAAAAAAAAATTTAGTGCTAAGTTCTGTCGAAAATCCCGTCCGCACCCCTTGAAATTTTTCGTCAGCACCCCTTGGATTTTTCCGTCTGCACCCTTGGAATTTTTCGTCCGCACCCCTTAGGTAAAAAGTGTTATCAATTTATATTTTAAAATTTTTTTAGTAAACTCTTATTTTTTTAAAAACACTATCTAAATTATATAACTTTTAATACCGAAATAACTAAACCAAAATGCCCAATACCTTTAACTAGCCCACTACTAAGTCTTAGCCCAATAAACAAACCCAACAAATCAACAATATTTCAAATTAAAATAAAATAAACAAGCCCCAAAACCCTTGCATATTCTCTCCCGCTCTCTATCATCCCTGCACGCATGCCAGCGATCAGAACATCAGCGACAACAGCAGCTGCATACCTCCGTAATCAGCCATCATACCACCGTCGATCGAACACGGGTAAGTTTCTTTGTTATTTTTGATGATTTTTGGTTGATTTTTTGATGATTTTTGGTTGATTTTTGGTGGGGTGGGACGGAACCGGTAGCCACCGGAAGTGAATTTTTGATGGGAGGAGACATCTGTGCTTCGATATGTTATTTTGTGGTGGGTTATATATGTATATTTTGTTAGTGATGATGATGTTATATTTTCTTTTTTGGTGGGTTATATACGATCAGACCTTTTTTTTAATGGTGTATATGATGTTTAGATGTTTTTTTAGTGTGATTTACATTTTGATTTCTAGGGCTTGAATATTTGATACATTATGTAATATGTTATGGAGCCATGAACTTATAGATCAATTTGTTTGTGATAGCCGATAGGAACCATGAGTATGGACATTATGACACGATTTCTCAAGAGAAAAGTTGATACATCTTCCGAATTCGTTGATGTGGATACTCTTCCTTCGGATCCTTATGATCGCAAGCCGATTGAATCATATTTGACATGTTTTTGATGATTATATAAATTTAGTTTGATGTTCGTTTGTTTTACCTGACCCGACCCGACCCGACCCGATACGAACCGATTTTTTTACTTATATACCTAGGGGCCTAAAATTTTTAAAAATGTTCCGCACCCCCATGAAAAAATTCCTGGGTCCGCCACTGGACTGGCGCTCTTTTCGGAAGTAAAGAAAAGGCATCCGGAGGGAAAATATGTGGCAATATGACTTCAGGAGGAACAGAGAGTATATGAGGGCGAAAAAGAATATTACATGTCCGGAAATGATACAAGCGGTTTTAAGTTTTAAACAATTTACGATAAAATCCATATTATTAAAACAGTCAGATAATTTCTTTTAATTGAAACAATTTAGGTCAAAGTGGGTGGGTTGGGTAAGGGGTCAAAATGGCTTCGAGTCAAATTGGTGGTTTTAATTTGCTGGTGAAACGGTTCGGGTGGGGTTGGGCCAACCGTCGACCTATCAACCATTTATGTTCGTTTATTTATGTTTTGTAAATAACTAATGCGTTACAGATGATCTTAATTCACATGGTTCGTTGGTTAACCAGTCAAAAGTGACCCAGCTTAAAATGGAAAGTTTTAGCGTGCGGGTCAACCGACCAACAGACTCTTGCAAATCTTATAGACTTTTGTAAGTAATTGATGTGTTGAAAAGGATTAAAGTAAATAATTCAGGACACTGTAAGCATTTGAATACATTTAGAGACTTTTGACCTGTTAAACCTGTTTGACCCGCTATCACTTATCACTAAATAATTGACTCTCTTTCATATAATTCACTTGAAATTTCCACCTCTAATCTATAAAGTTTTTTTTTTCTCTCTCTGTTTCTGAGTGCAGGATAATACCTGAATCTGCACACTCAGCCTATGACAAAGCTTGTCAATATTTCAAAATCAAATTGTGGCGTGTTCCCGTGAATAAGGAATTTCAAGCAGATATTAAAGCTATCAAGAAAGTGAAATGGAAACGTGATTGCCGGAGCTTGGGCAGCTATGATTTCATTAGGGCAAGAAGGTTGCGTATTTAAAATTTGATTTTATAATTTCTGGCCCTCTTTTGTCACATTTTTATAGTTAAAATGATCATTATTTTGTATGTTTTAAAGGTTACCTTGAGCACACAAGAGAGATAATGGAAGCATCAAAGAGGATACAGCAAGGGTATGCATCTCTCTCTCTCTCTTTTTAAATCTAAGGTGGAAATTACTTATTTGCCCTTTTTTGAATGTTTTGTAGAGTGAAAGAGATCCCTGAATTGTTCATTGTTGGAAGGCCAGATATGACAATTGTGGCGTTTGGCTCTAATGTAATTGACATATTTGAAGTGAATGACATATTGTCCTCTAAAGGCTGGCATTTAAGTCCTTTGCAGAGACCCAATAGGTATATGATCATAATAATTTTATTTCGTGAAATAATAATCGGGAAATGACATTTCAAACGTATTGTTCATATTTCAGCATTCATATCTGTGTGACCCTTCAACATGTGCCTGTTGTTGATGAATTCCTCGACGATTTAAAGGATTCAGTGCAAACTGTAAGTCTCCAAATTTTCTTGTTTAGAAAACTTTTCATTTATTTGGATTAGGATCAGGATCATATACAAAGTGGATATTACTTGAGAAGGGTACTAAGTGCCTTTGGACCGTTGATTACACTATTTCAATGGTTAAGATTGAGGTGGTTGCAAGATCGTAATTATGAAGGAAAAATTTAAAATTGGCTCAAAAGAGCAAAAAATCGTAATTGTGAAGGAAACATTTAAAATTGGCTAAAAGGGGCAAAAAAGGGATTTAGACACAAATGTTGTTTTTTTTGGCTTAAAGCTAGTTGCACCTTTTTGTTAAAACTCTTTAACTTTTTTATACTTTATTATTTTTTTATAAAAAAATCGAGGATTTATTATCATTGGTTACTTTGGATATAGTATCGGACTATTTGTATATTATTTGTAAAGATGTCGATGCACTGTCGATTATAACAGTGCATCTACAATGGTTCGTCAAAGTTGTCCCGGTCTGACACATGAACGAACCTTGTGATTACAATTGTGCGCCCAAACCATTACAACGTTACGTCTAAAGCCGCCTTTAGTTCAACAGACGCATCTACCCTTACCCTAAAATACACATGTCGCATCCTGGACATACTTCGTACTCTTCAGTACAACCCCTATATATATACTTCGCACTCTTCGGTTCAACCGGTACAACCGGCCGGTTTGAACCGGTTTGTAAAACATTGCTCTTCACACGCAAAATCACTTTGTACAAGAAACAACCCCTATATATGTATTTCACCTTGCCGATAAATTGTTCGTTATTTTTTTAGGTGAAAAAGAATCCCGGGCCAATAAGCGGAGGACTTGCGCCGATATATGGTGCAGCCGGGAAGATTCCGGATAGAGGTATGGTTAGCGAATTACTGGTAGACTACATGGATAATGCATGCTAATATGATTCTTGGGGTGTTTGGATCCCCTTATCTGTCAAAAGCTTTTGAAGGAAAGGATAGTGGAAATTGTGTGTTGATGATATGTAAACTGTTTTATACAAGTTTGTAGATGTATATGTAAAAGAAATTCAAATACCATCTATTCTTAACCCTGAATTTGCAAGTGTTGGTTGAATTGAAAATCTTGTTTTTTGACCATGGAAAGATTAATTGGCTAAAAATGGAATTGGTCAGTATGATAACGATAACGACAACGATATGATGGCAACGACAACGATAATGATGGTAATGGTAAGCCAATGAGTTCTAGATCAATTCGTTCGAGAGGAAGTAACCTTCCAATGTGGAGGTTATGGGTTGGAGTCCCACTGGTGCAATTTGTTTCATGTGAGCCATGGGTTTTACCACACTATGGGTCATGGCGGTGGGTTTCCCCGGAATGAGAGATGCTTTTATAATCTAATATGTTGCTGAGATTACAGAAGAAAACCATATCCTGAAATATTTTATGCTTTTTATACTAGTAAAAGTATTTAACAACATTGTATTTTAAGTAGTACAATTGTTTAACAACATTGTATTTTAGTAATTTCAAGTTTTTAATACGTGTGATAGGATTTTTATGATTATATAATGTATTAACTTGTTCATTTCCCAGATATGGAACCAATATCGTGTAATTGAATGGATAACCTTTAACATCATACCCATCCTAAACTCATGATGAATATTGGCTATAAATGGACACAAATAAAATTGGCGGAGACTAGAGGTGGATGGTGGACAGGGTATTGCTGGAACTTGAAGGCCTAATCATGGAATAAAGGTTAATAGTATTTGTCATGAGAAGGAAATGGGAAGTGGGGAACGGTTAGGGGGTGCAAATGAGCCGAGCCCGAGCTCGGCCAGGCTCGAGCTCGATTAACTTATGAGAGCTCGGGCTCGAGCTCGGCTCGATTCGAGCTTTGTTTTCAAAGCTCGAGCTCGGCTCATTTGTATTTTATCTAGCTCGAGCTCGGCTCGTTTATTATCTATTAATTAGTATATTAAATAAAAATAATATAAATAATAGACTTTTTAGGTTTGCGAGCTCGATAAGTAAAGCTCGGGCTCGGGCTCATTTACTAAATAAGCTTATTTTTAGGTTCGAGGTCGGCTTGTAAACAAGTTTAAATAAGCTCGGCTCGACTCGTTTACACTAAGGCTCGATAAGGCTCGACGAGCCTAACGAGCTTCACATGTGAGGCTCGAGCTCGGGCTTGATAAACAAACGAGCTTTGTTTTGAGGCTCAAGCTCGGCTCGGGCTCGATAAGGCTCGGCTCGTTTCGAGCTTTTTATCGAGCCGATCTCGAGTAGCTCGCGAGCCGCTCGGCTCGTTTGCACCCCTAGGAACGGTGCATAACCATGTTGGGAATGGGGTTTCCTATTTTATTTGTTAGAATAATAAATAAATAAATAAGAATTAAAAAATATAAAAAAGTTTAGATAAAATAATTAAATGTACAAAATCTTTAATGACCAACATAAACACGCCAATATGAACAAACGTAAATGAATGAACGTTCACGAACACATTACTGAACGTTCACAAACACAATTGAACGAGGTTCGTTCATTTAACTAATCGAACGGAATTTTTTGTTCATGTTATCTTGTTTATTAAACGAACGTAAACAAACTTTCCGTCGAACGGTTCACGAACTGTTCATTGAACGTTTGGTTCATTTGTAGCCCTAAATTATTCCTATTATAAGTAATATCATACTCGGTTAAATACCCAAATAATCATCCTGATTGTTTCTGTTTTTCTTGTTTGGTTAAGGTTTTTTTAAATCCCAATATTCTCGTACGTTTTCTCCTTGTATCCGCACACCAGACGACATTTCAATTAAAAAACAACTAATGCATACAAAGCTGCTAAAGACGTGTGGATTACAAAGCAAACACGTACATTTATTAACTTCAATTTGTTTAGTACATCGTTTTGTATATAAAAGAATAAAAGATAAAACAGAAAAGACTTCAACTATAAAAGTCAACGTGTGTGGTCGGTCACCTTACTTGATGAGAAAACAAATAGCTTAGTTTTTTTCTTCACAAAGACGCTCCATACAATCGTAGCAAATTGCAAACTCACAAGTTAAACACTTAAAGATCATCTTGAAGTGGAGTCTGCGCCAACCATCCTTGTGACAAAGACCATCGCTTTCAACCCCTTGAACGAATGAAAGGGGGTGTGGATGCACTTCAATATTGTTATATGTGCCCCCAAATTTCACATTTACATACGCATTAACGTCTCCAACATAGCTACGATAATCGGCATATGTTTCATACCGAAGTATTGACGGAGCACAAGCTGGATGCATAGATTGCATACACTCACGACAATGATAGAATGTATACTCAGGATCAAACTCCTTCTCACAAATTTCACAAAAATAGTCACTCGTATGGTTCTCAATGGGAAAGTAACTCAGTGTCATAGGATGCTTGTCACACTTGTGTGTAGTTGTCTCTGGTATCAACAAAGCCTTCCTCAAGTGTATTTCAAAGTTATCACAAGTATGGCAAACGAAGTATGAATGACTATTTAATGTAAGGAGGTGATTCGGGTGAGAATTGTGAGTGATTTCTTTAGGTACGAAGGCACAATTAACATCGATGTAGTAATCGCATTCGACACAATAATAAGCAAATCCATTGCAATCTAACCTGCAAAGACGACAAGCGAAGACCCCGAAAAACTTACCAATGATTTTTGAATGGAGAATCAGGGGGTGTTGTGGGTGATGAGGGTTGCCATTTAGTTCAATAGGCAGTCGGGAGCACCACTCGTGGAGCACAAAGTTGCAATGCTCCCCCTCCTCATTAGAACACACGTAAACTGGCCCACTCGTAATCGGTCTTAAGCATCCATTGCACAAAAGTTCAATCCTCTTTGTTGGGTCATGGTAGGATATTCTGGAAGAGGTGGGGCTATCTTACAGAATGAGTGTGTGTTGATGACTCACTTCATGTGTTTTTGATCCACTTTCCTTGAAAAACAAGTGTTTTAGGAGGCTATAAGATGGATCAGGAAATGGAAGATGAAGAAGATCAGGGTGTTCAACATCGTCATAGTTTTTAACCAATTTGCCCGTACCTAGTGAAAACAACAACATTGAAATATTAGATAAACATAGAACCAATAATTTATTTAGAAATAACTATAAACATATGTACTAGGTGGGGTAGTAGATCTACCTGGAGATGTAAGGATGGACATGAAGGGCTCCTTTCGTGATGTTGCGCAATCTAGATGGGTATAGTATCTGCATTTCTCACATTTATACATCCAAAGATTTGAACTATCATAAAAATCGCGAAGGCATACCCTACACCGTGGGTTTTTTTTGGATCTTTGATCCGGCTTTGGAAAGGAATAAGCAAGGGTGAGAGGATGAATATGGGAGTAGATATCATTTGTCGTGTGTTGGATTTGCAATTTTTTCGGTAGAAAGGCACAATCACTATGAATGAAATAAGAACTAGCACACGTGGGACAATGATAAAAGATCCCTTTATGCTCCTTCCCGCATGCATCACACTTGCCTAAAAATTGTCTGGGGATGCGAACTAGGGGGTGTCTATGGCTAGGATGATGGATGATATTCTTTTGTAGTGTTTTTGTAGCACAATTTGCATCAACGTTAAAAGGACAAAGATCACAGCGGTAAAGTAGCTCTCTAGGCTTACTAAGTCGACGACAAATATTACACCTCCAATGGTTGTTATATAGGTAGAAGCCAAGAGTATGACCAACCTTACAAATGTCTTCCAATCTTTCGGGAAGCTCTGCACAAAACTTATGGATAGAATAATCACTACATGTAGAACAAGAGTAGTAATACCTATGGAACCAGTTGATTTCTTCATGACACCGGGAACACAAACATCGGAAGTCTTGTTTTGCATCTACTTCATCCTCGTCCTCTTCCTCGTCTTCTTCATAGTCTTCGTCACGTTCTTGTTCCGACCACAAATCTGTAAGATTCAATGGATGTTCGTGCTCAAACATCATAAGTTTTTTTTCCTTTTTCTAGTAAAAAAATATTATGAGAAGAAACAGACACAAAAGTAAACAACAAAGGAAAGGAAATGGAAAGAGAATTGGGAAGATAGAGCAACCGAAGATGTGATGGGGTGAGTTATGAAAAGGATGAGCTAGCATTTATAGGCATACATATACATACTTAACTTCATTACCAAGTTTATGTTACCCATAAGGGGAGTGGGGGTGGTCACTAGTGATAGAATTCTATCACTCACAAGCGTCCAATCAAGTTTCGTCATGTCATCAACCATTTTTCCATCACTCACAACCTTTTTTAGTGGCATTGGTCATCACTCACAACACCCACAATAAACCCTCACACCCTCTCACATGTTCCATCACTAAAATCCTATAACGCGTTGAAAACATCACTGACTCTTGCCTATCATGCGTTGAAGTTTTGGTGGCGGTGGATGTTTTGTGTTTTCCACGCGTTGTTGGAGCCTATCACGGGGGGATAACGTTCCACCCCCACCGCCCGAACGGGGGAAGGATCCACAAAAAAGTGGATTTTGCCTAAGTAGCCTAAGAAGAATTGTGATGATGACATGTGGCACCTCTTTTGTTTTTTAAAAATACAACAAAAAAATCTAGTATAAAAAATATAGTACAAAAAATCTACTACAAAAATATAACACAAAAATGTATTACAAAAAAAATATAGCACAAAAAATCTAGTACAAAAAAATATAGCATGAAAAAATTCAGCAAAAAAATGTAGTATAAAAAAATCCAGCATAAAAAATTAAGAAAAAAAAATTTAAGACAAAAAAATCCAGCACAAAAAATTTAGCACAAAAATATAGTACAAAAAATGTTATACAGCATAGAAATACAACACATTTTAGTGGGTTTTTAGTCTTCATATTTTATATAGCAATATGGTACTCAAATTAAAGATAAAAAGACGCTCGGTTTTACGGTGAAATTTTTATGAAACAATAATGTCGTATAAAAAAGTTATAAACGTTTAAAAAATGGGGGTGAAATATGCATGTGCCTTGCATATGGAGGGAGAAAGTCCATAAATAGGATTTTCCAAAGATACCCTTACACTCCTTTCTCATACACTTTCATTTTAACCATTGATTTGAAAAATGAATGGTTAATATTTTTTCTCATCCTACTTAGGTAAAATAAACTTTTTATTTGATCTTACCTCACCCATTGTATTTTGCAAATTAAATCATAAAAGCGCTATTGTCAATTTCATTAATTAGTTGTTATCTAGTTTATGAATTTTTATCATAGTGCATTAATTAGTTGTTATCTAGTTTATGAATTTTTATCAAAGTGCATTAAGTCTATGAGTATCTTGGTGTGTTAATTCCTAGAAGTTAATTTTTACAAAGTGGGATGGCGGTTTAAATCTTAGTTGGCCACGGCTTCTGAGCTGTGTGGAAGAATTTAACCGTATCACAGCTAGTTTACAGCCCATATCTATCTCGGTTCAGCGGAACAAATGGTCTTGGATAGAGGCAGCTTCGGTCGATTTCTCAGTGGGTACAGTTAAGCGTTTATTGGCTAAGGGTCGCGATCACAACAACTATGTTTTTAGTTGGTGTAATGGTTACCCTTAAAATGTAATATCTTTACTTAGCGCGCCGAAATGGATACAAGGCAAGTTACATATTTGACACGTATGAATATGCAATCCACCAATCCCTCTTAACTCACTCTTCCAAGATTCAAAAGGAATTCGGAGTAGCATCCCTTTGTTTCTTTATCATCTTTTTTTTTTCCTTTTGCTTTTTTTCTTTTGTACAATACACGTAAATTGTTCAAATATATATTCCAATTATTTTTTCTTTTGCTTTTTTTTCTTTTTCCTTTTATACTGTTCTAATATAATATTCTAATTATTTTTTCTTTTGCTTTTTTCCTTTTTTTCTTTTGTACAACACACATAAATTGTTCAAATATAATATTCCAATTATTACTTAGAAGTAAAGAAAAAGACGTGATGTCTTTCTACAACTTTGCATCTTTCTAATTTTCTTACACGCAATTCTTTTTCTAGACAGATGGAGATAATAATGTCGGATATTTTAGTGTAATTGGAATTGATTTGGCGACTAAAGCGAATTTAATATGGGTAAATTACTTTTTGAGTAACTGTGTTTAAATGGTTTTAACTACTTGAATCCAAAATCAAAAAGTTTAACGCCATGAGTCCCTAACCGCTCATTTTATAATGTTTTGAGTCCAATTTTTAACACTTGTACTTTTGATTTTGGACTCAAGTGGTTAAAACAACTAAAACACAGGGACTCAAAGCGTTATAAAATGAGTGGTTAGGGACTCAAAGCGTTAAACCTTTTAATTTTGGACTCAAGTGGTTAAAACCACTAAAACACAGAGACTCAAAAAGTTATTTACTCATTTAATACACAACAAACAAGTTAGGTGGTGCACGAGTGCACGCTTGTATGAGTTGTTATAATTCTAAGTATTCGGAAGAAGCCCCTAATGGGTGTTCCAAGGGGGCAACAACGGGGGTTCGGGGGCAGCACCCCCGGGTAGCAGGATCCAAGGGGCGGCAGCCACTGGAGGGTCCAAGGGGAAGAGCTCCAGCCTGGGGTCGAAACGGAAGATTAATGCACTTTTTAAGGCATTAAAAGAAAACAACTAGGTGTCATCCATTTGAGACATCTACTTTTTGGTTTTACCGCTTCTCTCTCATACTAAATTATGGATACTTACTTTTTAATTAAAGATAATTATTATATCATTAAACAAATGAATTTAATTATAATTTTTTTAAATAAACTTATATGTTTTACTTATAAAAACTTCACCAAGTTCAAAGTTATGTTTTTTTAAATATTAAAAAACGAAAAATAATGATGATAGTTGTTTTAATGAATGTTTCTAAAAATTTTCAAATATTTAATGTTGTTGGATGGTAAAAATACAACATATTAAATAATAAAAAATAGGTGGCACTAAAAAAATCAATGTTAATACCCAGTTAAATAAATAACGATTTAAAAATTAACTTAACAAAATTTATAACTGTCACGTCAATATTACACTTTTTAAATAGATATCTTGACAATGACTATTATATGTTGACAAATTATATTATATTATATTATATTATACTAGTATTTTTTTTTTTTTTTTGGAAGGTGACTTTCAATGTACAGGACCTATCGGTCACCGGGTTCATGTCGAAGACATTCCCCCGTCAGCCCCGCTCTTCTGGACGCGATGTTCGATCGGGCCCCGGCCGTTGCGCAAGCTGACTTCCGCCCGGAAACCATACTGCCCCCACACGATAGACTCGCTGGGGTAACAGCTGGGTAAAACCGGGTTGCCCTCAAGACCGCACCATGCCTCGGTAGGATACGATCCATTATTGGAACGTCCCCCCCCTAAGACCACAAGTGGGAGTCGAACCGGCGACTCCAGGAGGAAGCCGGCCAACTTAACCCCATGGGAGTAACCCACTGGGCCACGGGAGGAGGATATATTATACTAGTATAATATATATGTTTATTGAAAGCAAGTTATTCAACTTAATGGTAAACTTGTAATTTTAAACGGGCAAGAATAGCCGGTTTGAAATAAGCATCTCACTGTTTTATTGAATATGACTTATTTTGCTCTCAAATTAGTTAATACGTATTCATCTGCTTTCAATAATGCAATAAGCGTTTTAAATGCAATAATTCATGGCTTCGTTTAACTTAGGCAAAATAAACTTTTTATTTAATCTTACCTCACTCATTGTATTTTGCAAATTAAATTATAAAAGCGCCATTGTCAATTTCATTAATTAGTTGTTATCTAGTTTATGAATTTTTATCATAGTGCATTAATTAGTTGTTATCTAGTTTATGAATTTTTATCAAAGTGCATTAAGTCTATGAGTATCTTGGTGTGTTAATTCCTAGAAGTTAATTTTTACAAAGTGGGATGGCGGTTTAAATCTCAGCTGGCCACGGCTTCTGAGCTGTGTGGAAGAATTTAACCGTATCACAGCTAGTTTACAGCCCATATCTATCTCGGTTCAGCGGAACAAATGATCTTGGATAGAGGCAGCTTCGGTCGATTTCTCAGTGGGTACAGTTAAGTGTTTATTGGCTAAGGGTCACGATCACAACAACTATGTTTTTAGTTGGTGTAAGTGGTTACCCTTAAAATGTAATATCTTTACTTGGCGCGCCGAAATGGGTAGGATACAAGGCAAGTTACTTATTTGACACGTATGAATATGCAATCCCTCTTAACTCACTCTTCCAAGATTCAAAAGGAATTCGGAGTAGCATCCCTTTGTTTCTTTATCATCTTTTTTTTCCTTTTGCTTTTTTTCTTTTGTACAATACAACGTAAATTGTTCAAATATATATTCCAATTATTTTTTCTTTTGCTTTTTTTTTCTTTTTCCTTTTATACTGTTCAAATATAATATTCCAATTATTTTTTCTTTTGCTTTTTTCCTTTTTATTTTCTTTTGTACAACACACATAAATTGTTCAAATATAATATTCCAATTATTACTTAGAAGTAAAGAAAAAAACGTGATGGTCTTTTTACAACTTTGCATCTTTCTAATTTTCTTACACGCAATTCTTTTTCTAGACAGATGTAGATAATAATGTCGGATATTTTAGTGTAATTGGAATTGATTTGGCGACTAAAGTGAATTTAATATGGGTAAATTACTTTTTGAGTAACTGTGTTTTAATGGTTTTAACTATTTGAATCCAAAATCAAGTGGTTAAACCACTAAAACACAGGGACTCAAAGCGTTATAACGCCCTGAGTCCCTAACCGCTCATTTTATAATGTTTTGAGTCCAATTTTTAACACTTGTACTTTTGATTTTGGACTCAAGTAGTTAAACCACTAAAACACAGGGACTCAAAGCGTTATAAAATGAGCGGTTAGTGACTCAAAGTGTTGAACCTTTTAATTTTGGACTCAAGTGGTTAAAACCATTAAAACACAGGGACTCAAAAAGTAATTTACTCATTTAATACACATCAAACAAGTTAGGTGGTATAACAACCCTCCTAAATTATTTTTCGACACCCCTAATATACGAAAACCGAGCCCTAAATACCTTATATAATTAAAAATAAAATAAAATCAAAATTTTATTGGCGCTCGCGGGCCGCGAAGGCCTTGCCTTCAGGCTACGCGGGGCGCGACAGCCAGTCACCAGGGCGGCACCCGGTGCAGCCACGTGTCGGGCAATGTGTCGAGGCTACGAGTGCTGACTGGTCATAGCTAGGTCCTACAACCCTATGTCGCGGGCCGCGTACGACCTTGGTGTGGTCTTCGCGGGGCGTGTCAAACCCCCTGAACAACCCTATATATAGAGAGGTCGAGCATTCAGTCCCAACTCGCTCACACTTTCTTTCTCTCTCGAAAATTCTGAATAGTAGGCACTATACTCGGGCATAATACCCCCTAAATAACGAAGTTCTGCCCCGTTGTAAGTATCATAACCCCGGTTACGTATTAGATACACTGCCCGATTGATCCAGGGTTCCGTAACGGTTGTCGTGGTTCTGCCCGACGTAGTCGTTGGAATACTGTCTCGGGGAGGGTATTACTAATGTAAATATTGGGTTATTATACTAACGCGTGTGCAATTGTGTAATTAATAGATAATCATCAGGAAATCACAAAGGAAAACCCTAAGACAGCAATGTGAGTAATCTCCTTTTTGCAAATTATTTTTACAAAACCTCACTTAATTAATGATATATTAAACAGTGATTGAGTATTTGTATTCTACAATTATCGTCGGTATGTTAGGGTTTTGTATACAAAATTTGTTACTACATTGTGAGTAGTAACATGACCACAAGTCGGGTTGACAGTACCGTGGGTGGTAATTAAAGTAGATGGAAACAAATGTAATTGCGAGATCGCCCTCAATACTGTAGACTGGTTTTACCAAACTTGATTAAACTGGGATTCACTCACCAGTATTTCCCACTGACAAAATGTTTTTAAACGCGTTTCAGGTAACAAAATTTGAAAGCCAAATAGAAGCCAGCTAGACAGCACTGAAGGCTTGGAAAAGTAGCTATAAAAGTTACCTAAATAAAAAGATGTTTTATTTTAATAAAATAGGGTTTATCCCTATAAAAATGTGTGTACTTAAAACTTGGGAATTTCCCATGTGTTTAATATTATAAAAGCGTGGTATTTTACTCTGATAAAATATTTCCTAACTACGGTCCTGATGTAAATTCCGCTGCTAAAACGATTGAACACCAGATACCACCAAGACTGGCCGAGGCCGCTCGTTCCCAGATAGTCAGGGGACGGGGGTTGCGACAGAAGGTGGTATTAGAGCTAAGCCACTGATTCAGCCACAGAAGTGTTCCGCTGACACCAAGATATTATTCAAAGTGTTAGGAAATAAACTATGGAAATACGTGCATATCTGCATTTTATTGTTGTGTGTTATTTGACTATTTGTTAGTTTACAGTATGAGCGACCAAGGACCTTCGGACGCTTACCGTCAGTTGTCCAGCTCACCTAGGAACAAAGGCACCTCTTCACAGCCATCCCTCTCAGGTTATTCGGCTGACAATGAAGATGGGATATTCGTGTTCAATGCCCAATCTGAAGAGCCATTCCCTCCCAAGAAGAGAGGATGGTTCTGCAGAGGAGCGCATGAACGTAGAAAAAGGATGAAAAAGTTACAACAGCAGCGAGCCTTAGCAGCCGTTAAGAGAGAAACAGATGTCCACACTCAAGATATGCTCAATAGGAGTCTAGCAAACTTTCATATCTTAGCAACTACAGCTGCAGACCCTAATCTAGAGCAACTCATAGCACCCCAGCCCTTACCACTGTTTCCCACACAACCAATGGAAATTGAAGCCAACCCAGAAAACCAAATCCGAATGCTTGACATTAACCCAGCTGAAATACCTAGGATACCAGCACCCAATCCCTTAGACCCAGACTACGACCCGTGGTTTGATGACCATAGGAATTACCAGCAATGCAACCCAATACCTGGAAACGAACCCATGCCAAACCTAGCAGCTTACCCAGACTTGGACCCTCTAGATCCCTACTACGATAATGACCCATACATCAGGGAAATTCTAGAGAATCCGTATCCTTATCAAGAACCCATACCTCAGTTCCCAAACCCAGTACCAGCCCCTGCACCACCAATGAGCACTGAGAATATGCAAGAACTCCGAACCTTTGGTGAGGAGATTTTAGAAGGAAGTGAAAGGATGAGGCAGATAGGAGAACGACTCGTCTAGAAGTATGACGAGCGTAATATGGAGTTCTGGATGAACCCATATCAGTAATAGTAATAATATATATATATATATATATATAATCTAGATAATAGCTACCGATGCCTAATAGTATTGTAATTTTTGATTTCAGTTCCAGTTGTACTAGACGCATAATATATAAGAAAGAGTAAAAGTCGCAATGTTCGACGATTTTGATCAATCTGCGTGTTATGTGATCATTTGCATTAAATATTATTTGTGATATTAATATGGGACAAATGTTTACAATTCAGATAGACAACGAAGTGAATCAGGAAAACCAGAATAATGAAAACCAGGATAACAATAACAATGGAAACCAAGTGGATAACAGTGCCATCCAACACATAGTGGCACAAGGAATTATAGATGCAATGTCATTTATTATCCAAACGGTTAGGGAAGCTGATAATAAAAGTAACCGTGATAGTAAACGACCCACTGAACTAGAAAACAACGTGAACAATGGACCCATACTTCAAGTGCCCATTCCAAAAAGAAGAAGAACCATGTCTTATGGTTGTTCTTACAAAGAATTCTGGTATTGTAAACCAATAGAATTCTCGGGCAATGAAGGAGCCATTGCAGCTTTATGTTGGATAGAAAAGACTGAGGCAGTCTTAAAAATAAGCAAGTGCGCGGAAGAGGATAAGATAATGTTTGCTTCCAATCTGTTTAAGAACTCAGCCTTAGAATGGTGGAACATTATCCTCCAATCTAGAGGAAGTGATAGAATTTACAAAATGGAATGGGAGGAATTTAAGAACATGGTAGAAAGAAAATTCTGCCCTCCCAATGAAAAGGAACAGATAGCCAATAATTTCTTAAATCTTAGAATGACTGGAGTGGATAGTAAGGGTTACACTACGTTATTCTTTGAATATGCTAGAATAGTACCGACCCTTGCACCACCAAAACCTGTGTTAATCTCCCGTTACATCTGGGGATTAATCAGTGAGATTAGGCATGTAGTCAAGGCAGCTAGACCTCAAACTATAGAAGAAGCTGTAGAGCTAGCAAACATCTTGACAGATGAATTAGTACGTACATGAAAAGAGGATCAGAGGAGAAACCTTGCTCAATGGCTTACCCAAGAATTTCGTTATGAAAATTCCAACCGGGGGAAAAATGTAGGTTCTACCTCTACCCCTTATTGTAAGCCTGCAAGAGGAAGCATTCAGGAAGATGCTCCACTTACTGTAATTTCTGCAAGCTACCAGGGCATAAGGAAGAAGATTGCAAGAAGAAACCTAATAATGGAATGTGCTTCAACTGTGGAGAAAAAGGTCACATCAAACCGAACTGTCCGAAACTAGCTCCAGCCATGAACAACAAGACTATTAAAAATGCTAGAGCATTTGTTCTGACTACAGAAGAAGCCAAGATGATTCCGGACGTGATAGCCGGTACGTTTTTAGTTAATGATGTTTTTGCTAAAGTATTATTTGACTCAGGTGCGAACCAAAGTTTTATTAATGCTTCATTTTGCAAACTTCTCAATCAACCATTAACTAAAATTCCACAAGAATGTCTAGTAGAGACAGCAAATGGAGAAACCATTAAGATTTCTGAAATCTTGCAGGGAGCAAGAATAGAATTTCTAAACCAAAATTTCATTGCAAACCTTTATCCAATGAATCTGGCAGGATTTGATGTTGTACTAGGAATGGATTGGTTAGTAGCCAATAAAGCCAGTATTCTATGTGATCAAAAGTCAATCCAAGTAAATTCACCAAAAGGTGAAAAGATCACAATTAAAGGAGATAAGCCATCTAGATCCACAAAATTTATCTCTGTGATGAAAACAGCAGGTTATGTAAGAAAAGGATCATTAGTGTATTTGATTTCTATAATCATTAACACTAAAGGAAATGAACTGAAAGATATTCCTGTAGTATCTCAATTTCCAGATGTGTTTCCTGAAGAATTACTTGGACTACCGCCAGACAGAGAAGTTGAATTCAGAATCCACCTGTTACCAGGAACAGTACCAATTTCCAAAGCACCTTATCGTTTGGCACCCTCAGAAATGCAGGAACTAAAGAAATAATTAGACGAATAGTTGGAGAAATGATTCATACAGCCAAGCTCATCGCCATGGGGAGCACTAATATTATTTGTTAAAAAGAAAGACGGATCAATGCGTATGTGCATTGATTACCGGGAATTGAACAAAGTCACGATTAAAAATCGGTACCCATTACCGAGGATCGATGATCTGTCCGATCAATTACAAGGAGCTCGATTTTTCTCTAAAATCGATATGCGCTCAGGATATCATCAATTAAAGGTACAGGAAGAGGACATTCCTAAGACCGCTTTTAGAACAAGGTATGACCATTATGAATTTACAGTCATGCATTTGGTTTAACCAATGCCCCAGCTGCATTTATGGACATGATGAACCGAATATGTAAGCCATATTTAGATAAATTCATAATTGTCTTCATAGATGATATTCTCATTTACTCTAAGAATAAAGAGGAACACGCGGCGCGTTTGCACGCACTTCTACGTTTATTAAGAAAAGAAAAGCTTTACGCAAAGTTTTCAAAGTGTGAATTTTGGTTAGAACAGGTATAGTTTCTTGGACATTTAGTTAATCATGAAGGAATTCATGTAGATCCCACCAAGATTGAGGCAATTACCAAATGGAAAACCCCTGAGTCGCCAACTGAGGATAGAAGTTTCTTAGGATTGGCCGGTTATTATAGGAGGTTTATCCAAGATTTTTCTAGAATAGTCTTTCCCTTAACTAAGCTAACCTGTAAATCTGTTAAGTTTGAATGGGGACCAAAACAAGAAGAAGCCTTTAGAATTCTTAAGTAAAGACTAACCAACGCACCCATATTAGCATTACCAGAAGGAACTGAAGATTTTGTAAACTATTGTGATGCTTTTAAGTTAGGTTATGGATGTGTATTGATGCAACGTCAAAAGGTTATAGCTTACGTATTTAGACAACTTAAGAATCACGAAGAGAATTATTCAACCCATGATCTAGAACTAGGAGCCATAATTTTTGCTCTGAAAATTTGGAGACATTACCTTTACGGTAGTAAGTTTACCATTTTCACTGATCATAAGAGTTTCAGGTATGTTTTCGGGCAAAAGGAGTTGAATATGAGACAAAGACGCTGGATGAAAATATTAAGTGATTATGATTGTAATATCCAGTATCATGCAGGAAAGGCTAATATAGTAACCGATGCTTTAAGTTGAAAGTATCACAAGAAGCCAAACAGAGTATGTTCTCTTAAATTAAATCTACAGGTAGATTTAAACGATCAAATCAAGAAAGCACAAGAATCAGTAATCAAGGATGATACTGAGAAATTGAAAGGTATGATTAAGGAATTAGAACAGGGAACAGATGGAATTTGGAGATTCCATAAGAAAAGGATGTGGATACCTAAATTAGGAAACCTACGCCACCGTATATTAGAAGAAGCCCATAAGTCTAAGTATACGATGCATCCTAGAAGTGATAAGATGTATCATAACTTAAGAAAGAATTTTTGGTGGATAGGAATGAAGAAAGATATAGCAGTTTATGTTGCCAAGTGTTTAACTTGTTCACAAGTTAAAGCTGAACATCAGAAACCCTCAGGTTTGTTGCAACAGTTAGAAATGCCAGTGTGAAAATGAGAATTGATAACAATGGATTTTGTTACCAAATTACCCAAAACAAGAAAAGGTAATGATACAATCTGGGTGATTGTAGATAGGCTAACTAAGTCAGCTCATTTCCTACCAATGAAGGAAACTTTCAGTATGGAACAATTAGCTAAATTATATGTAAATGAAATAGTTTCATTACATGGAATTCCTTTATCAATTGTTTCTGATAGAGATAGCCGTTTTACCTCTCATTTTTGGACAAGTTTCCAAAAAGCAATGGGAACCAAGTTAAATCTAAGCACAACTTACCATCCTCAAACAGACGGTCAAAGCGAAAGGACAATTCAGACAATGGAAGATATGCTTAGAGCTTGTGTAATTAATTTCGGAGGTAATTGGGAGGATCACTTACCATTGATAGATTTTTCTTATAATAACAGCTATCACACAAGTATTAATGCTGCACCATTCGAAGCACTTTATGGATGAAAGTGCCGAAACCCAGTCTGTTGGGCAGAAATTGGAGAAAAGCAACTATCCGGACCTGAGATAGTACAAGAAACAACAGACAAGATTATTAAAGTCAAGGAACAACTAAAAGCAGCACGCGATCGACAAAAGAGTTATGCTGATAACAGACGGAAACCATTGGAATTTCAGGTAGATGACAAAGTGTTATTGAAAGTCTCTCATTGGAAAGGAGTAGTAAGATTCATCAAAAGGGGAAAGATAAGCCCCAGGTATGTAGGACCTTTTAAAATTATTAGAAGAATAGGAGCAGTAGCTTATCAGCTACAACTGCCAGAGGAAATGGCAGGAATACATGATGTATTTCATGTATCTAATCTCAAGAAATGCTTAGCTGATGAATCATTAGTCGTGCCTCTTAAGGATATAGAGGTAAATGAACAGTTAAAATTTGTGGAAAAGCCTCTACGGATTGAAGACAGGAAAGTCAAGAATCTTAAGCATAAGAGATTAGTGTTAGTCAAAGTGAAATGGGATTCCAAGAGAGGACCAGAATACACATGGGAGCTTGAATCAGAAATGCAAAAGAAATACCTACACCTGTTCTAGTAGATCTCGAGGACGAGTTCTAAAACCTGCAAGGGGAAGGTCGCAAGTTCGATTCTTACTCTGAGCAGACTGGGGAATTCACCGCCAGGGCGCTTGGTCGGGTAGCAACCTGGGGAGGGGGATCCCTCCCGCGGTCAGGGGTACCGTGCATTTACCTTTTTTTTTTTTACATAGACCTTCCAAGAATTGAACTTTTCACCTTAAGATGTTCTTTGAGGACACGTGATCAAACTTGCTGAAGTGCTTTGTATGGATTAGTATATGGCGGCTCGGCTTTAATAAATAGCAATTAGCGAAATACCTTTGGATGGTCTATTTAGTGTTGTTTTTCAAACCGTGATTTTTTATGCCTTCTTTTCTAACAAAAACATGTAAGATATATGTACTTGCTAGAATAAGATTCAACTATGTTACATTTCTTCTTGGAACTAAAACCTTATAATTCTTTGTTTGAACAACACAATCATAGCCACTTTGAGGGTGTATTCACCGTTGATATTGTTGATAAACAAGCTTTATCTATGGTACATTTTCTTGACTTTTCATATATAATACAGTACGCTAAAGAATTGCTTAACTTACACATGCCATGTGTAAATATCCACATCTTGCTAACATAGTTTTTTATAAGTTAAGCTTCATCTATGACCCATGCTTAACTTACACTACATGCAAATTAGTTTTTTATAGTTTTATTATATGATATTTTTATTTAATTTACAATGGTCTATATTGTTCAACGCCAAACATGGTCTTAGAGTTGCTTATTTAAGTAATTTATTAGATTCCGTGGATGTCTGAGTTTTTCATTCTAGAAAAGAGTAATTAGTCAACATAATGAATGAACCATCCCTTCTAGAAGCTAAAATTGTGTCTACGGCTACGAAGTAGTGAAGTGGAGTTTTGCAAAACTTATTGAGTCATATTCAATTAGACATGTGGACATTATAGTTAAATGTGTATTCAGAACAACTTATTTGAGATCATGTTTCTCTTAGGTTGTTTGTGAACTACTTGCAATTGAATATTCAAGTTCAATAAGGAGAACATATTCTTCTAATGGGAGATATCACATTTATTGTTGTTTATTAAACATGATGGAAACATCTTTAATTTATTTATTTACGTTTTTGGCAATTTTGTGTGATGTTTGACAATCTTATGAGATGTTTGAATGTCGGCCCTTGATACCAACGGGAGATAAGCCACATGTCATGGTGAGCCCGTTGTAAATCCACATGTAGTCTTGCGAGATGTGGAGTCTCGTGATTTAAACTTTGCAATATTAATCACTATTTTAATAGAAACGGATATTTTTTTTACAGATAATGAAAATATGTTTTACATGGTATTTTAATGTTATTTTTGTAGTTTTCCCACTCAACAAAACAAAAAGAATAAGTAAAATTAAAATAACTGATATATTTTAAAAGGGCTTAGAGTTAGACAAAATTGAGAAATTTCAACTTCGTACTCGTAAGCTTAAAGACTAAATTAATTGAAATGGGCTTCATATCAATCTCTTTTTAGGCTAAATTCTTGCATTAGTTCAAGTAAACTATTACAATCAAGTTATTTTTCACAAAACTCACAAACTAGGATATTTAACTATTTGAATCATACTCGGAAAATCATTTCAAACCAAATCTGAAGAGAGAGTTCAAATCTGGGCTCCAAATATTCGAATCGGTTCGTGAACCGAGTTTGAATCTATGAATTTCCTAGAATCAATTATTCGAATTATATAATATATTTTATTTGTATAAAAACTACATACACTTTTAATTATTTTTTGTATATATTATTTAGAGGGTCGTGAGGCGCAATCCAAACATAACCCTTAAATTAAACTTGTTAACCAAATCAACATAACGAACCATTTATTAAATGAGTTAAGCATGAGAAAATCCAATTATATTCGTGTCAAATATCGAGTTAATAAAGGAAACTCCTTAAATTCACGGGCCATCAATACCAGGGCCAACCCTGGGGTGGGCGGGGAGGACCACCGGTCAGGGCCCGATATTTCGGATGGCACACTTTTTTTTAGAAAAAAATCTGATGTGTATACGTAAAAATTTCTTTTTTATAGGGTATAACTATACAAACACTAACATAGGCCCAATTACAAAATTATTCTTATGCTTTAGATTAGTTATTAGCCCATTGGCATTAGGTTTAGACCTTTATTGAGCCCAATACCCAATTTTGTTAAGGCCTAAGGACACGTTTTTTGAAGTTCGAACAGGGTACAAGAATTCTTAGGATCGACTGTGACCAATACACTCCCAACGACCGAGTATAAGGTAAAAGCACAACTCACATTTGCTTTTGAATTTTTTAAAGAATATATTTATATGGACGGTAAAAGACTTCATTAAATCCACATCAAACATTTCACAAATTAATGTATCTTAGGAATATAAGTTATTCTTCATGCATGGCTCATGCATTTGATAACTATATTCCATTTTATTCTTTTCAACTTCACAAACTTCAACAATACAATGCTCATAAACACTTGTCATTATATCACTTACCAACAGAAAAACTCATACACTCACACTATCATATCTTGCTTCTTCCAGCCCAAATTCAGCCAATCACAACCTTGCATGACACTTTCTTTTTATCTTTTGCCTTCTACAGTTCCAGCACCAGGTCTGCATGAAATAGCAATCATGTGTCATGAACAATAAGAAAATATAACATTGTTGTTGGTTGGAGTACTAACATATGGATTTTCATTCAATACATAACTAGTTTTAGATAGAAAACTGCGAGAACCATATAAACACGTGTACATGTTGCTTTAAGTGTTATAATTAACCCGGTTTTTACACTTCTATACTTAAAATTGATTATGTAATGAACGAGCCCCTATATATATACATACATGGACACGTTCTTTTCAAAACCAATTCTATGTTAAGAACCACGACAATTGCATAAAACACTTGTATGTAGTGCATTGATAGTTTAGTGAGATACGGGGTAGTCGGTTATGTAACCACATTCTATATCACTTAAAGCAAAAGATACAAGTGCATTAGGTGGTTCTAACAGTTCTCAAAGTACCTATGGTTCTGAAATGCATGCCCCTCTATAAATATACACATATATGTGTGTGTGTGTGTGTTTATGAGATGATAGATGGTGGATGTTTGCATGCTTACAATCAGCATCTGAATTAATCCAGCATTCTCTGTTCCCATCTGAATCAGTCATACAACAGTCAGAGGGCATGTGGCTGATAGTGCAGTGTGCACCCTTTTTAGAACCATCCACCATAGGAAATAGTTTATCATCTTCAAACAACATTTGATTTTTGTTTTTATACTCCTGAACAAAGTTGCCCTCTGTAGCATGTTTCAAATGATTTTCAGACTTGGGTTCAACAGCTACTCCTTCAGGGTGAACTTTCCTATGAAACATTTGTAAAATCTGCATGTATGTCCCACATAACATGTTAGAATACTTAACTAAATATATCTAGGACCGTAAACGAGCCAAGCTGCTAGTGAGCTACTCGAAATTGGCTAGCTAAAAAACTCAAATAGAGACGAGTTTAAACGAGCTCGAGCCCGAGCCTAAACGAACTCGTGCCCGAGTCTAAGCCTAAAAGTAGGTTTGCTTGATAAGCAATCCTGAGCTCGAGTTTCACTTATCGAGCTCGAGCTCGCTTGCGAGAATAAACAAGCCTAATATTTTTATAATTTTTTAAATGTATATTTATATAACAATTATTTTTATAAATAAAATTATGATACAAAATAACTAACAAAATATAGAGAGAAATGTCCGGATAGTCCCTGTGGTTTCACCTTTTTTCAGCTATAGTCCCTATCTTTCTAAAACTACTTGAATAGTCCCTGTGGTTTACCGTTTTGTTCTCGGATAGTCCCTGGGTCTAACTTCAGTTACTTTTCTCTGTTAAGAGGGGTGTGAAATGACAAAAATACCCTTTCTTAAAAGGCCAAACCATAGGGACTATCCAGGCATCTTCTTCATTTATATATATACACACAACTATCTTCTCTCTCTATTCCTCTCTCTCTCTACCATTCTCACACACAGAGATCTCTCTCCCACCTCTCAACACCTTCACCACCGTTGATCAACCCGCCACCACCATCATCTGTACAATCTTATTCATATACACACACCTCCGATTTCGAAGATGAGCAAGAGAGACAGAGATGGCGGAGGTCACCGGCCGGCCACAACCACCCACAACATACCTAAATCAGTGGCGGAGGTGGCATGTGGTGTCGTCGGATTGCTGGTTTGAGCACAGAGAGACATAGATCGAGAGAGAGGGTGAAATCAGAGAGTGATGGTGATGATCGGAACACAATGGCAACGACAGAAAACGACGAGTCATTTCTCTCCAAAATATATTTATGTTATATACAAAAGTTATGATTAATATATTAAAAAATAATTAAACTTGTATATAAATTACTTAATAAATATTAAACAAGCCGGGCACAAACTTGAAAAACTACTCACGAGCCGAGCTCGAGCTCGAGCTCTTGTAAGTTAAACGAGCAGAACTCAGCTCGGCTCGTTTACACCCTATAAAGATCGGTGTAACTTGCAAGTCAAGAAAAAATTATACATTTATACGCGTATACCTTTCGCGGTTTTTTATCAGCTGAGGAGTGCTTAGATGAAGAATAATGTGTTCTTCCTTTCAGTATCTTCTTCATCAAACAAACAGCAGACTTTTCAGTTTCTTTCTCTTTTATCTTTTCACTTTTGTTAACTTTACCTCCAGCAACAACTTCTTCAACTGTTTTAGTTCTCTGAAACAGCTCTCCAAGTGATGTTCTATGCTCCTTTTCTTTCTTAACCGTCACTGTTTCCGACAGTTCAATTACCGAACCAAACAGATAATCTTGAAGCGGACAAACAACCGCTTCATTCTCCTTTCCTTCGGGTTCTAAAACCTTCTCTAACTCATCATTAATGAGCTTCAGTTCATTCTCCATTGCTTCGGGTTCTAGGACCACCATATCGTTCTCAATGTAGGTGGCAAACGTCGGTGTTTTTGGTTCGTTAGTGACGGTTTCTGCAGCTAGAGTTCCTATTGCAAGGAACCCGTGAAAAAGTTCAGAGAAAACAGCAGCTGATTCTTCTTCTTTTGCTGCTGCTGCTGCTGCTGTTTGTTTTGCAGTCTCTATGCATGTGAATGATTTACGAAACTGCCCTTCTCGTTGCAGTTTGCTTGAAGTCTTTGCATAAAAGTTCGATTTGGGATAGTATTGTAGGTCGTGATTGAGTGATGGTTGTCCTGGAAGACATCAACAGGAGTTTCCTGCTCATCGGTTATAGAATACCGTCTCGTTAAGTTAAGGAAATAGGCGATAGATGGGCGGGTAACGGGTTGGGTTGATTGAGGCAGAAGTGGTTGCAATGACTGGCGCTCTTTTCGGAAGTAAAGAAAAGGCATCCGGAGGGAAAATATGTGGCAATATAACTTCAGGAGGAACAGAGAGTGTATTAATGGCTGTCAAATCGTCACGTGATTATATGAGGGCGAAAAAGAATATTACATGTCCGGAAATGATACAAGCGGTTTTAAGTTTTAAACAATTTACGATAAAATCCATATTATTAAAACAGTCAGATAATTTCTTTTAATTGAAACAATTTAGGTCAAAGTGGGTGGGTTGGGTAACGGGTCAAAATGGCTTCGAGGCAAATTGGTGGTTTTAATTTGCTGGTGAAACGGTTCGGGTGGGGTTGGGCCAACCGTGGACCTATCAACCATTTTTGTTCGTTTATTTATGTTTTGTAAATAACTAATGCATTACAGATGATCTTAATTCACATGGTTCGGTTGGTTAACCAGTCAAAAGTGACCCAGCTTAAAATGGAAAGTTTTAGCGTGCGGGTCAACCGACCAACAGACTCTTGCAAATCTTATAGACTTTTGTAAGTAATTGATGTGTTGAAAAGGATTAAAGTAAATAATTCAGGACACTGTAAGCATTTGAATACACGTAGAGACTTTTGACCTGTGAAACCTGTTTGACCCGTTATCACTAATCACTAAATAATTGACTCTTTTTCATATAATAATTCAGATGAACTTTCCACCTATAATCTATAAAGTTTTTTTCTCTCTCTCTTTCTGAGTGCAGGATAATACCTGAATCTGCACACTCAGCTTATGACAAAGCTTGTCAATATTTCAAAATCAAATTGCGGCGTGTTCCCGTGAATAAGGAATTTCAAGCAGATATTAAAGCTATCAAGAAATATATCAACAAAAACACCATAATGGTCACTTAAAGTTATACATTTGCGGTAATAATCCATTTTTTTAATAACCGATTTAGGAGATATTATGAAGAATGTTAAAGATAATAAATAACGATTTTTATGGTTGGGACATAAAGTAAAATAAATAACATCCCAAATAAACGTGAAACATAATTGCATGGACACTAAAAAGATTGTATTTTGGGGTCTATAAAAGGGGCCAGCAAACAGTAAACCAACTGAAGTATTTTGTCTTCCAAATGCCAAAGTACTAAAACTCAAAGGGCTAAAAGTGTAATATGCAATTCAATTATATGTGAATTGAGTGGAGAGGAGAAGTCGTTCAAATGTCATTTTCACAATTTAATTTTGAATTGTGAATGGTCTAAGGCTAAGCGGGGCACCCTCGGTGACTCCCTTCGGGGACCAATTTTGCCGAGAGGGGAGGTGCCGCCATCCAGGCGGGGAGTGAAATAGGGGACCAATTTCGGGTAGGAGGCACCGAAGAGGGGAGGAGAGAGAAGGTGGGGCCACCCTCATTTTCAACCAATGAAAACTTTTTTTTTTTTTTGAATAAAAAAACAATTCCCCTAAGAGGGGAGTGCCGTCATCAAATTGGGATGCGAGGGGAGTTTAAGAGGGAAGTTGACGTGCCATAACCTGATTGGGTGTGCGTAAGAGAGGGGACTCCCCTAAGAGGGGAGTGCCCCTCTCACCCTAAAAGGAACGGAAGAAAAACGCATGTCAGGCAAGAAATTTTGGCTCCATTCATACTTTAGAATTTGCCTATAAATAGGCTTTGAAGTTTTCATTTCAACTAGGTGATGCCCCGCCCGTGTTGCGGGGCAATGGCCGAATAATTCTCATCCAATTAAAAAAAACAGTACTATAGTTTTGCAAGAAATAAAAAGTAAATGAGTGTTAGACAGCTCTTTGACACGATTTTTAGTTGGGGGCAAGTCGTATTTTTATTTTTAGTTGGGTGAAAAATCAAAATTTTTATCCCGAGGGTAAAATCCTAATTTTTAGGTAGGGGAAAACCATATTTTTATTTTGCACTGAGGGCAAAAACGTAAATTTGAATTGAAGGTGATATCGTAATTTTGAACCGAGGGGAAATTCGTAAATTTTAGCTGGGGAGCATAAGCATAAATTTATTTTGAACTGTGGGCAAATACGTAATTTTAAACCGGGGCAAATATGTATTTTGAAGTTGAGGCAAAACCGTATTTTTTAACTGGGGGCAAAAATGTAATTTTAAAGTGGATATAAAATAATAAACTGGTTGGTCCAATGGGTATTGCTCGCCGCCCATTTGAACCAATGGCAGATAAATACTATTCCAGGGCAAAAACGTAATTTTAAAGTGTGTATAAAATAATAAACTGGTTGGTCCAATAGGGGAGGGGCGGCCGCCCATTTGAACCAATGGCAGGGTGATACTATTCCCTGCCACGTGGTTTCATTGCTTCTACTGTTTAGGGCTTCTACTGTTTTTTTCCTTCAATTATTATGATAATAGGATAATGTTATTTTTGTTTTATTGTTTTTATTAGGATAATGCTATTTTTTTTTACTGTTCAAAGCATTGAAGAATTAATATATAGGAGAATTCGTACCATATCACACAAATATATATATATCAGAGATACAAAAATACTCTTTGTATATATATATTTTTTTCTTCTTTTCTCCAAACTCTGTAAACACTGCAAAATTATAGTGAATTGTTTCTCGGCTTCCGCCACCCGTGGTTTTTCCCGATTTGGGTTTTCCACGTAAATCCTTGTGTCACTCTTATTTTATTTCCTACCTTTAAATTACCCGGTACTTGATTACGCTTGATACATTAATTCCATTCCGCGTCGAACTAATATTACTAATTACTGCTCGGATCCTTGGGCGAGTTTTCACACTCTTTTACCACAATTGGTATCAGAGCATCCGGGTTTTAATATTAGTTTATTGGAATTATTTTATCATGTCTACAATGAAATTCGATATTCCGTTGTCAGATCGAAACACCAGGTTTCCTTTATGGCAAGTAAAGATGAGAGATGTTCTAATTCAGATGGATTTACATAAGGCGCTTTTGGGTTTCGATAAGATGCCCGTGTCATGGAACCAAGAAGAAAGGGAGATGAAAGATCTCAAAGCACTATCCCAGATTCGTTTGCACTTATCAAACGATGTTTTGCAAGATGTTTTCAAAGAAACTTCAGCGACTTCTTTATGGCTAAAGTTAGAGCAATTATTGATGACTAAGAGCTTACCAAACAAGTTACATCTAAAGCAACGGTTGTTCAATCTTAAAATGATTGAAGGTGGTTCTTTAGCTGAACATATTTCCACATTCAAAGAGTTAATTAATAACTTAGAGAATATGGATATTCAGTATGAAGATGAAGACTTGGCTTTATTTTTGCTGTCATCATTGCTTGAATCCTACAGCCATTTTCGTGATACTATCATCTATAGCCGCGACACTCTTGTCTTAGATGAAGTTTATACAGCTTGGATTCAAAAGAAAAGATGAAGTATATTACTGGTGGTGGTACCAGTGATGAGAAAGCCGAAGGTTTAAATGCCAAAGGAAGAACAACAGATAGGGGTAAAAACCCTCAATCTTCCAACAGAACGAGATCCAAGTCTAAAGGCAAACGAAAGTTTTGCAATTACTGTCATAAGAAGGGACATACAATTGATGAATGTTTCAAGTTGAAGAATAAAGAGAAAGCAGCATATGGTAAACAAGCTAGCACTTCAGGTGAAGCTGATGTAGCAGAGGTTGGTTGTATTGGAGAACTCCTGACAGTTTATTCAGATAAACTGGATTCCACTGATGAATGGATACTTGATTCTGGTTGTACTTTTCATATGTGTCACAACAGAAGTTGGTTTTATACATTTGAAAAGGTTAACCAGGGTTATGTCTTAATGGGCAATAATTCTACATGTCCAGTTGTTGGACATGGCTCAGTCAGAATCCGTATGTTTGACGGAGTTATCCGAACCATTGGGAATGTTAGATATGTTCCTGACCTCAGAAGAAACTTGTTATCTCTCAGCTCCTTTGATAAAAAGGGATATGAGTTTGCTGGTAAAGGTGGAGTTCTCAGGGTATTTAAAGATGGTTTTGACAAACTGAGAGCCAAGCGAAAAACCTCAGATCTCTACTTTCTTGACGGGCAAACAATTTCGAGTGATGCTGCTGTCGTTTCAAAGTCTCTTTCTGAACCAGATCAGTCCCGTCTTTGGCATCTTCGACTCGGCCATATGAGTTTTCAAGGCATGTCTGAATTGAGTCGAAGAGGATTACTTGGTGAACAAAAGATTGTTGATTTAGAGTTCTGTGAAGACTGTGTGTATGGCAAGGCAAAACGGGTGAGATTTCTAAGTGGTATTCATACAACAAAAGGACCACTTGACTATGTCCACTCGGATTTATGGGGACCGGCTCGAGTTGCTTCGAAAGGTGGAGCTAATTATATGCTCACTATCATTGATGATTTCTCCAGGAAAGTGTGGTCTTTCTTCTTAAAACACAAGGGAGACGTTTTTTCTACCTTCAGAAACTGGAAAGTTCAGGTTGAAAAGCAGTCAGGATTGGTGGTAAAGTATCTTCGCACGGATAATGGACTTGAGTTTTGCTCAGAAGAGTTTAATGCCTATTGTCGAAAGGAAGGCATCACTCGACACCGCATGGTGGTCCATACACCTCAACAAAATGGTGTAGCCGAAAGGATGAATCGCACCATTATGGAGAAGGTCCGGTGTATGCTTTCTAATTCCAAATTGCCAAAGTCATTTTGGGCGGAGGCTGCTTCGACTGCTTGCTATCTTATCAACCGATCACCATCACGAGCAATTGAGAAGAAAACTCCATTTGAGTTATGGTCCGGAAAACCTGCCGATTATACAGTTTTAAAACCTTTTGGATGTCCAGCGTATGCACGTGTTGACAATGGAAAGTTAGAACCGAGAGCAATCAAATGCGTTTTTCTTGGGTACAATCCGGGGGTAAAAGGTTACAAGTTATGGAGCTTTAAACTGAAGAAAGTTATTATCTCAAGAGATGTTACTTTTGATGAGTCTAGTATGATTCAACCAGTTGTAGACTCTTCAAAAGCTACAGATACATCTGATGCATCATCTGAAGCAAGAAAAGAGCAATTTCAAGTGGAGGTGGAGCTTCCTACTTCACCTACTACCGATCAGAGTACAGCTAAGCATCAAGAGTCTTCCCCGCCAGATGAGCATGTTGCTGTTGAGGATTCAACACCTTCACAACCACAAGCTACTAATCCAAGCATTGCGAGAGATAGGCCCAGAAGACAAATTGTTCCTCCGAAGAGGTATGCTGAATCTGATCTGGTTGCTTATGCTCTTACTGTTGCTGCCAATATTGAGTCAGGAATGGAGCCTGTTAATTATGATGAGGCTATCAAGTCTAAAGACTCAAGTGATTGGATGATTGCTATGCATAATGAGATGGAATCCTTGCAAAGAAATGGTACTTGGGACTTAGTTCCTATTCCGAAAAGGAAAAGGCCAGTTAAATGCAAGTGGGTCTACAAGCTCAAAGAACCTATCAACCCAACCGAGAAACCAAGGTACAAAGCTCGGTTAGTAGCTAAAGGCTACAGTCAGATTCCTGGCATTGATTATACTGACATTTATTCCCCAGTTGTCAAACATACTTCCATTCGTGTATTGTTGGGGTTGGTTGCTTCTAATGATTATGAGTTAGAGCAACTTGATGCTACTACAGCTTTTTTAAATGGTGAGCTTGAGGAAGAGATTTTTATGCAACGGCCCAAAGGCTTTGTAGTTCCAGGCAAGGAGAACTACGTGTGTAAATTGAATAAATCTCTTTATGGCCTCAAGCAGTCTCCTAGACAATGGTATAAAAGGTTTGATTCATTTATGAGCAGTCACGAATTCAAAAGGTGCACCCGTGATAGCTGCGTTTATTACAAGAATTGTGACGATGGTTCAATGATCTACTTACTTTTATACGTGGATGACATGTTGATCGCAGCGAAAGATATGAAGGAGATTCAGAAATTAAAAGACCAGTTGAAAGCTGACTTTGAAATGAAGGACTTGGGAGCTGCCAAAAAGATTTTAGGTATGGAAATTGTTCGTGACAGAAAGTCTAGGATCTTGCATCTTTCTCAAAAAAGTTATATTGAGAAAGTCCTAAGACGCTTCAATATGCATGAAGCAAAACCTGTCAACACACCTTTTGCAGCTCATTTCAAGCTATCATCCGCTTTGAGTCCTACTACTGAGACTGATATGGCTTATATGGCACGCGTACCATACTCTAGTGCTGTTGGATCTTTGATGTATGCTATGATTTGCACGCGCCCTGATTTTGCTTAAGCTGTTAGCATGGTCAGTAGATATATGGCGAACCCGGGGAAAGAACACTGGAAAGCAGTACAATGGATCTTTCGTTATTTGCGCGGTACGTCTTCTATGTGTCTACGTTATGGTAAATCTAACACAGGGGTACTTGGATATGTTGATTCAGATTATGGAAAAGATTTGGATAAACGAAGATCGATTACAGGGTATGTGTTTACTTTGCATGGTTGTGCTATTAGTTGGAAAGCACAGTTACAGTCTACAGTTGCGCTGTCTTCTACTGAGGCAGAATATATGGCGATTACAGAAGCAGTTAAGGAAGATATCTGGTTGAAGGGATTATTTAAAGAACTCGATGATAGAATAAAGGTTACCACAATTTTCTGTGATAATCAAAGTGCTATCTTCTTGAGTAAAGATCAAATGTTTCATGACCGAACAAAGCACATTGATATTCGTTATCACTTTGTGCGTGATGTCATTGAGAAAGGTGATTGTGTCATAGACAAGATTGATACAGATTATAATCCCGCTGATGTGTTTACCAAGAGTCTTCCAATAGCCAAGTTCAAACTTTGTTTGGACTTGATGGGTATTTCTGATCGCAATTGAGCCAGATAGGCTCGTGGTGGAGGAAGTATTTTAATTTTCGGAAACAATTTTTTTCTCTATATAGTGATTGCAGGTTCTTATGGAATTTTGGAGTTTGATAAGGTGCATGTTACATAATCAGTCTGTTACTTGTTGCATTTTGAATTCAAGGTGGAGATTGAAGTATTTTGTCTTCCAAATGCCAAAGTACTAAAACTCAAAGGGCTAAAAGTGTAATATGCAATTCAATTATATGTGAATTGAGTGGAGAGGAGAAGTCAATGGTTTCGTTCAAATGTCATTTTCACAATTTAATTTTGAATTGTGAATGGTCTAAAAGGATCGGAAGAAAAACGCATGTCAGGCAAGAAATTTTGGCTCCATTCATACTTTAGAATTTGCCTATAAATAGGCTTTGAAGTTTTCATTTCAATTCGTACCATATCACACAAATATATATATATATATATATATATATCAGAGATACAAAAATTCTCTTTGTATATATATATTTTTTTCTTCTTTTCTCCAAACTCTGTAAACACTGCAAAATTATAGTGAATTGTTTCTCGGCTTCCGCCACCCGTGGTTTTTCCCGATTTGGGTTTTCCACGTAAATCCTTGTGTCACTCTTATTTTATTTCCTACCTTTAAATTACCCGGTGCTTGATTACGCTTGATACATTAATTCCATTCCGCGTCGAACTAATATTACTAATTACTGCTCGGATCCTTGGGCGAGTTTTCACACTCTTTTACCACACCAACACCCATCGTTCTCCTCTCTCCGTGCAATCACTACCAAAACCAAAACGAGAGAGATAAGCCTCAAAAATCACCGGTAAGCCAAAGATTGTGGTAATCATGGGCTTGACCGGTACCGGAAAATCGCGTCTCTCAGTGGACCTGGCTACCGGGTATTTCAAAAACTCTGAGATCATAAACTGCGACAAGATTCAAGTTTACAGTGGACTTGATATTACCACAAACAAAATCACAATGCAAGAGTAGTCCGGTGTCCCCCATCACCTTCTCGGGACGATTAACCCGAAATCCGAGTTAACTCCTTCGGAGTTCCGGGAATTGGCATCCCAAGAAGTGCTTAACAATCTTCATGGTTGGCTCCACCACTTGTACGAGAAGTACTTGGAGTTCTCAGAGAAGGATACGACGAGGCAAAAGGAAGCGTACGATGAGGCCGTGAGAATGATCAAGGAAAACACGTACCAACTTGCGGAAAAACAAGTGACTAAGATCATGCGGCTGAGGGACGCCGGGTGGGACGTCAAGAAAATCGACGCCACAAATGTGTTTAGGGCTGTCATGACGGATGAAGCAGGAGTGGCGAGTATATGGGATAAACAAGTGGTGGAGCCAACCATGAAGATTGTTAAGCACTTCTTGGGATGCCAATTCCCGGAACTCCGAAGGAGTTAACTCGGATTTCGGGTTAATCGTCCCGAGAAGGTGATGGGGGACACCGGACTGCTCTTGCATTGTGATTTTGTTTGTGGTAATATCAAGTCCACTGTAAACTTGAATCTTGTCGCAGTTTATGATCTCAGAGTTTTTGAAATACCCGGTAGCTAGGTCCACTGAGAGACGCGATTTTCCGGCACCGGTCGAGCCCATGATTACACAATCTTTGGCTTACCGGTGATTCTTGAGGCTTCCATCTCTCTCGTTTTGGTTTTGGTAGTGAATGCACGGAAAGAGGAGAACGATGGGTGTTGGTTTACTGTTTGCTGGCCTCTTTTTATAGACCCCAAAATACAATCTTTTTAGTGTGCATGCAATTATGTTTCACGTTTATTTGGGATGTTATTTATTTTACTTTATGTCCCAACCATAAAAATCGTTATTTCGAACGTATTGTTCATATTTCAGCATTCATGTATGTGTGACCCCCTTCAACATGTGCCTGTTGTTGATGAATTCCTCAATGATTTAAAGGATTCAGTGCAAACTGTAAGTCTCCAAATTTTCTTGTCTAGAAAACTTTTCATTTATTTGGATTAGGATCAAATACAAAGTGGATATTACTTGAGAAGGGTACTAAGTGCTTTTGGCCCGTTGATTACACTATTTCAATGGCTAAGATTGAGTGGCAAGATCGTAATTAACAGTGAAGGTTAATGTTGATTTTTTGGCTTAAATCTATCTGCAACGTTTCTCTTTTAAAAACTCATATTTAACTTATATATACAAAAAGTATACCATTGAGGATTTATCATCTTTGTTTTGAATATAGTATTGGTATATTATTTGTAAAGATGTTGATGCACTATTAATTATAACGTACGTCTAAACTAGTTACAACAATGCGTTTAACATACAACGGTTCGTTCAGGTTGACATGAACGAACCGTGTGATTACAATTGCGTGTCCTAACCATTACAACGTCACGTCTAAAACCACCTTTAATTTAACAGAAGCATCTATCCATCACACACAAAAATCACTTTGTACAAGAACCGGCTTCTATATATATTTCACCTAGCTTGCCAATAAATTGTTCGTTATTTTTTTAGGTGAAAAAGAATCCCGGGCCAATAAGCGGAGGACTTGCGCCTATATATGGTGCGGCCGAGAAGATTCCGGATAGAGGTATGGTTAGTGAACTACTGGTAGACTACATGGATAATGCATGCTAATATGATTCTTGGGGTGTTTGGATCCACTTATCTGTCAAAATCTTTCGAAGGAAAGGATAGTGGAAATTGTGTGTTGATGATATGTAAACTGTTTTATACAAGTTTGTAGATGTATATGTAAAAGTAATTCAAATACCATCTGTTTTTAACCCTGAATTTGCAAGTGTTGGTTGAATTGAAAATCTTGTTTTTTGGCCATGGAAAGATTAGTTGGCTAAAAATGGAATTGGTCAGTATGATAACGATAACGACAACGACAACGATAATGATGGTAATGGTAAGCCAATGAGTTCTAGATCAATTCGTTCGGGAGGATGTAACCCATGACCTTCCAATGTGGAGGTTATGGGTTGGAGTCCCACTTGGTGCAATTTGTTTTATGTGAGCCATGGGTTTTACCACTATGGGCCATGGCGGTTGGTTTCCCCCGGAATGAAAGATGCTTTTATAATCAAATATGTTGCTGAGATTACAGAAGAAAACCGTCTGTTTGGTATGGGGTAATGGAATGGATGAGAGAATGGAATGAACGAGGTAATGGAATGGACGAGGGAATGTAATAGATCATTACCATTCCATGTCTTGTTTGGTTACCATCAGGAATGAAATGAATTATTTCCGTGTATTGTTGGTAGGCAAAAAAAAGACGAATGAATAAAATCGATGGTGAGTGGTGGTGGTTGGTGGCGGTGGAGGTGAAGGTGGAGGTGATGGCGGGTGGGTGGCGGCAACGACGGTGGCGGTGGTTGGTGGTGGCGGAGGTGATGGTGGCAGGTTGCGGGTGGCGGCGATTGGTGGGTGGGTGGCGACGGCGACGATTGGTGGCGGGTGGCGGCGCTGAGTGTTGGTGGCGGCGACGGAGGTGGTGATTGGTTGTGGCGGAGGCGGCAGTGGGTGGTGACGGTGGCGGGTGGGCGGCGGCGAGTGGTGGTTGGTCGTGGCGGAGGCGGCAGTGGGTGGCAACGGTGGCGGGTGGGTGGTGGCGGCGGCGATGGTTGGTCGTAGCGGAGGTGGCAATGGGTGGCAACAGTGGCAGGTGGGTGGCAGCAACGGTGGCCTTCCGGATGGCGGCAGTGGTGGTGGCCTTCAGGTGGCTGGTTGCGGGTGGCGTCGGTGGGCATCAGTGGTTGGTGGTCGATGGTGGTGGCGGGTGGTGTGTTGTTAATGAAAGGTGCAAGAGGGGATGGAATGAAAAAAAAACATGGGGGGATGATGGAATGATTTTGAGGGAATGGAATGCATTATGTAATGGATGATTCCATTTCATCGACCAACCAAACACACTCTCATTACTGCATACCAAACACTACCTTATTTCTAGTAAAAAAAATATTTTGTGCTTTTTATACTAGTACAATTATTTAACAACATTGTATTTTTAACTAGTACAATTGTTTAACGACAATGTATTTTTAGTAATATCAAGTTTCTAATAAGTGTGATACGATTTTTATGATTATATAATGTATTAACTTTTTCATTTCTCTGATATGGAACCAATATAGTGTAATTGAATGGATAACCTTTAACATCATACCCATCCTAAACTCATGATGAATATTAGCTATAAATGGACACAAATAAAATTGGCGGAGACTAGAGGTGGAAGGCAGACGGAGTAGCGCAGGAACTTGAAGGCCTAATCATGGAATAGAGGTTAATAATATTTGTCGATGTGAATGATGAGAAGGAAGTTGGAAGTGGAGAATGGTGCATAACCATGTTGGGAATGAGGTTTTCTATTTTATTTGTTAGGATAATAAATAAATAAGAATTAAAGAATATAAAAAGTTTAGATAAAATAATTAAATGTAGAAAATCTTTAATGACCAACATAAACACGCGAATACGAACAAACGTAAATGAATGAACGTTCACGAACACATTACTGAACGTTCACAACCCGTTCGTTCATTTAACTAGTCGAACGAAATTTTTTGTTCATGTTATCTCGTTTATTAAACGAACGAACGTAAACAAACCTTCCGCAGAACGGTTCACAAACGGTTTATTGAACGTTTGGTTCATTTGTAGCCCTAAATTATTCCTATAAGTAATATCATACTCGGTTAAATACCCGAATAATCATAAGACATTTCAATTTAAAAAATAAGTAATGCATACAAACGACATTTTCTCTATATATCCGCACACCAAACGACATTTCAATTTAAAAATCAACTAATGCATACAAAGCTGCTAAAGACATGTGGATTACAAAGCAAACACATGTATTAACTTCAATTTGTTTAGTACATCGTTTTGTATTTAAAAGAAGAAAAGATTAAACAGAAAAGCTTCAACTATAAAGTCAACGTGTGTGGTCGGTCACCTTACATGATGAGAAAACAAATAGCTTAGTTTTTTTATTCACAAAGACGCTTCATACAATAGTAGCAAATTGCAAACTCACAAGTTAAACACTTAAAGATCATCTTGTAATGGAGACTGAGCCAACCATCCTTGTGACATCGACCATCGCTTTCAACCCCTTGAACGAATGAAAGGGGGTGTTGATGCACTTCAATATTGTTATATGTGCCCCCAAATTTCACATTTATATAGTCATGAACGTCTCCATATTCAACATCTTTGGCATATGTTTCATACCTAAGCAAGGGTGGGTATTTTTTGGATGCTTGATCCTTTTCGGGAAAGGAATAAGCAAGGGTGAGAGGATGAATATGGGAAAATTTATCATTTGTCGTATGTTGGATTTGCAATTTTTTCGGTAGAAAAGCACAATCACTATGAATGAAATTAGAACTAGCACACGTGGTACAATGATAAAAGAGCCCTTTATGCTCCTTCCCGCATGCATCACACTCGTCTAAAATTTGTCTGGGGATGCGAACTAGTGGGTGTTTGTGGCTAGGATGATAGATGATATTCTTTTGAAGCCTTTTTGTAGCACAATTTGCATCAACATAAAACTCACAAAGATCACAGCGGTAAAGTAGATCTCTAGGCTTACTAAATCGGTGACAAATATCACACTTCCTTTCGTCGTTAATTAGGTAGAAGCCAAGAGTATGACCAACCTCACAAATGTCTTCCAATCTATCGGGAAGCTCTGCACAAAATTTATGGATAGAAAAATCACTACATGTAGAACAAGAGTAGTAATACCTATGGAACCAGTTGATTTCTTCATGACACCGGGAACACAAACATCGGAAGTCTTGTTTTGCATCTACTTCATCCTCGTCCTCTTCCTTGTCTTCTTCATAGTCTTCGTCACGTTGTTCTTGTTCCGACCACAAATCTGTAAGATTTAATGGATGTT
The DNA here is from genome assembly GCA_030545235.1 of Helianthus tuberosus. Taxonomy (NCBI): domain Eukaryota; kingdom Viridiplantae; phylum Streptophyta; class Magnoliopsida; order Asterales; family Asteraceae; genus Helianthus; species Helianthus tuberosus. The sequence continues at coordinate 9,449,661 of CM060397.1, forward strand.
CGTGCTCAAACATCTTAAGTTTTTTTTTTCTTTTTCTAGTAAAAAAATAGTATGAGAAGAAAGAGACACAAAAGTAAACAACAAATGAAATGAAAAGAGAATTGGGAAGATAGAGCAACTGAACTGAAGATGTGATGGGGTGAGTTATGAAAAGGATGAGCTAGCATTTATAGGCATACATATACATACTAAACTTCATTACCAAGTTTATGTTACCCATAACGTACTAAAAGTATATATATTTATATGAGTTAAATGACATTTTAGTCCCTGTGGTTTTGGTTATTTTGCCAGTTTAGTCTAAAGATTTTATTTTTCATCTGTGGATCCAAAAAGGTTTCACCGTTGCCATTTTAGTCCACTGGGTTGAATTCATCCATTTTTTCTGTTAACGAGAAGGGCAATTCGGCCATTTTATATGTAATTATGTTAACTAGAAGGGCAATTCGACCATATAAATGACCGAATTGCCATTCTCGTTAACAGAAAAATGGATGAAGTTAACCCAGTGGACTAAAATGGCAATAGTGAAACCTTTTTGGACCCACAGGAGAAAAATGAAACATTTGGACTAAACTGACAAAATTGCATAAACCACAGGGACTAAAATGCCATTTAACTCTATTTATATGATTGCTGATTAAAAACACATTTTGCAATTAAATTATCTTCATTATAAGTCTTGTATTTAAAAAAACATGCTGGATGGTATTCATGAAATTGTGATCTGTTAATGTTATTATTTCTAATTATAATAACATTAGCATATTAAATGATGTTTTAGAATATTATAAGATTTTTCGATGAATCATAAAAGCGCCATTGTCAATTTCATTAATTAGTTGTTATCTAATTTATGAATTTTTATCAAAGTGCATTAAGTGTATGAGTATCTTGGTGTGTTAAATGATGAACTCTTTCCTAGAAGTTAATTTTTACAAAGTGGGATGGCGGTCTAAATCTCAGCTGACCACGACTTCTGAGCTGTGGAAGAATTTAACCGTATCACAGCATTGTACAGCCCATATTTATCTCGGTTCAGCGGGGCGAATGGTCTTGGATAGGGGTAGATTCGGTCGATTTCTCGGTGGGTGCAGTTAAGCGTTTATTGGCTAAGGGTCGCGATCACAACAACTATGTTTTTAGTTGGTGTAAGTGGTTACCCTAAAATGTAATATCTTTGCTTGGCGCGCCGAAATGGGTAGGATACATACGGCTTTGGCGTTAAGAAGCAGAAATATTATATTGGAAGATGTGACTTGCCCATTTTGCAATTCTGAAGAAGAGTCAGGTGAGCAACTTTTCACGTCTTGCATGCTCACCACCATTCTTTGGCAACATATAAGCATGTGGTGCTGTGTGTCTAATGTTTTCGCCTTTTCGTGTTTCTCTTGGAGTTACACAAATTTGTCGGATTGAACGAACAAGCCCGCAAAGAGTGTTTTCCAAGGAATTATCATCATTGGATGTTGGAGTCTTTGGCGCGCAAGGAATAAGCTAAAGTTTCAAGGAAAGACGGTTTGTATCGAAAATATCATAGATCGAAGTTAGAATTCCTTTCGTGGACGGATTTGTGTAAATTTGTAATTATGTAGTTTGTTTGCTTGTTTTGTGGCCGCCTCGCTTTGTGGGTTGGATTGTTGGTTTCTAATGAAATTCACCTTTCAAACCAGTTGTAATATTTTTTTAAATATCATTGTATGAAAAAGTTATTTCCGTTTAAAAATACAAAGGGGAAAGAAAAGGGAAAGACTACATACCTTTTCCTCCATGTGAAATCCCTACACATGGCAGCTTCCGATGTCTATTTTGGCTTTTATCTCCGGTCAATGCGTTTGTGATTTTCCTATATCAAACTATATTTAAGTGTTTTATAAATTTCCTATAAATCAAACTATATTTAAGTGTTTTATAAAGTAACCTAACATATGAATTACATTAACAAAAATATTGAATAGTTACATTAAATGTTTAATAAAATAGTTTTAATATATAAAATAAATACGTACATATTCTAAGGCCAGAGGGTGTGGTATAAAGCCCCCCGCCACATAAGCGCCGTTAACGCCCTATAGCGCCCCATAGCCACCCCTGGGCGGCAAAGTGGACGCAATGGGGCGGGCTCCATTGCATTAACGCCGGTTAAAGGGGAAAGAAGGTGAGACCATTCTTTTCAACCAATCAAATCTCCTCTTTATTATTTCTTTTTTTGTATTTTGTTTAATAAGTGCTTTAATTAAAGAGATGGTTTTTAAGCCCCCTATGTGACATGACACTGATGTGACATGATAAAGCCCCTAGGAGTTTTATACCACACCCTCCAACCTAAATAGATGAAACATACTCATTTCCCTAAAATTTAGGAAAGTGTAAATTTCAACTAACTGAAATTCCTATAAAGATGTTTATGCTTGGTATTTTTTAAAGGGAAAGGAAAATATGTTTGAAGTCATGAATATTCCTATGAAGATGTTTAAGCATTGTATTTATTAAAGGGAAAGGAAAATATGTTTGAAGTCATGAATTATTCATATCAAAACATATCTATTACACGTAAGGAAAAAGAGAAGAAGGTGTGATTATATGTCATTTATTTTATGTTTTCTTATTTTTTTATACCCTTAAAGTTTTTTTCTTTTAAAAAATTTAAAATCTGTTCTCTTTTACTAAACAGACGTTTAGTGTAAGTGATACCAAAATAAGATAAACACTAATTAATCTTGCAAGAAAAGAAATTAATACAAGAATTTATGTGTTTCACATGAATATGGATTTACATCCAAGACCGTATTAAAGATTTCATTATTTTTGTATTAATGTGTTATTAGTTTACAATATACAGTAGAAACTCGATAAATTAATACTCGATTATTTAATAATCTCTCTAAGATAATATTTTTTGCCGGTCCCGACTCGGGGATAGGGTGCTAAATTAACAATTCGTTAAAATTATAAGATAATACATTTTTGATAATTTCTTTAGACCCCATATAAAATATAAATTAATAATTCCTTATATATAGCATATTACATGAATGATTTATGAAGGTTTCTTGAAAAATGACTCAATTGTCTTTTGTTTTTTGTTGAAATATGACTCTAATGACCGCTTAACTGTATTCGATATTGTCGCTTGACTCACCTGCAAACCATAGTTACTATGAACCCATTCTTGCAATTGCTTTTGAGTGAGACTTGGATTATCCTTGTTGTGCTTGCATAATGCTCTTCGAATCTCGTCTGTCATTGTTGTTTTTTTTCACACCTTTAAGATGGGAAGCCATGTTGTGTGTATGATTTGTTTGTGTTAACCTATTTTGATCTTGTATTTATATAGAAAATATTTTTAATGTCTATAAAGTGATACATTGAACACAAGAAGCATAATAAGGTGGGAGATGGAAGGTTTCTTTCAAATTGGGCCGTTCATTTGATATACATGCATTGTATACAATAATTAAGTGGAAGTTTGAAAGGTGTTTGTAAACTAAGTATTCTACTATAAATTAATAAAATATTAATTAATAAATTTTGGTGGTCCCAAGTGTATTATTTTATAGAATTTCTACTGTATGTAGCATTATGCAGGGAAGATTAATCCTATATTGTTGCTAATTTGTCAAGTTACTTGTTTTTTCAAGTTGCTTACAAACAGACTTGTAAAATCAGGCCTAAAATCCATACAAGCCAAACCGTATCATTCTATTTTTTCCTCTTCTCGTCCTAGTTTTCGCCCGCTCGGTTAGGAGTGGGACCTAAACAAGGTACTACAATCTCGGTATTCTGTGATGTGGCCGCTATCACATTCCTACAACAAAAGTCATACTTCACAACTTAACAAACCGCTATCACATTCCTACAACAAAAGTCATACTTCACAACTTAATAAACCTAGCAACTAATTTTTTTTCCATTAAAACTATTTTCTTCTTATAATTTTTTAGTTGATTTTAGCATTTGAATAAAGATATAAAGATGCAACTGGATATAACAAGGCAAGTTACATATTTGACACGTATGAATATGCAATCCCTCTTTACTCACTCTACCAAGATTCAAAAGGAATTCGGAGTAGCATCCCTTTGTTTCTTTATCAATTTTTTCTTTTGCTTTTTTTCTTTTGTACAATACACGTAGATTGTTCAAATATATTATTTCAATTATTTTTTTCTTTTGCTTTTTTTCTTTTTTCTTTTGTACTGTTCAAATCTAATATTCCAATTATTTTTTTCTTTTGCTTTTTTTCTTTTTTCTTTTGTACAATACACCATAAACGTAAATTGATCAAATCTAATATTCCAATTATTTTTTTCTTTTGCTTTTTTTCTTTTTCCTTTTGTATTCTTTTGCTTTTTTTCTTTTTTCTTTTGTACAATACACCATAAACGTAAATTGTTCAAATCTAATATTCCAATTATTTTTTTCTTTTGCTTTTTTTCTTTTTTCTTTTGTACAATACACGTAAATTGTTCAAATCTAATTTACCAATTATTTTTTCTTTTGCTTTTTTTTTTCTTTTTTCTTTTGTACAACACACATATGGTTGAAGTATAATATTCCAATTATTACTTAGAAGTAAAGAAAAAGACGTGATGGCCTTTTTACAACTTTACATCTTTCTAATTTTCTTACACGTAATTCTTTTTCTAGACAGATGAAGATAATATATAATGTCGGATATTTTAGTGTAATTGGGATTGATTTGGCGACTAAAGTGAATTTAATATGGATAAATTACTTTTTTAGTCACTGTGTTTTAGTGGTTTTAACTACTTGAATCCAAAATCAAAAAGTTTAACGCACTGAGTCACTAACCGCTCATTTTATAACGTTTTGAGTTCAATTTTTAACACTTGTACTTTTGTTTTTGGACTCAAGTGATTAAAACCAATAAAACACAGGACTCAAAAAGTAATTTACTCATTTAATACACATCAGACAAGTTAGGTGGTGCACGAGTGCACGCTTGTATGAGTTGTTATAATTCTAAGTGTTCCAAGGGTGCAACAACGGGGGTTCGGGGGCAGCACCCCCGGGTAGTAGGGTCCAAGGGGCGGCAGCTACTAGAGGGTCCAAGGGGAAGAGCCCCTGGCTGGGGTCGAAACGAAAGATTAATGCACTTTTTAAGGCATTAAAAGAAAACAATTAGGAAACGTGTCATCAGACATCTACTTTTTGGTTTTACCGCTTCCCTCTCCTACTAAATTATGGATACTTATTTTTTTTAATTAAAGATAGTTATTATCTCATTAAACAAATGAATTTAATTATAATATTTTTAAATAAACTTATATGTTTTACTTCAAGTTCAAAAGTTATGTTTCTTTAAATATTAAAAAAAACGAAAAATAATGATGATAGTTGTTTTAATGAATGTTTCTAAAAATTTTCAAATATTTAATGTGGTTGGATGGTAAAAATACAACATGTTAAATAAAAAAAATAGGTAGCACTTGGCTACAAAGCCTATTTTTCCTACAAAGTGTAGGAAGCAATCTACTTGTGACATGTGGCATCTAGTGTTATTTTACTAAAGGGCATTAAGGTAATTGAATAATTACAACTATTTATAGAAGATTTTATATCATAAGAATAAAAGGCTCTTTTTATAGAAAGTTATGTCTATTAACTATTCAAAATTGGCAGTTACATCATTCACATCCACAATTAATTTATCCGATTCGAAACATAAAACAAATTCATCATTTCTTAACATTGTGTTTTATCAGTTTACGGTTTCTTCACACCGTGTTATATCAATTTTCACAATTAAACACACCCCTCATATATTTCGAAACATAAAACACATTCATTATTTCTTGACGTTGTTTTTTATCAACTGATTTCTTCACATTGTGTTATACCGGTTTTCACAATTAAACACACCCCTCACTCATAAATCACAATAGTGTCTAAAATGTACAATATAAAACACACCAGCGAAATACATAATATAAAACACGTAGACATTATATAAAACACACTAGTGTCTGGATTATTTGAATCTTAATTTTTTAGATATGTAGCAATATGGTAATCATATTAAAGATAAAAAACGCTCATTATTATGGTATAATTTTTTTAAAACAAATTATTTATAAAAAATTATTGACGTTTTTAAAAGATGGGGGGAAGTTACATGTGATTCCTAAATTTAAGGCATACGAAATTTACTTTTATACCCTTAATTCAATAAATTAATCAATTTAATTAAAATAAATATTACAATTTTGTCATTCATTTAATCTTATCCATCAATTACCAAATCTAATGGCTATAATCACTTCTTACACTTTTTAGACAAAACACACTTTGTATAGGAACATCACCTATATATTAAATAAATAATGATTTAAAAATTAACTTAACAAAATTTATAACTATCACTTCAATATTACATTTTTTAAATACATATCTTGACTACTATATGTTGACAAATTACATTATATTATATTATACTAGTATAATATACATGTTTATTTTATCATGCAATGCATATTTAAAAAAAATATATTATTAGTTATATAACGTTACATTTATCAACCCGTGTAATAGACGGGATTGTAACCTAGTTTTTTATAATAAAAACTATCTAGAGGCAGTATCTGGCAGTTGATCTCTTCATCCCCCAATTCGAAATCCATTTTTGGTTACACCCTATTCTGGTTCATACGAATTACACAACACACACATACTAGCTAGGTTCTATTTTTCAATCTTAGTTGTATTAGGTTTGATATTTCGAGAGAACTACCAAAATTATTCGATCTAAAAGTGAACACACACCTCTTGAAACAACCATTACATTCTAAATTCTCCAACAAATAATTTAAATAATATATTGAAGGTAATCATGTACCAGAAATTTTGGGGACTAAACACTCATGGATCATGCCAAAGGCCCCCAACAAATAAAGACCGAAACTAATTTTGTACTAGGGATGAGCATGGTACCGAACCGGTATCGAAAGTACCGGTACCGGAAAATGAGGAAAACGGGTACCAGTATCGAACCGGTACCGGAAAATGAAAAGAATGGGTACTGGTACCGAATATAATCGGTACCCAGTACCAAATGCTAATCCTTATTTTATACCAATAATTTAGGAGTCTTTTTAAAGATATTAATCGCTTCTAGTCCTAATCAACTTCTATTAACCAGCTATACATAGACCTTCCAAGAATTGAACTTTTCACCTTAAGATGTTCTTTGAGGACACGTGATCAAACTTGCTGAAGTGCTTTGTATGGATTAGTATATGGCGGCTCGGCTTTAATAAATAGCAATTAGCGAAATACCTTTGGATGGTCTATTTAGTGTTGTTTTTCAAACCGTGATTTTTTATGCCTTCTTTTGTAACAAAAACATGTAAGATATATGTACTTGCTAGAATAAGATTCAACTATGGTACATTTCTTCTTGGGACTAAAACCTTATAATTCTTTGTTTGAACAACATAGCCACTATGAGGGTGTATTCACCATTGATATTGTTGATAAACAAGCTTTAGCTATGGTACATTTTCTTGACTTATCAAATATAATACAATATTTGAGCAAATACAGTACGCTAAATAATTGCTTAACTTACACATGCCATGTGTAAATATCCACATCTAGTCAACATAATGAATGAACCATCCCTTCTAGGAGCAAAAATTGTGTCTACGGCTACAAGTAGTGAAGTGGAGTTTTGCAAAACTTATTGAGTCATATTCAATTAGACATGTAGACATTATAGTTAAATGTGTATTCAGAACAACTTATTTGAGATCATGTTTCTCTTAGGTTGTTTGTGAACTAGTTGCAATTGAATATTCAAGTTCAATACGGAGAACATATTCTTCTAATGGAAGATATCACATTTATTGTTGTTTATTAAACATGATGGAAACATCTTTTATTTATTTATATACGTTTTTGGCAATTTTGTGTGATGTTTGACAATCTTATGAGATATTTGACTGTCGGCCCTTGATACCAACGGGAGATAAGCCACATGTCATGGTGAACCCGTTGTAAATCCACATGTAGTCTTGTGGGATGTGGAGTCTCGCGATTTAAACTTTGCAATATTAATCACTATTTTAATATAAACGGATAATCTTTTTACAAATAACAAAAATATGTTTTACATGGTATTTTAATGTTATTTTGTACTTTTCCCACTCAACACAAAAGAGTAAGTAAAATTAAAATAACTGATATCTATAATACTATATAAAGCATTTCAGATGGACGAGATTGTAATTTTACCGTATAGATTCTAAAGCATTATGTACAAGTGAGATTAAGCCATTTTAAAGGGGCCAAATTGAGACAATATCCAAATTTTTAAGACGCCTTAGGAGCAATACAAGTGATTTCATCTTCGCATTTAATTAACTTTCACCAGCGTCTCTCCTTCTATCTGCCTCTTAGGGCATGTTTGGCTAAACTTTTTGAAACAACTTATTGGCTTTTTGAAAAGTCATAAGCTTCAAAATGATGTTTGGCAATAACGCTCTGTTCCCGAGTTAACTTAATGAGGGATAAGAAAAGAAAGCAAAAGTGAGAAAGTAAAGGACGAGAAAGGAAAAAAAAAGATGTCTTTCCCACCGTTTCCTCCCAAATCGGAAGGAAAGAAAAATTAAAGAATTTAGCCTAGTTTTCCTGTCATTTCCTTTATTTTCCTTCCTTAAATGAAACTCGGGAACACGACATGTTTTATTTTCCTTTCTTTTCCTTCCTTAAATGAAACTCTGGAACACAAAATATTTTTACTTTCTTTTTGTTTCATTTCCTTTCCTTTCGTTAGTAAACTCTGGAACACAGTGTAAGGGTGTATGTGAGGAGGAAAAGCCAATAAGTCATTCCGTATTGACTTTTCTAAAAAGCCAATAAGTCAATAAGCTGTTTTGAAAAGCTTAGCCAAACATGAATCCTTAAACCGGTCATGCTAGCTGCACACGCCCAAAATTATTTTCACACCCCAAAGCGCCGCGCTATGGCCAAAGCGCGGCGCTTCGATCGACAAAACGTGCTTCGATTGACGTTTGAAACATTCGATACTGTTTGACAGACATAAAGCTGATTATGATGTTTTGTCGTTAACCCTAAGCGCCGCGCTTTGGCCATAGCGCGGCGCTTCGACCCCAAATTTCACCCTTTTGCCCCTTTTAAAAGCAACCTCTGAGACAGACATTTTGATCATACACAAACACTTCGATATACATTTTCCTTCATTTCAGATCAAAGGTCTGTATTGCCTTTATTCCCCATCCGTTGTGTTTCTTCAAAATAACGCGCGGTTTTGCTGTATTAGTTACATCTCTTGAAAAAACGATGTCGTGGTTAAACAACTATATTTTCGGTCAATATTCTGACGAGATAGTTGTTCCTGATTCTTACGAGGGGACCGCTATTTCTGACTCGTATGAGAAACCGGTCTCGTCCAACTTGAGGGAGGCAGAGGTTGTATCTGGCATTCATTATCGTGATAACACGGTGACGCTGGATTTGAATACCCCTGTGGAGGACCCTTACGCACAACAAGGTTATTCGAATTTCGGTTACGGTGGCGAGTACAGCTTTGTACAGCAGGAGTGTGGTCCAAACGACAGTTACGGTTGTCAACAGAGCTTACAAGGTTATTCGAATTTCGGTTACGGTGGCGAGCACAACTTTGAACATCAAGTATATTCGGACCTCGGTGACGATGGTGAGCCGGGGGATGTGTCTGTTGACGAGGAAGGCTGTTACCCGGTTACGTTTTCGTTTGATACGACGCAGACCTTTTCGTCACGTAAAGAGTTGGTGCGTTGGGTATAAGACACGGCAAAAGACAACGGTTACCTCATTGTGACTAAGAGGTCGAATAAAAGAGGAGAGAATTACAAGATTTGGTTTCAATGTACTTTTGGTGGGGAGCATAAGAGTATAGCTACACAGAGGAAAACGGGTAGCAAGAAAATAGGCTGCCCGTTCGAGATGATCGGGTTTTCGGAATCATCCGGAAGTGTTTGGAGGATCGAGGTGACGAAGGCGAAGCATAACCACACTCCTATTGAAAACTTAGAGGGTCACGCGTATGCGAGAAGGCTTTCTTCGGAGGATACAAAACTGGTTAAGGAGCTGGCAGAGCAAGACATTCCCAACCAAAGTATCTGGCGAACGCTGACAAAAAACAATCCGGCTAGAAAGCTTATTCCGAAAGATATACACAACGCTGTTCAGAAGATCAACGCCGAAAAAAATGTCGGTAAGTCTCCGATGCAAAAACTTGAAAGCATTCTTCTCGAAAAAAATTACACTTATTACATGCGCACGAATGAGATATCAAACGAAGTTGAAGATGTCTTCTTTGTTCACGAAAGATCATTCAATATGTGGTGTGCCTTCCCGCATGTGCTAATTATTGACGCCACCTACAAAACGAACATGTACAACCTGCCATTTGTTCAGGTCGTAGGCATGACGTCGACAAACAAATCGTTTACGGCTGCTTGTGCGGTAATTTCCGCTGAGAAGTCAGAGAACTACCTATGGGTGTTGCAGAGGATCAAGTCTATGCTGGTAGGATGTATGGAACCGCGCGTGATTTTAACAGACAGGGATTTTGCGCTGATGAACGCGTGTGAACAAGTTTTTCCAAAAGCGCATAAGTATCTTTGTCGGTTCCATATTCAACAAAATATTAATAAGAACAGCAAGAAGAAATTCTCTGACAAGGATTGGAAAGAATTCGTACGTAGTTTTTGGTTATTGTGCGAGTCTACGACCGAGGAAATATACAGGTATAACTTGGAAAACCTTGAAGCACAGCTGAAAGAAGATGACCTTGAACATAGGTATTTCTTACATAATTATGTTCAAATTTTATATAATAACAAAAACTGTCTATTTACGTTTTTTTTAATTTTAGAGGTTTTTGATTATATGAAGAAATCCTGGTTGGATCCGTACCGTGAAAAGTTTGTATCATGCTGGATTAACAAAACTATCAACTTTCACCAAACTACGACCAACAGGGTTGAGGGCATGCATGCAACACTAAAAAGTCACTTTCCAAGTCATCACAACACACTGGATAAACTTGTACTGTATGTTGATCATGTTGTTGATAGACAATACACCGAGATTAGTACAAGCTTTGAAACAAGCCTCCGAAAAGTGATGACGCACCACAAGAAGCAGCCCATGCTTGCATATATTCTCAGAAAGGTTTCAATATATGCGATTGAGCTTTTGAGTAGGGAACTAAAACGTAAGGAAGACGGGTTGAGAGCCTACGGTGCAAGCTGTGGTTGCCAACTTTTTACCAGCTGTGGTTTGCCATGTGCCTGTCGTTTGGAAAAGTTGGAAAATAAAGGTAATTAATATCTTTGACCTTTCTCGTTATGATTCTGCCACCTAATTTGTTTTCATCCACAGGTCAGCAACTCCGGATCACACACATAGACGTGTTCTGGAAGAAGCTTAACTTCAAGCCTGCAAAGAAAAACATAGAGGATATCGATGTAGACGCAGAATTTGAAAAATTGAAACAAAAGATCGATCCAACACCCCCTCAAGTGAAAAGGAGCTTCTTTGAAAAGTTTCAGCAAATCCTCAATCCAGGGAACAATAACAAAAAACCTCCTGCTGTTCTGAAGAAAACTCGTGGTCGCCCAACATTGAAAACGCAGGAAGAAAGAAAGGTTGAAGCCGCTAGAAAAAGCTCGTACATTCCGTCGGAAGAAACTTGGGTCGAGGCCTCAGATGATCTTCCCCGTCACAGCTCGTACATATCACTCGAAGATTCTAGAAGACAAAAGAATACCAAACCGATCAACCTGCACCCTGATTTCCCGATGATCAAGCTCGGTCCTAAGACGGATATAGCGATCCGCAACTACGCATCTCAGATTCCCGAAGTGATCCATCCATACATCGTTAGAATAAAGGACGTGAAACCAGATGGTCATTGTGGGTTTCGATCGGTGGCTGTTGGGTTAGGAGTGAAACAAAATTCATATTTGATGATCCGGAAACAACTTATAAAGGAGTTACGTACGAACGAATCGCTTTGGAGGCAGTTTTTCGATCCGGAAAACATAGGACATTATGATGCGCTGCTTAGACGGATCAATTTCAAGGGGGTGGGACGAGCAGATATCGAAAATTACATGACGATGCCTGACACGGGGTTTCTTATTGCCCAACGATACGGTGTGATTGTTCACACCTTCGACATGCGTGGGAGCTGTACAATTTTCCCTCTGCTGGGCGGGCCAAACGAAGCTGAGCAACCTCACCTGGTGGTTGCGGTTGTGTTCGTCGACCATGGGCATTTCATACATGTAGATCTTGGAGGTTGTTATCCAATGCCTCCCCCAAACCCACTCTGGACAGCGAACAGAACAGAGCGCGCAGCAGCCTGGCACACATTATACAGGGATCAGATCAACACAGGAGTACTTGTGCTTTCAAACCAAAATGATACGATATAACGGAATAAGACATCACACGTAACCGATTTGATCCGGAACTTGCAGTATAGTCCATATATTTTAAAAAATGATGTATAATGGAAAAAACGTAAAATTTAGACTATTATCGACGCGTTTGTGAATAAAAAACAATTTTAAAAATTTAAAAAAAGGGCCGAAGCGCCCCGCTTAGGTCATAACGCTGCGTTTTGGCCCCGAAGCGCCCCGCTTTGGCCATAGCGGAGCGCTTTGGCCCCTCGTTATACCTGAAGCGGGGCAGCCTTCTCCCCCATTTCACCCTCAAACAAAACACACACACTACGGTGCGATTACACACACTAGTGCGAAGATCGTCTTTTTCCGGATTTCAACCGCTATTAGGTACGATCGAACTTCGTTTATTGTTTTGGTTCAAGTTATATGTTTGATTTTGATTTGATTTGGGCGGTTGTGATGATGTTGCTGGTGCTGTTCTTCATAACGAAGAACCAAAGCGCCGCGCCGAGGCCAAAGCGCGGCGCTTTGGTTCATGTTTATTTTTTTTTTAATATTATTTGTTTAATATTATTTGTTTAATATTGTTTGTTTATTATTTAAATTATATTTAATATTATTTGTTTATTATTTAAATTTTATAAATAAAATTATTTGTTTATTATTTTTTGTTTAAAAATTATTTGTTTAATATTATTTGTTTATTATTTTATATTTAATATTATCTTATCAACGTGCAAGGATGGATTCCTCCGATGACGAGATTGAGCATATGGAGGCTGAGGGAGATGAGGGAGAGCAGGAATAGCCGACATGTCCGTACCTGCAGTTTCCGCCGGGGTCACGGGCGAGGGGGAGATGCGCGAGGTTGCGCGCCATCCCCATTGGGGAGCATGTAGGGATAGACTGGGGCCTGTTGGAGACCGTGGGAGAGGCCGCGCGGGCGCGTGAGATAGTTGGACTAGATACTCCTTGGTCGCGCCTATTTGAGTTAGCGATGGAGGACTCGTACCCTGAGCTTACGTGGGAGTTTCTTTCCACGTTTACATACGCGCCGCATCCGGCGGATTACGTGGAGGACCCGGATTTTCCAGTCTACGAGGTTACATTCCGTCTTGCCGGTCAGGAGTTTCGGATGAGTGTGCGGCAGTTTGTTGTGCATACAGGTTTGTTTAAATAATATTATTTATTATTTTATATTTAATATCATTTGTTTATTTAATGTTATTTGTTTATTTAATGTTATTTGTTTATTTAATATTATTTGTTTATTATTATTATTTGTTTATTTAATGTTATTTGTTTATTTAATTTTATTTGTTTATTTAATATTATTTGTTTATACAGGTTTGTACACAGAGGCCGAGCTTGATACTGATTTATATACGCAGGCGGTTACGATGATGGACAGGCAGACGCTTATCAGTTTCTGGAGGTCCATTTCCAGGGTTCCCTTTGGGAGATCCTGGCAAAAGGCCACCACCATTAGAGACCCCTTGTTCCGATACCTACAGCATGTTATCGCGGCAACTATCGTGCCGCGGGGTGCCAGCAGGGAGAAGGTCAACCTCAGTGACCTTTTCTTTCTATACTGCCTACTGCGGGGCCAGCCCTGCGATCTAGCAGCCTGCCTGGCAGATTACTTTGCCACAGCATACCACCGGCAGCTCCGCGGGTGGGTGCACACTGGCTCATTCATCACCGCCATCGCACGCTCGCTCGGGATCGTGCCCGAGGGAGATCCGGTGCTGTCCGATCCAGTCCCGTCTACCAGGTTGGGCCGCGCGTCAGTTTCTAGCATGCAGATCACCCGTCGCTTTGATGTTGGTCTGAGGTTTAGGGGCGGAAACGGGCTGATTTGGCAGCCGGAGCCGGTGCAGGAGGTCATCCCGGTTGTTATTGAGGTGAGGCCTGGAGTGTTGGCCCCTCCTGATGTTCAGGCGGCCGCTCGGCAGGCTCAGCTACAGGTTTTGGGACTCGATGAGTTCCCGGGCCAGCCTCAGGCTCAGGCTCAGGCTCAGGCTCAGCCTGAGCCTGTATTAGAGGATCCGGCTCAGGAGGAGCATATCGAGGAGATCCCGGTACCACCAGTTCAGCCAGCTCCGGAGCCGCCACAGTACCCGCAGCACGTTTACGCTGACCTGCCTCCGGTAGCGCGTGAGGTGGCTCGGGACTTCGACCGGCGCCTGAGACGCCAGGCCGCACGCCAGGACTGGATCATCGAGACGCTCGTTTCTCTACGAGAGCTCGCTGGGTTGCCTCCACTTCCCCTCCCACCGTCCCCACCGCACGAGGATTAGTACCTTAGTTTGTTTGTATAGTGTTTTGTTATGTATTATGTAGTCAGTTGTACCTTTTTGTTTTGTATGTAAAAACTGATATATATTTACATCACGTTGGTTTTGGATTGTTTACGTTTAATTCTTATGGCTTTCTGTACAATTTATTTAACGTGTTCGTTTAATTTAACAAAATAAACTAGGTTAACAGTTTATAAAGACGCACTTATATTATATACGTTCTATAAAAATAATGACGTAAAAAAACGTAATTATAAAACAACGTATTATAAAACTCAAATACAATTTTTTCCTCCAAAAAACACTACCAAACTAACCCACATCCCACCTATTTAAAAAAAAAAACAACACAAATTACAGCCAACACTTTTTGTCTTTTTGCACACGTCAGTCCTTGTCTGTTGACCTTGGCCAAAGCGCCCCGCTATGCCAAAGCGGGGCGCTTTGCGTGTGCAAAAAGACAAAGGCCGTGTGCGAATAGACCAGTGCTTTATGAATCTCCTATCGCTCTTAAGGGTGAAGATGGTGGATGACAGCGACGCAGACGGTTGGAATATGTTCGGATTATTAGGGTTGGAGTATGACGGCTGGGGAGTCACGAAACGGTAGTGGAGAAGAAACATTTGGATTGGACCAGCCGATTGATTATCTCTTCTAAAAGTGACAGAGTTCCTCTAATAAAAAGATGTAAGATTTTCATTAATTCTTGACCGATTGCTCGTCTTTCCATTGTATTTTTTACTATAATCTTAAATTTATCAAATTTATATTGTGGGGTTTGGTAAAAATTTGATCTCGGGAGAAAACCCTAATGGTGGTAGCTGTGAAGCAACCAGTAGAATCTCAATTTTCAGTTATTTGTTTTGAGTTTTGTTGAAATTATTAATGGGATTTTGGAATTTAGGGTTTAATATGGAATGTGGTTTGGTAAATTATATATGCTAATTGAAAATGCATGCTGTGTTTGGTAAAGATAACAAGCAGTTTTAGGGGGTGTTTGGATGGCACTATTAAATCTTTAAGATGTGGAACCTGGGAGCTTTCCTCTTTGATAATAGTTGTCTGGAGTTGCAGTTATCAATCATGAGTGTTTCTTGAGATGCATAACCTATAAGGTTTCAAAACTTGATTTAAGATTGGATTTTTATGATGCGATTTTAGTAAAACTTTGAATTAAGATTGCGTCTTTATGTTCTTTTTGACATCGGTTATGAAGCTGTGATATGATTTTGGTCAAAGTTTGAGTTAATGTTGGGTTTTTATGACATGAATTATGACGTTGTGATGTAATTTTTGTCCAAGTTTGAGTCAAGATTGAAATTCTTATGATCTTTATTTCATGGGTTATGAAGAGGGCCTTATTTTTGTCTTCTTAAAATTGTTGATGTAGAAAGGAATTGGAGTATGACCGTCGTTGAAGAGAAGCTGAATTCAATAGGTGTCAACATTGGGACACACAGTTTAGTTGAGGAAATGAAATTGTTGAAGGAAATGCAAGACCATTCTGGTATTTTTTTTTTCAACAATTATCATAATCTCTCATATTTTACTGTTCTAGAGAGTTGATATTTTTAGCTTGTTTCCTAGTGGGATTTGGTTGAAAATTGTAATGATAAAGAAGCCAATAAATTCTGGGCTATGGCATGCATGTGCTGGGACATTGGTGACCCTCCCATAGGTGGGAAGCCTTGTTTATTACTCCCGACAAGGACATAGTCAACGGGTTTGCTTGAATTTAAATTTTGGCTTTGTCATCCGACTCATCCTTTACTTCAACCATATTACTTAAATTGCAATTTTGTTTTGTTTTGTTTTGTACTCAAAAATATATTTCTTGACATTTTGTACATATACAATATGGCTGAAATAGGATATTTCTTTCAATTTTTGTTCATAAGTATAGGATGAACTTTTTAACAGCATTGTGGTTTTCTTTGTGGTGTGATGCAGAGTCTAAGCGATCATACAAGCCCTATTGAGTCTATAGCTTTTGACTTAGCAGAAGTTTTAGTAGCTGCTGGAGTTTCTTATGGTGTGATTAAAGTTTGGGATCTTGAAGAAACAAAGGGTCAGTTGATCAATCGATTATTTATTATGCGAAAGCTAATGTCATGAATTGCAATGAGTGGCATAATTACTTTTGACACACATATGTGTGTGCGTGTGCATGCGTGTTGAAACTTGAAACAAAATATCTTCTTCTTGACTCCCAACTCTTTCTTGAAATACAGTGGTTCATACACTTAATGGACACAGATCCTATTGCAATGCGCTGGTACACAACTATGTAGATAAATGTATGAGAATTGATTATTAAAGGTGGGTTTATAACAATTTAACCTGGAATATATACATTCAGCCTCACATGGAGCCAGATTCAGAGTTTGAGACGTAAGTTTTCAACTCACCGTTCTGTTTCAGTTATCTGTTACTTAAGGATTCTGTTTTGACCAATTTACTTATTAATGTGTCAAATCGCATAGTTTAGTTAAAAGGGAACAAATCATGCATGTTATAAATCGTCAGAGTCTTTTTTAGTGCATATAAGATACGACATCCTAACTTGTTTTATTGTCGTATTAATCTTGTTTTTGTAATTATAATAAATGTGTTCATTATTTATGGTTTGAGTAAAATGCCATTTTCGTCCCTGAAGTTTGGCCACTTTTGTGACTTTCGTCCAAAGGTTTGTTTTTCCACATTTGGATCCAAAAGGTTTGAAATCTTGCCATTTTCATCGGACTTGTTAACTCCATCCATTTTTTCTCCGTTAAATGAGGGGCATTTCCGTCTTTTTAGACATTTTTAATAATAATAAAAAACTCTATAAGAAATAAAGATCCACCTGTCTTAACTTTCTCCCCACCCAAACCCTTTAATCATAAAAAATATGTCAAAAAGATGAAAATACCCCTGACTTAATGTTAAAAAAATGGATGGAGTTAACGAGTCGAATGAAAATGGCAGTGTTTCAAACCTTTTGGATCCAGATGCGGAAAAACAAACCTTTGGATGAAAGTCGAAAAAGTAGCCAAACCTCAGGGTTGAAAACGGCATTTTACTCCTATGGTTTTCTTAAATGGACAAAAAAGCTTTAGCAAGAACGGCCTATATTCTTTAAAAAGACTAGAAGTGCTAACTCGGGCAGTCTATTTAATATTAAGTGTATCTTTCAGTCTTTTTAAAATCTATATTCTTACATCCAGACCAACAGTTATTTTCAGGAAAAGAATATGAATGTTTTGATTTCAAACCTTGCATAAGTAACTATTTTCTTGTTTGTCAGTCTACCTTTTCTTTCTCATTTATTATTTGATGCCATAGTAACATTATTTGCGTCTTTCTACACTTATCCTGATCTCCGTATTTTTTTCTTTTCTATTTTATGTTGTTAGCTGCAATGTTCAACACATATAAGAACTATACTTTGTTGCGGAATCCGAAATCCAAAATGATGGAAGGCTTATGACCTTGTCTGACTTTTTGGACTTTGCAAGTATTCAAGGCAAAAAGCAACCGGCACGAGCTTGTAATATCCGTGATGCTCTAAATTCAACAATCTCTGAAATCAGTGAGATGGCTAACTCTGTAGTTATCGGAAAAGAATCGGTTTTCCCGAAGGATGCTGGATTTCTTGTTGATCAAACGGACGTTGTGGCAAAGCTTCAGGCGTTTAACCTCCCGGTTTACGTACAGCTTATGAATAATGAGTTCATTTCACAGCCTTGGGATTTCGTTTTTCTGACTGTAATTAGCTACGGTTTACAAACGAATTCTACACCCATTGCAAAAAGAGGGGATTGGGAAGATCCAACATTCAAATTCCAAATACCACTCCAAATTGCTGCTGAACGTGAAATTGCAAGGTCTTTAATTGGAGGTATAATATAACACACGCACATCACTTTATTATATACTATCGTGTCTTTCATCATTTCTACAAATATCTCAACATTTTAAAATCTGACAGATCCTGGTTTCAGCTGGGTTGTCAATCTGAAGGAGTTTGCACATCCTGTAGCTGAAACATTCTCTTCTGTCGGCACCATTGGACCAAGTTTTTCCTTGGCGATTGCCATGTTTGGTTTTGTGTTACAGATCAGTTCTTTGATTGTTGAGAAAGAACTGAAGCTTCAGCAGGTACTATTTTTTTTTTCTAATGGTATATTTGAATTAATTGTTAATTATTATTAAAAAAAAAAAAAATTGAACTAATTTCTCATAATTCTGTATTGTTTTCTTTATAGGCGATGGCAATGATGGGGCTTTATGATACGGCCTATTGGTTATCATGGCTTACATAGGAGGGGATTATCACCCTATATCACAAACGGACCTTAGATCTGTCCATTTCATTTTAAGTTCGGATCTTCTTTCCATTGCGTACTCCAATTAACATCACTTTGTGTAGCAATTGAAGTGATTATGTTGATAGCTATTGCAAATAACAGGTGTTCTTTTGGTTCATTTATAGGCCTACCTACCTCCATATTATTTAATTAAATACTGATTTTTTGTCGTGATGTGAATAGGTCATTTACCGTTAACGTTTAGAACACCTCCTGTGAGTCCTCCAAAACCAAGTTACTCAACCAGAATGCGAAGGGTCTGTTCGCTTGAATTCAGACCACATTCAATGGACTCGGGGCTAGCCGACCCGCTTTTGGGTTCACCCGGGGTTTCCGGATCATCATCAGATCGCAGTTTTCTTCCGCAATCAACAACCTACAAATCTACAATGTTACTGCCATGGTTGGTACATATTCGAGCTCAATTGTCAGCAGCATGTTGAAGTTTTTATTTATGTTATTTTTTGGTTTTAGGTTGGATTTGGTTAGCAGCAGCTGGTTCTTGGAATGAGGCCGGGTGGTGGTCGTAGGTTTCTACTAGCTGTCTGATTAGGTCAAAGCCGTGGGACTGGTTCCGTCCAAACAACTTCCATGCAGCAACAGATATGTAAATGATGTTTACTAATTACAATACCAACATGTTGTCTTACTATTGAATTAATTAAATATAAACTCTATTATGATAAATTATTAATTGTGTAGTTTATTGATGACAAAAAGTATGTATTTGGAGCATAATTAACTTTCCATTACAGATTTTATATTGTTAGTAGTAACCAATATTGCATCATCAACAACTTATGCTTGATAGAGTTTCAGGTAGTATTCTTGAAGAATATATATATAAATTTGCCATTAATTATCCGTTTCTTTTTATAGCAGCCTAGATTGCATTTTCTTTTATTGTATAAATGGGTATTTGGCATGTGGTTTAAGTTATCTATTGAACGGTCTGATAGTTGTCAAAAGTGGCCATGAGCGAGCTTCAGGCGGATATGCGTGTGACTTAATTTTTGACCTAATAAAACACCCTATGTGGCAATGGCGTGAGGCATTAATGCATAACACATGACTTGTTGGATTTGTCAAAGGTTTATCGTAGGCTACTAAGAGAAAAGTGTTTCCAACTCAGAAATATAAACCACCTGAAAGCGTCACAACTTATATATGATATTTTTTTTTTATCATTTTAAGGGTTGAATTATGATCCCTCCCTATATTTTTGACTCCGCTGTAACGCGCGGGTTCCCCACTAGTATTTTAAAAGGGCTTAGAGTTGGACAAAGTTGAGAAATTTCAACTTTGTACTTGTAAGCTTAAAGACTACATTATTTGAAATGGGCTTCATATCAATCTCTTTTTAGGCTAAATTCTTGCATTAGTTCAAGTAAACTATTACAATCAAGTTATTTTTCACAAAACTCACAAACTAGGATACTTAACTATTTGAATCATACTCAGGAAAATCATTTCGAACCAAATTTGAAGAAAGAGTTCAAATCTGGGCTCCAAATATTCGAATCGGTTCGTGAACCGAGTTTGAATCTATGAATTTCCCAGAATCAATTATTTGAATTATATAATATATTTTATTTGTATAAAAACTACATACACTTTTAATTATTTGTGTATATATTATTTTAGAGGGTCGTGAGGCGCAATCCAAACATAACCCTTAAATTAAACTTATTAACCAGATCAACATAATGAACCATTTATTAAATGAGTTAAGCATGAGAAAATCCAATTATATTCGTGTCAAATATCGAGTTAATAAAAGAAACTCCTTAAATTCACGGGCCACCAATACCAGGGCCAACCCTGGGGTGGGCGGGGAGGACCACCGGCCAGTGCCCGATATTTCGGAGGACACGTTTTTTTTAGAAAAAACCTGATGTGTATACGTAAAAATTTCTTTTTTATATGGTATAACTACACAAACACTAACATAGGCCCAAATACAAAATTATTCTTATGCTTTAGATTAGTTATTAGCCCATTGGCATTAGGTTTAGACCTTTATTGAGCCCAATACCCAATTTCGTTAAGGCCTAAGGGCATGTTTTTTGAAGTTCGAACAGGTTACACGAATTCTCAAGATCGGCTCTGACCAATACACTCCCAACGAGCGAGTACAAGGTAAAAGCACAACTCACAGTTGCTTTTGAATCTTTTTAAAGAATATATTTATATGGACGGTAAAAGACTTCATTAAATCCACATCAAACATTTCACAAATTAATGTATCTTAAGGAATATAAGTTAATCTTCATGCATGGCTCATGCATTTGATAACTATATTCCATTTTATTCTTTTCAACTTCACAAACTTCAACAATACAATGCTCATAAACACTAGTCATTATATCACTTACCAACAGGGAAACTCATACACTCACACTATCATATCTTGCTTCTTTCAGCCCAAATTCAACCAATCACAACCTTGCATGCCACTTTCTTTTTATCTTTTGCCTTTTACAGTTCCAACACCAGGTCTGCATGAAATAGCAATCATGTGTCATGAACAATAAGAAAATATAACATTGTTGTTGGTTGGAGTATTAACATATGGATGTTCATTCAATACAGAACTAGTTTTAGATAGAAAACTGCGAGAACCATATAAACACGTGTACCTATTGGTTTAACTGTTATATTTAACCCGGTTTTTACACTTCTATACTTAAAATTGATTATGTAATGAATGAGCCCCTATATATACATACATGGACCCGTTCTTTTCAAAACCAATTCTATGTTAAGAACCACGACAACTGCATAAAGCACTTGTATGTAGTGCATTGATAGTTTAGTGAGATACGGGGTAGTCGGTTATGTAACCACATTCTATATCACTTAAAGCAAAAGATACAAGTGCATTAGGTGGTTCTAACAGTTCTCAAAGTAACTATGGTTCTGAAATGCATGCCCCTCTATAAATATACATATATATATGTGTGTGTGTGTGTGTGTGTTTATGAGATGATAGATGGTGGATGTTTGTATGCTTACAATCAGCATCTGAATTAATCCAACATTCTCTGTTCCCATCTGAATCAGTCATACAACAGTCAGAGGGCATGTGGCTGATAGTGCAGTTTGCACCCTTTTTAGAACCATCCACCATAGGAAATAGTTTATCATCTTCAAACAACATTTGATTTTTGTTTTTATACTCCTGAACAAAGTTGCCCTCTGTAGCATGTTTCAAATGATTTTCAGACTTGGGTTCAACAGCTACTCCTTCAGGGTGAACTTTCCTATGAA
This sequence comes from Helianthus tuberosus, assembly GCA_030545235.1. Classification (NCBI taxonomy): domain Eukaryota; kingdom Viridiplantae; phylum Streptophyta; class Magnoliopsida; order Asterales; family Asteraceae; genus Helianthus; species Helianthus tuberosus. The sequence goes on from CM060397.1 coordinate 9,472,023, forward strand.
ACATTTGCAAAATCTGCATGTATGTTCCATGTAACATGTTAGAATACTTAACTAAAAATATCCAAGACTGTAAACGAGCCAAGCCGCTCGTGAGCTACTCGAGATAGGCTCGCTAAAAGTTCATATAGAGCCAAGCTTAAACGAGTTATTTATATGACGTTTTTAATATATTAAATATATATTTATATAATAATTACTTTTATATTACTAAATAATATATATGTGCTATATAAAAATTATAATTAAAACTATGCGGTTAATGTGGTAAAATATCGGATATCGGTCAAGGTCAAGGACTGATATTTGAGATATAGGTTATCGCGGTAGGATATCGGTGGGATATCCGTAATTTTAATATCGGTCAATATCGCCGATAATATTGGTACCGATATTTTACATGGGGATTGATAACCGATATGTCACCGGTATTAACTACATAGAAATAAAATATTATAAAATATATAAACATGTACATAAAGTACTTAATTATAAATTATAAAAGAGCCGAACCCGAGCTGAGCTAAGCTTTAACTTGGAAAACTACTAAGCCGTGCTTGAGCTCAGGCTCGGCTCATTTACACCCCTAAAAAGATCTGTGTAACTTGCAAGTCAAGAAAACATTATACGTGTATACCTTTCGCGGTTTTTTATCAGCTGAGGAGTGCTTAGATGAAGAATAATGTGTTCTTCCTTTCAGTATCTTCTTCATCAAACAAACAGCAGGCTTTTCAGTTTCTTTCTCTTTAATCTTTTCAGTTTTGTTAACTTTACCTCCAGTAGTAACTTCCTCAACTGTTTTAGTTCTCTGAAACAGCTCTCCAAGTGAGGTTCTATGCTCCTTTTCTTTCTTAACCGTCACTGTTTCCGACAGTTCAATTACCGAACCAAACAGATAATCTTGAAGCGGACAAACAACCGCTGCATTCTCCTTTCCTTCGGGTTCTAAAACCTTCTCTAACTCATCATTAATGAGCTTCAGTTCATTCTCCATTGCTTCGGGTTCTAGGACCACCATATCATTCTCAATGTAGGTGGCGAAAGTTGGTGTTTTTGGTTCGTTAGTGACGGTTTCTGCAGCTAGAGTTCCTATTGCAAGGAACCCGTGAAAAAGTTCAGAGAAAACAGCAGCTGGTTCTTCTTCTGCTGCTGCTGCTGTTTGTTTTGCAGTCTCTATGCATGTGAATGATTTACGAAACTGCCCTTCTCGTTGCGGTTTGCTTGAAGTCTTTGAGTAAAAGTTCGATTTGGGATAGTATTGTAGGTTGTGATCGAGTGATGGATGTCCCGGAAGACATCAACAGGAGTTTCCTGCTCATCGGTTATAGAATACCGTCTCATTAAGTTAAGGAAATAGGCGATAGATGGGCGTGTAATGGGTTGGGTTGATTGAGGCAGGAGTGGTTGCAATGACTGGCGCTCTTTTCGGAAGTAAAGAAAAGGCATCCGGAGGGAAAATATGTGGCAATATGACTTCAGGATGAACAGAGAGTATATTAATGGCTGTCAAATCGTCACGTGATTATATGAGGGCCAAAAAGAGTATTACATGTCCGGAAATGATACAAGCGGTTTTAAGTTTTAATGAGCCGGTCAAATGGGTTTGGGCTGACCTTTTTGCCCAATTTTTGTTTATTGTGAATAATTAAATTTGATGCATTAGATACGATAAAATCCATATTATTAAAACAGTCAGATAATTTCTTTTAATTGAAACAATTTAGGTCAAAGTGGGTGGGTTGGGTAACGGTTCAAAATGGCTTCGGGTCAAATTGGTGGTTTTAATTTGCTGGTGAAACGGTTCGGGTGGGGTTGGGCCAACTGTCGACCTATCAACCATTTTTGTTCGTTTTTTATGTTCTGTACATAACTAATGCGTTACATATGATCTTAATTCACATGGTTGGGTTGGTTAACCAATCAAAAGCGACCCAGCGTAAAATGGAAAGTTTTAACATGCGGGTCAACCGATCAACACACTTTTGCAAATCTTATAGACTTTTGTAAGTAATTGATGTGTTGAAAAGGATTAAAGTAAATAATTCAGGACACTGTAAGCATTTTGATACACGTAGAGACTTTTGACCTGTTAAACCTGTGTGACCCGATATCACTTATCAGTAAATAATTGACTCTTTTTCATATAATTCAGTTGAACTTTCCACCTCTAATCTATAAAGTTTTTCTCTCTCTTTCTGAGTGCAGGATAATACCTGAATCTGCACACTCAGCTTATGACAAAGCTTGTCAATATTTCAAAATCAAATTGTGGCGTGTTCCCGTGAATAAGGAATTTCAAGCAGATATATTAAAGCTATCAAGAAATATATCAACAAAAACACCATAATGGTACGTAGTTTGTTGAACTGGTACACTGATTGTCATCTTTTCAGTCTTATTCAATATACCTAAATCTTAACAACTCAACGTTTTAACCGCAAATTAGATTGTTGGATCGGCTCCTGGTTCTCCACATGGAATCATTGACCCAATTGAGGTAAAGTGTATGGTCTAGCATAGTTTTTCGATCACTGACTTATTAGACTAGAGGGTATGGAGAGCCCCATCCCCATGAGGATGGGCCGCCACGTAGGCGCCACATCACCATCCAATGGAGGATGGGCTCCTTGCATTTTGAGGGGGGTGGAGGATGGTAATAACGCTTTCAGACGAGACGTCTTCCTCTTCCTCCTCCATAAGAATCTGCGCCACCTTAGCACAGCGTTTGCGTAAAACATCTCCTCTTCCTCCTTCGAAGACGAGGACCACCAAGAATTAGATGGCATTGTGGATGAAAAGATATTTTTTTTAGAAAAGAATGGTATAAAATGAGAGTGTTTTAAAGAAAAGGGGGCATTTTTTTATTAAATGAAGTAGCCGTTGTAACGGCTCTATTTTGAATTCAAGGCCCCTCATATGCGGCTTGTGGGAGACGGATGGGACGAGCCGGCCCTATGGGGGGCGGTGTGGGGGACCGGCGCCGGGCCAGGCCGGGCCTAAGCCGGCCCCCATACCTTCCAGTCTTAAATAATTTGTGTACTGGTGATGATTTGTGGGTTATATGCTTATATCTTGCAGGAGCTCGGTGAATTAGCAGTTAGTTACGGGATTTGTCTGCATGTAGACCTTTCTCTTGGTGGTTTTGTGTTGCCTTTTGCACGCAAACTCGGGTGTGATTATCTTAGCGTTTTGTTCATTACTATTGTTGCTTATATTACCAATATGCACTAATGACAAAATATAATAAATTATATGATTTAATTTATTATTTTGCAGGTACCCAATTCCACCATTTGATTTTACAGTTCAAGGAGTGACCTCTATATCAGCAGATGTTCATAAGTATGGGTTGGCACCCAAAGGGACTAGTATAGTTTTATACAGAAATCATGATATTCGGAAGGTAACTAGTCTCTATTAAGTCACTGTAATTCAACATTTTGTAGCATATAAGCTGTTTACAAACTTCTAATAACACAGGTGAACTATGATTATTCTTAATAAATGACTATTTATACTGTTTGCCTACCTTTCCATTTGATCGTTTTTCCAAAACAGAACGTTTGACTTCCATATGTATGCGTATGTGTGTGTATATAATTGTCCTGTTTGGCTCTAATGTAATTGACATATTTGAAGTGAATGACATATTGTCCTCTAAAGGCTGGCATTTGAGTCCCTTACAGAGACCCAACAGGTATATGATCATAATAATTTTATTTCGTGAAATAATAATCTGGAAATGACATTTCGAACGTATTGTTCATATTTCAGCATTCATATCTGTGTGACCCTTCAACATGTGCCTGTTGTTGATGAATTCCTCAACGATTTAAAGGATTCAGTGCAAACTGTAAGTCTCCAAATTTTCTTGTTTAGAAAACTTTTCATTTATTTGGATTAGGATCAAATGCAAAGTGGATATTACTTGAGAAGGGTACTAAGTGCTTTTGGACCGTTGATTACACTATTTCAATGGTTAAGATTGAGGTGGTTGCAAGATCGTAATTATGAAGGAAAATTTAAAAATTGGCTCAAAAGGGCAAAAAATCATAATTATGAAGGAAAAATTTAAAATTGGCTAAAAGGGGCAAAAAAAGGATTTAGACACAAATGTTGTTTTTTTTGGCTTAAAGCTAGTTGCACCTTTTTGTTAAAACTCAAAGAACTTTTTTATACTTATTATTTTTTTATAAAAAAATCGAGGATTTATTATCAATTTATCATTGGTTACTTTGGATATAGTATCGGACTATTTGTATATTATTTGTAAAGATGTCGATGCACTGTCGATTATAACTAACGGTGCATCTAAACTAGTTACAATGGTTCGTCAAATTGTCCCGGTCTGACACATGAACGAACCTTGTGATTACAATTGTGCGCCCAAACCATTACAACGTTACGTCTAAAGCCGCCTTTAGTTCAACAGACGCATCTACCCTTACCCTAAAATACACATGTCGCATCCTGGACATACTTCGCACTCTTCAGTACAGCCCCTATATATATACTTCGCACTCTTCACTTCAATTCAACCGGTACAACCGGCCGGGTTGAACCGGTTTGTAAAACATTGCTCTTCACACGCAAAATCACTTTGTACAAGAACAACCCCTATATATGTATTTCACCTTGCCGATAAATTGTTCGTTATTTTTTTAGGTGAAAAAGAATCCCGGGCCAATAAGCGGAGGACTTGCGCCTATATATGGTGCGGCCGGGAAGATTCCGGATAGAGGTATGGTTAGTGAACTACTGGTAGACTACATGGATAATGCATGCTAATATGATTCTTGGGGTGTTTGGATCCGCTTATCTGTCAAAAGCTTTCGAAGGAAAGGATAGTGGAAATTGTGTTGATGATATGTAAACTGTTTTATACAAGTTTGTAGATGTATATGTAAAAGTAATTCAAATACCATCTATTTTTAACCCTGAATTTGCAAGTGTTGGTTGAATGGAAAATCTTGTTTTTTGACCATGGAAAGATTAGTTGGCTAAAAATGGGATTGGTCAGTATGATAACGATAACCACATAGATAATGATGGTAATGGTAAGCCAATGAGTTCTAGATCAATTCGTTCGGGAGGAAGTAACCCATGACCTTCCAATGTGGAGGTTATGGGCTGGAGTCTCACTTGGTGCAATTTGTTTCATGTGAGCCATGGGTTTTATCACTATGGGCTATGGTGGTGGGTTTCCCCTGGAATGAGAGATGCTTTAATGGTCTAATATGTTGCTGAGATTACAAAAGAAAACCATGTCCTATCGTGCCCATTGGCGTCCCTATGCCCATGTTAAATCCGTTATTTCTAGTAAAAAAAAAATTTTGTGCCTTTTATACCAGTACAATTATTTAACAACATTGTATTTTTAACTAGTACAATTGTTTGACAACATTATATTTTTAGTAATTTCAAGTTTTTAATATGTGATACGATTTTTATGATTATATAATGTGTTAACTTGTTCATATATGGAACCAATATCGTGTATTTGAATGGATAACCTTTATTATCATACCCATCTTAAACTCATGATGAATATTGGCTATAAATGGACACAAATAAAATTGGCGGAAGCTAGAGGTGGATGACGAACGGATTAGCGCGGGAACTTGAAGGCCTAATCATGAAATAGAGGTTAATAGTATTTGTCGAGGTGAATGATGAGTAGAAAATGGGAAGTGGGGAACGGTGCATTACCATGTTGGGAATGAGGTTTCCTATTTTATTTGTTAGGATAATAAATAAATAAGAATTAAAGAATATAAAAAGTTTAGATAAAATAATTAAATGTACAAAATCTTTAACCAACATAAACGCGCGAATATGAACAAACGTAAATGAATGAACGTTCACGAACACATTACTTACTGTTCACAAACACAATTGAACGAACGAGACCTTTGGTCGTGTTCGTTCATTTAACTAATCGAACGGAATTTTTTGTTCATGTTATCTCGTTTATTAAACGAACGAACGTAAACAAACTTTTCGTCGAACGGTTCACGAACTGTTCGTTAAGTAATATCATACTCGGTTAAATACCCGAATAATCATCCTGATTGTTTCTGTTTTTGTTGTTTGGTTAAGGTTTTTTTAAATCCCTATATTCTTGTACATTATCTCCTTATATCCGCACACGACATATCAATTAAAAAAACAACTAATGCATACAAAGCTGCTAAAGACATGTGGATTACAAAGCAAACACATGTATTAACTTCAATTTGTTTAGTACATCGTTTGTCTATAAAAGAAGAAAATATTAAACAGAAAAGACTTCAACTATAACGTCAACGTGTGTGGTCGGTCACCTTACTTGATGAGAAAACAAATAGCTTAGTTTTTTTCTCCACAAAGACGCTTCATACAATCGTAGCAAATTGCAAACTCACAAGTTAAACACTTAAAGATCATATCGTAATGGAGTCTACAACCATCCTTGTGACATCGACCATCGCTTTCAACCCCTTGAACGAATGAAAGAGGGTGTGGATGCACTTCATTATTGTTATATGTGCCCCCAAATTTCACATTTACATACTCATTAACGTAACGATCTCCGGCATATTTGGCATATGTTTCATACCGAAGTATTGACGGAGCACAAGCTGTATGCATAGATTGCATACACTCACGACAATGATAGAATGTCAACTCAGGATCAAACTCCTCCTCACAAATTTCACAAAAATAGTCACCCATATGGTTCTCAACGGGAAAGTAACTCAGCTTCATAGGATGCTTGTCACACATGTGTGTAGTTGTCTCTGGTATCAACAAAGCCTTCCTCAAGTGTATATAGAAGTTATCACAAGTATGGCAACTGAATCACTATCTAATGTAAGGAGGTGATTCGGGTGAGAATTGTGAGTGATTTCTTTAGGTACAAAGGCACAATTAACATCGATGTAGTAATCGCATTCGACACAACAATAAGCAAATCCGTTGCAAGGTAACTCGCAAAGATCACAAAAGAAGACCCCAAAAAACTTACCAGGGATTTTTGAATGGAGAATCAGGGGGTGTTCTGGGTGATGAGGGTTGTCTAATAGTACACTAGGCAGTCGGGAGCACCACTCATGGAGCACAAAGTTGCAATGCTCCCCCTCCTCATTAGAACACACGTAAACTGCCCCACTCATAATCGGTCTTAAGCATCCATTGCACAAAAGTTCAATCCTCTTTGTTGGGTCATGGTAGGATATTCTTGAAGAGGTGGGGCTTTCTTCCAGAATTAGTGGGTGTTTATGACTCACTTCATGTGTTTTTGATCCACTTTCCTTGAAAAACAAGTGTTTTAGTAGGCTATAAGATGGATCAGGAAATGGAAGATGAAGAAGATCAGGGTGTTCAACATCGTCATAGTTTTTAATCAATTTGCCCGTACCTAGTGAAAACAACAACATTGAAATATTAGATAAACATAGAACCAATAAGATATTTAGAAATAATTATAAACATATATATTAGGTAGGGTGGTAGGTCTACCTGGAGATGTAAGAATGGACATGAAAGGCTCCTTTCTTGATGTTGCACAATCTAGATGGGTATAGTATCTGCATTTTTCGCATTTATATAGCCAAAGATGTGAACTAGAAGAAAACCCGCGAAGGCATACCCTACACCCAGGGTATCTTTTGGATTCTAAATCCGTTTCTGGAAAGGAATAAGCAAGGGTAAGAGGATGAATATGGGAGTAGATATCATTTGTCATATGTTGGATTTGCAATTTTTTCGGTAGAAAAGCACAATCACTATGAATGAAATAAGAACTAGCACACGTGGGACAATGATAAAAGATCCCTTTATGCTCCTTCCCGCATGCATCACACTCGCCTAAAAATTGTCTGGGGATGCGAACTAGTGGGTGTTTGTGGCTAGGATGATAGATGATATTCTTTTGTAGGTAGAAGCCAAGAGTATGACCATCCTCACAAATGTCTTCCAATCTATCGGGAAGCTCTGCACAAAACTTATGGATAGAAAAATCACTACATGTAGAACAAGAGTAGTAATACCTATGGAACCAGTTGATTTCTTCATGACACCGGGAACACAAACATCGGAAGTCTTGTTTTGCATCTACTTCATCCTTGTCCTCTTCCTTGTCTTCTTCATAGTCTTCGTCACGTTGTTGTTGTTCCAACCACAAATCTCTAAGATTCAATGGGTGTTCGTGCTCAAACATCATAAGTTTTTTTTTTTTTACTTTTTCTAGTTAAAAATAGTATGAGAAGAAACAAACACAAAAGTAAACAACAAATGAAATGAAAAGAGAATTGGGAAGATAGAGCAACTGAAGATGTGATGGGGTGAGTTATGAAAAGGATGAGCTAGCATTTATAGGCATACATATACATACTTAACTTCATTACCAAGTTTATGTTACCTATAACGGACTAAAAGTAAATATGTTTATATGACTGCGGATTAAAAACACATTTTGCAAATTAAATTATCTTCATTATCAAGTCTTGTATGTAAAAATAACATGTTGGATGGTATTCATGAAATTGTGATTGTTAATGTTATTATTCCTGAATATAATAACATTTCCCTATAGTCTTAAAGAACAAAGTCGGTGGACTTCCACCGGCTTTGCTCTCCTCTTCTTTAAATTAATAATATTCAAGATGGCAGCTTTCGTCTATGTATATCCTTCAATCACCGGCTTTGCTCTCCTCTTCTTTAAATTAATAATATTCAAGATGGCAGCTTTCGTCTATGTATATCCTTCAATTAATAATAGCCGCCACTTTCTCTTCTTAAGTATCTTTTTTTTTTCATTTAATGATATGATGAATGTATATCTATCTCCATAAAAGTCCATACGACATTGTAATTCTGTTACCTTATAAACTTAAAAGTACAAAATCGGTGACACTGACATACATATGCAATTTCCTTCTTTCCACACAATACTTTGAGTAAAATACATTTAGACCCATTGCTTTTAATTTTGTTAAATTGCGTTTTGTGTCTATTTCGACATTTCCTCTTTTCACCCATACTTTGAGTAAAATACATTTTAACCCCTTGCTTTTAGTTTTGTTAAATTGCGTTTTGAGTCTTTTTCATTTTCAAGTTAAACTTCAATTTTTCACCCATACTTTGAGTAAAATACATTTTGGCCCTTTGCTTTTAGTTTTGTTAAATTGTGTTTTGAGTCCATTTCCTTTCCAAGTTAAACTTCAATTACATTGCAATATTAGACCATTGAGGGTTTAATCTCAAAAGTTTATAATGTTTCAACTTTATCATTGTACCGTATATTTATACATTTTTAGCTTATTATTTTCTTTAATTATTTTCGTTCGCTAATTTCTTTTTTAAAAAACTAAATGTTTGGATTCAACCATACATTGAGTTGAACTAAATACGTCAAGACATGCGCTTTCATATGGTTTGCGCATGACATAGCGCTTGGACTAATCTGTTTGCAACGTGCCTACGACGCATCGCCCGCGGATTGCATTATGAATATTAAAATTTATGTGTCGGTATAAATTCGAGTTGGTATACGTTTCGATGTAAACTTTTTTTGGGAACAACTCAGGTCAAATATATTTGGTTTTTGATTGTTTTATGTACGTTTTTCAATTCTACGTTTCGACCCTACCGCAACACGCTAAGGGTATAATTTTTTCCGTTCATATCAATATCACTTTTGATTACATGTGTTAGTTTTCCCTTTATACACATTTTATGCTTTTTTTACGTTTCCTATGTATGAGTCGGGTCACATATAAATACGATATGCTTTACATTTTTATCCAGCTACAATGCTATTGAATTAAATTTGATACGTCAAAATGTGTGTTTTCATATATTTAACGCATTACATAGCACTTCGACTAATCTATTCAATGTTTGCAATGTATTTGCCCCGCAACGCGCACAGGTTTCCCACTGGCTTTGCCTCCCTGCCCCCATACGTTCACGATGTTGCAATTGTAGCCCCTTGACTTTGGTATCTTCAAAGTTTCACAAAATAACAAGTTTAGTACCTAAACCTTCTACTTTGAATTTCCAAAACCACAACTTCATCTTTCAAACTTTGCTAGCACCAACCCTCTACTTTGGTTTTCCACCATCACCCCCTTAGCTCTTACACAGTTACGCCACCAACCCTCTTCTTTTACATTTCCACCAACACCCCCTCATCTTTTACACATTTCCGCCACCACCCCTATACTTTTACACTTTGTCTTTTTTTGACTTTGCGTTTTTACCCCTTGCATTATTACTCCATTTTTACACCCGCCAAACTTTAAAAAATTGCAATTGTAACCCCTAGACTACAACTCCTACTTTTACAAATGATAATGCATTGTGTTTTTCGAAATGTCTTTGCCATTGTTTTGTACACTTTGTGTCTACCTTTGTGATTTACACTTTTTTTTTGTAATTGTACTGGGTTTTACGAATCGTGTTTTGTCTTACTATATGTTTCCACCCGTCGCGCGCCGCCGCAACGTGCGGCGGGCAAAATCCTAGTTAGCATATTAAATGATGTTTTAGAATATTATAAGTAGGCAGTTGTTAAAAATATCGTGAAATTATCTATCAAGATTTTTCGATAATCATAAAAGCGCCATTGTCAATTTCATTAATTAGTTGTTCTCTAGTTTAGGAATTCTTATCATAGTGCATTAATTAGTTGTTATCTAGTTTATGATTTTTTTATCAAAGTGCATTAAGTCTATGAGTATCTTGGTGTGTTAATTCCTGGAAGTTAATTTTTATAAAGTGGGATAGTGGTTTAAATCTCAGCTAACCACGGCTTCTGAGTTGTGAAAGAATTTAATCGTATCACAGCTGACCAATACATGTTTATAGTTTTATATTAAACAGTGGCGGATCTAGGATTCCGACCAAGGGGTAACGTTTTATAAATAAGCCGTAACGAAATCGAAAAAAGGTCAAATTTTTCCAAAATTTACACTAATTTTTCCAAAATTTACACTAATTTTTCCAATTTTTTTCCGACCAAGGGGTAGCGGACGCCACCCCTTAATAAGCTATAGGTCCGCCCTTGATATTAAAATTACACCAATTGTTCCTAGATAAAGGAACAGATCTCGCCTGGCTTTTTATTCATATAAATGCAGTCGCTCTTGAGCCGGCCATTACGTGCCGTCGCTCGAGGCCCAAAATTTTAGAGGGCCCGAAAGGTTTCTATAAGCTTTTATATATATACTAAATTATATATTTAATATATGCATCCACTTATTATGCTAAAAGGTTTTGGTGGTGGAGTGGATAAACTATCTCAAGATAATGTAAAGGTCTCAAGTTCAAGTCTTGAGTAGTGTTTGGTATACATGAATGAGAGGTTGAATGGAATGGATGATTACGAGGGAATGAAGAAAAGGGTGTTTGGTTGGTCAATGGAATGGAATCACTCATTCCAAAAGGCATTCCATTCCCTCAAAATTATTTCTTCCACCCCCCATGTTTTTTTCCCATTCCATCCCCTCTTGCACCATTTATCAACACCATAACCCTTCACATTCGCCACAACCCACCACCTTCGCCACAACCCACCACCACCACCACCACCCACCACCGACACCATCGCCGCCACCCGCCACCACCTCACCCCGACAGCCACCGTCGCCGCCGCCACCCACTCGCCACCGTTATCACCCACAACCGCGACCAACCGTCAACGCCACTCGTCGCCGCCGCCCACCACCATCGTCGATGCCACCACCACCGCCACCACCAACCGCCGCCGTCACCCACCGCCACCTCTGCTGCCACCCAGCACCAAAGGCCACCTTGCCGCCACCACCACTCGTCGTCACCGCCGCACCACCACTCGCCGCCACCACCCATCGCCACCGCCGACACCCACCACCGCCACCTATAACCACCCACAATCACTACCACCGACCACCACCACCACTCACCGCTGATTTTATTACTCTGTTTTTCTTGCCTACCGAACAATACACAATAATAATTCATTACATTCACACATGGTAACCAAACAAGACATGGAATGGTAGTGATCCATTCCATTACCTCGTCCATTCCATTACCTCGTCCATTCCATTCCTTCGTCGATTCCATTACCCCATACCAAACAGACACTTGGTTTCACCACCAAGGTTTTAAGTTTTTAATTAATATCCCCTTAACCACAATTTTGGGCCCAATATTTTTTGTCGCCCGAGGCCAAAATTTTTTTGGGAGATCTCGGGGACGGCTTTGGCCTTGATCAACTCCACTATTTTGTTCGGCTCATTGTGATAGTTGTTATAAATTTTGTCAATCCTTACCTTCTAAGAAAACCACATTATTACCAAGATAATTATTCTAAGCCCCATCTTTTCAAAGCTTTGTCGATCCTTGCTTTTCAAATGAACCACATTAAGCCTTTTCCTTTTTTATTATCCTTCATAATTTTTTAAACCATCGTATTTCTTTAAAAAGAATTAAACGAAATTAAAGAGAACAAACTGCTCTTTAATTTGGTGTAATTTTTTTTTAAATATTCTTGTATGAAAAAATTATGTCCGTCTAAAAATAAAAATAAAGAGGGGAAAACAGGGAAAGACTACATAGCCTTTTACTCCCTGCGAAATCCCTACACATAGCAGCTTCTTCTTCTGATGTCTATTTTGGCTTTTATCTCCGGTCAATGCATTTGTGATTTTCCTATATCAAACTATATTTAAATGTTTTATAAATTTCCTATAAATCAAACTATATTTAAGTGTTTTATAAAGTAACCTAACATATGAATTAGATTAATAAAAATATTGAATAGTTAGACTAAATGTTTAATAAAATAGTTTTAATATATAAAATAAATACGTACATATTCTAAATAGATGAAACATATTCATTTCCCTAAAATTTAGGAAAATGTAAATTTCAACTACCTGAGATTCCTATGAAGATGTTTAAGCATGGTACTTTTTAAAGGGAAAGGAAAATATGTTTGAAGTCATGAATTATTCATATCAAAACATATCTATCACACAAAAGGAAAAAGAAAAGAAGATGTGATTATATGGCATTTGTTTTATTTTTCTTATTTTTTATTTTTTATTTTATATACCCTTAAAGTTTTTTCTTTTAAAAAATTTAAAATCTGTTCTCTGTTACAAAACACTAATCAATCTTGCAAGAAAAGAAATTAATACAAGAATTTATGTGTTTCACAGGAATATGGATTTACATCCAAGACCGTATTAAAGATTTCATTATTTTTGTATTAATGTGTTATTAGTTTACATTACATATAGCATTATGTAGGGAAGATTAATCCTATATTGTTGCTAATTTGTCAAGTTATTTGTTTTTTCAAATTGCTTATAAATCAACTTGTAAAATCAGGCCTAAAATCCATCCAAGCCAAACCGTATCATTCTATTTTTTTCTCTTCTCGTCCTAGTTTCCGCCCGCTCGGTTGGGAGTGGGTCCTAAACAAGGTACTACAATCTCGGTATTCCGTGATGTGGCCGCTATCACATTCCTACAACAAAAGTCATACTTCACAACTTAACAAACTTAGCAACTAATTTTTTTCCATTAAAACTATTTTCTTCTTAAAAAATTTTAGTTGATTTAGCATTTGAATAAAGATATAAAGATGCAACTATATATAACAAGGCAAGTTACATATTTGACACGTATGAATATGCAATCCCTCTTAACTCACTCTACCAAGATTCAAATGGAATTCGGAGTAGCATACATTTGTTTCTTTATCATCTTTTTTCCTTTTGCTTTTTTTTCTTTTGTACAATACACGTAAAGTGTTCAAATATAATATTCCAATTATTTTTTCTTTTGCTTTTTTTCTTTTTTCTTTTATACTGTTCAAATTTAATATTCTAGTTATTTTTTCTTTTGCTTTTTTTCTTTTTTCTTTTGTACAACACACATAAATTATTCAAATATAATATTCCAACTATTACTTAGAAGTAAAGAAAAAGACGTGACTGCCTTTTTACAACTTTGCATTTTTCTAATTTTCTTACACGCAATTCTTTTTCTAGACATGTGGATATAATAATGTCGGATATTTTAGTGTAATTAGGATTGATTTGGCGACTAAAGTGAATTTAATATGGTTAAATTACTTTTTGAGTCATTGTGTTTTAGTGGTTTTAACTACTTGAATCCAAAATCAAAAAGTTTAACGCCCTCGGTTCCTAACCGCTCATTTTATAACATTTTGAGTCCAATTTTTAACACTTGTACTTTTGATTTTGGACTCAAGTGGTTAAAACCACTAAAACACGGGAACTCAAAGCGTTATAAAATGAGCGGTTAGGGACTCAAAGTGTCATACCTTTTAATTTTGGGCTAAAGTGGTTAAAACCACTAAAACACAGGGACTCAAAAAGTAATTTACTCATTTAATACACATTAAACAGGTTAGATGATGCACGAGTGCACGCTTGTATGAGTTGTTATGATTCTTAGTGTTCGGACGAAGCCCCTAATGGGTGTTCCAAGGGTGCAACAACGGGGGGTTCGAGGGCAGCACCCCCGGGTAGCAGGGTCCAAGGGGCGGCATCCACTGGAGGGCCAAGGGGAAGAGCCCCTGGCTCGAGTCGAAATGGAAGTTTAATGCACCTTTTAAGGCAATAAAAGAAAACAACTGGGCGCACGTGTCATCCATTAGAGACACCAACTTTTCGGTTTTATCATTTCTCTCTCCTACAAAATTATGGATTTTTTTAATTAAAGATAGTTATTATATCATTAAACAAATGAATTTAATTATAATATTTTTAAATAAACTTATATGTTTTACTTATAAAAGATTCACCAAGTTCAAAAGTTATGTTTCTTTAAATATTAAAAAAAAAATAATAATAATGATGATAGTTGTTTTAATGAGTGTTTCTAAATATTTTTAAATATTTAATGTGGTTGGATGGTAAAAATACAACATGTTAAATAAAAAAAATAGGTGGCACTAAAAAGTTCAATGTTAATATCCAGTTAAATAAATAATGATTTAAAAATTAACTTAACAAAATTTATAACCGTCACTTCAATATTACATTTTTAAATACATATCTTGACTACTATATGTTGATAAATTACATTATATTATATTATACTAGTATACATACAGGTTTATTTTATCATGCAATGCATATTTTTTTAAAAGAAAAAATTATTATTAGTTATATAACGTTACATTTATCAACCCGTGTAATAGACGGGATTGTAACCTAGTTTTTTATAAGGGTAAATTACACTTTTCGTCCTTTATGTATGTATCGGATTGCAATAGATATCCTTTAACGTCAATAATTACAGTCACAATCCTTTTTTTGTTAAGAGCATTACATCCTTGGTCCTTTAGCACTAACCCAGATAAAACTATTAGTTAAGTCTGATCATGTGCAAGGCACACGAGGGCATTTCAGTCATTTTATTTAAAAGTATATTTATAAATAAAAAAACAACTTCAAATAAAAAAAAAAAACTTGTCCTCCTCCACATCTTTTTCTGTTTCTAGAATCATCAAAATTTCTACCTCTTCTTTCATTTCATTTGATGCAAGTTTTGAATACACAAGCAGATGTGATTCGGTGAGTGCATATTGCCACCACCCCCAGCCCCAGCACATCTAAACGCCCTCTCTCTACCCAACAACCTACCAAATTTCTTCATTAAATTGAGGATTCAAAACCTAATCCAATTTTTTTTCATTAAATTTCAACTCCCATCATGAATACCCTCATAATAAACCCACCAAATATATAAACGTCATCTATGGAGAAACCCACCTGGTACCAACAGAGGCTGTGCAGGAGAAGATAGAGATAGAGAGATACGGGTTGTGGCGATAGACGACGCTTCAGATCTGGTGACCTCTCCTCACTCATCTTTCTCTCTCAGCCTCTCAACTGTAACCACTCATATGTCTAAACTCTCTAAAATCCCCTCTCTAAAACTGTGTACTAGAGATGGTAGGTAGTTGGTTGTGCATAGATGTAGGTCGTGAGTGGTGGTAAAATCGGGTTACAGTGGTGGTGGCGGCGGCGGCGGTGGGTTTAGAGAGAGAAAGGGATGATACAGAGAGCTGGGTTTATGTCTGGTTTGTTTTATTGTTTAATTTTTTTAGATAAATAAATGAGTAAAATTACAAATCTATCCTTGTGTGCAGCACATGCCATATTTAACTGAAAAGTTTAACCACGTTAGGGTTAAAGGATGTAAGGTGTAATGAGTTTCGCAAATAAACTGTGACTGTAATTATTGAAGTTAAAGGGTATCTATTGCAATCCAGTACATACATAAAAGACGAAAAATGTAATTTACCCTTTTTATAATAAAAACTATCTAGAGGCAGTTTCTAGCAGTTGATCTCTTCATCCCCCAATTCGAAATCCATTTTTGGTTACACCCTATTCTGGTTCATACGAATTACACAACACACACATACTAGCTAGGTTATGTTTTTCAATCTTAGTTGTATTAGGTTTGATATTTCGAGAGAACTACCAAAATTATTCGATCTAAATGTGAACACACACCTCTTGAAACAACCATTACATTCTAAATTCTCCAACAAATAATTTAAATAATATACTGAAGGAAATTTTGGGGACTAAACACTCATGGATCATGCCCAAGGCCCCGAACAAATAAAGACCAAAACTAATTTTGTACTAGGGATGAACATGGTACCGAATCGTTATCGAAAGTACCGGTACCGGAAAATGAGGAAAACTGGTACCGGTATCGAACCGGTACCGGAAAATGAAAAAAAAATGGGTACTTGTACCGAATAATCAATACCCAGTACCAAATGCTTATCTCTATTTTATACCAAGATTTTAGGAGTCTTTTTAAAGATATGAATCGCTTCTAGTCCTAATCAACTCCTATTAACCAGCTATACATAGACCTTCCAAGAATAGAACTTTTCACTTTAAGATGTTCTTTGAGGACACGTGATCAAACTTGCTGAAGTGCTTTGTACGGATTAGTATATGGCGGCTCGGCTTTAATAAATAGCAATTAGCGAAATACCTTTGGATGGTCTATTTTGTGTTGTTTTTCAAACCGTGATTTTTTATGCCTTCTTTTGTAACAAAAACATGTAAGATATATGTACTTGCTAGAATAAGATTCAACTATGGTACATTTCTTCTTGGTGATATTGTTGATAAACAAGCTTTAGCTATGGTCCATTTTCTTGACTTATCAAATATAATACAATATTTGAGCAAATACAGTGCGCTAAATAATTGCTTAACTTACACATGCCATGTGTAAATATCCACATCTAGTCAACATAATGAATGAACCATCCCTTCTAGGAGCAAAAATTGTGTCTACGGCTACAAAGTAGTGAAGTGGAGTTTTGCAAAACTTATTGAGTCATATTCAATTAGACATGTGGACATTATAGTTAAATGTGTATTCAGGACAACTTATTTGAGATCATGTTTCTCTTAGGGTGTTTGTGAACTACTTGCAATTGAATATTCAAGTTCAATACGGAGAACATATTCTTCTAATGGGAGATATCACATTTATTGTTGTTTATTAAACATGATGGAAACATCTTTTAATTATTTATTTACGTTTTTGGCAATTTTGTGTGATGTTTGAAAATCTTATGAGATGTTTGAATGTCGGCCCTTGATACCAACGGGAGATAAGCCACATGTCATGGTGAGCCAGTTGTAAATCCACATGTAGTCTTGCGGGATGTCGAGTCTCGCTATTTAAACTTTGCAATATTAATCACTATTTTAATATAAACGGATAATCTTTTTACAGATAATAAAAATATGTTTTACATGGCATTTTAATGTTATTTTTGTACTTTTCCCACTCAACACAAAAAGAGTAAGTAAAATTAAAATAACTGATATATTTTAAAAGGGCTTAGAGTTAGACAAAGTTGAGAAATTTCAACTTTGTACTCGTAAGCTTAAAGACTACATTATTTGAAATGGGCTTCATATCCAGTGGCGAAGGTTAGTTGGTGTCCGGGGGTGCACCCGCCCACCCCAATGTTTCGGTTAGAAGTGTACAGATTCCAATTTTTCGTCCGAAAATTTTAAAAATTATATAGGATCGCCTCCCCCCAATTATTTTTCCTAAATATTTATACAATATATAAATAAAAGTAAAGTTTGTTACCACTTTGTATATCCTTAATATTTATACAATATACAAATTAAAGTAAAGTTTGTTACCACTTTGTATATAAGTGATGGGTAGTTTTGTAAATATATTTTAAGTCTTATTTGTTTAACCCTAGATTACACACCACACAATAAACTTAATCGCAAGTTTTTATGTGTAAGAACGGGTCCTTTGAATGAATGAATTTTTTTGACTTTATTTGCAACTATTATTATTTGACCTGACCAGAATCAATAGCTGACCCGACCTGAAACATAACGATAGGAAAAAAATTGGGTCCCATCACTTTACGCCCCATCGAAACTTTTGGTCAAGCTCCGCCACTGTTCATATCAATCTCTTTTTAGGCTAAATTCTTGCATTAGTTCAAGTAAACTTTTACAATCAAGTTATTTTTCACGAAACTCACAAACCAGGAGACTTAAACTATTTGAATCATACTCGGAAACCGAACCAAATTTGAAGAAACAGTTCAAATCTGGGCTCCAAATATTCGAATCGGTTCGTGAACCGTGTTTGAATCTATGAATTTCCCAGAATCAGTTATTCGAATTATATATTATTTTTTTATTTGTATAAAAACTACATACACTTTAATTTTTTATATATATATTATTTTAGAGGGTCATTTGGGGCAATCCAAATATAACCCTTAAATTAAACTTGTTAACTAGATCAACATAACGAACCATTTATTAAATGAGTTAAGCATCACAAAATCCAATTATATTCGTGTCAAATATATCGAGTTAATAAAAGAAACTCCTTAAACTCGCGGGCCACCAATACACTCCCAACGAGCGAGTACAAGGTAAAAACACAACTCACACAATTGCTTTTGAATATTTTTAAAGAATATATTTAGAGAAAAATGCTCGGATAGTCCCTGTGGTTTGCCCATTTTTCACCTTTAGTCCCTAACTTTCTAAAATTACAGCTATAGTCCCCAAGTTTTTGAATTTCGTTCCCGGATAATCCCTGACGTGGATGGGGGTTAGTTTTGGTGTTAGGAGCGTATGAAATGACAAAAATACCCTTACTGTCAAATTAATAACTAAAAACTTAAAAGAAATATAATTAATACCTTACAATTTATGTGGGACCCTCCATCCACCATACCCACTTCATCTTCCCCGATTCACACCACCACCACCATATCCACCTTCAACCACCGCCACCGCCATTTACCCCCCCCCCCCCCCCCCCAATAAAATCTCTTGTTTTAACTCGAACACGTTTTGACCGATTACCCTTTTATGCTAACACGTCAAAAGGGATCAAATAATTTCAGTTGTAGATTCACAATCATTCAATCAATACTTGATACTACAGGACACTGATACAAAAACATGACTTAGTTTAATCCATTTTCACAAAAACAAATCAGAAAACATATCCAATTGAACAAAAATAGAAGCTAATTAGATAGTAGGTTTACATAGAAGTAACCTGCAAGCAATTAGCACACAACCAAGATACAAAACACAATTATATATGATGCAAAATCAATTCAATATAACAACCAGAGATAGTCAGTTTGTTCGTTTACCCTATTCTTAGTTCTATTCACTATTCCGGTCATACATCTTCTTCATGAATTTAGCAGAAGTTTGAGTGAATCTTGTTGGATACAGGCCCGTAAATATTTCACCCACATTATCCATTGTCGTAGTTGGTACAGTAAGACGTTCATATCTGCGGGGCACCAATTTTATTGAACGGTGGAGGTAGGTACGGTGAAGTGTGGTGGTGGGGGAGGGGATGGATATGGTGGTTGTGGTGTGAATTGGGGAAGATGGAGTGGGTAGGGTGGGTGGTGGGTCCCACATAAGTTGTAAGATATTAATTATATTTCTTTTAAGTTTTTACTTATTAATTTGACAGTAAGGGTATTTTTGTCATTTCACACGCACCTAACACCAAAAACTAACCCCCATCCACGCCAGGGACTATCCGGGAACGAAATTCCAAAACTTGGGGACTATAGCTGTAATTTTAGAAAGTTAGGGACTAAAGGTGAAAATGGGCAAACCACATGGACTATCCGAACATTTTTCTCATATATTTATTTATATGGACGGTAAAAGACTTCATTAAATCCACATCAAACATTTCCCAAATTAATGTATCTTAAGGAATATAAGTTAATCTTCATGCATGGCTCATGCATTTGATAACTATATTCCATTTTATTCTTTTCAACTTCACAAACTTCAACAATACAATGCTCATAAACACTTGTCATTATATCACTTACCAACAGGAAAAAACTCATACACTCACACTATCATATCTTGCTTCTTCCAGCCCAAATTCAACCAATCACAACCTTGCATGCCACTTTCTTTTTATCTTTTGCCTTCTACAGTTCCAGCACCAGGTCTGCATGAAATAGCAATCATGTGTCATGAACAATAAGAAAATATAACATTGTTGTTGGTTGGAGTATTAACATATGGATGTTCATTCAATACAGAACTAGTTTTAGATAGAAAAACTTCCAGAACCATATAAACACGTGTACCTATTGCTTTAACTGTTATAATTAACCCGGTTTTTACACTTCTATACTTAAAATTGATTATGTAATGAATGAGCCCCTATATATACATACATGGACGCGTTCTTTTCAAAACCAATTCTATGTTAAGAACCACGACAACTGCATAAAACACTTGTATGTAGTGCACTGATAGTTTAGTGAGATACAGGGTAGTCGGTTATGTAACCACATTCTATATCACTTAAAGCAAAAGATACAAGTGCATTAGGTGGTTCTAACAGTTCTCAAAGTAACTATGTGTGTGTGTGTGTTTATGAGATGATAGATAGTGGATGTTTGCATTCTTACAGTCAGCATCTGAATTAATCCAACATTCTCTGTTCCCATCTGAATCAGTCATACAACAGTCAGAGGGCATGTGGCTGATTGTGCAGTTTGCACCCTTTTTAGAACCATCCACCATAGGAAATAGTTTATCATCTTCAAACAACATTTGATTTTTTTTTTTATACTCCTGAACAAAGTTGCCCTCTGTAGCATGTTTCAAATGATTTTCAGACTTGGGTTCAACAGCTACTCCTTCAGGATGAACTTTCCTATGAAACATTTGCAAAATCTGCATGTATGTTCCACATAACATGTTAGAATACTTAACAAAAAATATGATACTAGCTAGGGCTGTAAACGAGCCAAGCTACTCGTGAGCAACTCGAAATCGGCTCGCTAAAAAGCTCAAATAGAGCCGAGCTTAAACGAGCTTGAGCTCGAGACTGAGCCTAAAAGTAAGCTTGTTTGAGCTCAGTAGCCACATTTGGAGGATTCGTTGTCCGTTCAAAAAATATATTAAAAAACAATTAAACTTGCATATAAATTACTCAATAAACATTAAACAAGCCGAGCACAAACTTGAAAAACTACCCACGAAAAGATTAAACACGTGTACCTTTCGCGGTTTTTTATCAGCTGTGGAGTGCTTAGATGAAGAATAATGTGTTCTTCCTTTCAGAATCTTCTTCATCAAACAAACAGCAGACTGTACACAAACGGTTAATAGGTGCGGTGAAATTGAGTTGAAAATGCGGTGCTGAAGCCGCATCAACAATATGCGCACCATTAATTCCGGTTTTTGAAGGTGCGGGTGGGGAAACCGCAACAGTTTATAAACCAGCCGCACCTTTTATTTCAATTTGGAACACACAGCATTGACTTTGAACCAATAGCAGCTTGCCACTTGGCAACAACATTCGCATCATATTATCTTTAAACCGCACCACTGTTATTTAAAAATTATTTTTTTTCTGTTTTTTCATTTATATTTCATAATAAATACCCCCAACAAATTACACAAATGGCTGATACAATGATAACAAACAAATTTTCAACTAATATTGAACACGTTTCCGAAAAGTAGATGTTTCTCGAATGAAAAAAAAAACGAAACACAAAACGTATACAGTTTGACGCAATATACATGTTCTCTAAATGAATCCAATAAAGTTTTCAACCCAAAAAATGTCAAACCGGCCGATTCTACACCTTGCAACCCGAACTGGGCTCGTCAAACTTTGCATCCCAATCCGTAGACACCGCCTACCAAAACATAATGTGACATTAACAAAAAGAACTTTAAAAATATGAAACTAATAATGCTAATACACTTTGGGATTATGTGTACATGTTTTCCGAATTTGACCCGTTTATCTTTAATCGAGTTCTATACTAACACACGCGCGCGCACACACACATATATACTACATACACAGATATTAGTGGGTTTTTATTTGACCCGTACACAGATACATACCAACACACTCATGTAAATCGAAAATATAACACTTTTAATGAGTGATCGAGTACTTACCAAAGTCATGGACCGTTGTCGGGTCTGTAGGAATCGGACAGAACAGAGACGTGCAATGTCCGATCCGGTGTGCTCATTGCCAGAAGCCAACATCGCCGCTGCTATCATCTGTATTCGTCCCTCTTCTTGCCTAACCCTAGGTCTAAAATAAAAGCCCCAAAAAACAGGCAAAACCTGGAATCAAAGGTCTTGAGGCAATGACACGTGTTAATGACGTACTTATGTGGTTGTTACCACTGTTCATTCCCTTGGAATCAAAGGTCTTGAGGCAATGACACGTGTTAATGACGTACTTATGTGGTTGTTACCACTGTTCATTCCCTTTGGCTATTAATATATATTAATTAATT
Source organism: Helianthus tuberosus (assembly GCA_030545235.1). Lineage (NCBI taxonomy): Eukaryota > Viridiplantae > Streptophyta > Magnoliopsida > Asterales > Asteraceae > Helianthus > Helianthus tuberosus. Next base: position 9,494,890 of record CM060397.1, read on the forward strand.
AATTGACAAATATTTCATATATCTAACAAGTTAAAGTATAATACATACCTTGGTTTTCAACCATAAAAGCAATACCGCTTTCGCCTCTTTTTCTTTTCAACATACCTATAGTTAATATTAAACAAAAACAGTTAATATATATATTTACAATACAACACACCATTCTTTTTAAACTTTGACTAAACTATCTTCAACATAATCAACTTTTTAGTACAACTTTGAATAATTATCTATTCATAGTGCAAAGGATATCATGAAAAGAACAAATAGTTTGATCACCATATAAAAGAGAAACACTGGTCAGAGAACATGAAAGAATATCATACCAAAATCAAACTTAACTTTAAGACTGAAGTCTTTGGCCGGCAAACTAGTTTTTATATCTTTTAAACCCTTCGAATGTGACCTGCAGTACAACCACACAAGCAAATACAGATGTCTGTACTTTGAACTAAAAAATATAGATGACAGACAGCAGCAACATTAGATAACAATTCAAGTGAATTACAAACAATCAACTCACCTGCTTCTTCAGTAAATAACAATTCTACTTTTTATTTACTCACTTCAACAAATTGATTGGTTTCATGACAAACTGATGCATAACAATACTTAAGTAACAGAGTTACAAATTACTTAAACACAAAAGCAAACAAAAAAACTCTACATGGCTACATGGAATATATGTTAGACATATTGTCAAACATGTGGTGTGCATGATTGAACAAAGCAAATTTTAATAAACAAATTCATGTCAGCAGCAGAGCCCCAAAATCACAATCCATAAAACTAGATTATTGTTGTTATTTAACTGTACATAAAACACCCCAACCTTGGTCACATAAAAAAACCCAACCCTGCATTGCATCCATCTTTAGAGCTATTCCTTAACAACAAACGTATAATTTAAATACAACTAAAACCAAACACATAGAGACATAAACCCTAGAAGTTAACCTAATAAAAACCACTTACCAGGACATAACGCCCATAGATCCAACGCCGTGATTAAAAAAGAACAGACTGAGCCAAACATGCAACCTATTATTCAAATTAAAAACCCTATCATGTTTAGAGCTCAATTGATGAGGTGAACCAAAGATTATTGGCTATAGGTTCAACGATAAGTATATGAATATTAATAACTTACAAAGATAAAGCGTGAGTACTTGTGGTAATAGAGCCTGAAAGGATACTTTCCGGCAAAAGAAATGATCAGATGATAGTGGATGAACATGCGTATACGTATCTACTCTGTGAGAAAAGAGAGAGAGAAGCGAGAGGGGGTTCGTCCGCCGGGGACGGCGGTGTGGTGAAGGGCGTAAAAACTAAATTAGCACGGGAGGGAAATTTTAGTGTATGGGAGGAGAGGGCTGCCGCCGGTTGGTTAGGGTTTCGAGGGGTGTTGAGAAACTTTGGGGGGAAGAAGGTTTTGGTAATGAAAATTTTGGGGGGAACAAGTTTTCGTGACTTTATGTTTGGGGGGAGGAAGATTTTATTTCACTGTGTTGTTTTTTTTTTTTTTTAATTGTTATTTTAATCTTTAAAGGTGCGGCTCAAGTCAAAATGGTGCTGGTGAATCTTAATTTGGTGGAAATCAGATTTAGAGGTGCGGTTTTCAGTGGAACCACATCATTAAAAAACAATTCATCGCACCAACAAAGGAATTGTGTACTAGTGATCAGTTTCTTTCTCTTTTATCTTTTCAGTTTTGTTAACTTTACCTCCAGTAGTAACTTCCTCAACTGTTTTAGTTCTCTGAAACAGCTCTCCAAGTGATGTTCTACGCTCCTTTTCTTTCTTAACCGTCACTGTTTCCGACGGTTCAATTACCGAACCAAACAGATAATCTTGAAGAGGACAAACAACTGTTCCATTCTCCATTGCTTCGGGTTCTAAAACCTTTTCTAACTCATCATTAATGAGCTTCAGTTCATTCTCCATTGCTTCGGGTTCTAGGACCACCATATCGTTCTCAATGTAGGTGGCAAACGTCGGTGTTTTTGGTTCGTTAGTGACGGTTTCTGCAGCTAGAGTTCCTATTGCAAGGAACCCGTGAAAAAGTTCAGAGAAAACAGCAGCTGATTCTTCATCTTCTGCTGCTGCTGCTGCTGTTTGTTTTGCAGTCTCTATGCATGTGAATGATTTACGAAACTGCCGTTGTGTTTTGCTTGAAGCCTTTGCGTAAAAGTCCGATTTGGGATAGTATTGTAGGTCGTGATCGAGTGATGGTTGTCCCGGAAGACATGAACAGGAGTTTCCTGTTCATCGGTTATAGAATACCGTCTCGTTAAGTTAAGGAAATAGGCGATAGATGGGCGGGTAACGGGTTGGGTTGATTGAGGCAGAAGTGGTTGCAATGACTGGCGCTCTTTTCGGAAGTAAAGAAAAGGCATCCGGAGGGAAAATATGTGGCAATATGACTTCAGGAGGAATGGAGAGTATATTAATGGCTGTCAAACCGTCACGTGATTATATGAGGGCGAAAAAGAATATTACATGTCCGGAAATGATACAAGCGGTTTTAAGTTTTAATGAGCCGGTCAAATGGGTTTGGGCTGACCTTTTTGCCCAATTTTAGTTTATTGTGAATAATTAAATTTGATGCATTAGATACGATAAAATCCATATTATTAAAACAGTCAGATAATTTCTTTTAATTGAAACAATTTAGATCAAAGTGGGTGGGTTGGGTAACGGTTCAAAATGGCTTCGGGTCAAATTGGTGGTTTTAATTTGCTGGTGAAACGGTTCGGGTGGGGTTGGGCCAACCGTCGACCTATCAACCATTTTTGTTCGTTTATTTATGTTTTGTAAATAACTAATGCGTTACATATGATCTTAATTCACATGATCCGGTTGGTTAACCAGTCAAAAGTGACCCAGCTTAAAATGGAAAGTTTTAGCGTGCGGGTCAACCGACCAACACACTTTTGGAAATCTTGTAGACTTTTGTAAGTAATTGATGTGTTGAAAAGGATTAAAGTAAATAATTCAGGACACTGTAAGCATTTGAATACACGTAGAGACTTTTGACCTATTAAACCTGTTTGACCCGTTATCACTTATCAGTAAATAATTGACTCTTTTTCATATGATTCAGTTGAACTTTCCACCTCTAATCTATAAAGTTTTTTTTTCTCTCTCAGAAAGTCCTTTAATGGCACAAAGTAGTGCGAAATAGTCCTTTAATGGCACAAAGTAGCGCGAAATGTCGTTTAATGATATCCAAGCCTTCCGTGGCCCATAATGGATATTCCCAAGCATGTGTTTAAATATTACTACGCTCCCGTTCGCTTAAATGGTCACCAAAAGGCGTAGATTCAAAAGTTGACTCTTTTGGTCCCTCTAATGCGCAAACTTGCGCATATCATTGTTTAATAGCATCGAAGCCTTATCTAATCCATATTAGGCATTCTTGAAAGTATTATTAACCATCACGATGCTTCGGGTTCGTTAAAAGGTCATTCAGAGGTATAATTAAACATATTGACTCTTTTAACCCCTTAAACTTGCAAAGTTGCGCGTAACGTCACTTAAAGGCATAAAAGCCTTAGATGGCCAATATTTGGCATTCCCGAGAGTATAATCAAACATCATGAAGCTCCCGGTTTGTTAAAAGGTCACTCAGAGGTAAGAATTAACATGTTGACACTTTTAACCCTCCATCGCGCAAACTTTCAATTAATTACGCAAACGGCTACTCTCGATCAACAAGTGGCTCATTTGTGAATATGATTGCCGTGTAACGTTATTCAGAGGCTTATATTAAGCATGTTAACATTCCCAGTCCTTCTATAATCAAAGTTTTTGATTTTTCGCAAAATTAGTCCCTCAAATTCAACGTTTGACTTTATTAGGGTTTAGTACACGTGTCGATATATCATTGGACGTGTTTTTACGAGGTGTTACAATTAGATACGATAAAATCCATATTATTAAAACAGTCAGATAATTTATTTTAATTGAAACAATTTAGGTCAAAGTGGGTGGGTTGGGTAACGGGTCAAAATGGCTTCGGGTCAAATTGGTGGTTTTAATTTGCTGGTGAAACGGTTCGGGTGGGGTTGGGCCAACCGTCGACCTATCAACCGTTTTTGTTCGTTTATTTATGTTTTGTAAATAACTAATGCGTTACATATGATCTTAATTCACATGGTTGGGTTGGTTAACCGGTCAAAAGTGACCCAGCTTAAAATGGAAAATTTTAACATGCGGGTCAACCGACCAACACACTTTTGCAAATCTTATAGACTTTTGTAAGTAATTGATGTGTTGAAAAGGATTAAAGTAAATAATTTAGGACACTGTAAGCATTTTAATACACGTAGAGACTTTTGACCTGTTAAACCTGTTTGACCCGTTATCACTTATCAGTAAATAATTGACTCTTTTTCATATAATTCAATTGAAATTTCCACCTCTAATCTATAAAGTTTTTTTCTCTCTTTCTGAGTGCAGGATAATACCTGAATCTGCACACTCAGCTTATGACAAAGCTTGTCAATATTTCAAAATCAAATTGTGGCGTGTTCCCGTGAATAAGGAATTTCAAGCAGATATTAAAGCTATCAAGAAATATATCAACAAAAACACCATAATGGTACGTGGTTGTTGAACTGGTACACTGATTGTCATCTTTTCAGTCTTATTCAATATACCTAAATCTTAACAACTCAACGTTTTAACCGCAAATTAGATTGTTGGATCGGCTCCTGGTTTTCCACATGGAATCATTGACCCAATAGAGGTAAGGTGTATGATCTAGCAAAGTTTATCAGTCACTAACTTGTTAAAATAATTTGTTTACTGGTGATGATTTGTGGGTTATATACTTATATCTTGCAGGAGCTCGGTGAATTAGCAGTTAGTTACGGGATTTGTCTGCATGTAGACCTTTGTCTTGGTGGTTTTGTGTTGCCTTTTGCACGCAAACTCGGGTGTGATTATCTTAGCGTTTTGTTCATTACTATTGTTGCTTATATTACCTATATGCGCTAATGCCAAAATATAATAAATTATATGATTTAATTTATTATTTTGCAGGTACCCAATTCCACCATTTGATTTTACAGTTCAAGGAGTGACCTCTATATCAGCAGATGTTCATAAGTATGGGTTGGCACCCAAAGGGACTAGTATAGTTTTATACAGAAATCATGATATTCGGAAGGTAACTAGTCTCTATTAAGTCACTGTAATTCAACATTCTGTAGCATATAAGCAGTTTACAAACTTCTAATAACACAGGTGAACTATGATTATTCTTAATAAACTACTATTTATACTGTTTGCCTACCTTTCCATTTGATCGTTTTTCCAAAACAGAACGTTTGACTACCATATATATAATCAGAATCAAATAAGAACTTAAATATTGGTTAAAACTTATGAACTAACCAAAATATGATGTTTGATTGTTTGGACTTTATATGAGTCAAGCCAAATCACAAAATTCACACTTTTCTTGCTTTCTCATATTTGACGGTGGCTGGCGTTCTGGAAATTGGCTAACTTGTGCATCCTTCTGACTTAAACAGCATCAGTTTGTTGCTGGTAAGATTCTTTCTTCTGAATCATGTTATCCTTAAAAAAGAGTGCATCACATGCTACTAAAAACCCAATCACATGCTATCCAATTATAAGTAGATAGGTTGAGTTTTCCAATCTACGTGTGAGCTTGATGCATGAAATTATGAAATATATGTGTATTTAAAGTGCGTTTTATGTTAATACTACAGTTACGGAGTGGTCTGGTGGTCTATATGTATCTCCAACAATTGCTGGTAGCCGACCTGGAAACGTGATTGCCGGAGCTTGGGCAGCTATGATTTCATTAGGGCAAGAAGGTTGCGTATTTAAAATTTGATTTTATAATTTCTGGCCCTTTTTTGTCACATTTTTATAGTTAAAATGATCATTATTTTGTATGTATTATAGGTTACCTTGAGCACACAAGAGAGATAATGGAAGCATCAAAGAGGATACAACAAGGGTATGCATCTTTCTCTCTCTCTCTTTTTTTAATTCTAAGGTGGAAATTACTTATTTGCCCTTTTTTGAATGTTTTGTAGAGTGAAAGAGATCCCTGAATTGTTCTTCAAAATTTTAATTATGAAGGAAAATTTTAAAATTGGCTCAAAAGGGCAAAAAATCATAATTATGAAGGAAAAATTTAAAATTGGCTAAAAGGGGCAAAAAAGGGATTTAGACACAAATGTTGTTTTTTTTGGCTTAAAGCTAGTTGCACCTTTTTGTTAAAACTCAAAGAACTTTTTTATACTTATTATTTTTTTATAAAAAAATCGAGGATTTATTATCAATTTATCATTGGTTACTTTGGATATAGTATCGGACTATTTGTATATTATTTGTAAAGATGTCGATGCACTGTCGATTATAACTAACGGTGCATCTAAACTAGTTACAATGGTTCGTCAAATTGTCCCGGTCTGACACATGAACGAACCTTGTGATTACAATTGTGCGCCCAAACCATTACAACGTTACGTCTAAAGCCGCCTTTAGTTCAACAGACGCATCTACCCTTACCCTAAAATACACATGTCGCATCCTGGACATACTTCGCACTCTTCAGTACAGCCCCTATATATATACTTCGCACTCTTCAGTTCAACCGGTACAACCGGCCGGGTTGAACCGGTTTGTAAAACATTGCTCTTCACACGCAAAATCACTTTGTACAAGAACAACCCCTATATATGTATTTCACCTTGCCGATAAATTGTTCGTTATTTTTTTAGGTGAAAAAGAATCCCGGGCCAATAAGCGGAGGACTTGCGCCGATATATGGTGCAGCCGGGAAGATTCCGGATAGAGGTATGGTTAGCGAATTACTGGTAGACTACATGGATAATGCATGCTAATATGATTCTTGGGGTGTTTGGATCCACTTATCCGTCAAAAGCTTTCGAAGGAAAGGACAGTGGAAATTGTGTGTTGATGATATGTAAACTGTTTTATACAAGTTTGTAGATGTATAAGTAAAAGTAATTCAAATACCATCTATTTTTAACCCTGAATTTGCAAGTGTTGGTTGAATTGAAAATCTTGTTTTTTGACCATGAAAAGATTAGTTGGCTAAAAGTGGAATTGGTCAGTATGATAACGAAAACGACAACGATAATGATGGCAACTGCAACGATAATGATGGTAATGGTAAGCCAATGAGTTCTAGATCAATTCGTTCAGGAGGAAGTAACCCATGACCTTCCAATGTGGAGGTTATGGGTTGGAGTCCTACTGGTGCAATTTGTTTCATGTGAGCCATGGGTTTTACCACTATGAGCCATGGCAGAGGGTTTCATCGGGAATGAGAGATGCTTTTATAATCTAATATGTTGCTAAGATTACAAAAGAAAACCATATCCTAACGTGCCCATTAGCGTCCTATGCCCATGTTAAACCGTTATTTCTAGTAAAAAATATTTTGTGCTTTTTATACTAGTACAATTATTTAATAACATTGTATTTTTAACTAGTACAATTGCTCAACAACATTGTATTTTTAGTAGACCTGGCAAATGGGTTAGTTCGGGTTGGGTTATGGGTCAAAACGGGTCAATTACAAAAAAGGGTTGTTTTGGTTTGGGTCGAAACGGTTCAGGTCGGAACGGGTTCGGGTTGAAACTGGTCCGGGTCAGAACGGGTTCCGGGTCGGGTTGGTTAAAAATTGCTATCTTAAAAAAAAGAGATTGTACTTAAAAAAAACGAAACGAAACGAATAAAAAAACTGAAGGATTGAAACCGATCCGAAACGAAACCGAAAAAACCATCAAAACGAAACAAAAAGTCAAAACCGAACCGAAACCGAATACACGACCAAACAGAAACAAAAAAACCGAAACCGAACTAAAACGAAACACAAAAAAAACTGAAAAGATCGAAACCGAACCGAAACTAAAATACTTACAAAATTGAAAGCAATCAGAAACGAAACAAAAAACTGAAAAGATCAAAACCGATCGGAAACGAAACAAAAAAAAAACGGATTAAAAGGAAACTAAAAATCAAAACTCAACCGAAACGAAACCGACCAAACGGAAACAAAAAACCGAAACCCAAACGAAACAAAAAAAAAACTGAAAATATTGAAACCGTTCCGATCCAAAACCTATCTTGTGCAGTAACCCGTCTTGTGCGGATACTTGTGCCGGCCCGAAACCCATTCTGATCCGAAACATGTCCAGTTTCTTTAAGGTGCTAACCCACATCGACCTATTTCTTTAAAGTTGTGGACCCACTTTGACCCTAAAATAACAAGATGGAATTTCAATTGACCCGTTGTGACTCGTTTAGTTAAAATATCTTATCCAAACTAACCCATATAATTTTACAAGCAACCCAAACTAACCCACTTGAAAGCCTTTGGGTAAAGATTACCACCTCTAATTTTTAGTAATTTCAAGTTTTTAATACGTGTGATACGATTTTTATGATTATATAATGTATTAACTTGTTCATTTCCCTGATATGGAACCAATATCGTGTAATTGAATGGATAACCTTTAATATCATACCCATCCTAAACTCATGGTGAATATTGGCTATAAATGGACACAAATAAAATTGACGGATACTAGAGGTGGATGGCTGACGGAGTAGCGCTGGAATTTGAAGGCTTAATCATGGAATACAGGTTAATAGTATTTGTCAATGTGAATGATGAGAAGGAAATGGGAAGTGGGGAACGGTGTATAACTATGTTGGGAATGAGGTTTCCTGTTTTATTTGTTAGGATAATAAATAAATAAGAATTAAAGAATATAAAAAGTTTAGATAAAATAATTAAATGTACAAAATCTTTAATGACCAACATAAACACGCAAGTATGAACAAACATAAATGAATGAACGTTCACGAACACATTACTGAACGTTCACAAACATAATTGAACGAACGAGACCTCTGGTTGTGTTCGGTCATTTAACTAATCGAACGAAATTTTTGTTCAAGTTATCTCGTTTATTAAACGAACGTAAACAAACTTTCCATCGAACGGTTCACAAACTCTTCGTTGAACGTTTGGTTCATTTGTAGCCCTAAATTATTCCTATAAGTAATATCATACTCGGTTAAATACCCGAATATTCTCGTACATTTTCTCCTTATATCCGCACAACAAACGACATTTCAATTCAAAAAACAACTAATGCATACAAAGCTGCTATAGACATGTGGATTACAAAGCAAACACGTGTATTAACTTCAATTTGTTTATTACATATAAAAGATGAAAAGATTAAATAGAAAAGACTTCAACTATAAAGTCAACATGTGTGGTCGGTCACCTTACTTGATGAGAAAACAAAAAGCTTAGTTTTTTTCTTCACACAGACTCTTCATACAATCGTAGCAAATTACAAACTCACAAGTTAAACACTTAAAGATCATCTCGTAATGGAGACTGCGCCAACCATCCTTGTGACATCGACCATCGCTTTCAACCCCTTGAACGAATGAAAGGGGGTGTGGATGCACTTCAGTATTGTTATATGTGCCCCCAAATTTCACATTTACATAGCGATGAACGCCTCCACTATATCCAACATCTTTGGCATATGTTTCATACCGAAGTATTGACGAAGCACAAGCTGTATGCATAGATTGCATACACTCACGACAATGATAGAATGTATCAGGGGCGGACCCACCCTAAGCCGTGGGTGGGCGGGCGCACCCCTTGGAAAAAAAAAGGTTTTAATGTTATTTTTCGTCGGAAATCCCGACCGCACCCCTTGAAAAATTTTATCCGCACCCCTTGAAAATTTTGACCCCATGATAAAGAAGATATGAAGCAAAAGGAAAAAAAAAAAATGAGTCATCGGAATTGATTTAATCATTTGCAGAGACCACCGGAGGAGAAGAACTAGAGTGGGGAGAAGAAGATAGTTTTTTATTTATATTTTATTCTTTTGCATTGGGTAAAGAAAAGTCTGCAAAATGTTGAATATTTACCAATTGAATAGAGTGATAGTACACTAGGACAAACCTAATTAAAGGTTTTTTTTTTTTTTTTTTACCATTCAAAAAAAAAATCTACACCATTGAAGGAATCCAATTTAAAACAAAGTGTTAGGTGTATAATGCAATTTCTATGTTTTTTTAATGTAGTTTGTTTTCTATTTAGATATTAATTTTATCATTTGTTAAATACTTAAATTGTAAGTGAATATGTGATGATGTGATTTTGAGATATGTTATTGAGTTATTGACTTAAATGAGAATCATGGTGAGAATTCCTGCGCTTGATCCGACCCGACTAGACCTGATCCGACCCGAATTGAACCAATAAAAACTATTATATAGCAATAGACGACATGACCCTTCAAAATTCCGCTCCCCATAAAAAAAATTTCTGGGTCCGCCACTGGAATGTATTCTCAGGATTTAAATCCTCCTCACAAATTTCACAAAAATAGTCACTCACATGGTTCTCAATGGGAAAGTAACTCAGTTTCATAGGATGCTTGTCACACTTGTGTGTAGTTGTCTCTGGTATCAACAAAGCCTTCCATAAGGGTATTCCAAAGTAACCACAAGTATGGCAAATGAACACTGGACCAGCTAATGTAAGGAGGTGATTCGGGTGAGAATTGTGAGTGATTTCTTTAGGTAAGAAGGCACAATTAACATCGATGTAGTAATCGCATTCAAGACAACAATAAGCAAATCCATTGCAATCTAACCCGCAAAGACGACAACAGAAGACCCCGAAAAACTTACCGATGATTTTTGAATGGAGAATCAGGGTGTGTTGTGGGTGATGAGGGTTGCCTTTTAGTTCAATAGGCAATCGGGAGCACCACTCGTGGAGCACAAAGTTGCAATGCTCCCCCTCCTCATTAGAACACACGTAAACTGCCCCACTCATAATCGGTCTTAAGCATCCATTACACAAAAGTTCAATCCTCTTTGTGGGGTCATGGTAGGATATTCTTGAAGAGGTGGGGCTATCTTCCAGAATGAGTGGGTGTTGATGACTAACTTCATGTGTTTCTGATCCACTTTCCTTGAAAAACAAGTGTTTTAGTAGGCTATAAGATGGATCAGGAAATGGAAGATGAAGAAGATCAGGGTGTTCAACATCTTCATAGTTTTTAATCATTTTGTCTGTAGCTGGTGAAAACAACATTCAAATATTAGATAAACATAGAACCAATAACATATTTAGAAATAACAATAAACATATATATCAGGTAGGGTGGTAGGTCTACCTGGAGATGTTGCGCAATCTAGATGGGTATAGTATCTGCATTTATCGCATTTATATAGCCAAAGATGTGAACTAACTGAAAAATAGTGAAGGCATACCCTACACCGTGGGTATTTTTTGGATTCTTGATCCGGCTTTGGAAAGGAATAAGCAAGGGTGAGAGGATGAATATGGGAGAAGATATCATTTGTCGTATGTTGAATTTGCAATTTTTTCGGTAGAAAAGCACAATCACTATGAATGAAATTAGAACTAGCACACGTGGGACAATGATAAAAGAACCCTTTATGCTCTTTCCCGCATGCATCACACTCGCCTAAAAATTGTCTGGGGATGCGAACTAGTGGGTGTTTGTGGCTAGGATGATAGATGATATTGTTTTGTAGCCTTTTTTTAGCACAATTTGCATCAACATTAAAATCACAAAGATCACAGCGGTAAAGTAGCTCTCTAGGCTTCCTATATCGATGACAAATATCACATCTCCATTGGTTGTTATATAGGTAGAAGCCAAGAGTATGACCAACCTTACAAATGTCTTCCAATCTTTCGGGAAGCTCTGCACAGAATTTATGGATAGAATAATCACTACATGTAGAACAAGAGTAGTAATACCTATGGAACCAGTTGATTTCTTCATGACACCGGGAACACAAACATCGGAAGTCTTGTTTTGCATCTACTTCATCCTCGTTCTCTTCCTTGTCTTCTTCATAGTCTTCGTCACGTTGCAGTTGTTCCGACCACAAATCTGTAAGATTTAATGGATGTTCGTGCTCAAACATCTTAAGTTTTTTTTTCTTTTTCTAGTAAAAAATAGTATGAGAAGAAACAGACACAAAAGTAAACAACAAAGGAAATGAAAAGAGAATTGGGAAGATAGAGCAAACGAAGATGTGATGGGGTGAGTTATGAAAATGATGAGCTAGCATTTATAGGCATACATATATACATACTTAACTTCATTATCAAGTTTATGTTACCCATAACGTACTAAAAGTATATATATTTATATGGGGGAAGGATTCACTAAAAAGTGGATTTTGCCTAAGTAGCCCAGGAAGGATTGTGATAATGGCATGTGACACTCCTAATAAGTAGGAATGAAGAGCATTTTGGTCCTTATAAATAGGAGTGAAATGACATGTGGCACCCCTTTTGTTTTTTAAAAATACAAAAAAAAATCTAGTACAAAAAATCTAGTACAAAAAAATATAGCACAAAAAAATCTAGTACAAAAAAATATAGCATGAAAAAATTCAGCAAAAAAACGTAGTACCAAAAAATCCAGTACAAAAAATTGAGAAAAAAAAATTTAAGACAAAAAAATTCAGCACAAAAAATTTAGCACAAAAATATAGTACAAAAATCCAGCACAAAAAAATGTTATACAACGTAGAAATACAACACAATTTAGTGGGTTTTTTTAGTGTTCATATTTTATATAGCAATATGGTACTCAAATTAAAGATAAAAATACGCTCGATTTTACGGTGAAAATTTTATGAAAAAATAATGTCGTATAAAAAGTTATGAACGTTTAAAAAATGAGGGTGAAATATGCATGTGCCTTGCATGTGGAGAGAGAAAGTTTATCTTAACCATTGATTTGAAAAATGAATTGTTAAGATTCCTTCTTATCCTATTTAGGCAAAATAAACTTTTTATTTGATCTTACCCATATTTATATGATTGCAGATTAAAAACACATTTTGCAAATTAAATTATCTTCATTATCAAGTCTTGTATGTAAAAAAAACATGTTGGATGGTATTCATGAAATTGTGATCTATTAATGTTATTATTCCTGATTATAATAAGGGTAAATTACACTTTTCGCCCGTTATGTTTGTAGCGGGTTGTAAAGGTGTAATGAGTTTTCCAAATAAAGGATTGTGACTGTAATTATTGAAGTTAAAGGTCATCCGCTACAACCCGCTACAAACATAAAGGACGAAAAGTGGAATTTACCCTTATAATAACATTAGCATATTAAATGATGTTTTAGAATATTATAAGCAGGCAGTTGTTAAAAATATCTTGAAATTATCAACTTTTTTCGATAAATTATAAAAGCGCCATTGTCAATTTCATTAATTAGTTGTTATCTAGTTTATGAATTTTTATCAAAGTGCATTAAGTCTATGAGTATCTTGATGTGTTATTCCTATAAGTCAATTTTTACAAAGTGGGATGGCGGTTTAAATCTCAGCTGAGCACGGCTTCTGAGCTGTGGAAGAATTTAATCGTATCACAGCTAGTTTACAGCCCATATTTATCTCGGTTTAGCGGGACGAATGGTCTTGGATAGGGGTAGATTCGGTCGATTTCTCTGCGGGTGCAGTTAAGCGTTTATTTCCTTGGTGCGCCGAAATGGGTAGGATACATACGGCTTTGGCATTAAGAAGCAGAAATATTATATTGGAGGATGTGACTTGCCCGTTTTGCAATTCTGAAGAAGAGTCGGGTGAGCACCTTTTTCAGTCTTGCATTAAGAAGCAGAAATATTATGAAGAAGATCGAAGTTAGAATCCCTTTCGTGGACGAATTGGTGTAAGTTTGTAATTATATAGTTTGTTTGCTTGTTTTGTGGTCGCCTCGTCTCGTGGGTTGGGTTGTTGGTTTCTAAGTTCACCTTTCAAAAAAATTCACTATAAAATGTGAAGCATCATTAGAAGTAGATTAGATTTTTTAATGTATAAAACAATATTTTGTTAAATTAAAACAAGATGCTAAAGGATGGGATGTGAAAACCATTGAGAAAATTGCTAGATTCGTCCCTGAGGTTTTACAACTTTTGCTAGATCCGTCCAAAATGAACTATTGTTGCTAAAACAGTCCCTGGCTATGTTTTCTTTTGCTAAAACAGTCCAAAAACCCAACGTTGTCAAGTATAGCATTTAACAGGGAGGGCAAAGTTGTCATTTTCCTTTTAAATTTTTTTCCATTTATTATATTTTCTTTAAAACTCAATATAAACAGCACACATGTATCTTCATCACCTGCGACACCCCCCTTTTAACCCCATAAACCCTAATTCCCAAATCCTTCAAGCTCGACATGGTGGTATGCAAATGCGGGGCTCCAACTGTAATTCGAACATCGTTGACTCAATCGAACCCTGGGAGACGATTCTACTGCTGCGATAAACGGGTAAGCATGTGTAATTTTGTTAAGAGAAAATTGGTATCGTTATGTTAAATCTGAGGTGATTCTGATAATCACAGGCAAACGGACGTGGATGCGGCTTTGTTTGTTGGGCAGAGCGATCAATTTCACATAACACTGATGTGGATGCGGCTTTGTTTGTTCAACACTTCCATCACCAGCCTATTCTTTACATCTTCTTCTATTATGTCCCTTTGCACCACACAATCCACAACTTAATGAGTTTGCCTTCCTTGGCAATTTTTGACCTGTTTCAACATTTTTCTTCAATTCCTCAAGCTCGACAGCAGACTTCTTTCTTTTCTTCTTCGGCCTCCCAGCTTGTTTGTGATACTTTGGTGCAACTAATGTGGTTGGGCATCTAGAAACTGGCCACATGTCCCTGCCATTTATGGGTTCTATTGTATTCATATACACAGCCTTCCATGTGTCAACCCAATAGCATCTATCAACATACCTTTCTGGTATTCCATCACCGTGTCCATTCATCCTCATGTTCCAAATGCAAGCAACTGCATGCCTACATGGCATGGCAGTTAAGTCCCATCTTCGGCAACTGCAAGTTCTTTCTTCCATATTTACAATCCTTTGTTCTATGATATGTGGCCCAGACACTTGATACCTGGATGGTCCACACCATATAACAGTGCAATCAACTGCATCTCTTTTGATTTCCTCAAACTTGGTGGTTGCATTGGGTGTTAGTGGGCCTTTACTTGATGCAATCATTCTATGGACAATAACAATCCTCTTCATCAGATACTCTCTAATCTGCTCCAAACAGGTGATAATTGGTTTGTCTCGTCCATTCAAAAGTTGTTTATTAAACCCTAACACACAAAAATATTCAAATTACTACCATGAAGCATCAATTAAACCCTAACAGCAATATATAAAGATTTAGCAAATTGTTTAGGGTAGACATAAGCCCAATATGTCGACTTTTTTTATGTATCTAGACTATTAACAGTTTTATAGTATTAATAATTCAAAGTTATTTATAACAACATAATCATTATTATATTTCTTTAAGATCATGCAATATAATAAAATCTAAACCTTGCATTGAATAGAACTTGCGTAATAATTTCCACAACTGTATCTTTACCAACCATCCATGCAACTCATATTCCAAAGGCTAGCCGTTTGTTTTGATAAATAGAACTTGCGTAATAATTTCCCATGCGTTATTATCAGCAAGGTTTTGATAAAATGAACATGCGTAATAATTTCCCATGCGTGATTAGGTCAAAAAAAAGGATCCCATGCGTTATTTTGTGTCCCATGCGTGATTAGGGCCGGATCCAACGGTTCATTAGAAAGATAAAATAAAAGAAAGAGAATGTCACTTTTACCCTTACCTTAACGGAAGCATTCAACGACGTTGGGTTTTTGGACTGTTTTAGCAAAAGAAAACATAGCCAGGGACTGTTTTAGCAACAATAGTTCATTTTGGACGGATCTAGCAAAAGTTGTAAAACCTCAGGGACGAATCTAGCAATTTTCTCAAAACCATTACATGTTTATAGTTTATATTAAAATTACACCAATCGTTCCAAGATAACGGAACAAATCTCGCCTGGTTTTTTATTCATATAAATGTGATCACCTTGATCTCCTCCACTATTTTGTTCGGCTCATTGTGATAGTTGTTATAAATTTTGTCGATCCTTACCTTCTAAGCGAACCACATTATTACCAAGATAATTATTCTAAGCCCCGTCTTTTAAAAGCTTTGTCGATCCTTGCTTTTCAAATGAACTACATTAAGCCTTTTCCTCTTTTATTTTCCTTCATAATTTTTAAACAGGCAAAATTTTTTAAATCCTCGCATTTCTTTAAAAAGAATTAAACGAAATTAAAGAGAACAAAATGCTCTTTAATTTGGTGTAATTTTTTTTAAATATTATTGTATGAAAAAAGTTATGTCTGTTTAAAAATAAAGAGGGGAAAGACTACATAGTCTTTTCCTCCGTGCGAAATCCCTACACATAGCAGCTTCCGATGTCTATTTTGGATTTTATCTCCGGTCCATGCATTTGTGATTTTCCTATATCAAACTATATTTAAGTGTTTTATAAATTTCCTATAAATCAAACTATATTTAAGTGTTTTATAAAGTAACCTAACATATGAATTAGATTAATAAAAATATTGAATTGTTAGATTAAATGGTTAATAAAATAGTTTTTATATATAAAATAAATACGTGCATATTCTAAATAGATGAAACATATTCATTTCCCTAAAATTTAGGAAAGTGTAAATTTCAACTAACTGAAATTCCTATGAAGATGTTTATGCATGGTATTTTTTAAAGGGAAAGGAAAATATGTTTGAAGTCATGAATATTCCTATGAAAGATGTTTAAGCATGGTATTTTTTAAAGGGAAAGGAAAATATGTTTGAAGTCATGAATTATTCATATCAAAACATACACAAAAGAAAAAAAGAAAAGAAGGTGTGATTATATGCCATTTGTTTTATGTTTTCTTATTTTTTATTTTATATACCCTTAAAGTTTTAAAGGGAAAGGAAAATATGTTTGAAGTCATGAATTATTCATATCAAAACATATCTATTACACAAAAGAAAAAAGAAAAGAAGGTGTGATTATATGCCATTTGTTTTATGTTTTCTTATTTTTTATTTTATATACCCTTAAAGTTTTTTCTTTTAAAAAATTTAAAATATGTTCTCTTTTACTAAACAGACGTTTAGGCCAGGGGGTGTGGTTTAACGCCACCCCGCCAACTAAGCAACTATAGCGCCCAGGGGCGCCAAAGACCACACCGAGCAAATGAAAGGGGGGCGCTATCATGTTCTCGCCAGTGTGTTAACGGAAGAAAAATGGGATTTTCGATGTGGGTGGGTCAAAGTAACCGTTATGCAACTGAAAGGGGGGCGCTATCAACGTTACGGGGGCTTTATACCACACCTTGCAAGTTAAAGGAAGGGGTTTTAAAGCCCCCTGTGTGACGTGGCGTTGACGTGACGCTGAGATGGCGTGATAAAGCCCCTACCATACCCTCGAGCCTTAGTGTAAGTGATACCAAAATAAGATAAACACTAATTATTGCAAGAAAAGAAATTAATACAAGAATTTATGTGTTTCACAGGAATATGGATTTACATCCAAGACCTTATTAAAGATTTCATTATTTTTGTATTAATGTGTTATTAGTTTACAATATATATAGCATTATGCAGGGAAGATATATCCTATATTGTTGCTAATTTGTCAAGTTACTTGTTTTTTCAAGTTGCTTATAAACAGACTTGTAAAATCAGGCGTAAAATCCATCCAAACCAAACCGTATCATTCTATTTTTATCTCTTCTCGTCCTAGTTTCCACCCGCTCGTTTGGGAGTGAGACCTAAACGAGGTACTACAATCTCGGTATTCCGTGATGTGGCCGCTATCACATTTCTACGACAAAAGTCATACTTCACAACTTAACAAACCTAGCAACTAATTTTTTTCCATTAAAACTATTTTCTTCTTAAAATTTTTTAGTTGATTTAGCATTTGAATAAAGTTATAAAGATGCAACTATATATAACAAGCCAAGTTACATATTTGACACGTATGAATATGCAATCCCTCTTAACTGACTCTACCAAGATTCAAAAGAAATTCGGAGTAGCATCCCTTTGTTCCTTTATCATTTTTTCCTTCTGCTTTTTTTTTCTTTTGTACAATACACGTCAATCGTTCAAATATAATATTCCAATTATTATTTTTTTTGCTTTTTTTCTTTTTTCTTTTGTACTGTTCAAATCAAATATTCCAACTATTTTTTCTTTTGCTTTTTTTTCTTTTGTACAACACACATATTGTTCAAATATAATATTCTAATTATTACTTAGAAGTAAAGAAATAGACGTGATGGCCTTTTTACAACTTTGCATCTTTCTAATTTTCTTACACGTAATTCTTTTTCTAGACAGATGAAGATAATAATGTCGGATATTTTAGTGTAATTGGAATTGATTTGGCGACTAAAGCGAATTTAATATGGATAAATTACTTTTTGAGTAACTGTGTTTTAATGGTTTTAACTATTTGAATCCAAAATCAAAAAGTTTAACGCCCTGAGTCCCTAACCGCTCATTTTATAATGTTTTGAGTCCAATTTTTAACACTTGTACTTTTGATTTTGGACTCAAGTGGTTGAACCACTAAAACACAGGGACTCAAAGCATTATAAAATGAGAGGTTAGGGACTCAAAGCGTTAAACCTTTTAATTTTGGACTCAAATGGTTAAAACCATTAAAACACAGGGACTCAAAAAGTAATTTACTCATTTAATACACATCAAATAAGTTAGGTGGTGCACGAGTGCACGCTTGTATGAGTTGTTATAATTCTAAGTGTTCGGACGAAGCCCCTAATGGGTGTTCCAAGGGGGCAACAACGGGGGTTCGAGGGCAGCACCCCCGGGTAGCAGGGTCCAAAGGGCAGCAGCCACTGGAGGGTCCAAGGGGAAGAGCCCCTAGCTGGGGTCGAAACGGAAGATTAATGCACTTTTTAAGGCATTAAAAGAAAACAACTGGGGACACGTATTATCCATTAGAGACACCTACTTTTTTGGTTTTACAGCTTCTCTATTCTACTAAATTATAGATACTTATTTTTTAATTAAAGATATTTATTATATCATTAAACAAATGAATTTAATTATAATTTTTTTAAATAAACGTATATGTCTTACTTATAAAAACTTCACCAAGTTCAAAGTTATGTTTGTTTAAATATTAAAAAAACGAAAAATAATGATGATAGTTGTTTTAGTGAGTGTTTCTAAAAAAAATTCAAATATTTAATGTGTTTGGATGGTAAAAATACAACATGTTAAATAATAAAAAATAGGTGGCACTAAAAAAATCAATGTTAACACCCGATTAAATAAATAATGATTTAAAAATTAACTTAACAAAATTAATAACTGTCACGTCAATATTACATTTTTTAAATACATATCTTGACTACTATTTATTGACAAATTACATTATATTATATTATACTAGTATAATATACAGGTTTATTTTATCATGCAATGCATATGTTTTTTTTTAAATTATTATTAATTATATAATGTTACATATATCAACCCATGTAATACACGGAATTGTAACCTAGTTTTTTACAATAAAAAGAGTAAACTGCCATTTTGGCCCCTGAGATTTGGCTACTTTTGCCACTTTAGTCAAAATCTCAAACTTTTTGCATCTGGATCCCTGTGGTTTTTTTTTTTTGGAGTAAACTGCTATTTTGGTCCCTGTGGTTTGGCCAGTTTTGCCACTTTAGTCCAAATTTCAAACTTTTTACATCCATGGCCCTGTGGTTTGGTTTTTGTTGCCATTTTGGTCCAAATTTCAAATTTGACCAGATTTTCCATTAATGACCTGCTATTTTGTCTTTACCCTCAGGGGCATTTTGGTCATTTTAGATTTATTATCTCTTTATTATAACACAATTATAATAAAACCCCCTGATCATCATCATCTTCAACCTCATCTCTCAACATACAGACATCTCTCTCTCTCTCTCTCTCTCTCTCAATATACAACTCTGCTCTCTCTCTAAAATACCACCACCACCACACCACCACCACCACCCCCACCATCGCATCATCCCCACCACCATTCCACCGCCGCCAACTTTGCTCTCTCTCTAAAATGACCTGCTCTCTCTCTAAAATACCGCAACGAGCAGGGCACGAATGGCATCTTCTGCTGGTGCTCAAATCGAAGCTCAAACGCTCGAAAACCCTAACCCTAAGAACACACAGATCTCCGCCTCAAGATTTTGAAGACGATGTTGCAGGGGGTGCGAGAGGGTGGTGGAAGGTGGTGGTGCTTCTCAGTTCCAAATGTCAACAGCGGCTTTGAATTTCTCAGTCTGTAGACAGTACACCAAAGCATCATCGGTTCAAATTAGGTCACGTTTTAGACCTAATTCGGTGATTAACTGTAAGCTGCCATGTAATTCAAGGCTTTTTTTCTCAGGTACTTCGATGTACTAATTAATTTGCTATGAAATGTATCTTTGTTTGCGATTTAATCGTAACGAATTTACCTCAACAATTTCAGTTTTAGTGAAGTTATATGCACTGAAATGTCTATTTGTTTGTGAGTTATTGTAGAATTTTATTGTTTCAATTGCTGATTCGGATTACTTTTATGTGATTCAGTGGAATTTGTGACGAATTTACCTCGATATCTTCAGATTCAATGAAGTTAATAAGCACTGAAATGTCTGTTTGTTTGAAAAAGGGTTGAAGATGATGATGTAATTGGGAAGGGGGTGTGGGTGTGACTGTTGGATGGGACGACGCCGGAGTGGCGGTGGTGAGAAGGGGGAGGAGGTGGCGGTGGTGGTGGTGGTGCTATAGAGAGAGAGAAGAGAGAGAGGGGGAGGAGGTGGCGGTGGTGGTGGTGCTATAGAGAGAGAGCTGATTATTTTGATCTAGGTTTTATTGCTAAAAAAATGAAATTTAAAAAATGACCAAAATGCCCCTGCACTAAAGGACAAAATAATCAGTTTTCAACAGTCAAAACAGAGGGTTTTTGGATTTTGGACTAAAATGGCAACAAAATGCAAACCACAGGGACCCAGATGTAAAAAGTTTGAGATTTGGTCTAAAATGGCAAAAGTGCCCAAACCACAGGGACCAAAATGGCAGTTTACTCTTTTTTTTGTCATTCTGGTCCAAAAGCAAAGTCAGCTCAGATTTCTGAAAAAAAACATCTGGTTTTTTGTCCTTTTTCTCAGGGGCAAAATGGTCCAAAACCTCTCAATCCCCTTATCCTGTTCCCCACCCCCTTTCTTCTTCTTCTTTCTTCTCTGCAACCTCTACTCCAATGGCGTCTTCATCTCTCTCCACAGTTATCCTACGCACTCCACACCTCACTACCACCACCACACCACCGCCACTCTTCTCCACCAAACACGCTCTCAAATTCAACCTCCACCACCGCTCCACACTTCTTCGTCCAATCGCCGCAACCGCCACCGACGACAAAGTCGTAACCCTAGGCGACGAAATCTCAAACCTAACCCTAACACAAGCACAATCCTTAGTAGAATACCTTCAGGACAAGCTTGGACGCCGCTGAGGCGGTGGAGGAGAAGATGGAGTTCGATGTTGTTATCGATGATGTTCCGAGTAATGCGAGAATTGCGAAGATTAAAGCGGTTAGAGGCTTGACGAGTTTAGCGCTTAAGGAGGCTAAGGAGTTAATTAAAGGATTACCAAAGAAGTTTAAGGAAGGTGTGAGTAGAGATGAAGCTGAAGATGCGAAGAAACAGCTTGAAGAAGCTGGAGCGAAGGTTTCGATCGTTTAGATCTGGAATTTGTTGTAAGTTTTCGTGTTTTAATGATTTATTATTGATACGTTGTGTGTTGTTAGTTGTTCAGTTTTTGTGTGTGATAGAGAAAGAAGAAAGTGAGAGAAGAGAGAGATGGAGGGGTGTTTAGAGAGAGAGAGATTGCAGAGTTTGAGGGGTGTTACATCTTTATATATTATATAAATTTTCTATATAATGACTATTTTGCCCCTGAGGAAAAGGAGAAAATAGCAGGATTTAATTTGAGAAATATGACCTGATTTCACTTTTGGACCAAAATGACACCACAGGGACCAAGATGCAAAAGGTTTGAGTTTTGGACTAAAGTGACAAAAGTGACCAAACCTCAGGGACCAAAATGGCAGTTTACTCTAATAACAACTATCTAGAGGCAGTTTCTGGCAGTTGATCTCTTCATCCCCCAATTCAAAATCCATTTTTGGTTACACCCTATTATGGTTCATACGAATTACACAACACACACATACTAGGTTCTATTTTTCAATCTGAGTTGTATTAGGTTTGATATTTCGAGAGAACTACCAAAATTATTCGATCTAAAAGTGAATACACGCCTCTTAAAACAACCATTACATTCTAAATTCTCCAACAAATAATTTAAGTAACATACTGAAGGTAATCATGTATTAGAAATTTGAGTTAATTACACATATGGGTCCTGTGGTTTATAGCTAGTTTCGCCTTTGGGTACTAACTTATTTTTTTAACGTGTTTAGGTTTTATAGTTTCAATTTTGTAACACCTTTGGGTACTAACACCAAAATAAGTTAATTAATGACTAAAATACCCTTGCATTATTTTTAAGTTTATCAATGTAACACATTTGGGTACTAACACATAATTTTATTTAAGTTTAAATCAATTTTACAAAATCTGTTTATTTTTTTTATTTTCATCTTTTTATTATATCTCTTAATTAACATAAAATTTATTTATTTTTTTTTATTTTCATATTTTTATTAAATTTCTTATTTAACATAAAATCTACTTGTTACACCAGTATTTTATAAAATAAAATCTACTAGCTATATAGTTTTATGTAAATTAAATTTCTTACTCGTTTTAAATAATGTAAACCTTACTCGTTTTCAATTTTGGATAGATATGATTAATAATAATAAATATCTTTCATGTAAAAAAAATTTAAGCCTTTTTTTTAACTCGTTTTTTTTTGTTCATTTACATTTTACTATTTTAGAACTTATACAGTTTCTATATTTATTATTATCTATCATATCTATCCAAAATTGAGGAGTAATGTTTACATTATTTAAAACGAGTAAAATATTTAATTTACATAAAACTATATAGCTAGTAGATTTTACTGGTGTAACAAGTAGATTTTATGTTAAATGAGAAATTTAATAAAATATAAAAATAAAATAATAAATAGATTTTATGTTAATTAAGAGTTAATAATAAATATAGAAACTGTATAAGTTCTAAAATAGTAAAATGTAAATGAACAAAAATAGAGTTAAAAAAAGGCTTAAATTTTTTTACATGAAAGATATTTATTATTATCAATCATATCTATCCAAAATTGAAAACGAGTAAGGTTTACATTATTTAAAACGAGTAAGAAGTTTAATTTACATAAAACTATATAGCTAGTTGATTTTATTTAAAAAAATACTGGTGTAACAAGTAGATTTTATGTTAAATAAGAAATTTAATAAAAATATGAAAATAAAAAAAATAAATAGATTTTATGTTAATTAAGATATATAATAAAAAGATGAAAATAAAAAAATAAATAGATTTTGTAAAATTGATTTAAACTTAAATAAAATTAGGTGTTAGTACCCAAATGTGTTACATTGATAAACTTATAAAAATGCAAGGGTATTTTAGTCATTAATTAACTAATTTTGGTGTTAGTACCCAAAGGTGTTACAAAATTGAAACCATAAAACCTAAACATGTTAAAAAAAAGTTAGTACCCAAAGGCGAAACTATCTATAAACCACATGACCCATCTGTGTAATTAACTCAACTAATAAAGAAATCAAGAAAAGGGTATTTTGGGTATTATACTATTTTTTTAACGGTCAACATAACAATCATATATCATTAACACTAGCAAGTACGAAGGGTACAACCAACCAAGAATCTACTCAACAGTTCTGGAAAAAAACAAAAACAAAAATCTTTTGGGTATCATACTATAAGAAGCAAAAGCAAACAGTACGTTATAGTGTGAATCCACAGCTCATATAGGAAACAGAAACTTTTACCGACCCAAATTGCCCTCGGGAAACCCCATCATTGTGTTTATTATTAGACCATGTGTAGTGGTTTGAGCAATAATGCCCCCACCCTTGGGTTAAATAAGATATATAATAAAAAGATGAAAATAAAAAAATAAATAGATTTTGTAAAATTGATTTAAACTTAAATAAAATTAGGTGTTAGTACCCAAATGTGTTACATTGATAAACTTATAAAAATGCAAGGGTATTTTAGTCATTAATTAACTAATTTTGGTGTTAGTACCCAAAGGTGTTACAAAATTGAAACCATAAAACCTAAACATGTTAAAAAAAAGTTAGTACCCAAAGGCGAAACTATCTATAAACCACATGACCCATCTGTGTAATTAACTCAACTAATAAAGAAATCAAGAAAAGGGTATTTTGGGTATTATACTATTTTTTTAATGGTCAACATAACAATCATATATCATTAACACTAGCAAGTACGAAGGGTACAACCAACCAAGAATCTACTCAACAGTTCTGGAAAAAAACAAAAACAAAAATCTTTTGGGTATCATACTATAAGAAGCAAAAGCAAACAGTACGTTATAGTGTGAATCCACAGCTCATATAGGAAACAGAAACTTTTACCGACCCAAATCGCCCTCGGGAAACCCCATCATTGTGTTTATTATTAGATCATGTGTAGTGGTTTGATCAATAATGCCCCCACCCTTGGGTTAATTAAGATATATAATAAAAAGATGAAAATAAAAAAATAAATAGATTTTGTAAAATTGATTTAAACTTAAATAAAATTAGGTGTTAGTACCCAAATGTGTTACATTGATAAAATTATAAAAATGCAAGGGTATTTTAGTCATTAATTAACTAATTTTGGTGTTAGTACCCAAAGGTGTTACAAAATTGAAACCATAAAACCTAAACATGTTAAAAAAAAAAGTTAGTACCCAAAGGCGAAACTATATATAAACCACAGGACCCATATGTGTAATTAACTCTAGAAATTTTGGGGACTAAACACTCATGGATCATGCCAAAGGCCCCGAACAAATAAAGACCGAAACTAATTTTGTACTAGGAATGAGCATGGTATCGAAAGTACCGGTACCGGAAAATGAGGAAAACGGGTACCGATATCGAACCGGTACCGGAAAATGAAAAAAATGGGTACCGGTACCGAATATAACCGGTACCTAGTACCAAATGCTTATCCCTATTTTGTACCAAGAATTTAGAAGTCTTCTTAAAGATATTAATCGCTTCTAGTCCTAATCAACTCCTATTAACCAACTAAACATAGACCTTCCAAGAATTGAAATTTTCACCTTAAGATGTTCTTTGAGGACACGTGATCAAACTTGCTGAAGTGCTTTGTATGGATTAGTATATGGCGGCTCGGCTTTAATAAATAGCAATTAGCGAAATACCTTTGCATGGTCTATTTAGTGTTGTTTTTCAAACCGTGATTTTTCATGCATTCTTTTGTAACAAAAAATATGTACTTGCTAGAATAAGATTCAACTATGGTACATTTCTTCTTGGAACTAAAACCTAATAATTCTTTGTTTGAACAACACAAACATAGCCACTATGAGGGTGTATTCACCATTGATATTGTTGTTAAACAAGCTTTAGCTATGATACATTTTCTTGACCTATCAAATATAATACAATATTTGAGCAGATACAATACGCTAAAGAATTGCTTAACTTACACATGCCATGTGTAAATATCCACATCTTGCTAACATAGTTTTTTTATAAGTTAAGCTTCATGCATGACCCATGCTTAACTTACACATGCAAACTAGTTTTTTTATATTTTTATTATATGATATTTTTATTTAATTTACAATGGTATATATTGTTCAACGC
Organism: Helianthus tuberosus; assembly: GCA_030545235.1. Taxonomy (NCBI): domain Eukaryota; kingdom Viridiplantae; phylum Streptophyta; class Magnoliopsida; order Asterales; family Asteraceae; genus Helianthus; species Helianthus tuberosus. The sequence goes on from CM060397.1 coordinate 9,520,767, forward strand.
CAAACATGGTCTTAGAGTTGCTTATTTAAGTAATTTATTAGATTCCGTCGGTGTCTGAGTTTGTCGTTCTAAAAAAGAGTAATTAGTCAACATAATGAACCATCCCTTCATGGTGCAAAAATTGTGTCTAAGGCTACAAAGTAGTGAAGTGGAGTTTTACAAAACTTATTGAGTCATATTCAATTAGACATGTGGACATTATAGAGATCATGTTTCTCTTAGGTTGTTTGTGAACTACTTGCAACTGACATATTCAAGTTCAATACGGAGAACATATTCTTCTAATGGGAGATATCACATTTATTGTTGTTTATTAAACATGATGGAAACATCTTTTATTTATTTATTTACGTTTTGGCAATTTTGTGTGATTTTTGACAATCTTATGAGATGTTTGAATGTCGGCCCTTGATACCAACAGGAGATAAGCCACATGTCATGGTGAGCCCGTTGTAAATCCACATGTAGTCTTGCGAGATGTGGAGTCTCGCGATTTAAACTTTGCAATATTAATCACTATTTTAATAGAAACGAATTACAGATAATGAAAATATGTTTTACATGGTATCTTAATGTTATTTTTATAGTTTTCCAACTCAACACAAAAAGAGTAAGTAAAATTAAAATAACTGATATATTTTAAAAGGGCTTAGAGTTAGACAAAACTGAGAAATTTCAACTTTGTACTCGTAAGCTTAAAGACTAAATTATTTGAAATGGGCTTCATATCAATCTCTTTTTAGGCTAAATGCTTGCATTAGTTCAAGTAAACTATTACAATCAAGTTATTTTTCACAAAACTCACAAACTAGGATACTTAACTATTTGAATCATACTCGGAAAATCATTTCAAACCAAATTTAAAGAAAGAGTTCAAATCTGGGCTCCAAATATTCGAATCGGTTCGTGAACCGAGTTTGAATCTATGAATTTCCCATAATCAATTATTCGAAATATATATTATATTTTATGTAGGTCCACCCGGAGGATCGAGTTAAACTTTTATTCCCTGTTTTCCGACGAACCCGAGAGTGCGGAATCCAAACGGGAAGTTAAACCAAGTTCGAACACGTAAAAGACAAACACGAGACTCAACAATTAACACACAATGTATTAATGCTTGAAACGGTTACAATACAATGTTTACAAATACACTCTGTAAACTCTCTCTGGTTGTCTCATGTCTAACTGTGTTCTCAGTTATGTCTGTGTTTATATAAGCAGCAAGGTGACGAAACAACAGTGTGTTCGACGAAACAAACATTGATCCGACGAAACTTCATGAGTTCGACGAAAGTTCATCGGCGAAACATCAATGTGACGAAACCATGAGGGTTTCGTCACACTTCCCAGGTCGACAAAACTTGTTCTACATCATGAGTTTCGTTATATATGATATGTATGGGTTTCGTCATGTATATGCTAGGAGTTTCGTCATGTATATGCAATCTGGGAGTTTCGTCAGCAAGTAATCAGTGAGGAGTTTCATCGCAGCAGCAGGGTTTCGTCATCATCCAGCTGTAGTGCAGCAACATGATTTGCAGTTTAAACAAGACAGCAGCAACATGTAAACAAGGAGCAGCAGATCAGCAAATATAGTTCAGCATCATGCAGAACTTGAGGTGATCACGATCCGAGAAACGACGGAGGCCATCGAGTCTCGGTCTTCAACTTGAAGTGATGACGAACCGAACGAAGTCGCATCCACATAAATGCATCAACAAACTCCACCTTGGACGCTGCTCGTGTGGTTCATCTTCCATGTCTATCATGTCGGAGGATCTTCAAAGTCTTCACGCGTCGTGAGAAGAAAGTGTATCAACAAACTCCCCATTTCATTTAGGAAGTGTGTTAACCAACTCCCCCTTAAAATAAACTCTCCATTGAGTTATGCTCGTGAATCTTTTGATCGTCAATTCTTCAGATCATTGTGGTGTTGATGAAGGGTCAACGGCAACTCGATCATCCTTATCTTTTGAGTGCCTCCATGTCGTGTCTTCATTCCAAAGCTTGTCATCGAACATGTTCTCTTCGCCTTTAGCATCTGCACATGCAAGAAATCTAAACGCATAATGAGAACAACCGCTTGGAATATAGTTAACATAAACAAACGACACACATGTGACCATTTTTCAATCAACTACCGTCCGACAGTTTGAAAGTTTAACAAATTGTTCAATTTTGGTTTTTAACTTTGAAAAACTTGCAAATTTCGACCGTTTATGAAGATTTAGTTGAGTTGGTTTTCGTTCAGGTTTTAGGTAACGAAGACTCGAGCTCCAACATCGTACAATCGAAAATAAGATAGAAATAAAATCTTTTTGGCTTTTATAAAGTTTATATTAAAACACACCTAAAATCTTTTTGGTATTTTGAATATTTCAAATGTAAAGACAGAAAGCAGTAAATAAATATATACAAAGATGCAGAAACTAAAACATTAAATAAATATTTACAGACATTCTTTTTGCGAGTTTCGAGGGTAAGAGAATCATATCAGTGTACAGTCATGCCAAAACACTCTTGTTGTTCAATTAGTTAACATTTAGATAAGCATCCTATAACGATTATCGGTATTGTTGTCCACATAAACTCAACTTATCAGATGTAATCGTGGCGAGGGGATACGTTAAGGTATGATTTATACTTACCGACCGGTGTTCATCCACATATGACACATTCCCGTATCAAGGTATGCACGAGAGTTCATCTTACCGGTGAGTATACCATTTATCATCTGTTTTGACGTATAAAAAGATGTGAGATACTCGCTTATTTTTGGTTGAAAACAAGCCCTATGTGATAGAATCACTTATTGATGAGGAACTTGATTTTCAGATGCATTAGGGCACAGGAGCAAGTCCGTGAACAGGTCAGTACTAACGTACAGCAAAGAGACGAACTTGACTCCCGGATAGACGTGATATATTATCACTTATTTTTGGACATGTGATTGTTGATCACTTATTGAGGTCGTATGCAGTATGTACACGTATGTATGGTATCATGGAAGATCTAGACTTCGTCTCCGTTTGTTTTGGTAAAAGAAACAACCATGATACCCAGATGATAAACAGCATAAAGACCATATATCTCAGAACCTCGGCAATCTCTCAAACGAAATTTCGGTACTAAGACCATATGCCAATGTGCGGTTCCCACACGGTCTTCAGTCGATTTAAGTTTATATCACCCTGCACACTTTAAAATGATTGTGAGCCTACCGATACATCTTATATATAGCTGCTTATCGTTTTTTAGTTTAAGGTTTAAAGAGGTTTCGACAGACCACTGATGTACTATCATTTTCTCTTTTGCTCGCCAGGAAACTCATTTTTGTTTTTCTATTGTTTTTTGCGTTTTTGACATTTTTCGATGTTTTTGAATTTTTCAAATTTGGATTTACTCCCCCTAAAATCAATAAACTAAAAATAAGTTTAAAAACACAAAGATATTTATAAAAAACGATTTTCCGATGCGGATTACTCTTGCTTGACCTTAATGCCGTTTACCAATAATAAAAAGTCAAATCTTGATTTATCAAATGCTTTGGTAAAAAGGTCGGCACGTTGGTCATCGGTATGGACCTTAACAACATCGATTAGCCTTTTATCAAAGCAATCACGTATGAAGTGATACTTAATATCGATGTGTTTGGTCTTTGAATGCTGCACAGGATTTCTAGTGATAGATAAGGCAGCAGAATTATCGACTAAAATAGGAGTAGTTAGGAATTCAAAACCGTAATCACGCATTTGCTGTTGAATGGGAGCAACAACTTGAGGCAGCAATGTATTCAGCTTCACAAGTTGATGTAGCGATACAAGTCCGCTTCTTACACTGCCATGTTACGAGGTGATTTCCTAAAAACTGACATCCAGCCGTTGTGGATTTGCCGTCGATTTTGCATCCGCCAAAATCAGAATCACTGAAAACGACTAAATCAAAGTTATTATCCCTAGGGTACCACAGACCGGTGTCCGGGCAACCCTTCAAATAACGAAAAATCCTTTTTACAGCTGCAAGATGTGAGGCCTTCGGGTTCACTTGATATCTGGCTAGCAGGCATGTTGGATACATTATATCTGGTCTTGATGTTGTGAGGTACATAAGAGATCCGATCATTGAATGGTAGTATGAGGAGCTAACCACTTCACCCTTCAAGTCTGGATGAATTCCGTGATTTTGCTGAAGAGGGGTACCAATGGGCGATGTGTCGGACATCTGAAATCGGTTCAGGATGTCTTGAACATACTTAGTCTGATGGATGAAAATCCCAGACTTCGTTTGTTGCACTTACAAGCCCAAAAAGAAGGTCATCTCCCCCATAGCGCTCATCTCGAATTTATCCTGCATTACACGCTCGAAATTCCTACACATAACATTGTTAGTAGAACCAAATATAATATCATCCACATATACCTGAACCAGTAGAAGATCTCCATCTTGTTCTTTTATGAAGAGTGTGCAATCGATAAGACCTCTGCGAAATCCATTCTCCAGTAGATAATTAGATAAGGTTGCGTACTAAGCTCGTGGTGCTTGATGTAGACCATAGAGAGCTTTGTTCAGCAACCAAACCCGATCGGGATGGATAGGATCTTCAAAACCTGGAGGTTGTTCGACATACACCTCTTCTTCAACTAGACCATGTAAGAATGCACTTTTGACGTCCATCTGGTAAACCTTGAATCCTTTGAATGAGGCATAAGCCAGAAAGATCCGAATTGCTTCCAGACGTGCAACTGGTGCATATACTTCGTTGTAGTCTATACCTTCAATCTGACGAAAACCTTGAACGACCAATCTTGCTTTGTTTCGAATAACGATTCCACGGTCGTCCTTTTTGCATTTATACACCCAACGGGTACCAATCTTCTTATAATCATCAGGTTTATCAACTAGCTTCCAGACACCCAGCTTCTGGAATTGCTGTAGTTCTTCCTGCTTAGCTTCAACCCATGAATTATCTTTCAAAGCTTCTTTAATAGATTTTGGTTCTTCTTGTGATACATAACACGCGAAGGACCAATCGTTTTGTTGACCAGATTCTCAAATCGCCGCATACAAGCCTACATTGTTGTTGTTTCACAACATGTTTCTTGTTTGAATGCCACTCTGTACATTACCGATGATGTTTTGTTGAGGATGGGTATTGTGAATCCTTGTTTCTGGATTATCTTGAACTGGAATATTTGTACCCAGATTGTTGAGATTGAGATCAACAACTAGTTCAATACCCGGAATTGACGAAGAGGATGATGCAGTAGCTTCAGCTGTTTTAGGGGCGTCCACTGGAGGTGTAGCCTCAGAAGTACCATGTACAGCTGTTGTTGGAGCTTCTTGATCTGCATCTAGAAATTCATCATCCTCTGAAGATTCGTGCGGTTCGGTAGCATCGTGAAAGTCCTCATTGTCTAGAGCATTATTGTTAACTGAAGATGGTTCTGGATTGACAATAATTGGACGAACCAACGGTGATTCTGTTGCGTTGTCACTCTCGAAAAACATCCTTGCCGCAACATTTTCTTCAACTGCTTCAACATTGATCGAATTGAAAAAGTCATCGTACTCAAACATCCATGGCTGACCAGGACATTTGACTGGCAATGTGTGCCTTTGTACTAAGACTTCAGACCATTCCTCGACCCTTTTAGTCTCTAGGTTCCAGACTCTTAAGTTCGGGATGGCATAACCAAGAAAGTAACCTTCAATAGCTTTTGCCCCAAACTTTCCATTAGGATGGATAATTGTGCAAGGAGCTCCAAACGGTTCAAGATATGACAGATCTGGTTTCCGTTTGTGAAGAAGCTCATAGCAGGTCTTGTTGTGTCTTTTAACTGTAAGGACTCGGTTCATTGTGTAACATGCAGAGGCCACAGCTTCACCCCAGAATGGAATGGGCAACTGGGACTCTACCAACATAGTCCTAGCAGTCTCGATCAATGTACGGTTTTTACGTTCAGCGACGCCATTCTGTTGAGGAGTATAAGCCGCACTAAATTCGTGAAGAATACCTTTTGAAGTGCAAAACTCCGCCATAGCGTATTTTTAAATTATGTTCCATTGTCGCTGCGAATCCGTTTAACCTTCAAAGTATACAAATTCTCAATCTGAATGATCAAGTTTTTTATAATACCGAAAGTTTCACTCTTGTTAGCCATGAAAGCCACCCAAGAAAATCTTGAATAATCATCTGTTATCACAAGGCAATATTGATCATTCCGAATGCTTTTATGCTTGACAGGACCGAACAAATCCATGTGCAAACGTTCAAGCGGAACGGCCACCGTGTTGATTTTCTTAGTCGAGTGTCGCTTCTTCGTCTGTTTTCCTTTCTGGCACGAAACACAGACGTCTTGTAGATGAAAGTTTTTGAGGGGAACACCGTTCACTAATTCATTCGACACCAAATGATTCATTTTTAGTAAGTGAATGTGACCCATCCGTCTATGCCAAGAGATAGAGTCTCTTTTCGTGGCTTTGGTAACGAAACAAGTTGCTTGTGCAGACGTTGTGATGGCTTGGCTCATATCAAGGACATACAAATCATTTATCCTTGGAGCATACAGGAAAATCCATTCTTTTGGAATCTTGAAGCCGGGTTTCAGCACGTAACATCCATTAGCATCAAAGTGTACTGAAAATTGCTTATCACAGATTTGTGAAACGCTGAGAAGATTGTGATCGAGTTGTTGTACAAAGTTGATCTTGTCAAAGCTTACAACCCCGTTGGATACCATTCCTTCCCCAGTAATATATCCGCCCTTATCTCCAGCAAAAGCAACATAACCTCCTCTAATAGATTTAACATCATAGAGAAGTCTCATGTCGCCTGTCATGTGCCTGGATGCCCCACTATCAACAATCCAATGACTGCAGAAAGTTCCTCCTGGAACACCCTGCACATGTACTCACATGATTAGTTGGAGATGGGGACCCAAGCCTTTGTGGTCTTGGGTCTTCCATTTTCATCAACAAAAGTTATTTCAACTTCGCGATGATTTGGAAATTGTGATGTTCCCCTTGAATCAGTAACTGTTTTTGGTTTCCAGGTCTGTTTTGTTTTACCAGTTTTATTCTTTAAAATCTTAACTTCATGATTGTCTGAAGTTTTTGAATTGTCTGGTTTGACAAAAACAGATTGTTTTTCAACCACATCGGTTTTGATTGCTTTTTCAATTTTCTTAACCTGTTGGCGTTTCTGTTTCTTTTCCCTTTCTTTTACAAGACGGGGATCTGGTTTTGATGAAACAGATCGCTTGCGGTCAATTTGGTCATGGGGATCACCAACTTTGGCTTTTTGTTTATGAAGGTATGGACAGTTCCGAACAATATGTCCAAATTCGCCACATGAGAAACATGATCTTCGTCGTACAAACCCCGAAGTATCATGTGATTGTCTTGTCGATGATGGACTTTGTGATCCCGAGGTACTTGGTTTTGAACTGTTTTGTTCATTTCTTTTCAAAATTTTAGATTGATTAACAAAATCTAGGTTAGATTTGTTTTCAAATGTGTCAATTTTATCCGTTCCCCTTGATTTCACAAAGTTCACCTTCTTGTCCTTTTTCTGGGTCTGTTTCTTTTGACCTTGAGTCGGTGATTTACCTTTTGGTTTGGTGCGATTTTGATGAACTTTCTCAGTTGGTAATCTTTGATTGCCACGTTGTTTGCGAATTTCAGCTTTCGGAATCGACGGATGTCACACCCCCAAAATACCACAGGCGGAATCACCGCAGGGCGTGTGACGTACCAGGATCCAAGCCACTAATCACATTGAACTACACATAATAATTAAATAAAACATTCCATTCCTTTCAAAACATGAATCCAAAACATAAGTTAAACCCAAGTAGTTGTTCAGCGGAAGCATAACATAAGATGTAAGTCAATTATTTCCAAAACATGAGTTTAAAGTCAACGTAACAAGTATCCAAGAGTCTCGACCCATGACTACTCCAGCACTCCCAGATAGCAAGTCCATAGCAAGTACCTAACGACCTGCAAGCATGCAGACAAGTGTGTCAGACGACGCTAGTGAGTTCAAAGTTTTGTTAACGCGCTTAGTTACCAGTTGTGTGTATAAAACAGTTCAACAGTTTGATTTGATGATGTTATTAACTTGATTACCGTAAATGGCTACAAGATGTGTTTGCCCAAACCCCAATGCCTCTATCAAAGCATTGGTCAAGTGGTCAAGGTAATTAGTTCACGCCCATCCTTCCCGGCACGGTGTGACGGTACCAATCCTAATAGCGTTATCAACTAAATAGCTCGTTGCCTCCCCGGCAACAATCGGTAGATGTAAGGGGTCTTATATGATAGAAACTGAGTAATAACAAACATCCTAATAACCTGACATTCCTCCCTGGAACGTTACCCGATATCCCTCCCCGGGATGCATGCTTGGAAAAAGAGCAGTGAACTCACATTGGTTTGCTCGGTTAGATTAATTACTCGTTCACACTGAAACAGTCACAGCCTATGATATTCACGTATGCATAATCAGTTTCACATACACAATGTTCACGTATAAGTTGTAGTCACGATGTGCGTTCAAGTATCAGTTTCCAAGTAACACATAGCAGTTATAACTCAATCAAGTTCACAGTTCATATGTATGTTTCCTATGCAATTACATGTTTCCTCGATCATGAGCAACATCATTAACAAACATGTAACAATCATTCCAGTTTATTGAAATTAAACAGTACAGCCTGTGGTGGGGCCAAATTCTCAGGCGACGAAACCTCAGACGACAAAACATCCCAGAGTTTCGTCGACATATGATGTGGCGAAACCCCAAGGTTTCGTCGAGTTATGTTGTGGCGAAACCCCCAAGGTTTCGTCGAGTTAACCTATGGCGAAACACCCCAGTGTTTCGTCGGGATACAATATGACGAAAGTCTATCAGGTTTCGTCATGTTGCAGTTACATACCCAACCAACAGTTACATGATTCGACAGTTTCTAAACCCTAATCATCATCAACAGTTTCATCATAATCATCAAGTAATTAATCAGTTAACATGGATTCATCATTGCAACTCTATGAATTCATCTATCAAGCCTTAAAAATCTGTGTATTCATAGGATCATGATTATTACAACAGCCATTCAATCAATATATGTTCATCATCTAAACCAAATGGTACTTATAAGAAAACACAAGATCATTCAAGGCACCATTCATAAAATCCAACGTATTACACACATAAACATTGCAACACAATCGATGTATTGGGTATGGATCTAATGAACGAATCAAAACACCGTTCACTAATTCATTCGACACCAAATGATTCATTTTTCGTAAGTGAATGTGACCCATCCGTCTATGCCAAGAGATAGAGTCTCTTTCCGTGGCTTTGGTAACGAAACAAGTTGCTTGTGCAAACGTTGTGATGGCTTGGCTCATATCAAGGACATACAAATCATTTATCCTTGGAGCAGACAGGAAAATCCATTCTTTTGGAATCTTGAAGCCGGGTTTCAGCACGTAACATCCATTAGCATCAAAGTGTACTGAAAATTGCTTATCACAGATTTGTGAAACGCTGAGAAGATTGTGATCGAGTTGTTGTACAAAGTTGATCTTGTCAAAGCTTACAACCCCGTTGGATACCATTCCTTCCCCAGTAATATATCCGCCCTTATCTCCAGCAAAAGCAACATAACCTCCTCTAATAGATTTAACGTCATAGAGAAGTCTCATGTCGCCTGTCATGTGCCTGGATGCCCCACTATCAACAATCCAATGACTGCAGAAAGTTCCTCCTGGAACACCCTGCACATGTACTCACATGATTAGTTGGAGATGGGGACCCAAGCCTTTGTGGTCTTGGGTCTTCCATTTTCATCAACAAAAGTTATTTCAACTTCGCGATGATTTGGAAATTGTGATGTTCCCCTTGAATCAGTAACTGTTTTTGGTTTCTAGGTCTGTTTTGTTTTACCAGTTTTATTCTTTAAAATCTTAACTTCATGATTGTCTGAAGTTTTTGAATTGTCTGGTTTGACAAAAACAGATTGTTTTTCAACCACATCGGTTTTGATTGCTTTTTCAATTTTCTTAACCTGTTGGCGTTTCTGTTTCTTTTCCCTTTCTTTTACAAGACGGGGATCTGGTTTTGATGAAACAGATCGCTTGCGGTCAATTTGGTCATGGGGATCACCAACTTTGGCTTTTTGTTTATGAAGGTATGGACAGTTCCGAACAATATGTCCAAATTCGCCACATGAGAAACATGATCTTCGTCGTACAAACCCCGAAGTATCATGTGATTGTCTTGTCGATGATGGACTTTGTGATCCCGAGGTACTTGGTTTTGAACTGTTTTGTTCATTTCTTTTCAAAATTTTAGATTGATTAACAAAATCTAGGTTAGATTTGTTTTCAAATGTGTCAATTTTATCCGTTCCCCTTGATTTCACAAAGTTCACCTTCTTGTCCTTTTTCTGGGTCTGTTTCTTTTGACCTTGAGTCGGTGATTTACCTTTTGGTTTGGTGCGATTTTGATGAACTTTCTCAGTTGGTAATCTTTGATTGCCATGTTGTTTGCGAATTTCAGCTTTCGGAATCGACGGATGTCACACCCCCAAAATACCACAGGCGGAATCACCGCAGGGCGTGTGACGTACCAGGATCCAAGCCACTAATCACATTGAACTACACATAATAATTAAATAAAACATTCCATTCCTTTCAAAACATGAATCCGAAACATAAGTTAAACCCAAGTAGTTGTTCAGCGGAAGCATAACATAAGATGTAAGTCAATTATTTCCAAAACATGAGTTTAAAGTCAACGTAACAAGTATCCAAGAGTCTCGACCCATGACTACTCCAGCACTCCCAGATAGCAAGTCCATAGCAAGTACCTAACGACCTGCAAGCATGCAGACAAGTGTGTCAGACGACGCTAGTGAGTTCAAAGTTTTGTTAACGCGCTTAGTTACCAGTTGTGTGTATAAAACAGTTCAACAGTTTGATTTGATGATGTTATTAACTTGATTACCGTAAATGGCTACAAGATGTGTTTGCCCAAACCCCAATGCCTCTATCAAAGCATTGGTCAAGTGGTCAAGGTAATTAGTTCACGCCCATCCTTCCCGGCACGGTGTGACGGTACCAATCCTAATAGCGTTATCAACTAAATAGCTCGTTGCCTCCCCGGCAACAATCGGTAGATGTAAGGGGTCTTATATGATAGAAACTGAGTAATAACAAACATCCTAATAACCTGACATTCCTCCCTGGAACGTTACCCGATATCCCTCCCCGGGATGCATGCTTGGAAAAAGAGCAGTGAACTCACATTGGTTTGCTCGGTTAGATTAATTACTCGTTCACACTGAAACAGTCACAGCCTATGATATTCACGTACGCATAATCAGTTTCACATACACAATGTTCACGTATAAGTTGTAGTCACGATGTGCGTTCAAGTATCAGTTTCCAAGTAACACATAGCAGTTATAACTCAATCAAGTTCACAGTTCATATGTATGTTTCCTATGCAATTACATGTTTCCTCGATCATGAGCAACATCATTAACAAACATGTAACAATCATTCCAGTTTATTGAAATTAAACAGTACAGCCTGTGGTGGGGCCAAATTCTCAGGCGACGAAACCTCAGACGACAAAACATCCCAGAGTTTCGTCGACATATGATGTGGCGAAACCCCAAGGTTTCGTCGAGTTATGTTGTGGCGAAACCCCCAAGGTTTCGTCGAGTTAACCTATGGCGAAACACCCCAGTGTTTCGTCGGGATACAATATGACGAAAGTCTATCAGGTTTCGTCATGTTGCAGTTACATACCCAACCAACAGTTACATGATTCGATAGTTTCTAAACCCTAATCATCATCAACAGTTTCATCATAATCATCAAGTAATTAATCAGTTAACATGGATTCATCATTGCAACTCTATGAATTCATCTATCAAGCCTTAAAAATCTGTGTATTCATAGGATCATGATTATTACAACAGCCATTCAATCAATATATGTTCATCATCTAAACCAAATGGTACTTATAAGAAAACACAAGATCATTCAAGGCCCCATTCATAAAATCCAACGTATTACACACATAAACATTGCAACACAATCGATGTATTGGGTATGGATCTAATGAACGAATCAAAACGCTAACCTTGATACCAAAACTACGGAGATAATATGCTTAAGGAGACGATATGCTTCGAGAGTTACAGCCGTTGATTAGTTTAGGGTGAGAGCCTAGGGTTTGATAACTGACAATCCACGTAATTATAATAGGAGCATGTTTGGGCCTCATCTGGGCCTAAGCCCATCACGGCGAAAGGTAATCCTAGACGAAACCCAAGGTTTCGTCGAACAGGTGACGGCGAAACTCTACAAGTTTCGTCGGCTATGATTTGTGACGAAACTCTAGTTTCGTCGAGGTAGCTTATGTCAAAACCCCCAAGGTTTCGTCATATAGGGTTTTAATTGCACACTGCTCACTTGTTTAATTCACACAACATAACAATTTAATAATCAACACAACACACTTTAACAAAACAAAATTGTTACACAATAATTACATACATGAAAGGACTTGAAATCTCCCGAAATTTGACAAGTAATCCACCAAATAGTGCGGGGATAAATCAGGATAACGGTGCATTTTCCGCGGGTGCCACATCATCCCCAACTTGATTGGGAATTTCATCCCGAAATTCACTAGTCGTGCCAGATTTAGGTTTGTCAGACTTAGACTTGTCATCAGGGAATAAATGTGGGTACTTAAGCTTCATCTGATCCTCGCGTTCCCACGTGAACTCCGGTCCACGTCTAGAGTTCCAACGAACTCTCACGATTGGAATACGACTGTGTTTACGAACTTTGACCTCGCGGTCCATAATTTCTATTGGTTCCTCGACAAACTGCAACTTGTCATCGATCTTCAGCTCTTGAAATGGTACGACAAGTTTTTCATCCGATAAACACTTCTTCAAATGTGAAACATGGAAGACATCATGGACGTTACCCAACTCAGCAGGTAACTCCAACCTGTAGGCCACTTTACCAATTCGCTCCAGAATTCTGAATGGCCCAACATATCTAGGGTTAAGCTTGTCGCGTTTCCCAAAACGCACCACACCCTTCCAGGGTGAGATCTTCAACATGACGCGATCATTAACTTCAAACTCCAAAGGTTTTCTACGCTCAACCGCGTACCTTTTCTGACGATCTCGCGCTGCTGCCATACGATTCCTGATCTGGAAAATTTTCTCAGAGGTTTCAAGTACCAGCTCCAGGCCTGTAATCTGACTGTCACCCACCTCAGCCCAACAGAGAGGTGAACGACATTTCCGTCCATATAATGCTTTGAATGGAGCTGCTCGGATGTTGGTATGGTAGCTGTTGTTGTAAGAAAACTCTATCAAAGGCAAGTATTTCTCCCAACCCTTGCCAAAATCAATCACACACGCCCGCAGCATGTCTTCAAGTGTCTGGATGGTTCGCTCACTTTGACCATCCGTCTGTGGGTGATAAGCAGTGCTCATATCAAGACGCGAGCCGAATGATTTGTGCATCGACTGCCACAAATCTGAGATGAAACGCGGGTCACGGTCAGAAATGATAGATGTGGCACCCCGTGCCTAGAAACCACTTCCTTAAGATAGATAGCAGCTAGTTGTGAGAACTTATCTGTTTCATTGATTGCCAGAAAGTGTGCTGACTTTGTGAGACGATCAACGATTACCCAAATTGTGTCGTTCCCGCTTTGAGTTCTAGGTAGCCCAGTGACGAAATCCATTGCGATTTGCTCCCATTTCCACATGGGTATTTCTGGCTGTTGCAGTAATCCAGACGGCTTCTGATATTCCACTTTAACTTTCGAGCAGGTTAAGCATTTACTCTCATAAGTTGCAATGTGAGCTTTCATCTTCGGCCACCAATAAATGATTTTGAGGTCCGGATACATCTTATCCGAACCTGGGTGAACAGAGTACCGAGACTTGTGCGCTTCGTCCATCACAAGTTCTCTAAGATTACCAAACAACGGAATCTAAATCCTCTCCATAAAATAGTAAATACCATCTGACCTCTTCTCGAGTCGCTTTTCCATGCCCCGTAAATACTCAGCTTCATAATTTTCTTCCTTCAATGCCTCGGCCTGAGCCGAACGGATCTGATCGGGCATGTTAGAATGAATGGTGACGTTAGCCTTACCCGGATGATACTTGATTGCACAGTCATAATCGTTTAAAAGTTCAACCCAGCGACGCTGCCGCATATTCAAATCCTTCTGATCGAAAATGTGCTGAAGGCTCCTGTGGTCGGTATAAATAGTGCATTTAGTACCGTACAGGTAATGCCTCCAGATCTTCAACGTGAAAACCACCGCTCCCAACTCTAAGTCGTGTGTCTTATAATTTCTCTCGTGAACCTTCAACTGACGAGAGGCGTAAGCTATCACATTGTTGCGTTGCATCAGCACGCAACCAAGACCCTGTATGGAAGCATCACAGTATACCACAAAGTCTTCTGTACCTTCAGGTAAAGACAAAATCGGTGCACTGCAAAGTTTCTGCTTTAACAACTAAAAAGCCTCCTCTTGTTTTGTTCCCCATGAGTATACTACGCCCTTCTGTGTTAGCGAGGTGAGAGGTTGCGAGATCTTCGAAAAATCCTTAATAAATCTCCGATAATACCCAGCGAGACCAAGAAATTGTCGCACCTCAGAAGGAGTCTTTGGTGCCGCTCAATTCTTAGCAGCATCAACCTTTGCAGGATCTACGTGTATCCCCATTTCATTAACAATATGCCCAAGGAAGTGTACCTCCTGTTGGTGCATACGTCAGTCGACTTCGTCTTGTATCGAGTCTTGTAATAAGAATGTTAGATCAGGGCACGTAGTACGAGAAACTAGGGTGTGTGTATATGTGTGTAATTTCGCTTGAAATAGACACTGGCTACTTCAAACGAAATTAACATGTTTAATTTCGTTTGAAATGGTTTGTGCCACTTTCAAGCGGAATCACTAACTCTATAAATAGCCCTCAAACGAAATCAGTTGTAACTCTTGTAATTCCAGTACCGAAGTGCTGCCGACGAGTCTACTGATCTGGAAACTTGTTATTATCAATAAACAAGACAATTTTGTGTGAAACAAGCTGTTTTTCAAGTCAATTTATCTATTTCCGCCTCTTCAAGTCAAAACGATCCTATAAGTGGTATCAGAGCTCAGGAGGAAGAGTTCATGCCAAAACAGCCATAAATTCTTACTTCTACACCTTCTTTTCAATATTGAACAAGTCTTTATGGTTAAAATGACTTGAATTTCACATATTGTGTGCGTAACAGTGTTTTAATAAACCCTTGAAAGAATCAGACCTGAATTCAGATTAAAAGTGACAAAAATGGGCCAAACAGTTAATTCCGTTTGAACGAGAACCTGATTTCATTTGAAAAGTTTTAGTAATTTCACACGAAATTACTTATTTCGTTTGAAAAGCTTAGGTAATTTCACACGAAATTACTTATTCCGTTTGAAAAATCAGTAATTTCGTTTGAAAGAGGTATTCCGTGTGAAGAGGTAATCTGGTTTGAATAGGCATTCCGTTTGAAGAAGTGATTTCGCACCAAATCTGTATTCCGTTTGAAAGTGATTCCGTTTAAAAGTGCTATTTCGTTTGAAAGTGTCTGGTTTGTGAAAAAGTTTACCGAATCATGGAAGAGGAATTCTACAACGCGTTTGCTACATCTCCGACTACTCCAGCTGCCATTGCTCAAAACATGAACATGGAAAACGAAACTGGAACAATGCAAAAACCCCCGAAGCTCATGGGCATTGAGGAGTATTATGGTTGGAAAGATCGGTTTGAGAACTGGGTTCAGGCAAATCACTTGAGATCTTGGGAATGTGTTGAGAAAAAGTATGTGCTACCACGTACAGGTTTGGGAGTTGAGAAAAAGATTTATGAATTTACGGACAAAGAACGAGACATGTATAAAGCAGAAAAGATGATGATCAGTTTACTTCAGTAAGCTATTAAAGAGGACATATTCATTTTGCTTCAACATGATAAAACTTCACGCTCAATTTGGGAAGCACTTCGAATTAAATTTGAGGGAAGTGAGAAGATGATCAAGAGCAAAAAGGCTTTGCTAAAGAAAGAATTTGATCTATTTACAAGTTTGCCGGGAGAAGATACAAAGAAAGTGATTGAAAGATATTGTCACTTAGTACGGTCAATGTCATTGTTAAATATCAACAAAGATCGTGAGGAATGGGTTGACAAATTAGCTGATGCTTTACCTCAGAAAGAATGGGGTACATTTTTGATGATATTAAAGAATACTGGAGAATATGATGGTTTGACAATTTCTCAGTTCATTGAAAAAATTGAAGGACAAGATCTTGAGCAACAAAAGATTACAAGAATGAACAATCCAAGTGCACAACAAGATGTTAAGATGTACTACAAAGGGAGTGTTCAGAATATCGAAGCAAGTCCTAAAATTCAAACTGCTTTCAGTGCAGGAAATTCATCTGAATCAGTCAATCAAAATTCTAACAGCAGCAGTGGATTTTCTTCATATCCGAGTGTAAATCCAAAAATTTCAAACTCAAGTCATCAATTTCAAAACTTAAACAGCAACAATGGTCATGTTTTACACTGTAACATTGCGTTGAATCTTCATAATGGTCAAAATTTTTCTGAAGAAGTTGTTAAAAATCATATGGCGTTACTTGTGACAGTATTGGAATCATATGAAGGGTTGGTTGCAGGAAGAATCGGAAATCCTATGTTGACTAAAGAGGATTACGATCAGATTGATGCTGAGGAAATGGAGCTAATGGATATCAAGTGGTGTCTAGCGAGTGTTTTGAGAAGAGCTGAAAAATTTCAAATAATTACAGGGAGAAATGATTTTATGGATGCAAATGTATCTACTTTGGGTTTTGATAAATCTAAAGTTACTTGTTTTCGATGCAGGGAGAAAGGTCATTTCAAGAGAGAATGTAAAAATCAAGAAGCAAGTGGAGCACAAAATCCATTTGGTGACAATGACTACTATCGGAAAGCTATTTATCAACAAATTGCTCATCAACCGTATCAACAAAAAGAACCACAAACTGCACATGCAAAAATGATTGTAGGGGCAAATAAGAAAGCTTATTATGGTATAATTGATCAAGATGATGAAAAAGTTGCAGAAGGTTTTAGTTGGGATAAATACATTCCACATGATTCAAAAACAGTTGCATTGATTGCTCAGATAGTTCAAGAACCAGATTTGATGATAGAATGGATGAAAGTGTTTGGTGAAAATGAGAAGAATCAAGATGATGAATCTAGTTCTTCAGATGATAGTTCAGAACAAACACAAGTGTTTGATCAATCATCAACTGATGATAGTGATGATGAGGAAGAAAAACATATTAATATTGCAAAAACTCATTTATCTCATGAAAGTTTTCAATTTTATTTTGCAGATAGAGTGAAGAAGCTGAAGGAGAAACAAGCAGAAAAGGAAAAGAAACAAGTGAAAAGTGAGAATGTTGCTCAGGAAAAGATTTCTGAAGAAAGTAATAAAGATAAAGCTTCTTAGCAGGCAGTTGAAATTGAGAAAGTGGTTGAAGTTGAGAAGATAGTCGAAGTTGAAAAGATTATCGAAGTAGAAAAGATTGTTGAGGTTATCAAACCTTGTCTTAAATGCTTGGAATCTTGCAAGCAGTGCGAAGAAAAATATGAAAAGTTGTGTGAGCAAGATAAGATGAAAGAACAATTACTATTCAATCTCAATTATGTGAAAGAGTCGTATGACGTTTTGAACAGAACTGTAACTGGTCTTCAAAAGACTAATTCTGAAAGAGAAGATGCATTAACAATGATGAATGCAACAATGATGTCAAAGCAAAAGGCAATAAATCATTACATTGAAGAGTGTGCTAAATTGAAGCAAGAGTTGGAAACCGAAAAGATTGAAAATGAAAGAATCAGACGGTTATTACAAAGTTATTCTAATTCTGATTATTTGATTGATCAAATTTATCCAACTGTTGCAGGTTTTGAAGTATTTCAAGATGAGAAGCCAAAGAAGAAGGATACTGGTAAGAAACAAAGTGTCAGTTATAACAAGTGTCCGCCTCCGATTTGGGAAGGGTTTTCTCCCAGAAAACCAAATGAGGAGCAAGTAAAAAAGGCAGTCAATATAAAGCTAAAGTCAGAAATAACCGATGATTTACCGGAAAACATTGACGTCACATTCACATCGTCTGACACTGATCATGAGTCTGAATTAATAAAGAAAGTGGTCGATCAGGTGTTGGATAAAGATGAGGAGTCTTAGTCAAATTCCGAGTCTGGAAGTTCGAGTTCGTCGGTCAAGAGTTCAAATTCGTCAGGAAAACGGGTTTACAATAAAGAATTCATGTTATCAAAATCTAATTTGAATACCGAAATATTCAAAGTTGCATATACTTTGAATGATTCAGACAAATTATATTCTGATGAGAATTTCCAATAAGAAGTGTTCAAATTGAAAAGATCAAACAGGTTTTCAAATTAACAGAAATCAATATTTCTGAAATAAAAGATTTAAATCTTTCTGAAAAACCTAAAAAGTACACTTCAAGAGTTCAACAAAGGTTGAATAAGAAAAAGGGTTACAGTTCTAGTTCTGGTTTAAAAAAAAAACCTAACCATAACGGTAATTTCAAAAAGAAGGGATTGGGTTTTATTCCACCTGAAAATCATAAAAATGAGAAAATTTCTAAAACAAATACAAAATTTGTTTCAGGGACAAGCTGTGAAGAGGAATCAAAGAGCTCTTTCTGGAAGCAATCAAACAAAGAATTCCTTGCCAAGAAGCAAGAAGGAATAAAAGTTGGAGCTTATCAAAGAAAGGAGACAAGAACCTGTTACAGATGAAATGAAGTTGGTCACATTGCATGGAACTGTTCTCAAGCAACAAAAACAAAACAGGGAGTCTCTGAAAAACTTAAAGAAAAGGTTGTTGATAAAAATGAACCACCAACTGAAAGATTCAAAATTTTTGAAAATCCAACTTATGAAGTTGGTGAGTGTTCAAAGACAAGATTTTACAAGAAAAGAGCTAATCATGACAACCAAATGTGGGTTGTTAATTTTTTTTTTTGAGAAATCAGGCGATGATTCTGATTCCACAAAATCAGAGGAGCCACAAGTTGAGGTAAAAGATGAAAATTCAGTTCCTCCTTTGGATGATGTGAACTTTCCACCATTGAGGACTGAAAATCTTAAACAAAAAGTTGGTAAGATTGAGATTTCGAATCAATTCTATTCTGAGAAGAAAGAATTTGATGTCGAGAAAGCTTTTAATGGAAATGTTAAAAAGATTTTTGGAAAAATGGTCGAGGGAAAGACAAAAGGGGTAAAAGATTTTTATGCAACAAAAAAGGCAACTTATTACCCAAGTGAAGCTGATAAGGTCACACCCAAGGCTGGTCAGGCTTGGGTGGACATATTTTTTACTTAAAAACCCTGACTTGTCGGAGCTCCCAGGTTGGTAAGAGTGGAGCATGAATCGGCATCTTTCTTGAGAAAGTCACATTTGTGATTTTTTGACCTACAAGTGGTAAATCAGGGACATTAAGTTGTACTTGATTTTCTACAAGTGGTATTTGTTGATTGATTTTAAAATTGTTAAATTTTTCATATGGTTAAAGAAGAACAAGGTGATGAAACTCCTAACCTACAAGTGGTTTATGAAACCAACAAAACTTATTTTCCGGAAAAACCATTTGATTAAAACAAACTTAAGTGTTTTCAAAATCGTTATGGGAAAATAGTTTTTTGTAAGGGGGAGTTTTGATTGTTTATGCCAAGTGGATGGCGAATTGAAGCAATTCATATCATGTTGTCATTTTATTGGTATAGTTTGTTTTTCAAATTTCCTTTGAAAATTCAAAAACATTAGAAAATTTGAAAATGTCAAAAATATTTAAAAAAATAAAAATGAGTTTTGTTTTGAAAAAGAGGAAATGATAGTAAATCAGTGGACTATCACAGCATGCTAAAGAAATGGAAAGTTAAATTGTGATAAGCGATCTCACTAAAGATGTGACGATAGGCTCAGCTAGACTAGTAGATTTGCGATAACGATACAAACTTAAAGCAAAAAGCCTAAGTCTGGTGGGAAACACGATCAAACTCATAGTACTTAGTTTTGTCCTTCTTGATTGTGTGCCTACTCGGTAATCGCTGATTGTTGAAAGACATGAAACTAGTTAAGTCTGTGAACTTTCACAACTTTGCTAAAAAGTCACTGTAATTGTGTATTTCATTTTGCAAAGACTTAAACTTGTTTTATTTCTTTATTTTGTTTAAGCATTGGACATCCTCTGCGTATACGTGAGTATCGAACTGGATGTTAGTGCCTAAACGTTCAGCGTTATTTTCTTTGGTGTTTCGTTTAAGCTTTGGATCACCTCTGCGTATACGGAAGTATCGACCTGGTGGTTAAAGCCTAAACATTTTCAACTTGTTTTTATTTCTTATTTTGTTTAAACATTGGACTTTCTCTGCGTATCGAAAGATCGACCTGATTGTTAATGTTTAAACATTCTGTGTTGTTTTTGCACAAATCACAGTTGATGAAAGTTTAAAGGCATTACTTGAGTCAGTGTATTGCATGATGAGGGGATATGCTAAGATCGTGGGGTCCATAATATTTTAGTGCAAAATTAATATACCTTAACGTATCGGTAAGCATTTCAAAAGTTTTTAGATTGAGTTTAAGAGGATAACTATATCGTCAATCAACGTGAATCGTTTAGAGCTTAATATGTTTAAAGCTTAACGGTGCTAGTGATTTCTCTCACAAACTGATATGATCCTCTTACACAAACTCACAAAAATAGTGTCTGTAAATATTTCATTATTGCATTTCAATTCCGTTCTTACATGTGTTATAGCTTAAATTTTGAAAAAGCCAAAAATATTTTTGACAACTGATGTTGAAGAGCTGATTTTCAGAATACCGAGTGTTAAACATGATGGACAAAAGGGTTGGGAGAATAATTTTGAATAAAAAATTTTGCTTACAAGTGGTTCATCAGAGATTATCATTGTAAAATCATTCTTTGTTTGATATTTTGTTGAAAGAGATCTACCAGGGGTGTCTGAGTTTGCCAAATCTTAATGTTATAAATCTTATGATTGTGGTAGAAAATGTGCAGGATAGATAGGTTTCAGATCCTGATTCTGAATGATAGAGAGCCAGGTTTCGATACCTGAGGACTTTGTAATTTCAAAAAGCCAGACTGCGAGCCCAACATATTGAAAGGGGGAGTCTGAAGACACTTAAGGAATCAAGAGATCTGATCAAGAGAAGATATAGCCAGGTCGAGATCCTGAAGATGAAGAGAAGATTGAAGATGTTTTCACTGTCAGATTTTTTGAAAGAAGCCCAAAGACTGAAGAATGTGAAGACTCGACACTTAAGACTCGTCAACATTCGAGGGGGAGTCTGTTGGTGCATACGTCTGTCGACTTCATCTTGTATCAAGTCTTGTAATAAGAATGTTAGATCAGGGCACGTAGTACGAGAAACTAGGGTGTATGTATATGTGTGTAATTTCGCTTGAAATAGACACTGGCTATTTCAAACGAAATTAACATGTTTAATTTCGTTTGAAATGGTTTGTGCCACTTTCAAGCGGAATCGCCAACTCTATAAATAGCCCTTAAACGAAATCAATTGTAACTCTTGTAATTCCAGTACCGAAGTGCTGCCGACGAGTCTACTGATCTGGAAACTTGTTATTATCAATAAACAAGATAATTTAGTGTGAAACAAGCTGTTTTTCAAGTCAATTCATCTGTTTCCGCCTCTTGAACTGATAAGAACTCTTCTGATTGACTCGTTTGGGTCACAAAACGATCCTACACCTCCCGAATCCAGAAGTCACACTTAGAGAATTTCGCGTAAAGTTGATTTTTGCTCAGGAGCTCCAAGATGAGTCGCAAGTGCTGCTCATGGTCTTCCTTGCTCTTCGAGTATATCAAAATGTCGTCGATGAATACTATAACAAAATCGTCTAGATATGGTTTGCATACACGGTTCATGAGATCCATGAAGACCGCTGGCGCATTCGTCAACCCAAACGGCATAACTAAGAACTCATAGTGCCCATAGCGCGTACGAAAAGCTGCCTTTGGAATATCCTCCTCTCGGACTCGCATCTGATGATAGCCCGATCTTAAGTCGATCTTCGAATAATAACTTGACCCTTGCAACTGGTCAAACAAGTCATCGATGCAAGGCAGTGGATAGCGGTTCTTGATGGTCACCTTATTGAGTTCCTGATAATCGATGCGCATGCGAAAGGACCCGTCCTTCTTCTTTACAAACAAAACTGGGGCTCCCCAAGGCGAAGAACTGGGTCGTATAAAGCCCCTATCCAGTAACTCTTGCAGTTGATTAGACAACTCTTGCAATTCTCCAGGTGCTAAACGGTAAGGAGCACGAGCTATTGTTACGGCCCCCGTCCCGATTTTACCTGGTCCAGGAGCCGCGGGACAGAAATTCCCGTGGTATTTATTATTTGAGTTTGTCAGCGGAAGATTTTACCAGGATCTTTTAAAACTTGAAAAGCCCGATTATTTTATTTCATAATTCGGGATAAACCCCGTTATTTACAATAGAGGAATTTAACTAGGAAATTCCCTGGTTTACAAAACATGTTTATTCATTTTATTGAGCCACCTCTTCAAGCTAGTTAGTGCTCCATAGCACGTTTTCCTTGATTTACAGCAGGTCGACTGAAACATGTTTTAAAAAATATTTTATCAGCGGGGAAATACTGGTGAGTCACTCAAATTTGATAAAACGACTCTTAGTTATAAATTACAGCATAAGAGCGATTACAATGGCTTCTATCTTATTTTTATCTGGCGCCGTGTCACTCCGTGTGACGATGGTCATACCACTATTGGGCCCTTTCACCCAAGTAGTGATGAATATCACTGTTAGGATTTATTAGCCTAACTGTGAGAAATTAGTAATTTGCACAATACCCCACTAGCCAGTGATTCAAGATATCCATGACTTAATCCCTGTAATTATAACTTTTGAAAATAATTTGAGGTATTGTAAAACAGTTGATAAAAAGAGAATGACTCACATTGCAAGTTTAAACGAGCAGAGTTTAGCCTGCTGATTAGCCTTGATACCTAGTTTAAATAACAATGCACATGAAACTAGGTAAGTAACTGAATACAACTTTTTACGATAAGCTCACGAGATTAAAACCTTCACGACGAATGACAAAGTGCAATACTTAAACATCCAGCGGATTCACAACGAATGACAGAGTGCAATACTTAAACATCCACCGGTTTTACGGCTAATGACAAAGTATAGCCCGAGTTCGGGCGGCACTCAAACATCCTGTCGGATTCACGACGAATGACAAAGTATAACCCGAGTTTGGGCAGCACTTAAACATCCTGTCGGACTGATTTCATTCGATCGGATATTGCATCGTAGCAGCGATTGAGTTAATACCCGGTAGTCGCGGCAGCGTTTTGTTACTTGAAATCATGATTTTATGCAGTAGAAATTCGTTTTGAGAGTGAGATTTCGACATCAGTGAACTGCTCATGAAATGCTCAATTTATAGCTGAAATATGGGTTTCACGCGGCCCACGTAAACCCACACTTAAATCTTACGCGGCCCGCGAGAGGGTCTAGTCTACGTGTAGGTTTGCTGGGTCACAAGTAGGTATGCCACGTGGATGACACGTAGCCCGGATGCTTATCTGGTCAAACCTTAAGTTGACACGGCCCGCGTAAGGATATGCTTAACCTTTACGCGGCCCGCCTGAAGACCAGATTTTGATTTTTCTTGATTTTTGATATGCATTAGGGTTTCAAGGGTCCGGGTCTTCACTTACGGGTCGTTTAGGGACATTTTTGAAGGTCCTTACATCCTCCCCACCTTATTTAAAATCTCGTCCTCGAGATTTATTGGAATATGTGAGGATACTTTCGCTTCATTTCCGATTCCAGCTCCCAAGTGTATTCGGGTCCTCTTTTCGAATCCCACTTGACTTTGACAAGTACCAATCTTTTATGCTTGAGGAATTTAATCTTTCTGTCTTCGATCTGGAGCGGTTTTTCTACAAACTTCAACTTTTCATTCACCTCTATGTCTTGGAGAGGGACTACCAGTGATTCGTCTGATAGACATTTCTTAAGGTTGGATACATGAAATACATCATGTACTCCTGCTAGTTCTCCTGGTAGTTGTAAGCGATAGGCAACTGGTCTTATGCGTTGAATTACCGGGAATGGTCCTACATATCTTGGACTCAATTTTCCTTTCTTACCGAATCGAACGACACCTTTCCAAGGAGAAACTTTCAATAATACTTTGTCTCCAACTTGAAATTCTAACGGCTTGCGTCGATTGTCTGCATAACTCTTCTGGCGATATCGAGCCGTCTTTAGTCTTTCCTTGATTTGAGTGATCTTATCGGTAGTTTCTTGTACGATCTCTGGTCCTGATAATTGACTTTCTCCTATTTCTGCCCAACAAACTGGAGTTCTACACTTACGTCCATACAGTGCTTCAAACGGGGCAGCTTCAATACTTGCATGATAACTATTGTTATAGGAGAATTCAATTAAAGGTAAATGGTCGTCCCAATTTCCACCAAAGTCGATGACACATGCTCTAAGCATGTCTTCCAAGGTTTGGATCGTCCTTTCACTCTGTCCGTCTGTTTGGGGATGATATGCAGTACTTAAGTTTAATCGGGTCCCCATTGCTTCCTGGAAACTTGTCCAGAAATGTGAAGTGAAACGACTATCTCTATCTCATACAATAGAGAGTGGAACTCCATGTAATGATACGACTTCGTCTATGTACAACTTTGCTAACCTTTCCATGCTAAAGGTTTCTTTCATAGGTAGAAAATGAGCTGATTTGGTTAATTAATCCACAATTACCCAAATCGCGTCGTTACCTTTTCTGGTTTTGGGCAACTTGGTAACAAAATCCATAGTTATAAGTTCCCATTTCCATACAGGCATTTCTAATTGTTGTAGTAGACCTGAAGGTTTCTGGTGTTCTGCCTTAACTTGCGAACAAGTTAGGCACTTAGAAACATATCTAGCTATGTCCTTTTTTCATACCGATCAACCAAAAATTGTTTCTTAAATCTTGGTATATTTTATTGTTACCAGGATGTATGGTATACCTAGACTTATGGGCTTCCTCTAAAATCTTATTTCTTAACTCTCCCTGCTTAGGTACCCAAATCTTTTTCTTATGGAATCTCCAAATTCCATCACTTCCTTATTCTAGTTCCTTTATTCGTCCTTTCATTCCTTCAGCATCATCTTTGATTGCTGTTTCTTGAATGTTTTTCAGTTGTTCCATTAAGTCCAATTGTAAACTTAATCTAAGAGCACGAACTCGTCGTTGTTTCTCATGATATACTTACGACTTAAAGCATCTGCAACTACGTTTGCTTTACCTTCGTGATATTGAATATCACAGTCGTAGTCACTTAGAATTTCCATCCATCTTCTTTGCCGCATGTTTAATTCTTTTTGCCCAAATATATACTTTAAACTCTTATGATCTGTATAGACAGTAAACCTACTACCGTACAGATAATGCCTCCAAATCTTAAGGGCAAAAATTATCGACCCTAGTTCTAAGTCATGAGTCGTGTAGTTTTCCTCGTGCTTTTTCAACTGCCTTGAAGCATACGCAATTACCTTCTTGCGTTGCATTAACACACATCCTAATCCTAGCTTAGAAGCATCACAATAAACTTCAAAATCTTCTGTTCCGTCTGGTAAGGCAAGAATTGGGGCGTTTGTTAACCTTTGTTTCAAAATTCTAAAAGCTTCTTCTTGCCTAGGTCCCCACTCAAACTTCACTGCTTTACACTCGATGTAGTCAGAAACAAGACCTACTACATTCAGGTCAGCGGCAGAAATCAAAGCCAGTGTTAAGGCTTCAAGACCTACTACATTCAGGTCAGCGGCAGATCTGTCGCTATCTCTTACACTCGATGTAGTCAGAAACAAGGCTGCCAAAGCCTCTGAAGATGGAAAGCGTAAAAGGGAGGATGAGGATTCTCATCGTTCCGATAGGAAGAGGAACTCTGAGGATAAGAAGAGTTCCGGGTTTAAAAGAGACAGCCAGCAGTCGGGTGAGAAGACCAGGTGCGAAACCTGTAGGAAATACCACCTCGGGAAATGCAGATTTGAATCTCAGCCTCTACCGTGTGGAATTTGCAAGTCTAAGGAAAACCCTGGATTGCAAGAAGTTGAAAGATGCAACCTGTTATGGTTGCAACGAGAAGGGGCATATCAGGACCAACTGCCCTAGGAATCAAAAGAAGCCCGAAGAAGCCAAGAAAGCAAACGCATGAGTCTTCCAGATGAACGCCAGGAGATGGTTCAGAATGATAGCTATATATCAGGTACCTTTCCTTATCAAGCAGTTTATGCGGAAATTTATTTGATGCTGGCACATATGATTCTATAATGAACGATAAATGTTGAGAACTGTTACCTCCGCCTGATTAGGACACCGGTCATTTAATGCGAGGTAGAAATTGGCCATTGATACTTTAGAAAATGCTCCAACAAATTCTAGATTGATATTTTATATCTATTAGGAATCACTCTTTTCTGATACCCTTGTGACAAGCTTTCAAGCTATCCAAATTCATCACTATAATAAAGACAGATGTGACATTTTGATCCCCTGTCAAAAAGGTGATGGATTAGGACCAAACTTTAAATGCCATTAAAGGTCTTTTGTGACCTAGGCTAAGTAAAATTCATATATATTATATAGCGTTCATTAAGAATGTTAATTCTATATTGGCCGGTATGGTTTAATGAAACCATGGTTAGTATATAAGACCATGAGGATGATGAATAGCAGTTGTCGGATCACAACCAAGAGATTGATTCATTTAGTAATAGGAACCAAATCTTGAGTATGACAAACTCGGATAAGACATCAGTCAATCACGCCATTGATGATGCGGCGCATGCTAATGATACTGTAATTGTAAACCTGAAAAAGTCCAAGGATGTTCTTCAAACTATGATAAGACGCAGCTGTGGGAAAAGCTGTGAAGAAGATCGTGAAAAAGTTCATAGAGCCGAATGCTACTTGCTCCAAATCCTTCATAAACCATAAGTATAGCAAACTTTTAAAATCTTTCTTAAGAACCATAGTTATTAAGTGAAGGCAGGAATCATAAGAACTATTCCTTCTGTTCTTGTCAAGAACCTTCAGTCGTAGAATTTTAGAAGTATCCTCTTCCTAGGTGTAATGCGTCAACACTTAGAATTGATATCTCTTTGATCTCTAATGATTGCGGATACCAGACGGTATGATAAAAACGTCATATGAGGATTGGTGTATCTTAATATGTTCCATAGATTGCGTCCATGCCTGATCAGTATGGAGGTTTAATGCATGGGACCACAAAGATATCCCAATGATCATATGGTACTAAAGTCAACTAATGGTATTCAAAGGAAATATCCAGAATGAAATTGTCCAAGTAAATGTTCCCGATTAAGGAATTCGTGGACTAGTAACATAAATGTGTCACTTATCTGATACAAAATACGATTGATGAACTGAAGCCCGGGATTTGGAAATCTTTGTAACCTCCTTGTACCTTAATTATCTTCTCCTAAGATTACCCTGTTTACCCCTGAGAGGCAAGTAGAGTTAAGATTTACATCCTGTTTTGGGTTGGAATGTTGTAAGAACTCCGTATTGATCATGGAATAATCGAAACTCTGATTAAGTAAACTTTAAGATAAGAGATTCTTATAGTCTAACTCGATATTCCGAGAGTTTGATAAGAAAGACGGATCATTTTACTTATGCATTCATTACCGCAACAATAATTAGACAACGATTAAGAATCGCCATCAACTACCCAGGATCGTCGAGTTATTCAACTAGCTATAAGGATTAGCCATTCCTTAAGAATAGTTTTAAGCAATGGTTGGGATAACCACCTCACTTTAAGATAAGTTTTTCTATAATAGTTGTATATAAGTATCAAGGTGGCTCCTTTGGAGACCTTGTATAGATAGAATGTTAAACGCCTATTGATAGGACAATAGATTGGTAAGTCCAATTGTCAGGATCTGAAAGTTGCATTAGAAACAACAAATAAGATCACGCAAATACATAATCATTTGTAAGTTGCCAGTATACGGCAGGAAATCAAGGATTTATGAAAGTAGCAACCCTCCTAAGTTCTTGTTTAGGAATAAGGTTCAACAAAAGATATCACCCTGGAAAGGTGTGCCAATTTGTTAATTTTCAGACTAGTTAAGCTCTGAATATATAAAATCATTCGAAGGAATCGAATGTATCAAGATCAGATAGCTTAAAGCAAAAACCTATTTAAAAAGTTGGACGGAACTCGCAATACATTTCACACTAATGATTTAAGGATGTGTATCACCAATAAGTCGAGAAGCATTATCACATAATGAGATGCAGATTTATGATATAATGAGCAACCTATATCGATTTGGGGATCGACATGTTAAGAAGCTTCAAAAAGGATATATGTACCTATTATAGAGGTCAACTTGGGAGCTTGGAGAGACTCCTGATACGCTATGGAAGTTAAGTCCATTATGCGACAAAAAGAACTTCCAGCATTTTAGCAAATCTCGAGGTCGAGATTTCTTTTAAGGGGGTGAGGATGTAACACCTCGAAAATTTATGTCCAATAAGGTATCGACACGTGTCATAAGATTTAAATATGTGAAAAAGTACTTTAGAATGACTAAAGTTGACAAACAGTGAAACTATGTGAATATAAGGGTCCAAAGTGTCAACAATGGATAAATAGGCCCTACAATAACCCTACATGGTGTTTATAATCTTAAACGAATGAATCATGGATCATACGAAGCTGAAAATGAAAGAAAGTGAGGAATTACAAACTACAGGGGCTAAATGTGTCAACATGTTGAAAGTATACCTCTGAGTGACCTTTTAGCAAACACGAAGCTTTGTAATGATAAAATATACTCACTAGAATATGTGATAAAAATTTCATAAAGTTTCGTTATCGTATGAGAGAGTTATGATCAAACCCGTGTACGAAGGGTTAAAAGCGTCAACGTTGAAATTTGTGACTTTTCGGGTAAGCACAAAGTTAACGAAGGACTTAACCAAGTTTGTAAAACTCCCAAGGTCCTTAAAAATCAGGTTAGAGGGTCTAAAGTGCAAGAAAAACAATCAAAACCATGTTTCAAAGGACCAAGGACTGAAATGTAAAAGATTGAAAGTTGTTAACCTGTTTCACACTTGTACGCGGCCCGCGAGAAAGCGCCAGCGACAGAATTACATACAGCTGCCAGTTCAGTCCATTTTAACCGACTTAGAAGCCTGGTTTTCAATACCTGGAGCTTGTTTGATGGTATTTTAAGGCCTAGGGACACTTGTGATCATCTGGAATCATTCATAGAGTTGTTTGGCATGATCAAATTGATCTAAGAAACCTATATAAAGGCCATGATCTTGGGTTCTTCATTTGCTCATTCACTTGGAAGTTCACAACTCACTTCTTGGAGGTTCCTGGAGCTCAAGGATCATTCCTAGTGATCATTAGTCGTGCTTAGGACTATTGTAAGTATGCTTAACCTCCTTTAATTCAGTTTTGCCTAGTTAATTAGCGTAAAGTCAAACCGTCGTAATTAAGATTTGACTTCGTCATTAATCTTAATCCCTTCAGTCAAAATTCAAATTGAAATTACCTATGAGTTGGTATTTATGTGGGTAATAAACCCTTAAAAGGATATTTCCAGATTCCCACTCTAACTATGTGAATTGTCGAGTCAAACTTGTAATAAAAAAGTCAACAGAATGTTTATTTGTAAATTGTTGCATAATTAGCAATGTAGGTTACATGCAAACTGTTTGATCATTAAAATAACTTGGTAATTAATGTAAGAACATGTCCCAACATGTTCAACTCGACAATTTTCAGTATAGGCTCGGTTTGGAACCGAAAGTCGCATAGTTTGACTTCTACTTTGACTTTCAGTTCTGACCCATTTAAACCAAGTTTAGGATTGCCTTAGATCTTTTTTTGGACCTATATACATGTTAGTATAACCCCCTGTGATTATACAACTTGGTCCATTAGATATCCTATTCACATGCATGTTTCCGTTAATTGCTCATATGTTGACTATTATGCCCTTTTGATCTTAAAACGTGATTTTTGAAATAGTAAAAGAGTAGAAACATTAGTTACTGATTTATAAACTTGCACCTAAAATATGACTTCAACTTGAAGTCTAGATTAAGAGTTATGCTCATTAGCGTAATTTGAAAGCTTTTTAGTAATTAAATGGCGTAATTAGCATATAGCCTATCTAAACCCACTTTTTAATACCAATCTTTTTACCCACTGATATAAAATAATATTTTAAGATTTTTGGAGATTTTTATTTATTTTTAGGCTGAGCATAACTTAGAGTTCTAAGTATGATTCGGTTAATGCCGGTTTTACCCTTTTAAGCCATAAAATGAGTTTTACAAATCCTTTTGACCCCAAACCTTTTTCTACTGATCTAATATAATAAATAAAGTATTTTGAGCCTTCTGGAATTATAAAAATATCAGCTTTCCTTTGAAAACCCGGAAATGGCTCCAAGTCGCCTTTTTGGGCATTTTTGACGCATAGTAGGTACTAAGATTATGTTGAGCACATAAGGTTTGATACCTACTAATATTTTAAGTAAATTATCATATTTTTACAGTAAGCTAAAGTCTTACACCCAGGTTTCCAGTTTTGACCTTTTAAGCCTATGTGAAATTACCAAAATGCCCTTAAGATGCATAGTTTGGTTATAAAGGATAGATTTCATATATATGTTACCTTACTGATATAACTTAGTAAAATAAGTATTTTTACTGATTACATCAGACCCGAAACTCAGATTTATATTTAAACTCTTTTATAACCTTTAAAATGACCAAAATACCCCTACGGGGCGTAAATTGAGTTTAAATCCGTTTTGGGCATAATAGAAGATATCTTACTGATATCACAACATATTTAATGCATGTTAACTCAGGAAACTTGTATATGACTCTTATGGTTACTCGTTACGCACGTTTCGCGTTCGGATCGGCTTACGTAACTGGTTTACATATATTAGCCGAAACGGGTCAAACCATATCGTTTCCATCTCAAAATTCAGAATGTGTTTAAGTTACCCATATTAAACAAGCATGCAAGCTTGCCGGGTCAAAACCACATTCTAAACCGGTCTTCGCCTTATCATGTGTTGAACCGTATCTTTCTGTAAGACTAACCGGTTTAAGCCTAGGCTTAATTAAAGACCCGTTAGCATTCTAATTGGTTATTTATACCATCATTCCAGACTAGAGCCTTCCGGTAAATGGTACCTACACTTACTTAAGTGAATACGGCTGAGTTATTAAAATTCTTGCTATTTAAGACAGGAGCTAGCTCAGGTAAATACTCTTAACTTATTTTCCCTATACGGGCTTGGGATACGGTATTATAATAATACCGCTTGGTCGGGTATTGAATATTTAATCTTATTATGGTTAAATTATTGAGGTAACCCGGTTTAATCTGTATTGTTTGAAATAAAGACCTTTAGGGGTTAATGACCATGTCCCGGATATCCTTGACATCATTGTATTATAAAATGGCCACGCCTTATACACGGGGTGTAGGCATACACCTGACAGTTGTTTAAGGAAAAACGGTATATCACTCTCTTGTGGGCCTATACTTGTGGCGTGTCTGTTAATCTGACTCGGTTTCTACATCGGGCCCTGAACGTATAACGAACATGTAAATCTGTATACAAGATTATAACTATAATTGTCCCAAGTTATAAAGAGTTTGTGCCTTGTGCATTCAAATCAATTTTTATTAAACCTTTTCAAAATGAGTCGGTTGAGTGTATTTACCAGTGAAAACTGACGTATTTTCCAAAAGGGTTAAGTGACAAGTACTGGATGTAATTGGCTGGAAGCTCAGGGCGTTAATAAGGAATCTTGCAAGTTCTAGGCGTCTAAAGTCTGTTGAATAATGTTTATGTTTTAAGATCCGCCTGTGGATCCTTTACTTTCCGTTGTAATACTCTGATATTACGTTATATTCGGATTGTAATATAATTTATCTTTTGCTTCCGCTGTGCATTCATTTATATTGTGTTGTTTGACTATGATGATATTAACTACGTCACGATACTCCCCACCGGGCCCACCGGTGATACGTGGAAAGTCGGGGTGTGACAGGTTGGTATCAGAGCCAACACTGAGTGAATTAAACACTAGTGTTTTGTGTTTAATCTCAGTTACACAGTTGCACATTCTTGAGTCTAGACAAGAACATAGGACTAATCCTAATTCGTTTTATTTGTTCCTTTTGTTATTTTCTGATTAGCCCTTGCATGGGCGAGCCATTTCAGTTAGAAGTCCCGTTTTGGGCAACCATGTATTTGTTTAAATTTTAATAGGAACGGTTAGATTTAAAATAACATTCCTTTTTATAAGATCTACCATTATAATAAAATGGCAAAATTTAAAAAGGACAAGACCTAGCCATATGTCACATTAAGACAGGGCCAAGATGGTAGTTCCTCAATTAGATTCAGATCCTTGTTAACATTTCAATTTAGGATTGTTCTGCGTAATTATTAAAAAAATCTTAAAGGTAAAACCTAGCCTAATTGTCGTTGCAGACATGGCCAAGATGGAAAAACCTATTTGAAAGATTCAAACCCTTATTAACATCTGATATGTTATTATTAATGACAAAGATATGATTCGATAAAATCACATAAGTCATTTTAAATTGGGATATTCTAAATTCCCTTATTTATATAACCATCCCTTATGGATGAAATGCCCACGGGCTATAACTAACGTCCTCTGAGACTAAAGACAGTGGTAGCCTACAACTCCCTGTCAAGAAAAGGTAATGAACTTTGATTCAAACCTTAATGCCTCGGTTCTCTGAAATCATGGGTTATAAAAATTAAATTTGTCTACGTGACTAGGCCTTTTGTGCTATTATTAACTTATAATTTAGGATTATGATAAGGATCCTGAACAATTATATATTTAACAAATTAACTAATATGTGTATTAAAAACATGGTTAATAAATCATTTAAAACAATAAAACTGTATAAGCTTCCGTATAAACCTTGTCCGTGTTTGATTTTTATGTAGAAATTAAAGCTACATGGCTAGGTCAGAAGAAGTAAACAGTCGTTCCCTGGAAAACCACGATGATGAAAGGGTTAATATAACCAGAGGAGAGCTTCGTACACTGATTGATACAGCTGTATCTAAAGCTGTAGAGGAGCAATTTAGGGAGTATAGTGGGACTCATAGTAAAACCTCATCTGTACCCCACTCCAAGTCTGTCCCCAAGACTCATTCTGAGGCTCATAGCAAGCCACCCTCAAAGAAAGACGAGCCAAAGAAAGATGATGATCGACGTTCATCTAATGAACACAGTGTTCCATCCAAGAGGATAGTGTTCGATAACGAACCGCGTACCAAGTCCTGTACCTATAAATACTTTGTTTCCTGCAAACCCCGAGATTTCACTGGGGAAAAAGGGGCAATTGATTGTATGACCTGGTTGGATGAAATGGACACAGTTGTCGATATCAGCGGTTGTGCTGAGAGGGATGTAGTAAAGTATGTATCCCAATCGTTCAAGGGAGAGGCACTAGCATGGTGGAAGGCTCTCATTCAAGCTGCTGGGAAGACCCCACTTTACAACATGTCATGGGAACAGTTTGTTGCTCTCATTATGGAGAACTACTGCCCTCAACACGAGGTTGGGAGGATTGAGTCAGATTTCTTATCATTGGTGATGACAAACTTAGATTGTCAAGCTTACCTCACCAGTTTCAATACCCTGTCCAGACTGGTTCCTTACCTAGTAACACCAGAACCCAAGAGAATTGCTCGCTTCATTGGGGGTTTAGCCCCAGAAATCAAAGCCAGTGTTAAGGCTTCAAGACCTACTACATTTAGGTCAGCGGCAGATCTGTCGCTATCTCTTACACTCGATATAGTCAGAAACAAGGCTGCCAAAGCCTCTGAAGATGGAAAGCATAAAAGGGAGGATGAGGATTCTCATCGCTCCGATAGGAAGAGGAACTCTGAGGATAAGAAGAGTTCCGGGTTTAAAAGAGACAGCCAGCAGTCGGGTGAGAAGACCAGGTGCGAAACCTGTAGGAAATACCACCTCGGGAAATGCAGATTTGAATCTCAGCCTCTACCGTGTGGAATTTGCAAGTCTAAGGAAAACCCTGGATTGCAAGAAGTTGAAAGATGCAACCAGTTATGGTTGCAACGAGAAGGGGCATATCAGGACCAACTGCCCTAGGAATCAAAAGAAGCCCGAAGAAGCCAAGAAAGCAAACGCATGAGTCTTCCAGATGAACGCCAGGAGATGGTTCAGAATGATAGCTATATATCAGGTACCTTTCCTTATCAAGCAGTTTATGCGGAAATTTATTTGATGCTGGCACATATGATTCTATAATGAACGATAAATGTTGAGAACTGTTACCTCCGCCTGATTAGGACACCGGTCATTTAATGCGAGGTAGAAATTGGCCGTTGATACTTTAGAAAATGCTCCAACAAATTCTAGATTGATATTTTATATCTATTAGGAATCACTCTTTTCTGATACCCTTGTGACAAGCTTTCAAGCTATCCAAATTCATCACTATAATAAAGACAGATGTGACATTTTGATCCCCTGTCAAAAAGGTGATGGATTAGGACCAAACTTTAAATGCCATTAAAGGTCTTTTGTGACCTAGGCTAAGTAAAATTCATATATATTATATAGCGTTCATTAAGAATGTTAATTCTATATTGGCCGGTATGGTTTAATGAAACCATGGTTAGTATATAAGACCATGAGGATGATGAATAGCAGTTGTCGGATCACAACCAAGAGATTGATTCATTTAGTAATAGGAACCAAATCTTGAGTATGACAAACTCGGATAAGACATCAGCCAATTTGTTAATTTTCAGACTAGTTAAGCTCTGAATATATAAAATCATTCGAAGGAATCGAATGTATCAAGATCAGATAGCTTAAAGCAAAAACCTATTTAAAAAGTTGGACGGAACTCGCAATACATTTCACACTAATGATTTAAGGATGTGTATCACCAATAAGTCGAGAAGCATTATCACATAATGAGATGCAGATTTATGATATAATGAGCAACCTATATCGATTTGGGGATCGACAGGTTAAGAAGCTTCAAAAAGGATATATGTACCTATTATAGAGGTCAACTTGGGAGCTTGGAGAGACTCCTGATACGCTATGGAAGTTAAGTCCATTATGCGACAAAAAGAACTTCCAGCATTTTAGCAAATCTCGAGGTCGAGATTTCTTTTAAGGGGGTGAGGATGTAACACCTCGAAAATTTATGTCCAATAAGGTATCGACACGTGTCATAAGATTTAAATATGTGAAAAAGTACTTTAGAATGACTAAAGTTGACAAACAGTGAAACTATGTGAATATAAGGGTCCAAAGTGTCAACAATGGATAAATAGGCCCTACAATAACCCTACATGGTGTTTATAATCTTAAACGAATGAATCATGGATCATACGAAGCTGAAAATGAAAGAAAGTGAGGAATTACAAACTACAGGGGCTAAATGTGTCAACATGTTGAAAGTATACCTCTGAGTGACCTTTTAGCAAACACGAAGCTTTGTAATGATAAAATATACTCACTAGAATATGTGATAAAAATTTCATAAAGTTTCGTTATCGTATGAGAGAGTTATGATCAAAACCGTGTACGAAGGGTTAAAAGCTTCAACGTTGAAATTTGTGACTTTTCGGGTAAGCACAAAGTTAACCAAGGACTTAACCAAGTTTGTAAAAGTCCCAAGGTCCTTAAAAATCAGGTTAGAGGGTCTAAAGTGCAAGAAAAACAATCAAAACCACGTTTCAAAGGACCAAGGACTGAAATGTAAAAGATTGAAAGTTGTTAACCTGTTTCACACTTGTACGCGGCCCGCGAGAAAGCGCCAGCGACAGAATTACATACAGCTGCTAGTTCAGTCCATTGTAACCGACTTAGAAGCCTAGTTTTCAATACCTGGAGCTTGTTTGATGGTATTTTAAGGCCTAGGGACACTTGTGATCATCTGGAATCATTCATAGAGTTGTTTGGCATGATCAAATTGATCTAAGAAACCTATATAAAGGCCATGATCTTGGGTTCTTCATTTGCTCATTCACTTGGAAGTTCACAACTCACTTCTTGGAGGTTCCTGGAGCTCAAGGATCATTCCTAGTGATCATTAGTCGTGCTTAGGACTATTGTAAGTATGCTTAACCTCCTTTAATTCAGTTTTGCCTAGTTAATTAGCGTAAAGTCAAACCGTCGTAATTAAGATTTGACTTCGTCATTAATCTTAATCCCTTCAGTCAAAATTCAAATTGAAATTACCTATGAGTTGGTATTTATGTGGGTAATAAACCCTTAAAAGGGTATTTCCAGATTCCCACTCTAACTATGTGAATTGTCGAGTCAAACTTGTAATCAAAAAGTCAACAGAATGTTTATTTGTAAATTATTGCATAATTAGCGATGTAGGTTACATGCAACCTGTTTGATCATTAAAATAACTTGGTAATTAATGTAAGAACATGTCCCAACATGTTCAACTCGACAATTTTCAGTATAGGCTCGGTTTGGAACCGAAAGTCGCATAGTTTGACTTCTACTTTGACTTTCAGTTCTGACCCGTTTAAGCCAAGTTTAGGATTGCCTTAGAGCTTCTTTTGGACCTATATACATGTTAGTATAACCCCCTGTGATTATACAACTTGGTCCATTAGATATCCTATTCACATGCATGTTTCCGTTAATTGCTCATATGTTGACTATTATGCCCTTTTGATCTTAAAACGTGATTTTTGAAATAGTAAAAGAGTAGAAACATTAGTTACTGATTTATAAACTTGCACCTAAAATATGACTTCAACTTGAAGTATAGATTAAGAGTTATGCTCATTAGTGTAATTTGAAAGCTTTTTAGTAATTAAATGGCGTAATTAGCATATAGCCTATCTAAACCCACTTTTTAATACCAATCTTTTTACCCACTGATATAAAATAATATTTTAAGATTTTTGGAGATTTTTATTTATTTTTAGGCTGAGCATAACTTAGAGTTCTAAGTATGATTTGGTTAATGCCGGTTTTACCCTTTTAAGCCATAAAATGAGTTTTACAAATCCTTTTGACCCCAAACCTTTTTCTACTGATATAATATAATAAATAAAGTATTTTGAGCCTTCTGGAATTATAAAAATATCAGCTTTCCTTTGAAAACCCGGAAATGGCTCCAAGTCGCCTTTTTGGGCATTTTTTACGCATAGTAGGTACTAAGATTATGTTGAGCACATAAGGTTTGATACCTACTAATATTTTAAGTAAATTATCATATTTTTACAGTAAGCTAAAGTCTTACACCCAGGTTTCCAGTTTTGACCTTTTAAGCCTATGTGAAATTACCAAAATGCCCTTAAGATGCATAGTTTGGTTATAAAGGATAGATTTCATATATATGTTACCTTACTGATATAACTTAGTAAAATAAGTATTTTTACTGATTACATCAGACCCGAAACTCAGATTTATATTTAAACTCTTTTATAACCTTTAAAATGACCAAAATACCCCTACGGGGCGTAAATTGAGTTTAAATCCGTTTTGGGCATAATAGAAGATATCTTACTGATATCACAACATATTTAATGCATGTTAACTCAGGAAACTTGTATATGACTCTTATGGTTACTCGTTACGCACGTTTCGCGTTCGGATCGGCTTACGTAACTGGTTTACATATATTAGCCGAAACGGGTCAAACCATATCGTTTCCATCTCAAAATTCAGAATGTGTTTAAGTTACCCATATTAAACAAGCATGCAAGCTTGCCGGGTCAAAACCACATTCTAAACCGGTCTTCGCCTTATCATGTGTTGAACCGTATCTTTCTGTAAGACTAACCGGTCTAAGCCTAGGCTTAATTAAAGACCCGTTAGCATTCTAATTGGTTATTTATACCATCATTCCAGACTAGAGCCTTCCGGTAAATGGTACC
Organism: Helianthus tuberosus; assembly: GCA_030545235.1. Taxonomy (NCBI): domain Eukaryota; kingdom Viridiplantae; phylum Streptophyta; class Magnoliopsida; order Asterales; family Asteraceae; genus Helianthus; species Helianthus tuberosus. The sequence goes on from CM060397.1 coordinate 9,558,993, forward strand.
TACACTTACTTAAGTGAATACGGCTGAGTTATTAAAATTCTTGCTATTTAAGACAGGAGTTAGCTCAGGTAAATACTCTTAACTTATTTTCCCTATACGGGCTTGGGATACGGTATTATAATAATACCGCTTGGTCGGGTATTGAATATTTAATCTTATTATGGTTAAATTATTGAGGTAACCCGGTTTAATCTGTATTGTTTGAAATAAAGACCTTTAGGGGTTAATGACCATGTCCCGGATATCCTTGACATCATTGTGTTATAAAATGGCCACGCCTTATACACGGGGTGTAGGCATACACCTGACAGTTGTTTAAGGAAAAACGGTATCTCACTCTCTTGTGGGCCTATACTTGTGGCGTGTCTGTTAATCTGACTCGGTTTCTACATCGGGCCCTGAACGTATAACGAACATGTAAATCTGTATACAAGATTATAACTATAATTGTCCCAAGTTATAAAGAGTTTGTGCCTTGTGCATTCAAATCAATTTTTATTAAACCTTTTCAAAATGAGTCGGTTGAGTGTATTTACCAGTGAAAACTGACGTATTTTCCAAAAGGGTTAAGTGACAGGTACTGGACGTAATTGGCTGGAAGCTCAGGGCGTTAATAAGGAATCTTGCAAGTTCTAGGCGTCTAAAGTCTGTTGAATAATGTTTATGTTTTAAGATCCGCCTGTGGATCCTTTACTTTCCGTTGTAATACTCTGATATTACGTTATATTCGGATTGTAATATAATTATTAATAAATTGTTCGCCGCTATGTAACCGCCGGTCAAACCCACGTTTTAGTTAATCCTGACCGTAATAATTCAGGCGGTTATCTCCAAGATTTAATCTCATCCGTTCAAACCCAAAAAAATGGTAGTTTTTTTTTCAACGCCAGTTGAAGTTTCCTGTGTTTTCTGCATGTTTTTCGCTACGTGGGTACGCTCCCTCAACTGTTGCCCTACAATTATACATATAAACCTCCGACTACAACCTTCACCCTAACTTCTGCAAAGAATACAGAGAATAAATTCCACTCCACCATCTGCAAATCTTCCTCCGACTACAACCTTCACCCTAACTTCTATCCAGAACATCATCAATTTGATTATCATCACTTTTGGCGGTGTAAAATCCGGAGGGCTCGTGGCAGAAACTGATGTTTTTACCATGAAGCAACCGTGATTTTGCAGCCACCCCTGCTCTAATTGTGTATGGTTGAAGGTTGTGTTGAAGGGTTACAGGGAAATCAAATTTTGGGAATGAATGTTACTTCTATTCACTGCACCAAGTCGGCAATTCAAGTAATTTATTCTAATTTATCAAATTTTGTTGTGATTTTATCTAATTTGACCTAATTTTCACATTTGATCTAGCAGAGTTCTGATATGTCTTCTTTGTTCGATCACCTCACACAAGAATCCTCTTCTCAAATCCAGAATCATTCAATCTCCTCTCTTAGTTCTCTCAAAAAAATCAGGGCTCTGATTTTGGGGGTTCTTGGTGGTATAGTCGGCTGTCATAGAACCGAAATTGGGGGTTCTTGGTGGTATATCGGCTGTCATGGAACGAAATCATGGGAGAAGAAGGCGTGTATTGGGAAGCATACTCATTTGAAGGCATTCATTGTCAATCAGGAAGCATACAACCCATTAAAGGCATATTAGTCTTTTCAACTTTTTGTTATAATATGTTTTTATTTATCTGTAGTAATGTTGATAATATGTTGTGTTTATAGGTGAAAGAGGAAGTTGAATCAACAATATAAAAACATATAGCTTCCATGAACTGGTGGAATGAGACTTTCTTCACTTCAGATCAATCATCTTGATGGTTATGTGCTTTCTATAGCTTATACTTTTACTCAGATTATATGAGAGACATTTGTTTGTTGTTTCACATGTTAATGATGTCAATCTTAATCATTTATGTTCTTGCCCTGCCCTTGAAGATTTACATTTGGAGAGGTGTCAACTAAGAGATAAGAAGGATTGTGGTTAATATTGTTTCATTGTGTTTTTTTTCGTCATTGTGTTTTATTTCGTCATTGTGTTTTTTTCGTAACTTGGCTTGCCTTTCTTTAATGAAATCAGTTAATTTGTTACAGTTATTTTTTTTTCAAGTGATTTTTTTTGCTGAATTACATAATCTTTGAATTCGTTGAATGTTTACTGAATTTTGCGATCTGGTAACCAAGGAAAATTCAGGTTAATCGGATGGTGATAATGTGTATTATACAGTTAATCGAGTGGTTTGGATTTGTGTATGCATGTTGATGAGAAACTTCCAGCCCCTACACTTGAAGTATTGGGCCCTATAGCGAAAATAAGTGTGGAAAGTAAGGTAATATCTAAATTCTGTTGAGTTACATTCCTTCGCAAGTATTAAGTTTCTGCAATGTTTAGGGGATTTTTAAATAAACCATGGTATGACAACACAAATACTTTTGGTCCTTTACAATTACATGGACCTATAAGAACTCCACAAAAAAATAATTATTTTGTTATGTAATGAAGAATTTGTTAGTTTTTTGAACTTTTTTTATGTTTCTTTGATTTATTTTTCTATCATTTGTTTACTGATTGTTAGGGTCTTATCAATGTGTTCTGATGCTGGATTTTTTGTGTCTTTAGGGCTTGATGCTAATTGATTTAACCGTCATGTTCAAAGTCTTTCATCCACAGGGTTATGGATCAAAACAAGGCAGTCACTGCAGCAGCGCCACACCCGTGCAAAGGCAGTTTCTACTTATCGGACTCGCTTTGATGATAATCGGAGTAGCCGGTATACAGCCGTTTAATCTGGCTTGCCAATCGGTTCAATCTGAACACGAGAGGTATAAACAGTTTCTTGGTGGATATTTCGCGAAATCAATGACAGAGAAGGTAAAACAGGGTTGAATATGGACTGCTTATGTGTGAAATGTGAGTCTATATTCTATCTCTTAAACTTGAACATAAATTTTGTACGCAGTTGTCTGATTCAACTGGGATCATTTCAGGAGAAGTTTAAAACAAAATGACTATGGAGGGATGTATTGCGATACATTGACCGTCAAGTGAGACCTCATCTCTTTGTGTAAACACATCTCATTTTTTAAAATTTTTAATGAATTATATTAATTGTAAGGCTTTCATTGGGTGGTTCTGCGTTGATTGAGGGTTACCTCTGCAGAGTTTATGTAGGTTGTTCTAGACTTGCTTCAAGTATGTCATAGACTATCCAGCAAGCTGTTTCTAGCTACATATCTGAAGCGTTGGATCATGCTCCTTCTCTGGTGGTACTTGATGATCTTGAAAATATTATAGCATCCCCTAATAACTCAGAAGATCATCATTCTTCATCTTCTTCTACGGTCCTCATGGAATTTCTCACAGGAATTTTGGATGAATACGAGGTGTAGTTGCATTCTACTTTGTTCTCTTCTGATTTACCATTACCTTTTTTTTCTATCTAGATGATCGGTTATAGAGTGTACCAATATTATAAGAAGATAGAAGAAAACAATATTATTTATGTGCATAACTTAATGACGAAATGAATATTTTCATTAACAGGCAAAACGGAAGAATTTCATGTGGAATTGGTCTCATTGCATTCATAGCTTGTGTGCAGACACTAACGAGTATTCCGCAAGCCTTGAGCTCCTCTGGTACTTTGGTTCCTTATGAAAGAACCATATAATGATTTTCATTATCTTACCATTAAAACTCACAGTTTAAATGTCTTTTTTCTCTTGTGTGACGGTTGGTTCCAGGCAGGTTTGACTTTCATGTGCAACTTGCTGCTCCTGCCGCTGCTGAACATGGCCCTTTACTAAAACACGAGATTCAGAAACGTTCTTTGTTATGTTCTGATGACATTTTGCTGGATATTGCTTCCTTTGTGTGATGGATATGATGCGTATGATATGGTATTTGGATTTTTTTTCTTATATCCAGCATATATGATTGCTAGATTACAAGATTTAACCTGATGAACTCATGTATCATAGCTATCTGTAATTACTTTTTTTGCAGGAAATACTGGTTGATAGGTCAGTTCATGCTGCCATTGGTCGTTTTGTATCTCGTGGATTGGATTTTGAGACTGAAAGAAAACCGAGTTTGGAGAAAGATGATTTGGTACAAGATATTAAAGGGTTTTTGCCTATCGCTATGCGTGATATTACTAAATCGGCTTCTGAGGAAGGGCATGGTGGCTGGCAGGATGTTGGTGGTCTAACGGAAATTCGGAACTCTATCAAAGAGGTCTAGAGTTATTTATGTATCTGCTTTTGTTTCTCTATATATGGAGATTCTAAAACCTACACTTCATCTCACGATTTTCAGATGATTGAATTGCCTTCCAAGTTCCCTGTGATTTTTTCACAAACTCCTTTAAGGATGAGGTCTAATGTTCTTTTATATGGTCCTCCTGGTTGTGGTAAAACTCATATCGTTGGTGCCGCTGCTGCTGCATGTTCACTACGGTTCATCTCGGTGAAAGGGCCTGACTATGGAGGGATGTATTGCGCTACATTGACAGTCAAGTGAGACCTCATCTCTTTGTGTAAACACATCTCATTTTTTTGAAAATTTTTAATGAATTATATTAATTGTAAGGCTTTCATTGGGCGGTTATGCGTTGTATGTGCTGGTGTAATTAGGGAACTCACTTTGTTTTTTTATTGATGATGGTACATGGCTCATATATAATCTCAACGGTTCTGCGTTGTATGTGCTGGTGTATTTAGGGAACTCCTGGACTTTGTTCATGGTTGTCGCATGAGTGGCAAACTGATCAACATTGGTGAAATTGCGGCTATAACAACTCTAAACGTTCTCTCCAACTACATTTTTTCTATTAATTTAGCTCAGTATGATTCTGCATCTTCTCAAGAATTTAAGAACATGGTATGATGGGCTGTCATGAAAATTGCTGGTGCACCAAATTTAGCCGATTATTTTCCTGTGCTTTGGCCGTTGGATCCACATGGCTTGCTACGAAGATCAAAATTTTACAACAAGAAGCTTTTGGCAATATTTGAGAAACATATCAGTGAACGGTTGCATGTAAGAAGTACAAGTTCGTCTTATGCTTCAAGCGAGGATCTTACCGATTTGCTATTAAACATCGGTAAAGATCAAAACTCCTCAATTAGCCTCAATGACATAAGACAGTTGCTCTTTGTAAGTAATCTTCTTTGCTATTAAAAAAATCGTAATTAGTAGTGTAAAAAAGTATTCATGGTGACCATTTTCTTTAGTGCAGGACTTATTTCTTGCAGGAACCGACACAACGTCAAACACGTTGGAATGGGCAATGGCAGAACTAATCCATAACCTCGAGAAAATGTTGAAAGCCCGAGCGGAGATCAGGAAAGTAATAGGAAACGATGAGAGAACTTTTGAAGAATCAGACATCTCAAGGGTTCCTTACCTGCGGGCCATTATAAAAGAAACGCTTCGCTTGCATCCTCCGGCTACTTTTTTAGTCCCTCATAAAGCTATAACTGATGTCGAGATCAAAGGTTACATGGTCCAAAAGACGCGCAGATCATGTGCAACATGTGGGCCATGGGTCAAGATTCAAGCCAGAGAGGTTTCTTGAAGTCGAGATAGACTTCAAAGGTCGTGATTTTGAGTTCATCCCGTTTGGTGCAGGAAGAAGGATGTGTCCAGGATTGCCTCTTGCGGATATTATGTTGCATTTGATGTTGGGATCTTTGATTCATAAGTTTGATTGGAAGATTGAAGGAGGTATGAGAACACAAGATATGGATATGACTGATAAGTTTGGGTTTACATTAAAGAAAAATCTGCCTTTAATGGCCATCCCAGTCAAACTTTGACTTATTTGGGTTGTTCCAATCAGTACTGGAAACATGATATATATGATGCTAAGTCTATAATAACGTTCAAATGGCTTAGCTGAATTGTATGTAGAAATAAAAGTGTTTGCAATCGGTTATTTGGACATAAAATCTTGTTGGGGTACACCGTTAAAATAGTTATGTTGTAAAATGTACCCATCTAAATCTAAAGACTAAAAATAATATCATACATTGTGGGCTTATACTTTCAGATTTTCGATTTGGACTTGCAAAGAAATAATCTAATCTATAAATCTATGTATTCATTTGTAAGTTAAACAAAATCAAGCCCAAACAGTTTGTGTAATAAAAATGGGCCAATTATACAATGTGCATCTCGAACTCGAAGACAATGTTTCCACTAAGCTGGTAGCCCATCAAATTTGTAAAATATAGTTTGATAAAATCAAGATGATACTATATTTATATATCATATTTTGAGGGCTTATACTTTCAGATTTTCGATTTGGACTTACGAAGAAATAATCTGATTTTATAAATCTTAGTTAGGGGTGCTAACAGGTCGGGTTCGCAGGTTAGTGGGTTCAACCTGACCCGAACCCGAAAATTTTATACGAACCCGAACCTGAACCCGAACCCGACCCAAACCCAAAAATCTTGTCATATATATGAACCCGAACACGACCCGAATATTAGCGGGTTGACCCGAACACGACCCGCTCAACCCGAATTTTCAAATTTTTAATTTTTTTTCGCAAATTAATATATTAAAATTGAAATTTTACACAAAAACACACAAATGTATATAATACATTTGCATTTTAATTATAAAACTTTATATCAATCTCTCTATTTAAGTTATAAAATGCATAAAATACACACTCAAATTAATTTATGACATAAACATATTGTAAAAAAAATATAATATAATGTAAATGGGTTAAACGGTTTAACCCGTCAACCCGACCGAGTTGACCCGAACCCGACCCGTTTAGCTAAATGGGTTCGCGGGTTCAATCTAAAACTGACCCGAACCCGTTTAGACTAAACCTAAACCCATGAATTTCGTGTTAGATTCGTGTCGTGTTTTCGGGTCGTGTCAGAAATTCACACCCCTAATCTTAGCATTCATTTTGTAAGTTAAACAAAGTGAAGCCTAAACAGTTTCTACCCTTAGCCCATCAAATTTGTAAAATATAGTTTGTTAAAATCAAGATGATACTATATTTGTATATCATATATCTTTAAAAAATTGGGATTATAAGATGGTCATTGTCTTTAGTTTGTTATCTCTTGTGTTTTAGTCTGTTTGTTCATTGTGTTTTTTTGTTTTGTTGTCCATTGTGTTTAATCTATTGTCTTTTGTGTTTTAGTCTGTTATTCATTATGTTTTTAGCATTTTATCCATTGTGTTTTAGTTTGTTGTTCATTGTGTTTATATCTGATCTTAGTTTTGTTTTTAGTCTACTTTCCATTGTTTTTTTTAGTTTAATACTTATTGTGTTTTACGTTATGTCCATTATGTTTTACCCAACTGTGTTTTCAATTTTTTTTCCCAAAAGTATAACAATATGGTACTCATATTGAAGATAAAAAGACACTCGATTTTATGGTATATTTTTATATTCTAAAACCAAATGAAGTATAAAAAGGTTACGGATTGTCATTGATAGTTTTTATTATTCTTACTATTTTCATAGACATGTAATATGTATAGATCTCTTTTTTTAATTTGTGAGGTTTAATCCGGACCAGAATAACCCCAAAAAAATTTGGCAGTTTTTATTTCGGTGCGACAGTTTAGCAGTTTCCGTCCTTTTCTCACAATTTTCCCACGTTAGTGGCAGTTTGCAGATGTTGTTTCTCTCAACCTATCACCATTACTCCATTACATACCATCATTTGCTCTAAATTCTCTCTGGTCGACAACCACTTTCACCCTAATTTCTATCCAGAACCTCATCAATTTGATTATCATAGACTTTTGGCGGTGTAAAATCCGGAGGGCTCATGGCATAAATTGATGTTTCTACCATTGAAGCAATCGTGATTTGCAGTCACGCCTGATCATTCATTCAGTGGCTAGGGTTCCACCTCCCTCAACTCCCACTAACTCCTATTTTTCCAGAAGGTAGTTAACTTGAGCGGTTATTATTACATGGGGTATTTAGGTAAATATAGGCTAGGAGTTTGCAACAAAGTCCAAATTTTCTAACACAATATTATACAAAAAACCAAAGCATTTGTAAAAACAAAATTCATTGTAAAAACACAATACGAGATGAACTCCATATGTTGGTTAGTATCAAAATGTCTAGCGTGGATGTTGTTGAATCGTGGAAACTACAAAATAAAACCTGGTCAAAAGTGATTTCTTTTCTGCCTGGTGTGTCTAGGCCATTGATGATTAGGCCATCTGTGCATTATATCAATGGATATAACAAAGTCCAAATAAACTACCATGTTGAACTAAAACAATGGTAAATATAGGCTAGGAGTTTGCAACAAAGTCCAAATTTTCTTTGCTGCCATTAATAATTCCGCGTTAGTGACCATAAGCCTTTTATATATATATGCAGACATTTCATGTATATCGTATCTCAAGTTATTTAAGTTTTACCGATTTCTAATTAAAAAGTTAACTTTTTTCAATGGTTTCATCAAGTAATCAAGGAGAAGATTTGAAGGAACTGTTTTATAAAGCAGTGATGGAAGAATTGGAAGCTGAGTTAGAGTTTTCTAAAGATCTAAGGAAATGCTTTCATTCTTTGAAGACTGGAGTTGGCTCTCGTGATGATGTAACTGAGACATTGCGTTTATTGCCTCCAACTGCTGTTCGTGACCTGACACTTTTGAATAATGGTGAGAGTGGGAACAAAGATGTTCAGTTAATGGCACAGATGTTAGAGATATTTAGACAAGTTAATGAGTCAATGGAGTTGAAGCGTAGGTTTTTACTTTCCTTATAAGTAGTTTTGTTAAGTTTAGTGATAGTTTTTGTTATAGTGAAGTGGTTTGTAATCAATTTTTAAGAGTTATTGGTGGTATTTTTATTTTAATGGAATGTTTTGTTTTGTTTCTTGAAAGTTAGTCTGGATTAATTGTGTTTTTTATTATGGTCTTTTTTTTTATTGTGGTTATTTAATCATATATTATTTCAAACATTTAATATCTTTAATTTCTTCGAGCGACCATCTGGAGAATTGTAATTGATTTGGTTTATTTTGATGTTAAATTGTGCCTGAATATAGAGTTGCACATATGAAAAAACACTATCTATATCATAAACATCTAACTTTGATAGATCTCATCTATCTTTATTTAATGGTGTTAGCAATTGCTATGTTAATCAATTTAAAAATAGTTACTTAAAAGTTTTAAATTGTGTGAATTAAATGTAAGAATATAAGAGCAGTTGTAGTTTCTAATCGCAATCGAATAAAAATTCATTATTATCTTAAATATAGACATGGTTATTGATGTTCTTAATAGGGATGTAATGCAATGATTCATCTCAATTGAATAGACAGACACTTGCTTCCTCTCAAAGGGTTATGGAGTAGTTATAACAGCTGATCATGCTAAGGACTGTTATAACTAACCACTGTTCCTTATAAAGATTGATGGACTTAAAATATTGATGAGACCTATCCACTGTTGAAGACAAAGCGCTGTTAAAGACAAGCACTTATGTTCCTAAGGCCTGATCAACCAAAGGAAAACCACTGGTCAGTAACAGAAGTGGTTCAGCATCTACAGCGGATTCAACATCAGTATTTATGTATCAGTTTTTCTTATGTAACAGTGTTTAGTGTATCAGTGTTTAGATTTTGTTCCATGATTGACTGTTCCCCATGTTGATTCGCTTAATGGTATGTTATGTATATACAAAATTTAGTCTGGTATGATATTAATTTTCAAATAGTTTTTTGTGTAGTATTTTTAATACATTACATTGTGTTATTTAATCATATATTATTTCAAACATTTAATATCTTCAGTTTAATTTGTTTTAGAATAGATGTAAGTGAAGTTGTCCTACAAACCTGATAACATGAATTGTGTTTTTTATAATGGTTTGTCTTTTATCAACGAAATTCTATATATATAGTTTACATTGTGTATTTTTGGCTTTTGTGTAATATCCTTGGGAGATCTTGATAAAATGAATTTTTTTTTTCTGTTTATGTAACCTGCATGTTTATCATTTATTACAACTCATGAATGTGTGTTAAAAAGCAGTTGTAGAAAAGTGAAAACTGTTAACATGAACAGTTGTTTTTTATTCTAATTGAGTTTTGTGTTTTGTTTCTCAAAAGTTAGTCTGGTATGATATTTGTTTTACTATAGATGTAGGTGAAGTTGTTCTACAAACCTGTTAATATAAATTGTGTTTTTTACAATGGTTTGTGTTTTTCCAACGAAATTGTATATTATAGTATATATTGTGTTTTTTTAGCTTTTTTGTAATATCCTTGGGAGATCCTGATAACATCAATTGCTTTTTTTTCTGTATATGACACTATTTTTTCTATAGTTGTTTGTGTTTTATATATAACATTGTGTTCTACTATTAGATTGTTTTTTTAGAAACATTGTGTTTTTTTAAGAGACATTGTGTTTCTTATAGAACATTGGTTTATTCTATGACATGATATATTTTTTATTTGTATTTTTTACAACGTACAATGTATTAGTGGTTTATTATTCAGGTTAAACTGTTTTTGTAGTTGTCGACCATGTTCTCTAACAAAATTGATAACATCAACTCTTCTCTCATGATAAATAAATAACCTCCCCCGACTAACTCCAATTTTTTTTCTAGAAGGGTAGTTAACTCAAATGGTTATTATATACATCAGGTATTTAGGTAATATATACATTAACTACATGCTATTGTGTTTTTTTACAAGGAGTTGTGTTTTTTCAAAGGCAAGGAATTGTGTTTTTACAAAGGCATTTGTTTTTTGTATAACATTATTGTGTTTTTTTGAATAACATTGTGTTATTGCCATTGTGTTTTTATATGACATTGCTTTTTTGTAGTTGTTTGTGTTTTATATATAACATTGTGCTCTACTATAGCATTGTGTTTTTGTAGAACACTGTGTGTGCATTGAACGATTTTCTTTGCTATCAACGTGTAATTTTGCTATGATGCATTCTACCTTTCATTTGTACGTTTAACACATTTTTATTGTCTTTGTTGTATGCATTTGTAATTGAAATACGTCATTATATGTTTAAAGCTATTTCGTTATTGTTTGTTTTTTCCTTAAAAAAATCGGGTTGTACACAACGATGCAAAGATGTTATCTTACGCCTACTAAATAACAAAATTTGAGTTAACATGTACGAGAATTAACCAATTTCTGCGCCTACTAACCCAGTTGAATTAGACGTTATCGGGATCATTAATGTATACATAGTTTGGTGAAACTGGTTAACAAAGAATCAGTCGATTAACGGATCGAACGGAACCTAGAAACCGGTGCTATGATAAACATTGTGTTTGGTGTTTGTTTCGTTGGGTTTGAAATATTTTATGTTTTTGTTATGCTTGATCATCGGATGATAGTAGTGCAGCTCAACTTTTTTGTTGTAAAGTTGACCATGTCTTCCTTCATACACCCATAACATTAGTCTACATATTGTAAAGTAATAGATAGATTCATACTATCACCTTTGTATTCAACTACTCATTCCTTCTTTACATATTCCTCATGTAGATTCAGCAATTAAGAAACTGTTAGTATGAAATTGATTTCACTTATACAGTTTCTTGGAGTGAGTAAATTCACGACACCAACGAAAAAGATGACGTTGATTTAGGGCTTGAACAGGTCTAATGGTGGTGGGTGGATATAAAAAAAGGGGTTAATAAATGAACTATGATAATAAACTGAAAAAGACAAATTGCCCCTAACTTAACGGAGGTCAATGGACGGGGTTAAGTCAGTTGGACTAAAATGGCAATGTTAAAACCTTTTTGGACCCACAGGTGATAAATGAAACCTTTGGACTAAAGTGACAAAATGACCCAAATCTCAGGGACTAAAATGACATTTCACTCTATTAAGAATATAACTTATGTCAAGACTTTAAATTATTGCTAGCAATTCATATAAGTTTTAATGGTCATATATGTTTTACATTAAATTTATGACGACATACTATGTGTCCACCATTATCATAGACATGTAATATGTATATATCTTATTTTTTAACTTTTTGGTGATAGTGACTCCTATGTTAATCAACTTACAAATAACGAAGCAAAGATGTTAAATTGCGTTAACCATATACGAAAACTTGAGTTAACATGTACAACAATTAAACCACTGCTATACCTACTAATCCCAGTTGGATAAGAAGTCATCATGATCTTAAATGTACACATAGTTTAGATGATCTTAAACTTAGGAACCCATCCTAGCGGACGAGTATACTGCTAGGTGATTATTTATAAGATTAAATCTCAGCCGTAATAACCCCCAAAAATTTGGCAGTTTTTTTTAAATGCAGCAGTTAGGAAGTTACCTAAATTTACTCCCCACGTCCTCCACTCTCCCATTTAATTAATTGCACATGTGCAATAAAATATAGACAACATAAAATACGTTACTAAATCCAATTATTCCTTTTTCAATGTATCATCTGGCAACAATAAAAAAATTAAAACCAATTTACCTCTAAAAACCATTAATTTTAATTAAACAATGTAACAAAGTAATATATAATATTTATTTTAAAGGTGTATTAATATTTGTGTCAGGATGAATTTGAGTTGCAGCACCTAAAAAAAGTTAAATTATATATTAAGAAATAACCATTAATTCGATCTCTTAATAGATATTACCTTTTTTAACAAATAAAACTCGGGATGTATCAATATTGTTTAACCATTATTAATGCATTAAAATGTGTTCGAATGTTATCCCATGAGCTATAAGCTGTAGTATTATAAATCATTGTGTTAGAAAAGTCGTCGGTCAATATTTATGTAATTTAGTTACACATAATATACATACAATTTAACATTGTGTTTTTTAAGACATTGTGTTTTTAACACGTCTAACCTTGACGGTTATTTACGTAATTTAGTAACACATAATTAAATACATACAATTTAACATTGTGTTTTGAAGACATTGTGTTTTGAAAACATTGTGTCTTTGAATACGTAACAGTTATTTATGAATTGAAACAATTATCTCCTAAAAACAGTTCAGGTTGACACTTTGATCTGGTCAGCCTAATAAATAGGAGATAACATTCCACGATCTAACAAAAAAGTTATAAACTAATTAAAAAACTGCTAAGTAGTTAGTTCCCCCCATGATTTTCTGCCCACATTCTCCACCTAAACCAGTTCCGACAAAAATGAAGCAATTTAAAAAAAAAAACAAATGCAGTTTCGTGGGTAGTTGGTTGGTTACCAGCAGTTTCTTTATATTCCTATATGGTTACTAGCAGTTTCTTTATATTTCTATATAAAGGAGAGCAGGGACATACTTTTTATCTGATCAACACCTCCAATATCTCAACAACAACCTCGTATGGATCAAGCACAATATCAGTTTAGTTTTGATTGAAGATGGCAAACGTTTCCTAAAGGTGAAGTTAAAGTTCATGTGGCCTAATTTCTGCTTTTTGATTTAATTGTCATATTATGTGCTTTATAGGAAGATGACAATTTAAAGATAAATGGATAAGAGCAAAAGCTTATGAAAACAAAAGGTCAACCAACAACGATAAATTTCAGCTTTATAAATGTAATCAACATTTCTTTTTCTTTTTTTCTCATGAAAGATGGATTAGAATCGGATAACAATGACAAATACAAAGTACGCCTAATTCATATTGCCTCATCCATTTTGTTTTCGTTTAGTGGTCTAATTGTCATATTTTAATGTTTATTCATGAGTTAAGTTTTTCAGGTTCATCTAACATTTTCCAGAGTAGGAAAATTTAAATGTTCACTGGAAGGTAAATGTAAATTCAATTAGTTCATCTTAAATTTAATGTATTTAACTATATGTAATGGTACTTTTTTTTAGTGTGTGATTAACACTTACATTTTCTTTTATTTATTTTAACCTTGATAAGGATCCACTGAATTGTACGCACGAATGTAGAGGTAAAGTTATGTATTCTATGTTTTTTTTTGTATTTTATCAAATCTAATAGTTCTTTGTTCTAAATTACAGGAAAATGACGCAACTATAGAGATTATTGGTTTTTAAAGGCAACTCAGTTCTAACAACTTTCAACACGAGCGAGAAATTAGTGAGGTAAAGTGCTTGGACATTTCATTTACATAGAAACAATATACTAATTACCTTATTATCTTAAATTCGTCAGTTTGTCAAAACAATCATACGAACAAGAACCATAATAAACATTAGAGTAATACCCAACCCAGTCCGGATCTTGCAAAAGTATAACATTTAAATATAACTAAAATGCTCACACTAAAAAGGTTATTAAATTTTCAAAGTGCAGGCAATCAAGAATCATAACCAATCAACAACTTGATGGATACAAAAGTTGGAAATAGGGTAGAGCGTTTTCCAGTGCTAGATCAGCAAACAACACCCAGCAACACCACCACACCATGCCGCGGTTAGGGGGTGGGGCAGGTGGTTGGGGTTGGCCACAGCGTGGGTGCAGAGAAGGATTTAATGGGGTTGGCTGTCCCTTTGTAGGATATATGCTTCATATTTATTTTTTCAGATTTCAGGTGAAAAAAAAGAATGTGAACCGAAAAAGAAAGAAGATAACATGTTGAAGATAATGGGTGATTGGCCCTTATACTTTTTTATATTTTGTCCTTTTTTCACATCTTGCTTACGTGTTCCTTCACCTTGCCTCTTTTTCACTTTAACTTTAGTTATTTTATTCATTAAGTATTCTTTTAATTCATGTACCTTTATTTCTTGAATTTTAATGTATATTATCCCCTTAACGATAATAATTAATCAAACTGGTTTTATTTTTATTTTAAATAAATTAAAATATTGAGTAAGTTATCATCATATATTATTTCATTTAGTATTGATTATGTATTTTTTATATATCAGTTTGTCACAAATGTTCCTGTCAATTTTATTTATTATTAAATAACGATTACCTAATTATCAACCAAGCCTTGGTTCCTCAGGTTAACACAATAGGGGTTAATAGATGTAAGATTTTAAGTTAGTATGTATGACAATTCAAGAACAATTGTAGTTACTAATCGCAATCAAATAAAAAGTCATCATTATCTTAAATATAGACACATTTATTGATGTTCTTAATAGTTGGATAAAAAGTCATTGTGATATTAAAAATATGCAGTGATAAGCAATGTTTGTTGAGTATTTTGGTACATTGTCTTGCTGGTAATGTATGAGGGGTTTGAGTGACTTGAGTCATCATATCATTATTTGTCATATCTTAGATTATTGTTCGCGTCGAAACGGTACACGTCAAAACGGTTCGCGTCAAAACGGTTCGATTCGAAACGGTACTGGTCGAAACGATACTGGTCGAAACGGTACGATTCGAATCTATACGGGTCAAAACGGTTCGATTCGAAACGGTACTGTTCGAAATAGTATGGGTCGAAATAGTTCGCATCGAAATGGTACAAAACTCGTCCCGACCCGAAACTCGTCTTGTGCGGAAACTCGTATCGACCCAAAACCTGTTGCGATCCGAAACCCGTCCTGTGCAGAAACCCGTGTCTGCCCGAAACCCGACCCAAACCGACCCTGTTCCGATCCAAAACCTTCGTCGTGCCGAAACCTGTCTCGGACCGAAACTCAATTTGAACGAAACCCGTTCTGATCCAAAACCCGTTTTGTGCGGATACTTGTGCTGGCTCGAAACCCATTCCGATCAGAAACCTGCCCCGTTTCTTTAAGACACTAACCCACATCGACCCATTTCTTTAATGTTGTCGACCCGCTTTGACCCGAAAATAACAAGATAGAATTTCAAGTGACCCATTTAGTTTAAATATCTTACCAAACGAACCCATATAATTTTAAAAGCAACCCAAACTGACCCACTTGGAAGGCTTTGGGTCAAGATTGCCCCCTCTAGGGAACACCGTCCGCGTATGGCGTGGAAGACGGCGTTGTGGGTTGGGTTTGAGGATTTCCATCGGCGTGGGGGCAAATGTGGAGGTGAGTGGAGGATTTTGATTGGTGGGTGTAGTTTAGGTTTATTTTGATTGGTTGATATATATTTTTTTATTCTCTTCCACGCCACCGTACTGACGTGATTGCCACGTATCGCTATACGCTCTCTCTTCAAGCCCCTAAACCCCGTGTTTTTTTCTCCACGCCACCATACTGACGTGATTGCCACATGTCGCTCCATGCCCTCTCTTTAAGCTTCTTCACACCATGTGGTCTAAGCTTTGGGGGAAAACCGGGGGGGGGGGGGGGGGGTACCAGATAAAAGTGATGGTGCAACAATGTCTTCTATAATATTTAATGAAACTATGTTTTTTTCCAATTAGAAATCCTGTGTATGGATGAGCACGGTAACCATTCGGTACCGAAATACGGGGAAAAGTGGTAACGGTACCGAATATACCGGTTCGGTACCGGTACCCGGTACCAAATGCTCATCCATGGTCCCATGTCAAAGATAACAAGATTTTATAAAAAAAAAAAAAAAACATTTTTAGGGACATTTGTATAATTGCATACAATAGTCGATGCCAAAATTGAAAGATTTGTAGTAACTACATTGGTCATGAACCACTATAGAAGAGAAAAAGTTTAGTATGTTCAATGGGCAACACGAAGAATGTATATGTAACTTCATTGTAGATCAAGTTACACAAACAAACCAAGTTTAATGGAGTTGGGTGGATTTTGCTGAATTTTGAATGCAAAATATACAGTTGAATTATTTTGATTAATGATTGGTTCATTTGTATGTCAATAATTAAGTAAAATAATGTTGGTTCAATTGGTAATGTCTAAATTTCATTTGGTTTTGTATGTCCATAATTAGTTAAAATAATGTTGGTTCAACTGGTAATGTCTAAATTTCATTTGGTTTTGGAATTGGGTTATTCCTTAAAACACTTTTATCTATATCTTAAATTAAAATGTTTTAGTATGGTGTCCTAGAATAAGGATAAAGCTAAATGAAATAAATGGTTTGCATAAAATAAAAAATTCTCGCTTCTTACATAGTGACACTAAATACATTCACAATCATCATCCCGCTGCAACGTGCGGGCTGACGTCAACTCGTATATATACAATTACCAAACGTCTATTATGAGAAAAACACTGTAGTAGGGACAATGTTTAGTTTTTTTTAATAATCCTTTTATAACTCATGCATTTTATCTCAAATATAATACACACACATTTTTTTCTCTTTTATTATATTCGGACTAATGAATTTTTATTACAATTCTTTATTTTGTTTAGTTAATATAATATTTAATGAAACTATGTTTTCTATAATATTTAATGAAACTATGTTTTTTTCCAATTAGAAATCCTGTGTATGGATGAGCACGGTAACCATTCGGTACCGAAATACGGGGAGAAGTGGTAACGGTACCGAATATACCGGTTCGGTACCGGTACCCGGTACCAAATGCTCATCCATGGTCCCATGTCAAAGATAACAAGATTTTATAAAAAAAAAAAAAAAAACATTTTTAGGGACATTTGTATAATTGCATACAATAGTCGATGCCAAAATTGAAAGATTTGTAGTAACTACATTGGTCATGAACCACTATAGAAGAGAAAAAGTTTAGTATGTTCAATGGGCAACACGAAGAATGTATATGTAACTTCATTGTAGATCAAGTTACACAAACAAACCAAGTTTAATGGAGTTGGGTGGATTTTGCTGAATTTTGAATGCAAAATATACAGTTGAATTATTTTGATTAATGATTGGTTCATTTGTATGTCAATAATTAAGTAAAATAATGTTGGTTCAATTGGTAATGTCTAAATTTCATTTGGTTTTGTATGTCCATAATTAGTTAAAATAATGTTGGTTCAACTGGTAATGTCTAAATTTCATTTGGTTTTGGAATTGGGTTATTCCTTAAAACACTTTTATCTATATCTTAAATTAAAATGTTTTAGTATGGTGTCCTAGAATAAGGATAAAGCTAAATGAAATAAATGGTTTGCATAAAATAAAAAATTCTCGCTTCTTACATAGTGACACTAAATACATTCACAATCATCATCCCGCTGCAACGTGCGGACTGACGTCAACTCGTATATATACAATTACCAAACGTCTATTATGAGAAAAACACTGTAGTAGGGACAATGTTTAGTTTTTTTTAATAATCCTTTTATAACTCATGCATTTTATCTCAAATACAATACACACACATTTTTTTCTCTTTTATTATATTCGGACTAATGAATTTTTATTACAATTCTTTATTTTGTTTAGTTAATATAATATTTAATGAAACTATGTTTTCTATAATATTTAATGAAACTATGTTTTTTTCCAATTAGAAATCCTGTGTATGGATGAGCACGGTAACCATTCGGTACCGAAATACGGGGAGAAGTGGTACCGGTACCGAATATACCGGTTCGGTACCGGTACCCGGTACCAAATGCTCATCCATGGTCCCATGTCAAAGATAACAAGATTTTATAAAAAAAAACATTTTTAGGGACATTTGTATAATTGCATACAATAGTCGATGCCAAAATTGAAAGATTTGTAGTAACTACATTGGTCATGAACCACTATAGAAGAGAAAAAGTTTAGTATGTTCAATGGGCAACACGAAGAATGTATATGTAACTTCATTGTAGATCAAGTTACACAAACAAACCAAGTTTAATGGAGTTGGGTGGATTTTGCTGAATTTTGAATGCAAAATATACAGTTGAATTATTTTGATTAATGATTGGTTCATTTGTATGTCAATAATTAAGTAAAATAATGTTGGTTCAATTGGTAATGTCTAAATTTCATTTGGTTTTGTATGTCCATAATTAGTTAAAATAATGTTGGTTCAACTGGTAATGTCTAAATTTCATTTGGTTTTGGAATTGGGTTATTCCTTAAAACACTTTTATCTATATCTTAAATTAAAATGTTTTAGTATGGTGTCCTAGAATAAGGATAAAGCTAAATGAAATAAATGGTTTGCATAAAATAAAAAATTCTCGCTTCTTACATAGTGACACTAAATACATTCACAATCATCATCCCGCTGCAACGTGCGGGCTGACGTCAACTCGTATATATACAATTACCAAACGTCTATTATGAGAAAAACACTGTAGTAGAGACAATGTTTAGTTTTTTTTAATAATCCTTTTATAACTCATGCATTTTATCTCAAATATAATACACACACATTTTTTTCTCTTTTATTATATTCGGACTAATGAATTTTTATTACAATTCTTTATTTTGTTTAGTTAATATTATATTGTATAAATATTATGTTGTGTTATATTATATTGTATTATGTCATGTTATACTATATATTATATTCTTTGTTTAGTTTAGGTAATATTACGTTATATTATATTATGCTATATAATGTGATGTGATGTTATCTATAATACTATATAAAGTAAATGTGATGGACAAGATTGTAACTTTACCATTCTTAAAATTTTAAAGCATTATGTACAAGAGATATCAAGCCATTTTAGAGGGGGGTAAATTGAGACAATGTCCAAACTTTTAAGACACATTGAGAGCAATACAGAGATTTCATCCATGGAATTTTAGAAAAACCTACATTTATGTCATCAATCTCACCACCGCTTGCCATAAAAACCCCTAAAGAAGCAATTGATTGGTCCATCCTTTTTTTACAATTAAGAAACATCAGTTACAAATCCATCACACAAAATTAATACTTCAACAGTTACAAATCCATCACACAAAATTAATACTTCAACGATACGAATCATCAGTCGTCTCTTCCTTCCCCCCAACGAATCGAGACCCTAACAATTTATAACCCTGCCCATCAGCTCCAATTAATCCGTGATTATCTCAATTCTGCGTTCTTTTGGCTATGTTTTATCGTCTCCGATATTGTCTCAATTCCTTCCCCCAACATAGAAACACTAGAAATCGATGAACGAGAGCAGAAATTGGTTAAATGGTACCTGTAATTGCACTCGTACAATACATTTTACAAGCAATACAAATGAACATGGTACCACACAATGATAAATGGGTTGTTGCCATGTTAGGCATTGCTCTCATCATCTATAAATGTAAACATAATAAGTAGGGATAATCCCGTTTGTATTGTGGAACCCCTTTACTCATCACAAATTCATAACAAAACATAGGGGACAAATTCGATCCATAAAAACCCAAGCTTTTTTTTAATCTAATTACAAAGTTCAATTTCAACATCGGAACTAAAAGAGTGTAATATTTGGGTTTTCTATACTAGCCTTATTGATTTTTATTATTGTGTTTTTCAACTGGGTGGGTCCTCTATATATTGTGTTATAGTTTCTGGTCATTGTGTTTAGTCTGTTATCCATTGTGTTTTAGTATGTTTGTCCATTGTGTTTTAAGTTTTGCTGCCCATTGTGTTTCATCTATAGTTCAATGTGTTTTAGTCGGTTGTTCATAGTGTTTTTACACTGTTTATCATTATGTTTTATATCTAATGTCAGTTGTGTTTTTAGTCTGTTTTCCATTGTGTTTTTAGTTTAATACGCATTGTGTTTTACGTTATGTCCATTGTCTTTTACCTAACTGGGTTTTCATTTTTTTTTTCAAAAGTGTAACAATAGGGTACTCGTATTAAAGATAAAAAACGCTCGATTTTATGATATATTTTTTTTTATAAACAAATGACGTATAAAAAAGTTATGTGTGTTTAAAAATATGGGAGAAATAGCATATGACTTGCATGTGAATGTTTCCAAGCATTTGATAACAATGTGCATGTTTTTTGAGACGAAATTACTCTTCCCACTTGATCGCTCCTTGGACACTTGTCACTTTATGTTGACTTCTCATCCTTCTCATTTGTTTTAAGCTTTGTAGAATATCTTAACCACACTAAGCATGTTATATCTCTGATTGTTGTATATTAATTGTTAACAAAAACAAAGTAATATATAATTTGATCTTAGAATAAATAGGAATTTATTGATATATCATATACGAAAGACGTAAAACAATATTAAATAAACCATGGTATGACAACACAAATACTTTTGGTCCTTTACAATTACATGGACCTATAAGAACTCCACAAAAAAATCATTATTTTGTTATTAGGGGAAAAGTTATCATACAAACAGTATTGTCAGCAAAACCTTCAGTTCGTACGTTAAAGGTATTTGTATTTAATATTTCGCCTAATAATATAACGTATGGCATAACTACTTAATTTATTGCTAGCAATTCATATAAAGTTATAACTATAACGATCATTTATGTATTGCAATAAACTTATAAGGAAATCCTATATGTTCACAATTATCATAGACATGTAATATGTATATATCTTTTTTTGTTAATTTTATGGTGATAGCAACTCCTACGTTAATCAACTTACAAATAACGAAACAAATATGTTAAATTGCGTTAACTAAATAACAAAACTTGAGTTAACATCTACGACAATTAAACCACTGTTGCACCTACTAATCCCAGTTGGATAAGAAGTTATGATAATCTTAAATGTACACATAATTTGGATGTTCTTAATCTTAATCTTAATCTTAAGAACCTGTCCCAATCTTGGCAGTTATTTCTCAGATTAAATCTCAGCCGTAATATACAGGCAACATAAAATTCGTTACTAAATCCAACTATTCATTTTTTATTGTATCATCTGGCAACAATAAAAAAAGTAAAACTAATTTACCACTAAAAATCATTAATTTTAATTAAACATGTAACATAGTAATATATAATGTTTATTTTAAAGGTGTATCAATATTTGTGTCACGATGAATTTAAGTTGCAGCACGCATAGGATCAATTTAAGTTGCAGCACCTGAAAGAAAAACTTAAATTATATAATAAGAAACAACCATTAATTCGATCTCTTAATAGATATTACCTTTTTAACAAATAAAACCCGGGATGTATCAATTTTGTTTAACCATTATTAATTCATTAAAATGTGTTCGAATGTTATCCCATGACCTATAAGCTGCAGTATTATAAATCATTGTGTTAGAAAAGTCATAACTCAATATTTATGTAATTTAGTTACACATAATATACATACAATTTAACATTGTGTTTTTGAAAACATTGTGTTTTTAATACGTTCTTGACGGTCATTTATGTATTTTAGCAACACATAATTAAATACATACGATTTAACATTGTGTTTTTGAAGACAATGTGTTTTTGAATATGTAATAGTTATTTCTTAATTGAAGCAATTTTCTCCTAAAGATAGTTCAGGTTGACACTTTGACATGGTCAGCCTAATAAATAGGAGATAACATTCCACGATCTAACAAAATAACTATAAAATTAAATAAAAAACTGCAAATTAGTTAGTTCCCCCCATGATTTTCTGCCCACATTCTCCACCTAAGACACTTCCGACAAAAAAGGAAGCAATTGAAAAAAAAAACAAATGCAGTTCCGTGGGTAATGGGAGTTTCTTTATATTGCTATATAAAGATATGCGATTGATCTTGGCCGTACAAAACTAATAACATCAACGGTTGTATTAATGGTTAATAAAACTTTTATTTCTTGATAAATAAATAACCTCCCTCAACCCTCACTAACTCCTAATTTTTTTCAAAAGGTAGTCAACTTGAGCGGTTATTATTTACATGGGGTATTCAGGTAAATATAGGTTAGGAGTTGGCTACAAAGTACAAATTTCCTAAAAAGTGTAAAAAGGAATAAAACATGGTAATGTCAACCATAAAACACAAAAAAAAACCCCACAAATAACATAATGAAGATTACTAACTTTGATAGATCTCATCTATGTTCATTTAATGGTGTTAGCAATTGCTACGTTAATCAATTTACAAATAACTACTTAAATATTTTAAATTATGCGAATTAGATGTAAGATTTTACGTTAGTATGTATGACAATTCGATGTATGACAATACAAGAACAGTTGTAGTTACTAATCGCAATCGAATAAATATAGACACAGTTATTGATGTTCTTAATAGTTGGATAAGAAGTCATTGTGATATTAAAATATGTAGTGAGTTTGGATGATGTTAATCATATATACCCGGACCGCGGACGGGTAAACTACTAGTTTATCTTTTGCTTCCGCTGTGCATTCATTTATATTGTGTTGTTTGACTATGATGATATTAACTACGTCACGATACTCCCCACCGGGCCCACCGGTGATACGTGGAAAGTCGGGGTGTGACAATCTAACTGCTTTTTCAATTCTAACATTTCGGTGGGTGCTAACCGATAAGGTGCCTTAGCTATCGGTGTAGTTCCAGGAATTAGATGAATTCTAAATTCTACTTCCCTATCGGGTGGTAATCCAGGTAGTTCGTCTGGGAATACATCCGAGTATTCTGAAACTACTGGAATTTCTTTAAGTTCCTTACCCTTTGTGTTAATGATTACCGAAATCATATACACTATTCCTTGTTTTCTTGAATAACTGGCCACTATCATTACTGAAATGAATTTCATGGGCTTTCGTGGCTTATCTCCTGTAATCACCATTGTTTTTCCTGTGGGTGTATGAATCTCTATGGAATTCTTATCACAGAGGATTCGAGCATGGTTGGCTACTAACCAATCCATTCCTAACACGACATCGAATCCAGCTAGATTCATAGGTAACAGGTTTGCTGAAAATTTATGGCCTAAAAGTTCTATCTTTTCTTCATGCAAAACCTTATCTATGTTAACAGAATTTCCATCCGCGGTTTCTACCGTATAAATCTGTCTCAGTTTGGTTAAAGGTAGATTAAGGGCTTGGCAGAATGAAGTATTTATAAAACTTTGGTTTGCACCAGAGTTAAATAATACTTTTGCATAAACGTCGTGAACGAGGAACGTACCAGCTATCACGTCAGGAATTAGTTCTGCTTCCTGAGTGGTCAGTTGGAAGGCTCTTGCGTTCTTCTTGGTAGTTCCCTCTGCAGGTTTGGCTTTGTTGTCAGCTGGTTTGGCCAGTTTAGGACAGTCTGGTCTGAAATGTCCAGCCTCACCACAGTTGAAGCAGATTGTTGATTTCTTTCTTCGGCAATCTTCTTCTTGATGCCCCGGAATCTTGCAGAAATTGCAATACCCTTTGCATCTTCCAAAATGCTTCCTTTTACAGGCATTGCAAAATGGAGCAGTAGGAGATTGCCTGATTCCCTTTCTCTTGAAGTTGCTACTATTACCCACACGAAATCCTTGGGTAATTTTCTGAGCCAATTCCTTTTTTCCTGGTTTCTTCTCGTGTCCGCACCAGTTCGTCAGTCAGAGTGTTGGCTAATTCCACCGCATCATCGATCGTGCGGGGTCTCGCAGCTTTGACAATATTACGGATCTCGTTAACTAAACCCCAAATGTAGCGAGAAATAAGTACCGGTTCTGGCGAAGACAGGGTAGGTACAACTCTAGCATACTCGAAGAATGTCGATGTATACCCTCGACAATCTACATCCACCATACGGTGGTTCAGGAACTTATTTGTCATTTGTTCCTTTTCATACTCGGGACGGAATTTTCTTTCCACTAGATTCTTGAATTCTTCCCAATTCATAGCATACGCCACATCCCTTCCTTTAGCTTGCAGGACGGTGTTCCACCATTCTAACGCTCCTTCTTTAAAAAGATGTGACGAGTACATGACCTTGTCCTCTTCAGCACATTTACTTATAGTAATTACTGCTTCGGTTTTCTCTAACCAACGCAGTGCAGCAGTCGCCCCTTCGTTACCTGCAAATTCAACTGGTTTACAGGCAAGAAATTCCTTATAGGTGCAACCAGGTGTTGCAGGGGCTTTCACCACATCATCGTTATTATTATTGTTACCACCTCCGTTTACACTATTACTGAAGTTGTCATCACGAGTACGTCTACTGGGAATAACTGGAGGAGGTTCAATTGGATTTCGGGCAGCAGCAAGGATTGCTGGGATAGCATTAGCTATTCCCTGAGCGACGATGTTTTCTATATCTTGCCGATTAAAAAATTGATCGTCGTTGTTTGGTTCAAATTGGTTAACTTCATTAACGGGTTCATTGACTAGTTGATTGTCAGTGTTTTCCATCTGGTAATTAATATATATATATATATATATATATATATATAGGTGATTAGCATAAAATAGCCAACACAATCAAATAATTGCACATAATCACGTTAGCACATACAGCCAAAACTGTCGACTTTGCGACGTCCATTTTTATATAAATTATAGTATGCATCCGTACACACTAAATATATTACAAAAGTTGCTGACTAGTAGGTGGCATGGGTGCTGGTATTAGTTTGGCGATTCAACTATAAGTTAACATTTACTGCGGTAGTGGCTAGCATGTAAAGATTTTCCCATTGTTCATCTAATTCATCTTCCCAAGGTGGGTTATTATCTGTTTCCTGAGTTTCCTTATTAATTATCACTCCTTTTGTTTGTGACTTCCTTATTTTCTCTCGGCTTTTTCTAATAATCCAACTTCTTTTCTTAGGGGTAAGTGGTTTCTCAAACTGTGTCTTACGAATAAATATTCCTTCCTCAGCATCTGCGGAGTATCCTGAGGAATTTGGTTGAAATGGGGTTCCCTTATCTTTTGGTGAGCTATCTAATTGACGATAGATGTCCGAAATTCTTTGCTTACCCATACTGTAGACTAAAAATAGTCAGATAATATAAACACAAAATCACAGAATCACAAAATGGCAATCAGAAAAATTAAGTATTTTTTAAATACTTAATTGGCTTAAATCAGTGGCTCTGATACCACCTTTTTCTGTCACGACCCCCGTCCCGGTTTTACCCGGTCCAGGAGCCGTGGGACAGAAATTCCCGTGGTATTTATTATTTGAGTTTGACAGCGGAAGATTTTACCAGGATCTTTTAAAACTTGAAAATGCCCGATTATTTTATTTCATAATTCGGGATAAACCCCGTTATTTACAATAGAGGAATTTAACTAGGAAATTCCCTGGTTTACAAAACATGTTTATTCATTTTATTGAGCCACCTCTTCAAGCTAGTTAGTGCTCCGTAGCACGTTTTCCTTGATTTACAGCAGGTCGCCTGAAACATGTTTTAAAAAATATTTTATCAGCGGGGAAATACTAGTGAGTCACTCAAATTTGATAAAACGACTCTTAGTTATAAATTACAGCATAAGAGCGATTACAATGGCTTCTATCTTATTTTTATCTGGCGCCGTGTCACTCCGTGTGACGATGGTCATACCACTATTGGGCCCTTTCACCCAAGTAGTGATGATTATCACTGTTAGGATTTATTAGCCTAACTGTGAGAAATTAGTAATGTGCACAATACCCCACTAGCCAGTGATTCAAGATATCCACGACTTAATCCCTGTAATTATAACTTTTGAAAATAATTTGAGGTATTGTAAAACAGTTGATAAAAAGATAATGACTCACATTGCAAGTTTAAACGAGCAGAGTTTAGCCTACTGATTAGCCTTCATACCTAGTTTAAATGACAATGCACACGAAACTAGGTAAGTAACTGAATACAACTTTTTACGATAAGCTCACGAGATTAAAACCTTCACGACGAATGACAAAGTGCAATACTTAAACATCCAGCGGATTCGCAACGAATGACAGAGTGCAAAACTTAAACATCCACCGGTTTTACGGCTAATGACAAAGTATAGCCCGAGTTCGGGCGGCACTCAAACATCTTGTCAGATTCAAGACGAATGACAAAGTATAACCCGAGTTTGGGCAGCACTTAAACATCCTGTCGGACTGATTTCAATCGATCGGATATTGCATCGTAGCAGCGATCGAGTTAATACCCGGTAGTCGCGGCAGCATTTTGTTACTTGAAATCACGATTTTAAGCAGTAGAACTTCGTTTTGAGAGTGAGATTTCGACATCAGTGAACTGCTCATGAAATGCTCAATTTATAGCTAAAATATGGGTTTCACGCGGCCCGCGTAAACCCACACTTAAATCTTACGCGGCCCGCGAGAGGGTCTAGTCTACATGTAGGTTTGCTGGGTCACAAGTAGGTATGCCACGTGGATGACACGTAGCCCGGATGCTTATCCGGTCAAACCTTAAGTTGACACGGCCCGCGTAAGGATATGCTTAACCTTTACGTGGCCCGCCTGAAGACCAGATTTTGATTTTTCTTGATTTTTGATATGCATTAGGGTTTCAGGGGTCCGGGTCTTCACTTACGGGTCATTTAGGGGCATTTTTGAAGGTCCTTACAGCTATCGGGGCTGCTCCTGGTGCAAGATCAATCTGAAATTCTGCTTGACGGTGAGGAGGTAAACCAGGAAGTTCCTCAGGAAATACATCAGGAAACTCACGTACAACAGGCAGATCCTCGATCTTTCTCTCTTCAAACGGAGTGTCAGTAACTATTGCTAGAATCGCAGGATACCCCTTTCGTAGACATTTCTGAGCTTGCATAGCTGAGATGATGTCAACCATCGCACCACTACGATGCCCCTGAACTGATAATGACTCTCCACTGGAGAGTGGAATACGTACGATCTTTTCCTTGCACAGAATCTCAGCTTGGTGTTTGGACAACCAGTCTATACCAACCACTATATCAAAACTACCGAGGGTAACAGGAAGGAGGTCAATATCAAACACTTGACCCACAAGATCTAGTTTACACCCAAAAAGGACATGTGAAGCTTCTATGGTTTTGCCATTAGCAAGTTCTACTACGTGCTTAACTTCTAAAGGCGTTGGGGTCAACCCTAATCACTGACTGAACTCTAGGGACACATAACTCCAGTCGGCACCAGAATCAAATAACACAGAAGCAATAAGATTGTTCACAGGAAACGTACCAGTCACGACATTGCCATCGTTCCTGGCATCACCAGCACTGATCGTAAACACCCTACCACGAGCACCATTGCCCCCATTACCCCCGTTGTTGCCATTGTTGTTCCCATCATTGTTGTTATTATTCTGACGGTTGTTGTCGTTGGCATTCTGATTTAACTGAGGGCAATCCCACTTGAAGTGACCCTCATCCCCACACTGGTAACACCCCTTTTTAAAGCCCTGGTTCTGCTGGGGTTGTTGCCTTTGCTGTCGCTGATACTGCTGATTTTGCTGCTGCTGCTGCTTTGGCTGCGGGGCTCTACAGTCTTTGGCCTCATGGCCCACCTTTTTGCATCTACGGCAAGCCCGGACACACTGCCTGTAGTGATGATAGCCACACTTGTTGCACTGTGGCTTCTTCCCAACATAGGAGCCCTGATTCTGATTGCTGCCCTGACCTTGATTAACTGGGGACGATTGACTGAAACTGCGATTGTTGCTGTTGTCAGGCTTTTTCTGTGATTGACTGGCACTGGTTGCCTTATCAGCATCATTCCATTTCCGCTTGTTGTCACTAACAGGCGTAGTAGCCGTGGTTGTAGCAGCAGTAGTGGCAGAAACACGCGGTGGTAGCGAACCACTCTCCACCTCTTGATCAGTGATTTTGTGAGCCAAACGAACAATCTGAGGTAAGTTGTTGAGGTTCGCTGCAGTAACCAAACTCTTCACTCGCGGAGCTAATCCTTTGATGAACAGTTCTATTCTCCGATGCGGAGGTCGAGACAAGTTCGGACACAAGGTAGCTAACTCATGAGACCGCTTCACGTATGCTTCAATCTCGGATCCCACCATCTTAAGATCATAGTACTCATTTTCTAGCTTTTGTATCTCATCCCGAGGACAGTACTCCTCTCTTATCAGCTCCTTAAAGTCGTCCCAAGTGGTAGCATTAGCCTCTTCGATGCCCAACAGCTGAACCTGGGCATTCCACCATGTCAGGGCACCATCCTCGAGTGTGCCCGTAGCATATTTCACTCTGTCCCCAGCAGGGCAGTTACACATTACAAACACTGATTCTGCTTTCTCAAACCATCGCAGAAGTCCCACGGCCCCTTCAGTCCCACTGAAGGTCTGCGGCTTACAATCCATGAATGTTTTAAAAGTGCAAGCAGGCTGGTTGTTCGGATGCGCTGGACGAACGAAAATACAACACAGGAGTAAGAGTTGTGTACACGACACAGAATTAAAAGTATTTGGTACATTTCGTACCAGCTTGGTAGGCTGCCAGAGCCTCAGCCACACGTGTGTTGATTAAGTTTGTCAGTTCAGCTTGGGTCATCGCGATGTGACCACGTCCATGTCCTCGTCCACTCATGATTCTATAAATGGTGAGAGAACAAATTTAGGAGTCGAGATATGGTAATAGTCAAATCTCACATTAATATTTACAACTACCAAGTCTACACACAATAGGGCAGAACCCTTCTCACACTCGTTAAGCCTCACTGGGACTTACATGCACCTTACGTTAGTATTATGTGTGCACCCATAATAATAAGGCAATTTGCATGCTCATCTCAGTGCCTCTTAACTTGCGCTAAAAGTTTCCCCCTGCATTCGAGTAGCAAAGCAGAAGGTATCACTGGATTTACGATTCACAATAGTCGGAAAGTAGTGTCTCACTATCAAATCACCATAGTATCTAGTATGTGATTTCATGCAGGCTGTGAGGGTGTGACTATTAAAAAAATAATGTGTAAAGTAACAGAAGACGAACCTTACAATCTGGAGCCGAGTGTCATGCTCGATTTTCGAAGTCGTTCAGTTATAGTCTGGTTTTACGAAAACGTTTTAAAACCTAGTTCACTATAACCAGTGGCTCTGATACCAAACTGTCACACCCCCAAAATACCACAAGCGGAATCACCGCAGGGCGTGTGATGTACCAGTATCCAAGCCACTAATCACATTAAACTACACCTAATAATTAAATAAAACATTCCATTCCTTTCAAAACATGAATCCAAAACATAAGTTAAACCCAAGTAGTTGTTCAGCGGAAGCATAACATAAGAGTAAGTCAATTATTTCCAAAACATGAGTTTAAAGTCAACGTAACAAGTATCCAAGAGTCTCGACCCATGACTACTCCAGCACTCCCAGATAGCAAGTCCATAGCAAGTACCTAACAACCTGCAAGCATGCAGACAAGTGTGTCAGACGACGCTGGTGAGTTCAAAGTTTTGTTAACGCGCTTAGTTACCAGTTGTGTGTATAAAACAGTTCAACAGTTTGATTTGATGATGTTATTAACTCGATTACCGTAAATGGCTACAAGATGTGTTTGCCCAAACCCCAATGCCTCTATCAAAGCATTGGTCAAGTGGTCAAGGTAATTAGTTCACGCCCGTCCTTCTCGGCACGGTGTGAGGGTGCCAATACTAATAGCACTATCAACTAAATACCTCGTTGCCTCCCCGGCAACAATCGGTAGATGTAAGGGGTCTTATAGGATAGAAACTGAGTAATAACAAACATCCCAATAACCTGACATTCCTCCCCGGAACGTTACCCGATATCCCTCCCCGGGATGCGTGCTTGGAAAAAGAGCAGTGAACTCACCTTGGTTTGCTCGGTTAGATTAATTACTCGTTCACACTTAAACAGTCACAACCTATGATATTCACGTACGCATAATCAGTTTCACATACACAATGTTCACGTATAAGTTGTAGTCACGATGTGCATTCAAGTATCAGTTTCCAAGTAACACATAGCAGTTATAACTCAATCAAGTTCACAGTTCATATGTATGTTTCCTATGCAATTACATGTTTCCTCGATCATGAGCACCATCATTAACAAACATGTAACAATCATTCCAGTTTATTGTAATAAACAGTACAGCCTGTGGTGGGGCCAAATTCTCAGGCGACGAAACCTCAGACGACGAAACATCCCAGAGTTTCATCGAGTTATGTTGTGGCGAAACACCCTAGGTTTCGTCGAGTTAACCTATGGTGAAACACCCTAGTGTTTCGTCGGGATACGATATGACGGAAGTCTATCAGGTTTCGTCATGTTGCAGTTACATACCTGATGTATGTAAAATGCAACATATAAATTACATCAAATGAGGCATAAAACTAACCCTTTTTAAGTACTAATATTGGAAAAAGAGTGTTTTTGTCTTCCTTTTGTATTTTCAGGATTAAATGAGCTCAAAAACGCAAAAGAAGCAAAAAGACAGCTAAATCCAACATAAATACAAGAAAAGGAATATTAGTAGACTGCCCGACCCCTCAACGGCACCTTCCAAAGCAAAGTAGAGAAATCAGAAGACTGAACACGCCCCGTGCTCAGCCAGCACGGGGCCGTGCCCAAGAAGCAGCAGAAAAGACAAACCTATAGAAGCTTCTATTGCCCACCACGGGCCGTGCTCAGCGGACACGGGGGCGTGTCGAAAGTACAGCAGGCGCATTTATTGTAATTGCGAATTACAATTAATGAGGAGAGAGATTGTCAGACGGACACGGGGCCGTGCCCAGCGGACACGGGGCCATGCCCAGCTCTCTGTTCAGCCTATAAATAGGAGTGCTTGGATTCATTTCATCTCATCCCTTGGCACACCACCTCTCTCACACTTCATCCACCACCCACCACCATCACAACACCATCATCCACCACCATCATCCATTGTCCATCGTAGAGTGTGTGAGTCGTCTCGGGATCCAAGATTGATCGTAAGAGTTCTTGACAATCAAGGCCATGTTTGCCTAAGTCTCTTACATCACTTGGTGAAGACAAAGTGTCTAGTATAATACTTTTTATTTCTAATCTTTTGCACTTTTTATTTGGTTTTGTATTAATGACTTTAATAACTAGTTACTTATGTTGAAGGTGATCTTTCCTTATCGTTTGTCCGTGGTGTCTTGGCATTATTTTACTGTCTATATAAAATAAAGGATTTTCACCATTCATATCTCCACGGTCTATATGGAGATATGTTGGCTACCTGGTCGGGGGTTAAGGGAACGGTTTGGTAAAGGTCTTGCCATTGTTCAGCGTTTAGAGGTCCTGCAATGGACCTGGGTCAAATTTAGTAGGACCTCCTTCAATACTTCACGGTATTGGATGGCGGGGGTCCAAACTCTTTGATCCCCTCATAAGTTAACTACTATTAATACTATAACCCGGCTATTTAGGACTGTATCCCTGCTGACTCAGACTACTTAGCCAAGGGTAACGTCACCGCCAAAAGCGGGGCCTACCACAATACTGCATTAATAACTTAATTCATTATCTTCCAATAATCCACCCTTTTAGGATTGTATCCCGGCTGACTCAAACTACTGGGGTGAGGGTAACGTCACCTTCAAAAGAGGGGCCTACTACAATAACTAAGATAATCTCTTAATTATGTGCAAAAGTGCGGAAATAATCAAAGGTTATACTAGATACGAGTCGGAACCAAGTGATTCATCTTGTCTATCTGTTTTTCTTTTATTTTTATTTTCAGCATTTTAGTTAGTTTTTAATCTTCTTAGTTTAAAACATTTTTCTAAACTTTTATTTTGGTTAGACGTTGAGGATAAACCGGTACTAAAAGCTCTTGTGTCCTTGGACGACCTCGGTATCTTACCAACGCTATACTACACTCAACGATGGGTGCACTTGCCCATATGTGTGTTTAGTGTTAGTGAAATATCGTGTTTTATAAATTTAAAACTTGGCTAAAATAAGTGTTAAAAAGGGCTTAAAATATACACCTAAAATAAGTAACACTTCGCACGCATCAAGTTTTTGGCGCCGTTGTCGGGGGCACAAGGATTTTAAGAAAGTTAGGAATCAACGGCCTAATCATTTTTATTTTTTTTATTTTTTTTAGTTTTTTTTTTCTTAGTTTTTCAGCTTCTGCAGAGCTCAGCACGGGCCGTGCCCGGTCAGACACGGGCCGTGCCCAGCATCATCACTGGCAGTTTTTATTTTCTGAGTTACAGAGAGCTGAACACGGGGCCGTGTCGGTGCAACACAGGGTCGTGTCCAACTCCCAGTAACTGGGAATCCAGAAAACAATTACTGTATCTCTGACCACGGGCCGTGTTCACTGAGCACGGGGCCGTGGTGAACTTTCTGACCAACGTTCTTTTCTGTTTTTATTGCAGGACTTGGAACCCAGGTGCCACATTTGACCCTCCTACGTAGTGCATGAGCTCCAGTTCTAGTAGAGACATAAAAGAACCCTTAGAAGAACCCGAACGCTTTCTTAGAAAAAGACTTAAAGCTAAAAATCAAGAGAAAGCTTCGGGGGACCCAATTCCAATGGCGGACCAACGTACCCTCATGGATTACCTACGGCCTACCGTAGGCAATCTCGGCGCCGCTATCAATGCACCAAATGTCGAGGCCAACAACTTCGAACTTCGGCCGCATTTGATACAAATGCTCCAAAACTCCGCAACCTTCCACGGGCTTGCGGACGAGGATCCCCATCTACATATTACTAACTTCTTAGAAATATGTGATACCTTTCGGATCAATGGAGCATCAAATGACGCCATCCGCCTTCGAATGTTTCCTTTTTCACTAAAAGACCGAGCTAAGGCTTGGCTTAACACCCTCCCAGTTGGATCGGTAAACACCTGGGATGAACTTGCCCAAAAGTTTTTGTATAAGTATTTCCCTCCTGCTAAAACGGCTAAATTAATGACTGAAATTAATACATACTCACAAGAGGATGGGGAATCCTTATATGAAACTTGGGAAAGGTTCAAGGAGCTTCTAAGAAAGTGTCCTCACCACGGTCTAGCGGTATGGCAACAAGTATCCACTTTCTACAATGGATTGTTGCCACACACAAGACAAACACTTGATTCAAGCTCCGGGGGACTTTTAGGTAATCGTCGTCCAAATGAAATATATAACCAAATTGAGGAAATTGCTCAAACCAATTTTCAATGGCACACTCCCCGAGGTAATAAATCCATTGCCCCGGGCGCCCATAAGGTTGATGAAAGCACCTCTTTACAAGCCCAAATCGAGGCCCTCTCTTCAAAAATCAAAAAGCTAGAAATGACAAAAACGGCCTCGGTTATGGCTTGTTAAGGGTGTGGTGGGTCACATGAAAATTGGAGTTGTATGAAAGAATTAGATGAACAAACTGAAACGGTAAACTACATGGATAATAGACCTAGGCCGTCGGGTCCTCCAACGGGTACCTACAACCAAGGATGGCGTAACCACCCAAATCTTGGTTGGAGAGATCCCGGCAATAGTAGTAACCAACAAAACCAACGAACTAATTTTCAACAACCGCAAAATTTTTCTCAACAACAAGGTGGAAGAGAAAGGCTTGAAGATACTGTATCTCGCCTCATCTCTGACACTGAAAAGAAAAACTCGGATCGATTTCAACAATTGGAATCGAATTTCAGAAATCAACAAGCTAGCATTCAAAACGTTGAAAAACAATTAAATCAACTAGCTCAAAATTTCTCCGAGAGACCACAAGGCGCGTTACCTAGTAATACCGAAACGAACCCGAAGGCACAAGTACATCTCATCACATTAAGAAGTCGAACCGTGGGACCCGAGGATGCTCCATTACCGCCAACTGAAAGAAGCCATTCTGGCCAGCCTATGACTCCTCCTGCGCCAGAAAAAGCTTCTACAACAAATCAAGAGGCCACCAAGACTCCTCAAATTCCATACCCCGGTAGGTTAAATCGTCAAAAGACTGATGAGCAATTCGCGAAGTTCGAAAGTTTACTAAAACAATTGCATGTTAATATTCCTTTTATTAAGGTCCTAACCCAAATGCCTAAATATGCAAAATTCATGAGGGATTTCCTCACTCACAAAAGGAAAATTGAATCATTGCAATTAGTTAACTTAGGCGAAGAATGCTCAGCTCTAGTACTCAACAAACTTCCACAAAAGAAAATCGACCCCGGGTGCTTCACAATCCCTTGTTCGATTGGAAAGTCCCCCGTCAGAAATGCTTTAGCCGATCTTGGGGCTAGCATCAACCTCATGCCCACATCAATGTTCAAGCGACTCGGCCTAGGAACAACAAGCCCTACAAAGATGAGCATACAACTCGCCGACAGGTCCGTCAAATTCCCACAAGGTGTCGCCGAAAATCTGCTCGTTAAGGTTGACAAATTCGTCTTTCCAACCGACTTTGTCATCCTAGACATGGAGGAAGACACCGATGTCCCTCTCATCCTCAGGAGGCCATTTCTAGCCACCGCCCAAGCGTTGGTAGATATGAATGACGGAACTCTTACATTGAAGTTTGGGGATGAGGAAGTGAAATTTGAATGTGGAAAGCGAGTAGAGGAAGAAGATCCGGTCAACTACATGAAGGTCATAGACTCAAGCTTGGATGACGCTCTCCGACGGTGTAACATGGGATGCAACACATCCCACTTGGGTAACATATGACCAGGCTTTGGGTCTAGCCAAGGACCCTTATAAACGTGGCGCACCATGGAGGCATTCCACGGAACTATCCTTAGTTTTATTTAGATTAATTTTTATGTTTTTTTTAGTTAGTTTAACTTTCATGAATAAAACACACTCAAGGTGGTAAAGGATGAAAAGGGGAACGAGAAAAATGAACCCATGCACAAGAACAAGGCAACCCGACAATTTCAGAAGGTTCAACACGGGCCGTGCCCAACCAACACGGCCCCGTGCTGAGCACCCTGCAGAAAACGCCCAGTTCAGGTAACTGGACACGGGCCGTGTTCACCCAACACGCCCCCGTGTCCAGGCTTCTGTTTCTCTTGTTTTAATTCTGTTACTGGCACTTGAACACGGGGCTGTGCCCGGACAACACGGGGCCGTGTTCAGTGCCCAGTAACACAAATTTTTGCTTTTTAAACACTATTTTACACATCTAATCAACCTAAAAATTTATTTTTGGGACACATTGAGGACAATGTGTAATTTAAGTGTGGGGGGGGGGGGGGATGCTAAAACCTTGAATTTTGCAAGTCCTAAATACAAGCCTTACACAAAACTCTATTGGAACCGCTAATCACCCCAAAAAAATTTTCAAAAATTTCATTTTTTTACTTGTCTAGGTTTAACTCGGAAAATTCAAGTTCTCAAAAAGGTTATATTTTTACAAATTTACAACCGATAGCGTAGTGATAAAAAGAACCAACATAAGAAAATTATGAAAAGGCATAGCAAACTTATTTAAAATTTGATTATATATACTTGATCACATAAAAACCCATTCCCACAAAAGTGAGTTTTGAGCCTTTATTGAGCACACAATTACATATCATTTGACTAAATGCTCATTTTTCGTTTCTTGTGTGAATAGCCGCTTGGTTCTTACGACTCTAGAACTTGCCATGACAATACATTCCCGGTCCTTATCAACTTAAACCCGAGTAAGTAAATGATGGAGGCATTAGGACTAACTCTTTTTATTTCTACACCATTATTTTTCTTTTTCTTTTACCACCTACCCAAAAATCCCCCTAGTTAGCCCCTTTGAGCCTAAACCTTTTCGTTTCATCACCCAAACAAAAACCCTTTTACCCAGCAAAACCTTTTTCATTTTTTAACCCTTTATTTTAGTAACAAGTTCGGTTCTTCGTAAAAAAAAAAAAAAAAAAAAATTGTGTGATAATGATGAAGCAAAAAGAAAATAAACAAACAAGTTAATCAAAAATAACTTAGTTTGAATAAAAGCTTCATCAAAATAAAAAGTTGCAAAAATACGAAAACCGACACTTGTTACGCTTTTAGCCCTTTTTCTACTAACCACTAACCCAACCACCTACCTTTAACCCTAGCCTAACCCTTAACCCACAAAGTCCTCTTGATATCTACAAAGGTATAAAAGTTAAAAAGGAGGAGGATTGATTTCTTGGCAAGCCTATGGTAGGAATAAGTTCCATGCCGCTCTCGAGTGATTCACTAAAAATACACCTTCGGCCGAGTGTGAGTGATTTCCCCGTGAGGTATGTGAACTTGTATATAAATAGAATTTTAAAAAGGCATGTTATGCCCAAATAAGTAATTTCTTTTATGAAAAGTTCTAAATAAATCATTACGAATAGGAGTGTAAATAAATAAAAATAAAACCCAAAAAGATCTTGGAAATCCCGACACTCTACGACAAGCCCAAAACCTTCTCTTCTACCTATTCCATTTGGGAGTGTAAGCCACATATTAAAGAGTTTTGCTTGAGGACAAGCAAAAGTTCAAGTGTGGGGGTATTTGATGTATGTAAAATGCAACATATAAATTACATCAAATGAGGCATAAAACTAACCCTTTTTAAGTACTAATATTGGAAAAAGAGTGTTTTTGTCTTCCTTTTGTATTTTCAGGATTAAATGAGCTCAAAAACGCAAAAGAAGCAAAAAGACAGCTAAATCCAACATAAATACAAGAAAAGGAATATTAGTGGACTGCCCGACCCTCAACGGCACCTTCCAAAGCAAAGTAGAGAAATCAGAAGACTGAACACGCCCCGTGCTCAGCCAGCACGGGGCCGTGCCCAAGAAGCAGCAGAAAAGACAAACCTATAGAAGCTTCTATTGCCCACCACGGGCCGTGCTCAGCGGACACGGGGGCGTGTCGAAAGTACAGCAGGCGCATTTATTGTAATTGCGAATTACAATTAATGAGGAGAGAGATTGTCAGACGGACACGGGGCCGTGCCCAGCGGACACAGGGCCGTGCCCAGCTCTCTGTTCAGCCTATAAATAGGAGTGCTTGGATTCATTTCATCTCATCCCTTGGCACACCACCTCTCTCACACTTCATCCACCACCCACCACCATCACAACACCATCATCCACCACCATCATCCATTGTCCATCGTAGAGTGTGTGAGTCGTCTCGGGATCCAAGATTGATCGTAAGAGTTCTTGACAATCAAGGCCATGTTTGCCTAAGTCTCTTACATCACTTGGTGAAGACAAAGTGTCTAGTATAATACTTTTTATTTCTAATCTTTTGCACTTTTTATTTGGTTTTGTATTAATGACTTTAATAACTAGTTACTTATGTTGAAGGTGATCTTTCCTTATCATTTGTCCGTGGTGTCTTGGCATTATTTTACTGTCTATATAAAATAAAGGATTTTCACCATTCATATCTCCACGGTCTATATGGAGATATGTTGGCTACCTGATCGGGGGTTAAGGGAACGGTTTGGTAAAGGTCTTGCCATTGTTCAGCGTTTAGAGGTCCTGCAATGGACCTGGGTCAAATTTAGTAGGACCTCCTTCAATACTTCACGGTATTGGATGGCGGGGGTCCAAACTCTTTGATCCCCTCATAAGTTAACTACTATTAATACTATAACCCGGCTATTTAGGACTGTATCCTTGCTGACTCAGACTACTTAGCCGAGGGTAACGTCACCGCCAAAAGCGGGGCCTACCACAATACTGCATTAATAACTTAATTCATTATCTTCCAATAATCCACCCTTTTAGGATTGTATCCCTGCTGACTCAAACTACTGGGGTGAGGGTAACGTCACCTTCAAAAGAGGGGCCTACTACAATAACTAAGATAATCTCTTAATTATGTGCAAAAGTGCGGAAATAATCAAAGGTTATACTAGATACGAGTCGGAACCAAGTGATTCATCTTGTCTATCTGTTTTTCTTTTATTTTTATTTTCAGCATTTTAGTTAGTTTTTAATCTTCTTAGTTTAAAACATTTTTCTAAACTTTTATTTTGGTTAGACGTTGAGGATAAACCGGTACTAAAAGCTCTTGTGTCCTTGGACGACCTCGGTATCTTACCAACGCTATACTACACTCAACGATGGGTGCACTTGCCCATATGTGTGTTTAGTGTTAGTGAAATATCGTGTTTTATAAATTTAAAACTTGGCTAAAATAAGTGTTAAAAAGGGCTTAAAATATACACCTAAAATAAGTAACACTTCGCACGCATCAATACCCAACCAACAGTTACATGATTCGACAGTTTCTAAACCCTAATCATCATCAACAGTTTCATCATAATCATCAAGTAATTAATCAGTTAACATGGATTCATCATTGCAACTCTATAAATTCATCTATCAAGCCTTAACAATCTGTGTATTCATAGGATCATGATTATTACAACAGCCATTCAATCAATATCTGTTCATCATCTAAACCAAACGGTACTTATAAGAAAACACAAGATCATTCAAAGCACCATTCATAAAATCCAACGTATTACACACATAAACATTGCAACACAATCGATGTATTGGGTATGGATCTAATGAACGAATCAAAACGCTAACCTTGATACCGAAACTACGGAGATAATATGCTTAAGGAGACGATATGCTTCGAGAGTTACTGCCGTTGATTAGTTTAGGGAGAGAGCCTAGGGTTTGATAACTGACAATCCACGTAATTATAATAGGAGCATGTTTGGGCCTCATCTGGGCTTAAGCCCATCACGGCGAAAGGTAATCCTAGAAAAAACCCAAGGTTTCGTCGAACAGGTGACGGCGAAACTCTACAAGTTTCGTCGGCTATGATTTGTGACGAAACTCTAGTTTCGTCGAGGTAGCTTATGTCGAACCCCCCAAGGTTTCGTCATATAGGGTTTTAATTGCACACTGCTCACTTGTTTAATTCACACAACATAACAATTTAATAATCAACACAACACACTTTAACAAAACAGAATTGTTACACAATAATTACATACATGAAAGGACTTGAAATCTCGTGTTGTCACAACGGACACTGTGTTACCACAACGTGTGAACCCGACTTTCCCAAAAACCTACTTGTTGATTCTTCAAAAACTTTACTGATTAAAGATTGATTAACATTTTTAATCAGAAAATCTTTGTCAGAATAAACTCTATCATCACCAACAAGAGTGTACAGCAAATTCACACTCTCAGACTCTTGTGAGGAAGTGGACGTGGACTCGGTCAGAACAGTCATAGCGGGTTTTGCGGGAGGATCACATAGAATATGATTCTCGAGAGGTATGTCCTCTTCTTTGATTACCGCATCTGACTGTGCTGAGTCAGTATCATTAGATTCATCATCTGAAGAATCAGGATCCTCAATAATGACCTGAGCATCCTGATTCTGTTCAGCAGTTACAAATGTATCTGCTGACACATCCGAATCTGATGATACTTCCGGTTTGTATCCAAGTCCCGTTGCAAACTCCTCAATGTTTAAAGAAACAGATGGCGCAAAATGAGTTCTATTTTCTTCATCAGACATGGCATCATAATTGTGTCTCACAGGTGGTGGACAATTCTTATAGCCAATGCATGTGACATCCTTTTTCTCTTTCTGAACATCGATGATGTGATCCAACACATAGCTAGAGTTTAAGTAACTATTTAGCTTAAGATGGATCGCCTCACTTTCAGATTTAACACAAGCCATTTCTTTTTGCATTATCTCGAGCCTATTGATGTAACAGTTAATGGTTGTTTGTTTTCTTGAAACCATTTTCGTTAGCTCGGATTTGTTTTCCCTTAATGTTTCAATCATTGTTTTATACTCATTTTCATGGTTTGTGTAAAACATGTTGGCTTCTGTGCATTTAGAAAGATCTACGATCAACTTTTGGTTGTGGATAAATGTCACATCATATTTGTTTTGCAAAGCCTCATGTTTGCTTTGCAAATCACACCCCTTATCATCTAGAGAAACATGTTTGTTTTGCAAGTCAGACAATTCACCATTTAAAGCATCATGTTTGCTTTACAACTCAGACATATTAGCATCTAAATCATCACATTTATCACTTAAGCTAGCACAATTATCACAATTAATGACAGTTGGTTCATCGACACATACCTGGCTTGATGAACTGCCAACATTAGCCATAAAGGCTGAATGAAGAGAAGAAGAAGAAGAATAAGCAGCTTGATCCACCAGAATAGATCTTCTATCATTCCCTGTTGCAGTTTCTTCCAATAATTCATCGATATCGGCATCGAATGGCTCACTTGATACTGAACGCAAACCGTCATTGCCTAATGTGGAGGTTTCCTCATCCGAACTCCTAGAATACCCTGAGCTATCTTCATCTTCTGAAGATTCACCAACATTGGCTGAAGATTCTCCACTACTGGCGTGTTTCAGATCATTAACAACCTCAGCAAAGTATGCTTTTCCATCTTGATCGCCAATGCCTAATTGCATGGACCAGTCGCAACCTTCATCGATTTGCACCACAAGAGCTTGATTGTTTACAGGTACCAAGGTGCGCTCGTTATTTCTAGCTTGATTTTGATTCGCCTGGTTGCCTTGACCTCTGAAAGGATTCTGGTTCCTATGTTGAGCTGGCTTCGTACATTCACGCTTGAAATGGCCACGTTCACCACAATTAAAGAACTTAACAGACTGCTTATCGAACCCATACTTGGTGTCTTTCTTACTCTCCAAGCTGGTTCTGCCCGTCCGTTCCATGAAGTCCTTAGCTCGCCTAACAGCACTAGCGAAAGCCCATTTGATGTCCATCAAATCCATTTCCTCCTTATCAATCTGCTGATAATCTTCTTGTGTCAGATTGATGTTTCCAATCTGACCTGCTATTAACCCACAATACGCGCTCACCAAAGTGTTCAGCAGCTCCATATGTTCTTTAGCTACTTCAACACTTACTTTCGAGAAGCTTGAAGTGTCGAGCCGAACTGTATTCGGATTAGATGACGGACCAGCAGATGAGGAGCTTCCATAACAAGCTTGTTGTGGAACTGGTAGTGGATTCCCGTACAAATCAGTTGCTACAGGAGACCTTTGGGTTTGCTGCTGGGGAACTGGTTGTAGTGGATTTCCATACATGTCTGTGGTTGAAGCTGGCTTAACTGGAACTTGTATCGGATTTCCATACAAATCTGTGCTTGTGACAAACGCCGTTTGAATTGGAGCATGTGGAGCAGGTCTTGCAGGAGTGCTAGGAGCCCAATAATACATATCAGGATTTTGTTGCACTAGAACTCTTTTCGCCTTTAGGGTTTCTTCCTGGTCTTTGTTCTCCAAGAGCTGAACGAAGTCATTGATGTTTGTCGTAGCCAATGTGCCATTGTATTTCAGGATTTCCAAGAAACCATTCCATTGAGGTGGCAGTGCATCGGCAAACTTTGTGACAACCTCTGCTGGAGTTGTTGCTACCCCATAATTACTCAATTCAGTCAGCAAATGATAATATCGACTTGCCAAATCTGTCAAAGATTCTCTTTCCATACAAGTAAAGCCATCAAACTCTTTCTTGAGTAAATCATGTTGTAATTTGTGTGACGCTTCGTTTCCTTCACCTCTCGTCTTCAATGCGTCCCATAACCGCTTTGTTGTCTTGAAGCTTACAAACTGATGATAGATGTCTTTGTTTAACGCTTGAGTTAGAATAGAAAAAGCCTTCTTTTCTAAATCATAATTTTTCTTATCATCTGGAGAAAGATCTGCAAATGATGTGGCAGTTGAAGCGGCAACATCAAGTGCTTGATCGAAGTCTGTAATGAATCGTAACCATAACTCCGTGTTTTGCCCAAGAATATACGTATGAAATCTGTCTTCCCATCCCGGATATTCATTCATGTGCATTAGCTTCGGTGGACGATTATTGCTTCCGGTTTCATTTTCGCTTAAAAGTATACTTTGAATACTTTGATTTTGATTTGAAACAAACGCCCATTGACTTGACGAAATTTGATTCGCTTGAGATGGAACTGACGAAGATGTGGGTGCGGGAGACTCGGCCCATGATGGCGATAAACCCGTGCTTCTATACTTACTATCCGTATTAGACGGAATACCCCACCAGTCTGGGTTCATTTTGAATGAATAATAATGAGTACCTGATTAAAAATCTCAAAACAAACAGTTAAGATTGATTTTTAATGCTTCTGTTAAAAATTTGACAAGTGAGGTCGTCGAAAGTTAAAAGAAAGATGGAAGTTTTGTCCAAGATAAGGTGTGACGAAAGTTAGATGTAAATGGAAGTTTCGTCCAATGGCCAAGATTCGAAGTTTCGTCCAATGTTAAAAGTCATGAAAATTAGAAGTTTCGTTGACAAAGTATTTTTAACAACTATATATTTTCACCAACTTGTTAAATATTTTATACTAAACTTCTGACACAATAACCTTCTTTTGCAAGTAAGTTAAGCAACATCTTATCGAAGGACTTGTTTTTCAAATAACCATCATGGTTTGTGTACACAATTTTCAAACAACACTATTTTAATCAATAACACTTCAACAATAATATTATAAAAATCAAGCACAGAATTTTATGAAGAACACATATGAACTTGATGAATATACTGATGAAACCGATGAGTTTTCCGGTGACCGATAGATTTTCCGAACTCAAATTTTGCAAGAAACTTCAACAAAAACCTTAACAAAGCATGTATAAATGAGAGTTTAACAAGGTTTTTGAAAGAACTAACAACATAACATCAAGGTTTTCAAGATTTTAAACTAGTTTTTCAGAAAGTTTATGATCTTTAAACTCAAAATCTGGAAAAACACTTTAAAAACTATGAAAAATCAAGAAAACAACTTGGTTTTAACAAGGAATCGAGCCAAAGCTCTGATACCAAATGTAGGTCCACCCGGAGGATCGAGTTAAACCTCTATTCCCTGTTTTCCGACGAACCCGAGAGTGCGGAATCCAAACGGGTAAGTTAAACCAAGTTCGAACACGTAAACGACAAACACGAGACTCAACGATTAACACACAATGTATTAATGCTTGAAACGGTTACAATACAATGTTTACAAATACACTCTGTAAACTCTCTCTGGTTCTCTCATGTCTAACTGTGTTCTCAGTTCTGTCTGTGTTTATATAAGCAGCAAGGCGACGAAACAACAGTGTGTTCGACGAAACAAACATTGATCCGACGAAAGTTCATCGGCGAAACATCAATGTGACGAAACCATGAGGGTTTCGTCACACTTCCCAGGTCGACGAAACTTGTTCTACATCATGAGTTTCGTCATATGTGATATGTATGGGTTTCGTCATGTATATGCTAGGAGTTTCGTCATGTATATGCAATGTGGGAGTTTCGTCAGCAAGTAATCAGTGAGGAGTTTCGTCGCAGCAGCAGGGTTTCGTCATCATGCAGCTGTAGTGCAGCAACATGATTTGCA
This sequence comes from Helianthus tuberosus, assembly GCA_030545235.1. Classification (NCBI taxonomy): domain Eukaryota; kingdom Viridiplantae; phylum Streptophyta; class Magnoliopsida; order Asterales; family Asteraceae; genus Helianthus; species Helianthus tuberosus. The sequence goes on from CM060397.1 coordinate 9,602,891, forward strand.
GTTTAAACAAGACAGCAGCAACATGTAAACAAGGAGCAGCAGATCAGCAAATATAGTTCAGCATCATGCAGAACTTGAGGTGATCACGATCCGAGACACGACGGAGGCCATCGAGTCTCGGTCTTCAACTTGAAGCGATGACGAACCGAACGAAGTCGCATCCACATAAATGCATCAACATTTTATTTGTATAAAAACTACATAAACTTTTAGTTATTTTTCATATATATTATTTTAGAGGGTCTTGAGGCGCAATCCAAACATAACCCTTAAATTAACTTGTTAACCAGATCAACATAACAAACCATTTATTAAATGAGTTAAGCATGACAAAATCCAATTATATTCGTGTCAAATCTATGCAGTTAAAGCGGTCCAAAATCGAATAGCGGTCAAGGTCCGCTATATGATATATAGGTTATAGCGGTGATATAGCGGTAATTTTTATACCATGCATAATTTATGTATTTTTATGTATATATATGAATATATCTTTGAAAAATATTAATAGTAATATCAAAATTCATAGTAATATCATTCCATTATCAAAAACAAGTTGCAAATCAAATACTAATAGTAACTTTGAAGTATTTAATTTAAGAATTAACACAATCAAACACCGTTACTGCTATAACCGCTATAGGCCACCGCTATAGCACCGCTATAGTACCACTGTAGCACCGCTATAGCGGTATTTAGCGGTATTTAGTGTCGCTAATAGCGGAACCGCTATAGGCCACCGCTATTTGGACCGCTATACACCCTGAGGTCCGCTAACCGCTATAGCACCGCTATTGACTGCTTAGTGTCAAATATCGAGTTAATAAAAGAAACTCCTTAAATTCGGAGAGCACGCTATTTTTAGAAAAAAAAAAAAAAAAAAAAACCCGATGTGTATACGTAAAAATTTCTATTTTTATATGGTATACCTATACAAACACTAACATAGGCCCACTTACAAAACTATTCTTATGCTTTAGATTGGTTATTAGCCCATTGGCATTAGCTTTAGACCTTTATTGAGCCCAATACCCAATTTCGTTAAGGACTAAGGACACATTTTTTGGAGCTCGAACAGGGTACACGAATTCTCAGGGCCGGCCATCAATACACTCCCAACAAGCGAGTACAAGGTAAAAGCACAACTCACAGTTGCTTTTCAATCTTTTTAAAGAATATATTTATATGGACGGTAATACGCCCTGCTTGCAGTATGCGCATATAATGTATATATGTGTGGGCGCTCGGTGGGCAAAAGAGAAAGTGCACTAATTTTAACGTTATTTTACTAATTTCGTGAAAATAATGTTAAAAGAGGGGGATGGTTAATCATGCATCATGTGGTGGCGTTGATAGCCAAAAGACAAGGGAGTACATGCACTAATTGGCCTTTGTCTTAATTGCCGAGTGTCATGTGCCTTATGTCCAAGGCTTGATACAAAACTACCATCGAGCCGGGGGTCTCACTGGAAGCATCCTCTCTATTCCTATGGGGTAGAGATAAGGTTGTCTACATCTTACCCTCCTTAAACCCTACCTTAGTTTTGCTATTGGTGGAATTTACAAAGTATGATATTCCACTAAGTATGATGATGATGATTTATATGGACGGTAAAAGACTTCATTAAATCCACATCAAACATTTCACAAATTAATGTATCTTAAGGAATATAAGTTAATCTTCATGCATGGCTCATGCATTTGATAACTATATTCCATGTTATTCTTTTCAACTTCACAAACTTCAACAATACAATGCTCATAAACACTTGTCATTATATCACTTACCAACAGGAAAACTCATACACTCACACTATCATATCTTGCTTCTTCCAGCCCAAATTCAACCAATCACAACCTTGCATGCCACTTTCTTTTTATCTTTTGCCTTCTACAGTTCCAGCACCAGGTCTGCATGTAATAGCAATCATGTGTCATGAACAATAAGAAAATATAACATTGTTGTTGGTTGGAGTATTAACATATGGATGTTCATTCAATACAGAACTAGTTTTAGATAGAAAAATGCGAGAACCATATAAACACGTGTACCTATTGCTTTAACTGTTATATTTAACCTGGTTTTTACACTTCTATACTTAAAATTGATTATGTAATGAATGATCCCCTATACATACATACATGGACGCGTTCTTTTCAAAACCAATTCTATGTTAAGAACCACGACAACTGCATAAAACACTTGTATGTAGTGCATTGATAGTTTAGTGAGATACGGGGTAGTCGGTTATGTAACCACATTCTATATCACTAAAAGCAAAAGATACAAGTGCATTAGGTGGTTCTAACAGTTCTCAAAGTAACTATGGTTCTGAAATGCATGCCCCTCTATAAATATACATATATATATGTGTGTGTGTGTTTATGAGATGATAGATGGTGGATGTTTGCATGCTTACAATCAGCATCTGAATTAATCCAGCATTCTCTGTTCCCATCTGAATCAGTCATACAACAGTCAGAGGGCATGTGGCTGATAGTGCAGTTTGCACCCTTTTTAGAACCATCCACCATAGGAAATAGTTTATCATCTTCAAACAACATTTGATTTTTGTTTTTATACTCCTGAACAAAGTTGTCCTCTGTAGCATGTTTCAAATGATTTTCAGACTTGGGTTCAACAGCTACTCCTTCAGGATGAACTTTCCTATGAAACATTTGCAAAATCTGTATGTATGTTCCATGTAACATGTTAGAATACTCAACTAAAAAGATCTAGCGGTGTAAACGAGCCAAGCTGCTCATGAGCTACTCGAAATTGGCTCGCTAAAAACTCAAATAGAGACGAGTTTAAACGAGCTCGAGCCCGAGCCTTAACGAACTCGTGCCTGAGTCTGAGCCTAAAAGTAGGTTTGCTTGATAAACAAGACTGAGCTCGAGTTTCACTTATCGAGTTCGAGCTCGCTTGTGAGAATAAACAAGCCTGATATTTTTATATTTTTTTAAATATATATTTTTATAACAATTATTTTTATAAATATAATTATGATACAAAATAACTAACAAATATATTTATGTTATATACAAAAGTTATGATTAATATATTAAAAAATAATTAAACTTGTATAATGAATTATTTAAAAAATATTAAACAAGCCGAGCACAAACTTGAAAAACTACTCACGAGCCAAGCTCAAGCTCTCGTAAGTTAAACAAGCAGAGCTCAGCTCGGCTCGTTTACACCCTATAAAGATCTGTGTAACTTGCAAGTCAAGAAAACATTATACGCGTATACCTTTCGCGGTTTTTTATCAGCTGAGGAGTGCTTAGATGAAGAATAATGTGTTCTTCCTTTCAGTATCTTCTTCATCAAACAAACAGCAGACTTTTCAGTTTCTTTCTCTTTTATCTTTTCAGTTTTGTTAACTTTACCTCCAGCAACAACTTCTTCAACTGTTTTAGTTCTCTGAAACAGCTCTCCAAGTGATGTTCTATGCTCCTTTTCTCTCTTAACCGTCACTGTTTCCGACAGTTCAATTACTGAACCAAACAGATAATCTTGAAGCGGACAAACAACCGCTGCATTCTCCTTTCCTTCGGGTTCTAAAACCTTCTCTAACTCATCATTAATGAGCTTCAGTTCATTCTCCATTGCTTCGGGTTCTAGGACCACCATATCGTTCTCAATGTAGGTGGCAAACGTCGGTGTTTTTGGTTCGTTAGTGACGGTTTCTGCAGCTAGAGTTCCTATTGCAAGGAACCCGTGAAAAAGTTCAGAGAAAACGGCAGCTGATTCTTCTTCTGCTGCTGCTGCTGCTGTTTGTTTTGCAGTCTCTATGCATGTGAATGATTTACGAAACTGCGCTTCTCGTTGCGGTTTGCTTGAAGTCTTTGCGTAAAAGTTCGATTTGGGATAGTATTGTAGGTCGTGATCAAGTGATGCTTGTCCCGGAAGACATGAACAGGAGTTCCCTGCTCATTAGTTATAGAACATTGTCTCGTTAAGTCACGGATATAGGCGGTAGATGGGCGGGTAATGGGTTGGGTTGATTGGGCAACAGGTCACAATGGGTTCGTGTTAAAACGGGTCATTTTCAATATTTGTTTTTTTTCTAGAATTTCAAGAGGGTATTTACAAGAAAACAGTATTGCAACAATAATCTAAATGAATAAAAAATGTCTTCGGATAATGTTTAGATTGTAAAGTGACTTTGGGCGACTTTAAACCCATTTGACCAGTAACATTTTTGTTCTAACCCGGTTGATATAAACACAACCCAAATACACCCGTTTATAAGTAAATACGTTGGACTTGTCACCTCTAAATAGATATGTTAATAGAAAGGGGGACGGAAACTTATATAATTAGCTCATTTTTTATATATTGGAATTTTGGTATTGTATTATCTAAGGCTTGAATCATATAAGACTTGCATAATTTGAGATTGTTTATAACTTGTAACTTGATGTTTTTATATAAAAAAACATACAAAATCATCAAAAATGAGAAAAACGAGTCAACTTCTCGAGCCATGAGTTGGCTCGAGTTGCCAAATTCGGGTAGAACGGGAGATAAATACGTACTTGGAGCAAATTCGGTAGGAGGATCATTGTTTGTCTGCCTAAACTTGTGTTGCATCCAATCAAGTAACTGAAACAAAGATAGTCAAGCATGTTATCTTTATAACAAATTTATTTTCCAAAAATGTAAACATTACCTTCATTTTCAAGCAGAGATCAGTGAGTAGTCAGATCTATGATAATGAGAAATAAGATGAGAGGTTCTTATTTAATTCTGATATTTAATAGGCTCATGAAGTTCCAATTCATGGCTTTTAGACAAGAACATAGAGAAAATACCAAACCTTAGGGGGTGGATACATGTGCAAAGATCAAATAATTTGGTCAGCTGGTCAATAGTTAATCAGCTTTACTTTATTATTTGGCACATTATGTGATGTGTTTCAGTATACATGCATTTGTAAGGTGTCCATAGGTTACATGCAGCTGCCTTGGTGTTTTTAAAGACTTGTTTGGGATGGAGAGTTAAAGGGTAAAATAAGCTTCTTATAAATAGTTTATTTTAAGGATAGGGTTGTAGCCGAGCCAAACCTGAGTTGGCATAGGCTTGAGCTCAGCTCATTTAACTTAAGAGAGTTGGAGCTCAGCTCGTGAGTATTTTTTTCAAGTTCAAGCTCGATGAGGCATTACTTGTTTATCATGTTTTTATTAGTTACTTAAAATAATACACAAAATTATTTTAATACATATTTATTAGTTTACTTGCATATATATAACAAAATATATCATATAAATATATATTTGTTATATTTAATATACATTACTATATTTAAACAAATAATAAGCTCGTTTAATTCACGAGCCTAGTCATGCTCGGTATATGAAACTGGGGCTCAAGCTCATTACTAAATGGGCTCTAATTCTAGGCTTGAGCTCGTTGAAGCTCGACTCGGTTTGAGCTATTAACAAGTTGGCTAATTTTACCCTAAAAGAACGCTTGTACCGCTAAGCATAAGTTGTATTATAGGCAATCGCAAATGCGCCCTAAAACTAGCAAGATCTCAAGATTAATATAAAAAAAAGAAGCTAATATGAGGAGATAATTATAGTATTATTAGATATTTAGGTTTGTCTAATGTATTTGGAGTTAATGTCGAAAACATTTCATGAATGTTACATTAGTATAAATGAAAGGGTCTCTATGATTGGAATTATTAGCTTGATAGTAACATGAATAATTAAATATTCTACTCTATCCTTATTGTTCACTGTTTCAATATACATACTAGTTTGGATGCATTTAATGTTGAACAGTTTTGTCACATCAAGCATGGTCCTACTCCTACATATATAAATGCATAATTTTACTTTGTTTACACATAAATTAAGAAGAACAATACAATTCAATATGGATCAATACATTACCTTTATTAAAAGGGTTATGAATCTGAGAATAGGCTGGTATCTCCTATTTATTCACTGATACACTTCTATAATATTCAACTTTATAAACAAGTTGTTGATGTTCTTGGTCGTTACAGCTACCAGTATGTTATACTTCTTAAGAAGGGATGGGCGGGTTGTACTACACATCTGGTCGGGTTGTCTAGAAACACCTTTTACAAATATATATATATATAAGGTTGAGTTCATTTCAGAACTCTAAATAACTACAGAACTTTCAGAACTCCTAATAAACAATCATTTTACATATAAGTTTTTGTATTTAGGATCTTTTTATCATCTATTATATGTATTTCTTTGATTACATACATGTTAAAAGTAGTTTACATATGTTTAATTGCCAAATTATATATATGTGTCATAACTAATTACATATATGTAAAAAAACTAGTTTACATATGTGTAATTATAAAATTACATATAAAAATGATAAAATTACTCTTAACTTGTATGTAATCGTAAAAATACACATAATAAATGATAAAGTTATCCTAAACATAAAAATATATAAATAAAAAGATTGTTTATTAGGAGTTCTGCGAGTTCTGTAAATATTTATGGTTCTGAAATGATCATGGCCCTATATATATATATATATATATATATATATATATATATATATAGGTAAAGAGTATTGTACAATATTGCTTATCGTACATTACGTACGCTTCAATCTCAGCCGTCAGATCATCTTCCCGCATTTTAAAATCGCATGTTGTTTTTTTATAACAATTTCGCATATGATAATTTTTTATGAATTCGCATGTTGTTTTTTTTTTGCCAATTTCGCATGTGATAATTTTGATGAAATAGCATGTTGTTTTTTTTATAACAATTTCGCATGTGATAATTTTTGATGAATTCGCATGTTGTTTTTTGTACCAATTTCGCATGTGATAATTTTGATGAAATAGCATGTGATAATTTTGATGAAATAGCATGTTGTACAAAAAAACAACATGCGATTTCAATGCCGGAAGATGATCGGACGGCTGAGATTGTAGCGTACGTAATGTACGATAAGGGCATTTGTATGATAACCGGTCTATATATATATATATATATATATATATATATATATATATATAGTGTGAGGTTCATTGGGGAACAGTGGGGAACCGATTCAAACGAACTCCAATTGGACTCATTCCAGCGGCGTTAGAATCGTCTCGTCGAACCCTAACTAGGATCTCTTAACCCTAAACCCTAAATCATAACCCCTAAACCCTAAATATATTAGGGTTTGGCCTTTAGGGTTTAGCCTTAGGGTTTAGGATTTAGCTTTAGGGTTTAGCCTTTAGGGTTTAGCTTTTAGGGTTTACAGTTTAGATTTTACGGTTTAGCTTAGGTTTTAGCCTTATTTTTTAGCTTTAGGGTTTAGAGTTTAGGAGTTAGGATTTAGGGTTTAGGATTAAGAGATCCTAGTTAGGGTTCAACGAGCCGGTTCCAACGCCGCTGGAATTAGTCCAATCGGAGTTCGTTTGAGTCGGTTCCCCACTGTTCCCCACTTTTTTAGTGTTCCCCAATGAACCTTCCCCTATATATATATATATATATATAGGGGACCGCTAGAATGAGAACCACCTCGAATTATGAGAACCGCGAGAACTACTTGATCCGGGGCGAGGTGGACCAAATTTTTTTTTCAAAAACGTAGATACATGTATTATAAACACATTCGTAAAAAAAATTAAAAAAAAAACGCCGTGTGTGTAGTTTTTTACAACACAAACTTGTGTTGTAAAAACTACACACACGGCGTTTTTTTTTTTTAAATTTTTTTTTTTTACGAATGTGTTTATAATACATGCATCTACGTTTTTGAAAAAAAAAAAATTTGGTCCACCTCGCCCCGTACGGTGTGGTTCTCGCGGTTCTCATAACTCGAGGTGGTTCTCATTCTAGCGGCCCCCTATATATATATATATATATATATATATATATATATATATATATATAATTTTTATTATATACAAAACAATGTCAAATAGAAAACGTAGATTTATTCATTTAATAATTGGATTTACACATTGAAAATACACTTTGGACGACTTTCAATCCTTCTGGACTGTTCTCTTTTAACCTTTTTTTTGTATTGATCATTTGACCGATTAGAGATTAAACATGACCCTAGATGACTCAGGCATCCCAATGAGATAAGGTATCTCAACAAATGATCGGTACATTGGTATGTTACTCTTCTGGTCCTAAAATATTATCGAGTCGACCGGAAACAATTTCAGAAAAAATATATATATAATTTTTTACGTTAGAGAATTTAAATGAACTGAATCGACCCATGGGCCGAACTAGACATCTATATGAGGGAAGGATATTAAGAAATGGTTGGTATGTTTCTCTTCTATTTGTCTATTCTGGTTAAGCCTTGTGTCAAGTCTACTAGCTCATGGTGAGGTTGTGGTTGATAATATTAGTGTCTACAGTAAAACCAATTATACAATCAGATCTTAATCATAAGCTCTATGTAGGTCCCTCAATAGATTGCCTCTTGCTTTTACTATGTACATCCATGATACACAAGATACACTCTTTTTCTCAGAACGGCCGGTTGGATTGATCGGACTGGAAACCGACTACATAATATATTCGGTTGAATTTAATTCAAACCGTCTCTAGTTACTGGTCAGACTGGTTGAACCGTTGAAGCAAACTGGGTGGTTAGACCGAATTATAAATTTTGTTTTTTTTTTTAGTTTTTAAAAGGCTTAGTTTTGCTATTCAAAAAGGGGTAGCGGCGCAACTTGTTGCCCGTTTACCAATTATCTCGATGTAAATTCTTCGATTACGTGTGGTTGAATTATATATTGTGTATGGCGAGATAAGAAATCATGGGTGCATGCATCATTCTCTTGATTAATTTAGTACTTCATTCTTTATATTTTGTTTATTTCAGAATTTGTATTTTGTTAATCTCCCATAAATCCATACTCAATTATACTTGTGTGTCACACTTTATGTCCAAATGTCCACAATAATGGACCCAGGATCTTTTTTCATGTGTAACCGTTGGGTTTAACCAAATTTTTAAAAGGGGTGATCGAGATTTTTTTCATAAAATTAACACTAAATTTTTTTAGGGGGTGTTTGGGAGTAGGCCCGCCTCTGAATGTCCGATAAAACATACGTAAATGTATATAATACGTGACTAGCAGTCACGAATCACCTTTTCACTAAGGTGTTATTAAAAAAAATAACTATTTCATTTGTTTCTCTGATTAAATAGCATAAAAATAACTATTTTTTATGTTTCTCTAGTATCAAACAAAGTTGACAATAAAGTTAAACCAAATTTCAAATTTACATGAAAATAATGTACACAAATCTTAATTACATCAAAAATAGCAGTCAGCAAATTCTTCTTTAGTTATTTGTTATTTTACACATGTTAGTCTACTACCTTGATGATAATAACCCGATAATTAGGGGTGAGCATGGTGCGGTTTGGTGCGGTTTTAGCATAAAACCGCAACTCATACCGCGAGGTGCGGTTTTTATTTTTTTAAAACCACATGTTGCGGTTTTTTTGCGGTACGGTTTTTGCGGTTTATTTGCGGTTGCGGTTCGGTTTCGGTTTTAATAGTTGAATACATCTAAAAAAAAACTCTCAGCAATACTTGAATACATCTAAAAAAAAACTCTCAGCAATACTTCAACCTCATCATCATTTTGATCATCCACATCAATTACAGTTTCATTAGTAGCCATTCTGAAAACATAAAAGAACTAAAATCAAACAAAAGCCATACATTGAGATGAAACTTATCGATAAGCAACAACAGGGGCTGTCACATTTGATGATAACTCATAAATGTATAGACATAACTTATGTGTTTCATATACAAGCGATGAAAAAAGAACCAAAAACACGAACCTAGCTATAACACATACAAGCGATGAAACAGTACACAAGAACCAAAACCAAAAACATGAACCAAAAATCACATACAAGCGATTATACTAGAAAGTCTTGTACTTAGAAATCAAAAATCACATACAAGCGATGAAACAAGAACCAAAAACATGAACCTAGCTCAAACATGAACCAACACATACGTACCAGATGAAGATGATCGCACCAGCTGAAGATGATCGCACCGGCTGAAGATGATCGCACCAGATGAAGAAAAGATTGTCGGCTGGATGTTAAATTAGGGAAATGAAGGGAAAGGTACGTAGGTTTCTTTTTTATCAAAAGGTTATTGGGTTGAAAGTTGGGCTGTTTGGAGTGCTAATTTAATGGGCTTGTAACTAGTACGTTAACATCATTTTTTTTTAGAGGGAGCAGACGATAGTTAACTTAACAAAGTCAAGTCTGTACTTTTTTTTTTAACAAACACAGATGATATAATATATAGGGAATTTTATATTTAAATCTTTAAGTATATTATATAATATATATATATATATATATATAATAATTTTGCGGTGCGGTTTCGGTTTTTTGGTGCGGTTTTTAAAGCTAAAACCGAACCGCACCATACCTTTGCGGTTTCGGTTTTTGCGGTTTTTGTGTCGGTTGCGGTTTTGCGGTTTCGGTTTTTACGGTTTTTGGTGCGGTTTCGGTTTTCGGTTCGGTTTTTGCTCACCCCTACCGATAATGGTCAGAGAGATTGTTATGACTACGTGTTGGGCGTTATGGAAAGCTCGGAACACAAGAGTTTTCCAAGGGACAAGACCGAAGGTTGTTGAGGTTGTCGCGATGGTTAAGTCTTGGTCTTTTTTGTGGTTGAAAAGTAGGTCTAGATTTACCTCTATTGTTTGGAAGGATTGGGTGGTTAATCCATTGTATATGTTGTAAGTGTTTCTTTGGCGGCCCTTGCTTCGAGGGCGCGCCCGTTTTCTAATGAAATTCACAGTTCAAAAAAAAAAAGATACAAACCCGATAATAAAATTAAAAAAAAAAACATGTCTTTTAATGAATAGTTTCATTGATGTATACTCGCTAATAGAGGATATGATATGTATCTCGTTGTTGCTAAAAACACATCATTACACCTCATGATCACCCTACGTATACTCGCTAATAGAGGATATGATATGTATCTCGTTGTTGCTAAAAACACACCCTACGTTGACTGTATACTCGCTAATAGAGGATATGTCTTTTAGTGGCAGATTAGAGATTATTATGTTGACCCATGTCACCCTACGTTTGTGATTACATACCGATAACGCCCATCAACGATTACGTAGATATAACCAAAGTGATTTTGAGAGAAACCCGTTTGAGTTGAAAGTCGTTCAAAATGTTTAAATACATTAAACATCTTATATCGCTTTATTAAAAAAATGATTTTATAACTAATAGATCGTAATAATGTTTAAAAACCGTAGAAGAGAATGAACATGGGTTTGAGTCGACACGAATTGAGATGTTTCAACTAGTTTTCAACTCGTTACCCGACACCCCCAAAATGTAAATGTATCTAACACAATTCTTATTCTTAATTCTTAAAATATAAATTAATAAATTAAAAAAATTGAGTAAAGCAAGCACATTGGATGTTTCCCTACCTAGTAACTTATTTCATAGTTTGTCACGTTAATGTCATGTCCTACATTTGTTTTCTCTATGGAATTTATGTACTATAATTACCTAACGTTATGTCCTTCAAATACTAAATGCCTATTTGTGACTACACTACGAAGTGTGTCACGGCCCATGAGGCCCATCAGACCATATAATTGCCTAATTGGTGTATATGATTATACAAATAGTACAATAATTAGTTCCAAATATAAATTGAACTATTCATATGTTATTAAGCATTTATCATTTGTGGAACTATAACTAGTGTATTCACTAATAAATATATACTAGTTTTTTTGTCGTCGCGCGTTGCGGCGAAACCGAGCAAATGATAATGTAAAACAAACATGATTTGAAAATAAAACATGTTGTTAAGAAAACTAAACCATTAAACGGTTTAGTTTGTCATCGTACTGTTTTATGATACCAAATAAATACTTTATTATCAGTACAATTTCGTTTTTAACAAAACTTATAACAGAATGTCCGGGAAAAAATCAATCATAACTACGTACTTAAGTTTTAAGAAAAAGTTATAAACGTATAATATTAAAGAAGTATCAAATTAATCGATAATATATGTTCAAAAAAGGAAAAGAGAATTATTAATAAAACGGTATAGGAAATATATGGTTTTAAAAAAAGAAAAATAATTAAAAATATGTTATTAAAAATAAAAAATAATAAAAAAGCTATATATTATTATAAAATTAAAATTACTATTCATCAAGCTTCACTAACAATATATATATAATAGTTATGAACTTATGGTAAATTCTAGTTGTCAATCTCGCTTTTTATCGGGTGATAACGACTTTCTTAAGGTACTAAGTTTATCGGGGACACGTAGCGTAGACATTTCATGGGTACTTGTCGAATTAAAGTTGTCGATACGATGGTTAACCAGGAAAATGACATCAAAACAAATTGTCTTTTAAAAGTCGGTTAAGTACAATAAAATGTAACCAGTAGGGTTGGTGGTCCAGACTCCAACGGCAATGCAAAGCCTTTTAAAACACTAAGGGGTTGTTTGGCAACTTCTGAATGGTTAAGTGCTGAACCAGTAAGAGGTCTGAATCATTAAGTGTTGAATTAGTAAGAGATCTGAATCATTAAGAGCTAGTATAATGCTTAACCAATTAGAGAAAATGTCTGACCAACTCATATAAGAGGTCTTAACATTTCAGACTCCGTATAATGTTTAACCATTCAGAGACAAATGTCTAAACCATTCAGACACTTGCTCGCAAAACAATAGTCTGAACCAGTAAGAGGTCTGAACCAATAAGAGCCTCATTAAAAGCTAAATAAACAACCCCTAAAGTGTGAGGTTTTGTGTTCAAATCTCATAAAAAGTAAGAAATTTGCCATTCAAATAAAACATACAATATAATGTATATTGTTTTCACCATTTGCCATTTTAAATATGAAAAACAAAATTCTTTTTTCATAACTTGGTCAATTAAACATTCTGTATAAGTTAAAATAGTATTGTTATGTTATCGTTTTATTTAATAATAGAACTAGGTTATAACCCCGTGTATTACACGGGGTTGAATAAATAAATTTTATATACTAAATAATAAAACAATATATCTTTAAAAACATTATTTATTGTACGGGTTGAATAAATATAATTTTATATATTAAATAATAAAAAAATATATCTATAAGAACCATATTGTACGGGTTGAATAAATGTAATTTTATATACCAAATAAAAAAGTTATATATTTAAAACCACGTATATTACACGAATTGAATAAATGTAATATTGTTTACCAAATAATAAAATAATACATCTTTAAAAAACCTCATTTATTACATGGGTTCAATAAATGTAATTTTATATACCAAATAATAAAAAAATACATCTTTAAAAATATGTGCATTACACGGTTTGAATAAATGTAATTTTTTTGTACTAAATAATAAAAAATATATATCCTTAAAAAAACCCCGTGTATTGTACGAATTGAATAATAAAAAATATATATCCTTAAAAAAAACCCGTGTATTGTACGAATTGAATAAATCTAATTTTATGTATCAAATAATAAAAAGTTATATTTTAAAAAACCTCATGTATTACATGGGTCGAGTAAATGTAATTTTGTATAGTGAAAATAAAAATATTTAATATATTAATACAAAGTTTGGTTTTCGTGATAAAAATAGATTATTCTGTTGTTGCAAAATTTGTTAACGAAGTCTCAATAAATTTAACCCTTTAATTAAAACTCTGTAAATGTATAAATGATAAATAATATTAGTCAATTTTATTTTAAGTTTCGTAAAATCTATTTGATATCAAACTAAAAAAAACGTTCAAATATAATTAATTCAAATAAATAATATTATAAATGAGATGGAGATTAAACTAAATAATAATTATTCATAAGATATTAAACTAATAATATTTAGTAGGAAGGTTATCTATAATATAAGATATTAAATTAAATAATATTTAGTAGAAAGGTTATCTGTAATTAATTATAAGAGATTAAACTAAAATAATAATTATCTATAAGAGAAGGTCTAATATGATGACAAGTGTCCCTAAAGTGGTTTCTTTTATTATATTGTACTAGCGGTAAGACCCGTGTGCAAACACGGGTCGTTTCTTAGAAAACCATGCATAGCCCATATTGACAGAGAGTAAAAAAATAATTAGTACAGACTTATAAAATTGATATACACTAATTGTCAATAGGTTTATTCAACAGCAATTCCATTATGTTGATAGCAAACTACTGTTGTCTATTAACTGTTAAAAACTTCTGTTGCTTTCCAACAGACTTTAATAAGAACTGTCATCCATTATCTCCAACAGAGCTTGGCAGATGGATAGATAGTAACTATCAGATGTTAGTCAACTCATGTTAAAAAGGTCAGTCAACAGAAACTATAAAAGTTAGTAAACAGATATTAAGAGAATAATGTTATTAACAACATGTGTTAGAAAACCATGCATAACACATATTGATAGCACATATACATATGTGTATAGATATTGTACCAAAACGTGTTATCTATTATAGGTAAAAGACAACTATAGACATGCATCATCAGTTAATATATAAGATACATATGAGTATTTCCATTGTGCTATCCACACAAAAAGTAGCACCCACCCATTGACAATGAAACTTGTTTATAGACATAACTACATATAGAACATGTCTAAGAAGCAAAATTAGTACCAGCAACGAACCAAATATACAACCACAAACAATCATGACATGAAACTAAGAGGACTTTATCTTTGTCACGATATGCACAACTTTTTTTAACTTCAGCAATTGAGTAGACTTGTGAAACTCTAACGAAAGTCATCACCAAAAGCAATATTGCAAGATCTCATATAAGAAGACCATCCAACAACAGCATAGTTGAATCCAGTATTGGTTTTTTGAGATGTTATAAACAGTTCCTGGACTTCACATTTGAGATTATGGATCTTGATAGGCTTAGGATTATCAGTATGCAGATCCAACACAGAAGATACATCTGATGGCAGTTGCTAAAAAACAGAAAATTGAATAGTGAATTTTATAAAATATTGATATATAACTGAAATTGTTAAAATAACGAAACAAACAAACGACTGCAAAAGCTTACAAGTCTGTCTTCAGCATGTGTGGTGAAGTGTAAGACTGATTCTGAAGTGGATGATACTAAATGAACTTTTCGAACTTTACATGGTCTATCAACAGCTTTATTATCCTCTACAATTGTCTTGCCACGAAGTTTGAGCATCTTTTCTACCTAAATAAATTAATTTAGAATATAACAACTCCAAATTCTTGAAATTTTATAACTTTCTTTATCAAAACAAACTATCTTATCAACTCAGCTTTGAAGTTTAAGACTCAATCATACAGAAGAATATCAATATATTGAGACAATAATAAAATAGACAGTATAAAACTAATAAACACTTACATTAGATACAACACTTGAAGAGGCAGAAATGTCACGAACAGGAAAATCTTTAGACTGTAGTTGACGATCGTTAACATCATCAGCTATTTTTACAGAATGATCTTCAGACTACAACAAAATTTAAAAAAAAAACCTTCTTATACTTATAATACAATAAAATATATGCGTAGAAAATTATAAATTTACAGCATTTTTAACATCTGCCTCATCAACCAGACACTCAATCTTTGAATCAAATAGCCCATCATCAGCAAACTATATTTATAAGAAGGATCATATATAAGAAACCATACTTTAAATCATAATAATATATAAATATTACATGTGTATATATACATTAAAAATATCCTCAAAACTCGTAAGCGGCTTAGAATTACCAACCAAAGCTCCAGCATCCTCATCATCCAAAGCAACTTTCTCGGAATCCAGAAGATGTTTGTGTTTAGCCTACAAAATGAGATTTCAAAAGTTATTAGCATAATATAATAAAAGTTACTTATCACCGTCATGTTATCAAACAATGTATTATATCATCAAAATTTTATACCGCAGCCAATAAATCAAACCCATCATCTCCATAAACTGAATCATCCAAAACAACTACATCAGCTTTCTTGAAAGAAACCTCAGTTCCAGTCTCGGAATGGAAAACAGAAAGCTCAAACGTTTTAGATGCAATCATGGTGAAAACCAACCAAGATTCAACTGGTATGGGAACTTCTTCAATTAACTTTGACCATCCATCAGTAAATCCGCATCCATCAGTCCATCCTTTCATCATCACATTCCAAAACCTTTCGCCAACATAGATAGTTGCCATCCCATACTCGTAATTTTTACCATAGAATTGTTTCCAAAATTTGTCAGCAATTAGCTATAGAAGAAGCAAAGGAATATTTAGCGCAGACTTGCAAATTTGATATGAGCTAATGAGCAACAGAAGTTACAACGGATTAGTCAACAAAAGTTAAAATTAGAATTACTAAACAGGGTTCATCAACAGTAGTTACAGAATTTACACACAACCTAACCACTGTTTAGCTATCAACTATTACATACCTCTGTTGCTATCCAACAGAGGTTTCGTAACAACTGTCATGCATTATGTCCAGCAGAGGTTACAACGTGGACAGATCTTAAATATCAGATGTTAGTCAACCGAGGTTAAAAGACTTAGACAACAGAAGTTAAAAAGGTTAGTCAACAGATGTTAAGATTATAAGAAAACAGACGTTAAAAGGGCAAATAGATGTTAGCAAGCTGTTGAGATAGCATAAAATATTTAGAGTAAGTAACGAAATAATATATCATTACTTACAGTCATGCCAACTTTAGGGCTAATATTTGCTGAAATGTAAGAGTTCTCGTGTACTTTTTCTTTAAAACATGAGACAACGAACGACAAATGTCCAATAGCTTTCACCAATACAGCATCTTTCGTTTTCAAACAACAATCTCTAACAAACTTTATCCATCTGATGTCGGGTCAAAAGAAGTTGTAGATTATATAGTTTGTATCGAATTTTAGCGTGTTAAATATATCAAATCCGTATAATTATTATGTGTTGGTATGTTTGCGTAACAGGTACTAAAAGAGGTTAACGAGAGTTAACGAGCTTGAAAATGGATTCGACAAGGCTCAACTGAATTGAAGTATTTGACATTGTGAATGGAATGGGCTAGAGTGATATTTAATTGTATCATGACAAGTGAAATTGGGCTAGTAAAAGGGCAGCTCATGTGAAGGAAATTAAAAGGGCCAAGTCGCAAGTTTTATGGAGATCGTGGACTTTAAATCTTCAAGAACTAATTAATTGGATTGGGGCCCAAGCTGAGGAACTTTAAGAAATAAAAAGATTGGAGGATCATGACATATGTGGGCTATGGACTACTGGAGACATCACGTGGACTTAGTCTTTGAAATAATGCAATGGTGCAAAGAAATAATTAAAGCATTACATGTGGATTGTTATAACCTGTGGTGGGCTTTGGAGTTAACAAAAGGAAGTCGGCTAAAAGATGTTATAAAAGCCACTTCCGTATTATTCACGGGGGGATCATCATCGAGCATCAAGATCGAACAGAGGGACCAGTTTCATCATTATTCATCATTCTCTCAAGCCAACCCATGAAGTCTAACTTAATCGGGATGACAACCGAAGCGGCAAAGATTACCATGAGCGGCTAAACTTCTTGTGACTTTCGCCCGGATGAACGTTTACGCGATTTGATGTAATTATCTATTTTTCTGATTCGTACAAACTAGTATATCTTGACTACTTGTGTTGGATTATTGGTAAACGTTTCTTGTGTTTGAATTACTTGTCGTTTATTAAGCGTATTGGCAACTTCCTTGCGTTGTTAGCGGGTTAGTAAATTGGTGGGTAGTTGATACAAATAAACGGGTTATTAGGTTGCATAGTGAATCTTAAAAACTATCCCTATTAACTAATCAAATTCATTAATTCCGAGGCCATGTCTATGTGGTGTTTTGAATCAGAAAACGGATTTTTATATTAAAACGGGTATTCGGGATTCCGGGTGGAGGTTACTTCTTCTCATCTTGATAACACTTTTCGTGACAAATCGTGTTTTCTTTTAAATCTACAAACAAAACCCCAATTTAGATAATTTAGTTTTAATTAATTTCTTTAACGCTAACCACAAATTCCCCGTGGATACGATACCCTACTTACGCTATCTACGTAGTTTAAATAGGTTTTTGATTGACCCTTACGACAGTCATCAAAATGGCGCCGTTGCCGGGGAGTTCGTGCGCTTCGTGTTAGTTTAGAATTAGTTGTTTTTCTTGTTTAAAAAAAAAAGAATCATAAAAACCCAAAAATATTTATTTTTGTTTATTTTTGCTTGTTCGGTATTACGCTTTGCTTTCTTGTCTACTTGTGTGCAGGTGATCTTTTTGCATGCATACTAGGTTTTCAGGAAGATCTTCCCCGCTCTTGTTTGATCCCGAAATTGAAAAGACCGCACGCCAAAATCTGCTTCTTCGTTCAGCCTTGAAAGGAAAAGCCATTCAAACCACCATGAATCCATCAGAAAACCAATCCACCCCACCACAGCAAACACCACAACAAACGCCGATTACTGAGATGCCACCAATGCCACCACCTCCATTTACATCTGAACCACAACAACAAACACCACCCAATGCACCATCATCAAGTACAACCACCCAACCAACCTCTGCTCCAAATGAAGAATTTCATTTTATTGGTGAACCACTTTACCCTCTAGAAAGCCGACTACCACCACAGCCCAATCCTTTACGGACCGTGAATCAACCGAATCTAGTGCCACACCCGAACCGGTCGGGTACTATGTTTGAGCAAGTGGACAATAGGGCGAGAACAGAGACGTGGGATGATGGATACGGAGATGAGGAGTGGGAGGTAAACGATGGGTATATGAGATATCCAGGTGGGTACCAAAATCGGGCATTTAATCGTAATCGACCGGTGTATCAGCAACAGAGACAGCCACGGGGAGTAGATGCTTATCAGACCCCGCCACAGGTTTATAGAGCACCAGTTGCACCACGTCAAAGGCAAAGAGATCCTCGATTTCCGGATCCGACTATTCGAGGGGTTGAGAGTCACTTCAGACCACACATTGCTGAGCATGCATCCCCGATAGTGATGCCAGTAGCAGCGGGTAATGTGGAACGTTCGTTTGAAGCAAAACCACATATTCTGAACATGCTACCTACCTTTCACGGGAAAGGTACTGAGGAGCCATATGCACACATAGCGGATTTTGAAGCAGTATGTGGTATGATTGCTGGACACGGGTTCACGCCAGATCAGGTGAAGTTAGTGTTATTTCAGTTTTCACTAAAGGATGCTGCGAGGGATTGGTTTACATCTTTGCCATATGCTAGTATTTATACATGGCAAGAGCTGCAGCAACAATTTTTGGATGAGTACTATACCCCGCAAAGAACTAAATCGGGGAGAGCAGCAATTAGAGAATTCCAACAGTTACCGGGTGAGCTTCTATACGAGTCTTGGAAACGGTTCAATCAATTGATCCGTAATTGTCCTCACCACGGTATTCAAAGATGGGAGTTAATTACCGCATTCCACGATGGGATTTCAAATGAGGATAGACGAGATATTAAGGCTATCACCGGGGGTACCTTCTTGAGAAATCATGTGGATGTGGACTGGGAGTATTTGGATACTGTTGCAGGGGATTCAAAGAGGCAAGCACAGTCGGATAGGAATAAAAAGTATCCGATTGTGGCACCATCAAGTGCGGGAGCTTCTAATGCAAGGGTTGCTCAGTTAGAGAGAGAAAAAGAGGCGTTGGAACGCCAGTTGGCAAAGTTCAAGGGTATTGGAGGAAGAGATGCATTACATGCGGCTCAGTCCTATCCAGTTTGTGATTCGTGTGGCGATTTAGGCCATGTTTGGGAGGATTGCCCGGTACAGTTTGGTACAGCTCACGAGGAAGTTAACATGGTCTATGGTGATCAACAGAGATATGATATGAATTCAAACACATATCACCCAGGTTTGCGTAATCACCCTAATTTTAGGTACAGTAATACTACTAATCAGTTAAATCCAAATTTTCAGGTACCAAATCAGGGAGGTCAGCAATACCAGAATAGACAGCCGGGATACAATAATCAAAATTACAATCAAGGAGGCTATAACAAGGGAAATCAAAGGACCTACCAACAAAACCAAGTTCAAAGCAAATCCAACAATCAAAGCGAAGTTTCCAATAGCGAGGTGATGGAGTTACTTAAGCAAATCAAGAAGGATCAAGAATTGCAAGCTAAAGCATATCAATCCTTAGAAAAACAAGTTGCTCAGCTGGCAGTCGATGTGAAGGAGGTGAGGAAAGATCCAGGGAAGTTACCGAGTGACACTACAAAGAATCCACAACATCACGCAAGGGTTAATTCGGTAAGTACCATTCCTGTTTCTGAAAATGTTAATACAAATCTTACTTCTTTTTCCCAAGTAGTTGCAGGTACAAGTGATGGAAGTGAAGAAAGTGAATTAGGAGCGCCGCACGTACCTATTAAGGTAGGGAAGCTGAAAATCCACAAGGCGTTGTTGGATTATGGGGCAAGCACGAATATTCTACCAGGGAGCTTGTTTGATCAGTATGAGTTCGGTCCATTGCATGATTTTGATAGGAATGTGATCTTGGCTGATGATACTTGGAAACAACCACGTGGGTTTGTTAAGGATGTGAAGATCCAGCTTGGTGAGTTTTATTATTTGGTAGACTTTTTAGTGTTGGATTATGCACCCACGAGAACGAATGAGCAACAAAAGGTAATATTGGGACGTCCGTTCTTGAACACTGCCAATGCTCAAATCAACTGCAGAGAAGGATTGATTACTATGAGTTCTGAAAACCGTAAGTTGATTTTTAATGTTTATTCCAAATCTATTACTTATGAAATTATTAATATTTCATATGAAGCAGTTGCTACTGATGAGAAAGGTGTTGAGTTTGACAGGTCTAAACAAGAGACAAACGAAGAATCGGTGAAAAAAGTGAAGGTGAAGAAAAGAGGAAAAGCAGGTAAACCGCCTGATGGTGGAAATGCTCGGGGCGATGAGACCGGGTTCGATAATAACTGTTATGAAGTTGCGAACTTTCCAGACTATGCGAAGCGAATTGATTTAGAGAAGTCTGGAGGTGAGCCGATCTTTGAACCACCTTGAAGATTGCAGGTATGATCTGGCTGAAGATCTAAAACTTAGCGCTCTTAGGAGGCAGCCTAAGGTTTGTCGTTTATTTTATTTTTTGTATTAGTTTAGTTTAGTTTGTGTCAAACCGTGCAATCGTTCGAGTGTGGGGAAGTCCACGAGGTTTGGTTAAGCTTTAGTGCAGTTGAGGGCAACGCACATTCGTTTGGGGGGTAGGACAAGATGAGTTTCAAAGTGATTTTATGAACACATAAATTTTGGCCGAAAAAAAAAATCAGTTTTTGGAACATTTTTGCACGATTTACGGTTGTGTTCGGTATGTTTTCGGAGTATTTCAGGGATATGAGATGATGCGGAGAAAGTAAACTGTGAAAAGAAGAACCCCAGGTATGTTTCTATTGCTAAATTATTTTAAAAACTCGTTTGGGGAGTGAAGGATGTGAAAACAAGTGAAAAACAAAAAAAAAATTCTAAGGCATGGAGCCTAAAATTTTAAGCAATCTGCTAGAAAAGTTGTCCACAGGCGTGTCGCGGACCGATCGGTAGTTATCTCCGCATGTCGCCTAGAGTGCAGGTCAAAAAAGTCAATTTTTTTAAAAAAATTAGCTTAGCGTGTCGTGGGGGGGGTGCTCTTGTTCTTCCGCGTATCGCGGCCCAAACCACAATCATAAAACCCTTTCATGTCCTCAGTTCAGGTTTTTAAAACCACCATACCCACTTCCAACTTCCGATTACCTGGCCGCTGTACCCACCGCCATCTACCAACCTTCTTTCTCATCTCCGATTACCACTATCATTGTCGGCAACTATAACACTCACAAATCAACCACCGCCGACCACCCTTTTTCACCGTACCGAACACCGTTGATAGCCGACATCGGCCGGCAACCGAACACCGACCGGTTGAGCAGTAGTGTTTTCTGTTTCGTCTAATTCTCAGTTCAAATCGTGAATCCAGGTATGTAAGTTGAAATTTTCATTGTTTGATACAGAAAAGTATGATTATCTAATTGAAATTCTGAAGATTGACATTTGATTATTGAGTGTGGTTATTGAGAAAGTATGATTGAGTACAGAGAGGAGTCAGAAATTTCAATTTAGACAGAGTTTTGTTCAGATTAGGATGGGAATTTGTGAGGTATAATTTGATTTTGTTAAAGAGGTGATAGGTATGTGTTTTTAGCAGGCCAATGTGTTAAGTATCTTGTTTCAGGTTGCGGTTAGTTCAAAGTTCTGAGAGTTTGGAGCTGTTATGAGTTTGCTGAAAATGGGTAGTTTGTGAGAAAGTTCGATGAGAGTTGTTTAAAAACAGGATGTTAGTTGATACTGGGCTGAAATTGCTACAAAACGAGACATGGATTGTGTTTTGCGGGTAGTATCGGGTTGGTTGGCGCTTAGGAAGGAGAGAGTTTTAGTTGAGTGCTCGATAATTGTTCATATATTATCAGTTAGTGCATTGTGTGTGAATGTGAGTTGCGAGAGGACTGTGTAAGATATAAAGAAGCAAAGTGTTTTGGTTTGATGAGTATGTGATGAAGTTAGAGAGGTTGATAAAGTTCGCATTTTAGTCGGTCATTGTGTGGTAGCAGTTAAGATGTGCGAGTGGTAAGGAAGATGATTAGTGTCGAGGTAAGTAAGTTGAGCAAAAAGTGGGGCCGATTGTGAGATTTGTTGTGCTCGTCTCTCTTCGTTTACTAACCGTTTAACCTGTTTGGGAGCTTGTGAGTGTTCATTTTGCAGGTGACGATCGCTTTTGCCCATACTCAATCTCCATTTGGATGAAAGTGATTTGAGTTTTTTCAAGACAAGCGTCCCATGTTGAAGCAGCCGCGAATGAAATGCTATACGGTTGCTGTGGAACACGACTTATGAGGATTCTACCGCGTCAAATCAGGGGAGTCTGTTCCATTTATTTATGTATTTTTATTTATGTTTCTAGTGTGTCGATAGTTTCTCTCTCCATTGAGGACAATGTCGGAATTAAGTGTGGGGAGGGGAAACTAGTGTCTAGTTTAGGTTGTCGTGTCATAGTTAGTTCAGTCGTAGCGAAAAAAAAAATTGAAAAAATCAAAAATCAATAAAAATTAAAAATTAAAAATATCCTGTAAAGGTGTTCGCACGAAAATGGAAAATGATAGGTGTAATTAAATCAGTGGCTTTTCGATTACTATATATATGAGATAATACACAATCGGTCACGCGTCTAACTTAGGATATGTGGGTAGGCCCAGCCGGTTGAAAGGTTCCTTAGATTTGATATAAAACAACTTAAAATAGGAGTCTTGTGGGTTCCCGCCTTAGGACCTAGGGTAAAACTGAAACTGTGGAAAGTATAAGGGGTACGTCATAAGTAAAAAACTTATAAGTTTCTCCGATTAAACTGGCACACCTGTTTCTTTTTGTGAAAACAAATCCGAAACAGTGTGGCGCCCGAAAAGAAAAAAAAAATTCCATCCATTCATCTGAGCACATGTAAAAAAAAAAAAAAAACAAAGCCTATGGCATTGCCGCGGGGATAGCGACTCATGCGGTACATACCCTCTAGGTGGAGTTTAGAAAAAAAAAAAAAAAAAAACGTGAAGTTTATGGCATTAACCATGGGGATGGTGACTCGTGTGGCGTATGTCCGCTAAACTGATCGTATAAAAAAGCATGTAAGCTCGCAATATCATCCATTCATCATCATAAAGTTTAATCGGACTAACATAAGAGTTTTTTATATAAGGCGGTAGATTATATATCTTTTAATCTCATAAGCTTGAAACGGGAATAGGTGGAGTCGTAGTCTTTTGAGTGTGGGATCCGTAGACAACTATATATTACTTGAACTTAATGGATCGAAAATAAGGGCTTCGAAACCGGCGGTTGGGTTTAAGTGGACCGTATATTCACAATCTTGGTTAACGTGTGGTTAGATTTGTTCTAATAAAATAATGAATATATTGAAAGCCATATGTTTTGATTGTGATTCCATTGCGAATAATTTTTTCGGGACGAAAAAAGATAAGTGTGGGGATGTGATGTCGGGTCAAAAGAAGTTGTAGATTATATAGTTTGTATCGAATTTTAGCGTGTTAAATATATCAAATCCGTATAATTATTATGTGTTGGTATGTTTGCGTAACAGGTACTAAAAGAGGTTAACGAGAGTTAACGAGCTTGAAAATGGATTCGACAAGGCTCAACTGAATTGAAGTATTTGACATTGTGAATGGAATGGGCTAGAGTGATATTTAATTGTATCATGACAAGTGAAATTGGGCTAGTAAAAGGGCAGCTCATGTGAAGGAAATTAAAAGGGCCAAGTCGCAAGTTTTATGGAGATCGTGGACTTTAAATCTTCAAGAACTAATTAATTGGATTGGGGCCCAAGCTGAGGAACTTTAAGAAATAAAAAGATTGGAGGATCATGACATATGTGGGCTATGGACTACTGGAGGCATCACGTGGACTTAGTCTTTGAAATAATGCAATGGTGCAAAGAAATAATTAAAGCATTACATGTGGATTGTTATAACCTGTGGTGGGCTTTGGAGTTAACAAAAGGAAGTCGGCTAAAAGATGTTATAAAAGCCACTTCCGTATTATTCACGGGGGGATCATCATCGAGCATCAAGATCGAACAGAGGGACCAGTTTCATCATTATTCATCATTCTCTCAAGCCAACCCATGAAGTCTAACTTAATCGGGATGACAACCGAAGCGGCAAAGATTACCATGAGCGGCTAAACTTCTTGTGACTTTCGCCCGGATGAACGTTTACGCGATTTGATGTAATTATCTATTTTTCTGATTCGTACAAACTAGTATATCTTGACTACTTGTGTTGGATTATTGGTAAACGTTTCTTGTGTTTGAATTACTTGTCGTTTATTAAGCGTATTGGCAACTTCCTTGCGTTGTTAGCGGGTTAGTAAATTGGTGGGTAGTTGATACAAATAAACGGGTTATTAGGTTGCATAGTGAATCTTAAAAACTATCCCTATTAACTAATCAAATTCATTAATTCCGAGGCCATGTCTATGTGGTGTTTTGAATCAGAAAACGGATTTTTATATTAAAACGGGTATTCGGGATTCCGGGTGGAGGTTACTTCTTCTCATCTTGATAACACTTTTCGTGACAAATCGTGTTTTCTTTTAAATCTACAAACAAAACCCCAATTTAGATAATTTAGTTTTAATTAATTTCTTTAACGCTAACCACAAATTCCCCGTGGATACGATACCCTACTTACGCTATCTACGTAGTTTAAATAGGTTTTTGATTGACCCTTACGACAGTCATCACCATCCATCCGTGAATATACAATGATCATCTCTCTTCCTTACTCGTACTAACCATGATTTGTCACCATCAAGAAACTCTACAATTCGCCCATACGGGACCTCCTTGCCCCACAACAGAGTCTGAAAATCAAGTGGTATATTCTGCAACAGTAGTTAACAAACATCTTACATCAAAAATTAACGTAGAATCCTAATAGTAGCAAGAAAGTTAAAAAAACATACCAAAAATATAAAATTATCTTCATTAAGGAATTGTAAAAAGGATGGTGTTTGATTGGATAGATTCATATCTGCAATAAACAATTTAAACTTACAAGTTATTACAAAAATCAAGTGGTATACTCACACACTTAAGGTATTATAAAAACAAAGCACAAAACGAAAATCATCATCTCTCACAACAACTAAGCAAATGAGCATTAACCAAAAATTATATGGTTGATTTATCAATCGTAATGTAGAAGACAACATCACGAAGATGCATGCACAAATTGTGACAGAGAATGCTATCAGTAACTTCATTTAAGTTAATGCAGTACTTAATCAATAATAATACACCAGATTACAGCAACTATTATTTGCTTCAAGAGAGAATATGAAACGCCGTCAGTGACAAACACATACTCATAACATCAAATAATGATTAATCTAACATATATAATACAAACAATAAATTCAAAGAAACAATATTTGATTTTATAGCATGTAATCTATATTATGCAATAGAAACTTACCGATTTTGATAAGAAAGTTATTTGAGAAAACTTCCGAATATCTTTTCAGTAGCTTATATTCAATAATGGAGATGAAAAGTATATTAAATGGAGTTAAATTTTGTAAAATTTATACTTTACCCCCTTTTACATTAAAAAATCGCAATTTTTGCACAACGATAACCACTGTTTGAATATAAATTTAAAATGTTAAATACGAAAAACTTATCTATTAATTTAATATATTTATATAATTAAAAATAGTTTTTAAATCCCGATATTAAAGATTATTATAAGTTAAATAAATAAACAATTACAAGTTAATAGATAAATATCTTATTTTCAACAATCCCAATACAATCTCAACTCTTCTTCTCCGGCGAAAAAACTCTACAGTTTCTTCTTCCTCAGCCTTGACGAATCAGAAGTTTAAAGTTTTAGATCAGGTATTTTTTTTGTTCTCTTGTGTATTTTATAGGTATGCTTTGATATGTTCCTTTCAGTTTCCTCATTTCAAATTATATAAACATCAAAATCATAATCTACTAATGTTAAAATAGATAAAATTATATGAACTTATTTTCTTTATTTTATAATAAGATTTATATCAACCTATTTAGTTACATTTTGATTCATTCCATTTAAATAACAATCTGAAATATTATTGTTTCATAAATATTTGGTTGTAAAGTTTACGAATGGTTTTAGAATTATTGTATGAACTGTCATGTAGTGTTGATACATTTGTTCTTTCAATATTAATTTTCATAAAATATTCTGCAATCAGTTTATAGACTTATAGTACTCATATGTCAGATTTGTAAGTGAATATAGCCTTGTCTACTGAAAAAAAAACTGAAGTTTGAAGTTGACACAAACATGGATATTTGAAAACTTTATTGCCATATAATACTTTTTTATTATACAAGAATAAAAAATTTGATCTTACACAGTGTTAGATTCATATTGTTGGTTGTAGGGACCATATTGAAGTACACAACATATAAGTTTGGTTCTACAAAGTGTTGGATATATTTTTATACCTTAAATAGAATGTTTTTCAGATACAATTGATTTTATATTTTAGTATTTAACTGTAATTGTATTTTTTACTTTCAGATGGAGTTTATGATAATTATCAACGTCTCTCAATTGGCAGACCTAAATGAGGGATTGGTAAGTTATATTCTTAGAAAAATTAGCTCAAATCACAATTGTATGCTAAAAACTGTATTTATAAAATTAAAGATATATTAAATGTTGTGTATTTTATATACATAGGTACTTCCAAAGATAATGGCTAACCAATTACCAAGAAAGTGTGAAGTGATAAAGTTGGTTGATTATACGGGTTTTAAGTATAAGATTGCAGTACAGAGCATCGATCATAAAAGTAAGAGGATAAACGGCCCACAATGGACCCGGTTTGTTGAAACTTATAGAAATAACAAAATAGATAAACTGTGTTTAAAAAATTGAAGGAAGCAAAATTTGAGATAAATGTTTTGAACAATGAGGGATTGGAGATTAGAAAAGATGGCTCGAACAGAGATTATGTTCATGGATGCTTGATACAGGCTGAAGAAGAAACATACTGCAAGCAGGTTAAAAACTGGCAACTGCTACTTATTTTTATATATTACCAGTGTATCTTTTGGACTGTTAGAAAAACTTCTACTTTATATTTTGTATCCTATATAAAATCTAATATGACATTTCTAAAATATATGAAAATTATAGCATTTACCACACGATTTGCTGAAGCTGTTGTCGCAAAGGAGATTAAAAATTGATAACTTGGTTGCCAAAGTACATGGACCAAAGCAGAGTAGTAAAGTCGATGTGCATTATGTTTTCTCTCCTGAAAACAAAAAGGGATTAGCTGCTGGTTTTATGGGACCAGGATGGACAACTTTTTGCTTCGAAAATGACATTGAGGAAAGCTGCCAACTGTTGTTTCAATGGATGGGAAGTACTCCTGAAGACGACTTTAACTTCACTGTGAAGGTTTTTAACAAAGACGGGATTGCACTTCACGAGGAGACAAAACATCACTGCAGGCGTACCAATCACCAACACCGCAAAAGGCGTCCACATCATAAAAAACAGTTTGAATACCATGTTTTAGAGACACACAGCTTGGTATTTACATATCTACTTTTAATTTGGTTAACTTTACTTATAATCTTGGATCTATCTGTTATTACTTAAAATATATGTTGTTTTGAATGAATAACTAAAGAAAGAATTTTCCTTTACAGGCAATACCGAGGAACTTTGTTCGAGAACACCAGCTAAATGGTTACCGTAGAGCTGTGCTGTCATTTGGTCATGTGAAGTTTTTGGTACAGCTGGTTGTTAGGAGAGATCCTAGAAGACCTGACGACAACAACCATCTAGTGATGCATACAGACTGGCAGCGTATCATGGATGAAACGGGAGTATCTGTGGGGAAAAAGCTGAGGTTTGAGATAGTCGAAGAAAAAAGTGTAAGAGGAGAAAAAATACACTTTGAAGTTTGTTGACATGATCTTTGAACACCTTTTCAGCCTTGTATAATTTATGTTTTAGTTGACATGTTTGATGGACAAATTTCTTGTTTGGAAACTAACTTAAGAATGAAGTTATGTAGTCTTAGTATATACTTTGAAAAGTTTGTGGTTTTACCTCTGCTGATGAAGCAAAATGTATGATGAACCTAAGTTCTGCTGTGCACCAACAGATATTACACAATTCAACAGAAGATCTATAATATAAGATCTTTAACAGATGATGATCAACATGTAACACCCATCTGATTATTATTTGAATTTTAATAAGATTTCATACGATTTATACTAAAGATGTCTAAATTAAAACATAGTTACTAAAACAAAGTTCCAAGTAATCAAACTAGTCACAAACGACTAGTGAAAACATTCCTGACCTGATGGGCAAATTGTTTACGTTCAAAAGAAATAGAAACATCGTTTAACAAAGTTATGAAATTGCGGAAGCTTCAAAAGTGTGTTCGGTTCTTCGAGAACTTGTTTGATCGCCATCCGTATTCTTGAGATACCTGAAACTGGAAATGTTTAACAGAGTTTAGTATTAGAGTTCTTAGAATTATTGCTTAATCGAAACTGCGCTTAGAAACGGATTCGATTAGATAGAATGTGCAAAAACTTAACAAAGATTTCCAGGCTCAACCGTAACTTACGGTATCTACCGTAAGTTACGGTAGTCAATTGAGGATTCTAGTCCACCGTAAAGCAGTAGTGGACCACCGTAAGGTTTTTGATCTCCACCGTAAGTTACGGTGTATACCGTAACTTACGGTAGTCCCTGCAAGTTTATGCTTTGGCTGATTTGTTTATTTAGCCCAACCAAACTCTCGGATTTCTTATTCTTACAAACCAACATGTTAAATTCTCGTATTCTAATATGTCGTTTATCAACAATAACAAAAGACCAATTTACTATATCACGAAGCATTCGCCACGCATTAATCGATTATTCGATCCGTTTGGCTCATCTACGGAATCCTCCATTATGATGACTACCAACAAGTTGTAACCAAATCCTGGTTTTATTAATCAATATAGCGAACATTTTCGCTTTAAATTAAGACAACCTTTACTCTACGATTCACTATACTTATGCAAATTATCAAAGTTTACCCAATGTAACGAATCAAGTTACATACCTTTAGTGCACGCCCTTCAAACGCAAGTCGCCACCGGCTTGTCCGCTTGGAGCTCCGGTATCCTTTCCTGTAGAGTTCAACCAAGACATGTTTAGAACTCTTTTCAATTCATAGTTCGCGTATTTTGCCTAAACATCACCATCATGTGGTTTAACTCAAATTTTTAGATTTAAACCTTCTTTGAGGCATTTATGCGAACATCACCATCATGTGGTTTAACTCAAATTTTTAGATTTAAGCCTTCTTTGAGGCATTTATGCGAACACCTTAAGGGCAGAAATTTCCACTATATATTATCAAGTTCATAACTTGTCATATAGCCCTAAATTTTCATCAATCAACTACCTTACATGATCTTTAACCTCTAAGATTCTGAAATCACTTCACATATGTCAAATACTACTAGTACAACCACTATATTTCTAGTGTTTATCATTTTCTCACAAAACCCATGAATCACTTTCAATGTGTTCATGAAATTTTTCAGAATTTAGGCATGATTTCACATATTGTTGTCTAGGTTTTACTCCTAGACACTATATCATTCCTATTCTACTCAAATAACAAACATGCATCATCAAATTTCGGATCTCCCAAATTCATGAGAATTTCAAACAGAGAATTAACATCAAATTTTACATACCTTACAACCCCCTTGTAATGGGGATTACTAATCTTAACTCGGATTTCGATTTGGGAACGAATTTGATCTTCAATTTGTAGGATTTAGCATGAACTAGGGTTTTGAAAAAACCCAGGTCGCTCCCTCTGTGTTTTGATCGACCAGTACTCACACAAATGTGTGAGTTTTATGTTTTATTATGTTTTATTATCATAACTTTCAATTTAAACAGTTTTAGTCCCTCAACTTTCGTTTTCAATTTGTTTTAACTCCTTATCTACTCATAAGTCATTATCTAACTAGGTTAGTGTCATTTCTAGTTAGTTTGTTTTTACTAATTTATTTGCACTAAATTGCAAACTTAAGAATTTGTGTTTTCGGGATGTTACACAACAGCTCATAACGTCTGTTGAAGCACGCTATAACAGTGCTTAGCCTTTAACAGATCTTTAACAGTGCTTAGGGGTTAACAGATGTTAGCAGGCTATAACAGTGCTTAGCCTCTAACAGATGTTAATGTATCTCAGATCCCAACAGTTTTCCGACTAACCAATTGACTAAATTTTCATTCATCAATCTAACAATAATATACAACCCTACTACTTATCCAGTTCATCAATAGCAAAACAAACTCTGCTGATGAACCAAAAGGTCTGTTAAGACAAAGACTGCTGAAGCAAAGGCTGCTAAAGAGAACCTCTGCTGACGAAGTAAAATGTATGATGAACCTAAGTTCTGCTGTTCACCAACAGATATTACACAATTCACCAGAAGATCTATAATATAAAATCTTTAACAGATGATGATCAACAGCCCATAAGGTCTGTTGAAGCACGATATAACAGTACTTAGCCTTTAACAGATCTTTTAACAGTCCTTAGGGGTTAACAGATGTTTGCACGCTATAACAGTGCTTAGCCTCTTGCAGATGTTAATGTATCTCAGACCCCAACAGTTTTCCGACTAACCAACTGATTAAATTTTCATTCATCAATCTAACAATAATATACAACCCTACTACTTATTCAGTCCATCAATATCACCAAAAATGTATATAATGTATAATAACAATATTATATTATATAACAAACAAAAGGTTAACCTTACTTCATATTCAAACCATAGACATTACATATCATTTTCATCATCGTAGCCCTTACAAACCAAACTTTTAACCACAATTTGTTAAAACAACAGTTAACAGACATAAATAAAAACCACAAGGATTCTTCAAAAATAAGTGGTTTCTACTTATCTCTCATAAGAATTGTTTTTTCATAAGCATCTAATTGTTAACCTTAGTCAACTTCTTCCGGGTTCTTCTCACATTAGTGGATAGCTCACCAACATTGACAACATCAGCATCTCGAGCCATCCGCTTTCCATTGGGACTTGATCCAGAATCCTTTTCAACTTCAATGGCTGAAGAGTCGGCCGTAACAGAGACAGCATCCTTGCAACAGATCACAAAACAACTATTGATCTCATTTAATAAAATAATGAACTCTTTTTAAACGTACTAAACATACTTTAAAAACAAATACTCACCCTTGAAGTTCGTTCAGCAGACACCTGGGAAGAGTCTGAAAGGTTAACGTCTTTAACGTCAGTTACCTCTTGAGTAACCTAAAGGATCATAATATATGATATCATATAAAAAAGTACAGAATCCAGTGTTTAAAACTCAAAAGAAAAATAAATGGATTGAAAGAGTAATTTTATATGCTACCTCATCAGTATTTTCATCACCATCACCATCTCCACCAACCAACTCAGCAATTATTACTGGATCATCACATGTTTTTTGCAAAGTATAAGCACGATAGTCATTTTTAAGATTGAACTCTGAAACATCAATCTTAAAAGCAGCCTTCTTATCAACCAATCGAAATATCTCATGAGGGAATCCAGTATCATTGGCCTTAACCTGCCTCTCTCTTATGTCACTCGCCGCTAATCCAAGAAGCTTCTGAACATCTGTATCAAACATAACAAAAGAAACACTACCACTCTCATCCTGCACCCTCACTTGCACCTTGAACCTGAAATATACACAACTAACTAAGTAAACTGCAAAACTATATTCAAATACCAGTCTTAGAATGTTACTTATATAAATATAACGCTAAATAAGCATCATTGCTTACTTTATCGTGATCAATGTACATTCAGTATGACATCTGATATAAACCAAAGAAGTCGCAGGCAATCGAAGAATATCATCTGACACATTTTCAACATTCTGCAAGTATTCACTTTTACCCATCACCTTCTTGAAACACTTACGACAGCCAGCATAAAACCAACCATACTCTTCTTGCACAATCTTAATTGTCGCAACCACAACACAAGACATTTCCTGTAAAAAGACAAGACAGTTCCTGTAAAAACACACAGGTGACAAACCAAACAAATAACCAAACTATATACAAAGATGTGAAACCTTTTCTATCTCACTAATCTCGTCAACATGTTTCTTCGCACCTTCAGTTACAAATTCTTTATGTAATGGAAAAACACTCTGAGACGATAATATCGTTTGAGAAGTAGAACCACTCCCTTTGTCCAAACTTCAGTATATGCCTTTTGAATACCCCAAATGATTAGAATTAGTATACAAATGAGATGAAACCAAGGTGTTGACTTGAACATCTATTTACAATAGAAATTACATTAACAAATTACCTCCTCCTTAGCTCATCAACTTCATCAATTTCTTCATTCAGAAAAATTCGTGTTGCAAACTTATCACTTTGAACAGTATATTCACCTACATGGAAAAGTATATAGATATTTAATGTATACCTGTCTTTATATTGCCAGAAATAAACAGTATAGTTATGATTTGCAGAATTTTTTTACAAAAATACCTTTCCATTCCTTACACTTTCCATGTTGTATAACAGCCATCACATGCTCATGAGGTGAGATTTTAGAAATGAAGTCCTTAACCTACAGAGCATAATCATTCCACACAGTACACCGCAAAACCTTACCCCTACATGAAAAGAATATTCATATCAAAGCAACATTGAATGAATAAAAACAGAGAATCAATCAGGAAAGCTATAACATTTATTAAAGTAGCAAATGAGCCATAAATTAACTACCATATTCACTAAGAATAAACTGTAGACCTCATTTAGTACCATGATTCAGCATTACATAAAAACACTATAAATCTCATTTATTACCATTACCATGATCCAACATTAAATACAAACATTCTTCATCTTATTTATTAACATCATTAAATACATTTAATGACCAGTACATGACTGAACATATAAACAACAACTTACTCCAAATCTTCAATCTCGAAATTCATCTTCTTAGTCTCCTTTGGAGGTCGATCAAAGATTTCAAGATCTCCACAACAAATCACAGATCCAGCAACATCTATATGATCACATTATACAAGAATATAAGTAAAACTCTCTAATATTATACAAGCAAGACATGATTACAAAAATATACACTACCAACACTCAAGGCGTTTAACGCCTCTCCTTGAAGAATTTCTTCATAAGCTCTGAATTTGAAACCATACTCAACACCTTGCCAATCTCTCACATGAGTAACAATCGTGAATCTATAAAAGTTGATTTTATAAGGCTGCACTACTACTTTATATAAATCTTTATTCTCACCAACACCAAATTTAGACAGAATCACAACAGCATCTTCTTGCAGCTGTCCATAAAAAACAGGTATCAGATGACTCTTAATACCTGCTTGAATCTTAGCACCCTGAAGAACATTTCAAGAAAGTATCTTCTTAGCATACAACACTACATTTTCTAAAATAATAATAAAACGGAAAAGCAGAGATACAAATTACCTTCTCATCAATGAAGATGATCTCCATCTTGTAACCCTGATTCCATTTTCGAAGAATTCTCGCCTTCATGTTCCACATATCCTTCCCAGGATTCAAATCGTTAACAAAACTAAGATTATTACTGTCAACTGATATTGACATGCTTCTAATTCGGATTTCGGATTCTGATTAAATTTCAAATTTCAAAATCAGAGAAGATGAAAGCGTTATGAAATATGAAGAGAGAAATGAGAAGAAAAGCCTTATATAAGAAGGATGATGCGACAGGAGTTTCTGAGTGACATCCATTAATTGCTAATTACTTATTCCCATGCATATTTGAATTTGAATTTCCCGGTACTTAGCATTAAACATCTTCTGATCTAAAAGCATTACGGAAGATAACAACAACTGCGGCTGCTAAGTATACGTTTGCCAAAAGAACCAGCTGCTACTTTCTCGTTGATGGGCGGTGGTTTGCCCTTTGGAATGTGGGCCAGACCTTAACATTTGAAAATACACAAGGCAGTGGTTTGATAGAACATTAAATGTATTTTAAAGTGATTTATATATTAGACTTTATGATATAATAATGACATAAGAAAAGCCTTGTTGGACATGCTCTCATACTGACACATCAGCTTTTCTTATGTCACTGAGATTTCTCCTTTTATAGAAAGTATAGATAGATTTTACTGTTATATAATAGCAAATAATTTGAAAAGATGTTACATACAATGAAAGGAGATTTTTTACATATAATTGTTTTATATGCTATTTTTGTAACGCCCCAAAAATCTGAACGTTAATATTTGTCGTGTGTTCCTATATGACACGTCATGAAATTAATAACTAGGCTATTTAACCTAGTCAAGGGTATGGTCAAAAGTATTAAATGATGAAGGTAGTGTCGGTTATGTTTTAAAGGCAAACCCGAGGGGTTAAAGTGGAACAAGATGGAAGTTGGGTTATTAAAAGAAAATAACCACACACACAAACACACATTCGTGTGTGTTCTAGATCGATCAGGAGCTCCCATTTGAGCCAAACCCTAGCTCAACCTTATATGATCAAATTGAAGGATAAATCGAAGCTCAAATTCATGAATGAACATGGATTAATGATCACCTTCACAAGGGGATCATAAGGTATGTCTCAAAACTAAGATTGGTGATCTTGTATGAAGTGGGTTATGTTTTAATCCGTGAATCGGAATGAAATTGAGTATGAGTATGTGTTAGTATCATGATATAGAACATAGATTATGAATGGTTTAGGTTAATTTGATGTTTAGATGATAAACCCATTAGTTATGGTGATGAAGATGACTAGACTCATCACCTATGTCCAATTCTTGTTAAAAGATTGATGTATTATGTGGGTATAATGAATTCTTGTTAGATGAATTAGGAGAAAAATGATGATGATATGATTGATGTTTATTTGGGAATGATTCATGATGATTAGTAGTAGGCTTTGATGGGTTATGTAAGAGTTTAGAAGATTTATGCATGAATAAGTTGTACGTTATGCTTAAAAGGTAGTACATACATCAAGTGAATGATAAAATGTATATAGTGTCGTCCGTATAGTCGATTATGATGTTACGGGTATATGTTGATAAGTCGATAGTTACATATGGTTAATAGTTGACTTTTGAAAGTCAACTAAGTATAAGAAACATGATTTGACTCGTTGTCGTAAACATAGGTTGATGGGAAGTCGTATGGTACATGCAGTAGCAATCCGTGTTAAATGTAATGACATGATGAGTTACATGAGTTTAAAACGTATACGGACATGATTATATGAGTTATGTTTGTTAGAAATGATTAATGAAAGTTAAGTGTGAAATATGTGATTGATACGATTGTTATCATGTACGAATGCATATGCTAATAAGAGTGTGAATTTGATGAAAAGAGGGTATAGGAATCATGTCAAGACGGACTCAAGCATGAAAGGCTAACGGGTCAAGGAAATGCGAGGAATCGGATACGAGCACGGACGCATAAGGTAAGTGATTCCCGTAATCACTTCTTAGTTTGTTTAAGTAATATAGTGTTTTAATTAAATTAAACATGATGTTTGAAGTTAAGTATATGTTGAAGACTTTCGTCGTAAATGATGGAATTAAAGTTGACCAAAACGCCCTTGATGGGTGTTTTGGGCAAATGATCTTAAAAGTAGTTTTAGAAACAAATTATTTGATTAGCGTAATGTTATGGTCGAGCATGAAAGTGGGGAGTATGGTTTGTTAGTCATAAACCATTTAATGCGCAATTACCCTTAACGGGTCAAAAATAAGCTTTTGGGCGTAAAACGGGTGGAATGAGATGTAAGATATCCGGGAATGAATTTTTATGATAAATGACCTTGAAATTATCTAGTTATATGAAGTTAAGGTCAAACAAATAAGTTAGGTGGGTAAATGCATGAACGGGTCAAAATTATGGAAAAGGGTAATAAGTCGAGGGCTTGAAAGTTATAAATTTCGGTAGTCCAAATACGAGATTTTTACTCCATGTGATGGAGAATTAAATTACGATCACGTAGGAAAAAGAATCGGGTAAAACGGATCAAAAATGAGGAAGTTATGCTCGTTTCCGTAAAATCCGGACGTGCAGGGAACATGCAGCAACAGCTGCAAATCTTTCTGTCTTTTTGGGGGGGTCGCGTAGCGCGACGGCCCGTCGCGTCGCGCGACGGGTGCTGTTTCTCCGAAAATTGTTTCTGAGCCTCGTTTTGTCTTGGGAACTCGTTTAAACGCGTTTTAAGTTACGTACGACT
Source organism: Helianthus tuberosus (assembly GCA_030545235.1). Classification (NCBI taxonomy): domain Eukaryota; kingdom Viridiplantae; phylum Streptophyta; class Magnoliopsida; order Asterales; family Asteraceae; genus Helianthus; species Helianthus tuberosus. The sequence continues at coordinate 9,639,946 of CM060397.1, forward strand.
AGTTTAACTTACGTTTTTATGAATTTAAGTGTATGCCCATACTTGCTAGGTATGTATGTATGTTTATAAGTACGTAAGAAAGTATACGTGGATATATGAGGGTATGTTTGAGAGTAGGTGTGTATGAGTTCGGTATGTTGCAATTGGGGATTATGTATGTATATAGGTATAGTGTCATGGGTGTACGTAATGATGTAGGTATGTGTGGATGTAGATACGTATATAATGATAGAGATGTGGTTATAGGTAGGTATGCATGTTGGTTGGCGCAAATGTGTGTGTATGTATGCAAGTAGGTGTGTATGCGCATGTATACGTAAGAATGCATGGAAATAATATGTATGAAGTTTAGGCACGTATGTAAGTTATTCAGTATGATTAAGTTTTACGTTGTTATTCGCGTACCTGGAGTTTTAGGTGTAATGCAGGTACAGTATCGAAGACTCACCAGAGGTAAGGTACGCGGGAAGAAATGTTTAATGTAAAGGAAGAATGGGATGTAAATAATTCAAGGATAAGTATCGTTATTATTGTTAACATACTAATGACTTGTATGTGTTGGTGAGTGCAGGTTGTTCGAGCCAGATTATCTTATGAGGAAGGAGCGATCAAAGGTCGAGTCACAAGATAGATTGTACGGGAGTGATGAGCACGTAATTGAGTGAAGCTAGGTTAAGTTTTCCTATTGTAAATGAGTATAATAAACGTATTTATTGTAAAAGGATTAACCTTAGAAATGATTTTAAGTGCATCAAGGTGTTTGTAACGAAAGAAATTTTTATGGTACGAATTTCCGCTGCGATTTTAGTCGAATACGAATTAGGGCCTAACAAGTTGGTATCACAGCCTTGGTTTGAGGGAATCAAGTACGATAAGGTAAGTACTTGAACTCAAACTTGTGTGCTCTTGACATAAGAAACCCGTACAATCTAAGACTCGATCAAGATCCAAAGGTAAAAGCTATTGTAAGTATGTACTTATGTATACGTATAAGGAAACTGACGTTTTTGTATGTGCAAGGTAAGCATAAGTGTTTGAAGATGATGATTTGTGAATGCAGTCTAGGATGAATACTAAGGCAGACAAAGAGGTAATAAGCCAAATTTGAATCCAGGTACGTAAATTCGATATGTGGGTATATGTAATAGTAAAACTCATTACGGAAAGGAAAAAAAAATTAAATGAAGGATAATGATAGTATAGTAAGGAAGAATTGAACGTGATACATGCTCCGAAACCTAAGTCTACGGACATAAGGTGACTATTACATGAAGCCACGAAACTACTATGTGGATTGTGTACCTGGCCAGTACACGAGAAACGTATGACGTTCGTGAGATCATGATAATTGTTACAGGTATGTCCAGTAGAGTTGGGTAACAGGCGGGCGTGTGGGTGAAATGGGAAGTAAGACTCTCGGGAAACTGAGAGTACTATGTAAGAATGAAAAGCATGCCTAATAAGAATGAAGAATGTTGAATCCGTAATAAATTACGGATCGACAAGATATGAATAATATGCTTGAAACCGAGAGACGGGTTCAAAGAATGAAAAGTGTGAATGCAATGTTTGAATCCGTGAGACGGATTCAAGGAATGAAAGGCATGAATGGAATGATTGAATCCGTAAAACGGATTCAAGGAAATGAAATGTAGAAATGATATGTTTGAATTTGCGAAACAAATTCAACACATGTAAGGAATGAAAGATGTGAATGATATGATTGAAATCCGTTAGATGGATTCAAATCATAGAAGGAAGAAAAGGTATAAATGGTATGGTTGGAACCGCTAGACGGATTCGAAACATAGAAGTAATGAAAGGTATGAACTTTACGTTTGAATCCGCAGGACGGATTTAAAAATAATAAAAAGGATGGAATTAGTCCACTTCAGAACGGGTCGATAGTTTGACCGTGGTTGTGTCAAACGAGTCGTATGGGTAAATGTAATGTAAATAAACAAAAGAATGATCGTAATAGGCATGCAAAACCTAAGTCGTGAAATGAAAGAAAGAAGTTTTGAACCAGTTAGGTGTTAAATGTGTTAGTAATAGACACTTAGGAGCCATAATAAATGACGGGCTACGACCCGGACAATAAATTAAGTATGAGCAAAAATGATAAGTTTTGCTAACAATACCGAAATGATGTATTGAATGTTTTTGCACGTAAGCATGAATGGAAAGAAGTACGGACGTGTGCCTCAGTACTTATACAATAATTAAGAAATGTCAGTTAAGCTTTGAAGAGTCAAATGAAGGTGGACGAAATAAGTAACTAAAAGGAAAGAATTACATGTAAGAAATGGAATGTGTGATATATTATAGCCTGGACGTAGGATATTGTAGAAGGATTTTAAGTGGGTAATTCCCTAGTATAAGGAATGTTTAAAAGAAAGATGCTAACCGCTAATTTGGTTGATGAAAATGTTAGAACTATGAATGTGATGAAACCAATCGAATTGGTGAAAGAATGCGCACGAGTGGAAGCCCATTACAAGGATGAAGGGAATATAGCCTAGTACGGCTAGTACTCACGAAGAGGTGGATAGATCTGGTTTACGGACCCTTGAATGATGCAAGGAAATCGAGGTTAGTAAAATGTGTAATTCATATTGGATAGGTGTGAATTGGTAGGTTGAGAAAGACCTACAAAATGACTGATAGGATATGTATGGTATGGTATGGAACGTTAACATTTTTAATAATTGATGTAAAATGAAAGTATGTCATTAAAAAGTGGATTTCAAAAAGTATAAGGAGGAAATTTTGAGTATCTAAGGAACTTTGTACAATGAAATTGTACAACACATTTATTTATATAAATTATGTAATGCATGAAGCGAAAGCAATAGTAAAATGAAATGCACGAAATGATTTGAAGGCAATGTAAAAGTATGCCAGGTATAGGTAATTGTAGAGAACGTAGAACGATGTCAAATTAGAGCTGGGCACGTAGTTGTGACTATGAAATAGTAGTTTTGTTGTGATAACAAAACAATAGTTAAATATTATATAGTACATGAAGAGAATGCAATTTTAAGAAACGAGATGAAGGTATTAGATCCGTCATGAAAGGATCATATGAATGTGTGTATAACTACAGGTCGAAGAGGTATGTATATTGACCCATTATTAACAGGATATTGGAATTGATTCAAGTAAACAAAATGAAATATTGCACATGATATATGAGTATCAGAATGATGAATGGACCATTAGCTATGTAGTGCGTTAGAAGCTAACGCTATTTAGTGAAAGAAACATTAATAAGAACTCTGCGACGGGTTCTTGAAAATGGAGGATAGTCATCGTGATGATGATCGTGCTGAGGGGACGTAGAGAAGGAATAATTAGTGTTAAATAAAGGTAAGAAAGGTTTCGGGGACGAAACCTCATTTAAGGTGGGTAGACTTGTAACGCCCCAAAAATCTGAACGTTAATATTTGTCGTGTGTTCCTATATGACACGTCATGAAATTAATAACTAGGCTATTTAACCTAGTCAAGGGTATGGTCAAAAGTATTAAATGATGAAGGTAGTGTCGGTTATGTTTTAAAGGCAAACCCGAGGGGTTAAAGTGGAACAAGATGGAAGTTGGGTTATTAAAAGAAAATAACCACACACACAAACAAACATTCGTGTGTGTTCTAGATCGAACAGGAGCTCCCATTTGAGCCAAACCCTAGCTCAACCTTATATGATCAAATTGAAGGATAAATCGAAGCTCAAATTCATGAATGAACATGGATTAATGATCACCTTCACAAGGGGATCATAAGGTATGTCTCAAAACTAAGATTGGTGATCTTGTATGAAGTGGGTTATGTTTTAATCCGTGAATCGGAATGAAATTGAGTATGAGTATGTGTTAGTATCATGATATAGAACATAGATTATGAATGGTTTAGGTTAATTTGATGTTTAGATGATAAACCCATTAGTTATGGTGATGAAGATGACTAGACTCATCACCTATGTCCAATTCTTGTTAAAAGATTGATGTATTATGTGGGTATGATGAATTCTTGTTAGATGAATTAGGAGAAAAATGATGATGATATGATTGATGTTTATTTGGGAATGATTCATGATGATTAGTAGTAGGCTTTGATGGGTTATGTAAGAGTTTAGAAGATTTATGCATGAATAAGTTGTACGTTATGCTTAAAAGGTAGTACATACATCAAGTGAATGATAAAATGTATATAGTGTCGTCCGTATAGTCGATTATGATGTTACGGGTATATGTTGATAAGTCGATAGTTACATATGGTTAATAGTTGACTTTTGAAAGTCAACTAAGTATAAGAAACATGATTTGACTCGTTGTCGTAAACATAGGTTGATGGGAAGTCGTATGGTACATGCAGTAGCAATCCGTGTTAAATGTAATGACATGATGAGTTACATGAGTTTAAAACGTATACGGACATGATTATATGAGTTATGTTTGTTAGAAATGATTAATGAAAGTTAAGTGTGAAATATGTGATTGATACGATTGTTATCATGTACGAATGCATATGCTAATAAGAGTGTGAATTTGATGAAAAGAGGGTATAGGAATCATGTCAAGACGGACTCAAGCATGAAAGGCTAACGGGTCAAGGAAATGCGAGGAATCGGATACGAGCACGGACGCATAAGGTAAGTGATTCCCGTAATCACTTCTTAGTTTGTTTAAGTAATATAGTGTTTTAATTAAATTAAACATGATGTTTGAAGTTAAGTATATGTTGAAGACTTTCGTCGTAAATGATGGAATTAAAGTTGACCAAAACGCCCTTGATGGGTGTTTTGGGCAAATGATCTTAAAAGTAGTTTTAGAAACAAATTATTTGATTAGCGTAATGTTATGGTCGAGCATGAAAGTGGGGAGTATGGTTTGTTAGTCATAAACCATTTAATGCGCAATTACCCTTAACGGGTCAAAAATAAGCTTTTGGGCGTAAAACGGGTGGAATGAGATGTAAGATATCCGGGAATGAATTTTTATGATAAATGACCTTGAAATTATCTAGTTATATGAAGTTAAGGTCAAACAAATAAGTTAGGTGGGTAAATGCATGAACGGGTCAAAATTATGGAAAAGGGTAATAAGTCGAGGGCTTGAAAGTTATAAATTTCGGTAGTCCAAATACGGGATTTTTACTCCATGTGATGGAGAATTAAATTACGATCACGTAGGAAAAAGAATCGGGTAAAACGGATCAAAAATGAGGAAGTTATGCTCGTTTCCGTAAAATCCGGACGTGCAGGGAACATGCAGCAACAGCTGCAAATCTTTCTGTCTTTTTGGGGGGGTCGCGTAGCGCGACGGCCCGTCGCGTCGCGCGACGGGTGCTGTTTCTCCGAAAATTGTTTCTGAGCCTCGTTTTGTCTTGGGAACTCGTTTAAACGCGTTTTAAGTTACGTACGACTAGTTTAACTTACGTTTTTATGAATTTAAGTGTATGCCCATACTTGCTAGGTATGTATGTATGTTTATAAGTACGTAAGAAAGTATACGTGGATATATGAGGGTATGTTTGAGAGTAGGCGTGTATGAGTTCGGTATGTTGCAATTGGGGATTATGTATGTATATAGGTATAGTGTCATGGGTGTACGTAATGATGTAGGTATGTGTGGATGTAGATACGTATATAATGATAGAGATGTGGTTATAGGTAGGTATGCATGTTGGTTGGCGCAAATGTGTGTGTATGTATGCAAGTATGTGTGTATGCGCATGTGTACGTAAGAATGCATGGAAATAATATGTATGAAGTTTAGGCACGTATGTAAGTTATTCAGTATGATTAAGTTTTACGTTGTTATTCGCGTACCTGGAGTTTTAGGTGTAATGCAGGTACAGTATCGAAGACTCACCAGAGGTAAGGTACGCGGGAAGAAATGTTTAATGTAAAGGAAGAATGGGATGTAAATAATTCAAGGATAAGTATCGTTATTATTGTTAACATACTAATGACTTGTATGTGTTGGTGAGTGCAGGTTGTTCGAGCCAGATTATCTTATGAGGAAGGAGCGATCAAAGGTCGAGTCACAAGATAGATTGTACGGGAGTGATGAGCACGTAATTGAGTGAAGCTAGGTTAAGTTTTCCTATTGTAAATGAGTATAATAAACGTATTTATTGTAAAAGGATTAACCTTAGAAATGATTTTAAGTGCATCAAGGTGTTTGTAACGAAAGAAATTTTTATGGTACGAATTTCCGCTGCGATTTTACTCGAATACGAATTAGGGCCTAACAATTTTTTATATTTTTATAAGAAAAAAGCGTTCCATTTGAATCTTTAACATGATAAACAAATGATTCATCAAATCAGTTATGATTATCCATGACATGGTTAATTATAATTGTAACAATGTTTTTCTTTTTGTTAAATTTCGTATGACCAATAATTTTTAGTATAAAATGATCGTATGACCAATAATTTGATATATAAAATTACATTTATTCAGTACAATACGGGAGGTTCTTAGAGATATAAACTTGGGTTTGTTGGCCGGCCCCTCCTTTGGGAGGTCACCGGTTCGACTCCCACTGTGGTCTTAGGGGGGGACGTCCCAATGATGGATCGTATCCTACCGAGGCATGGTGCGGTCTTGAGGGCAACCCGGTTTTACCCAGCTGTTACCCTAGCTAGTCTCTCGTGTGGGGGCAGTATGGTTTCCGGGCGGAAGTCAGCTTGCGCGGCGGCCGGGGCCCAATCGAACATCGCGTCCGAGAGTGCGGGGCTGACGGGGGAATGTCTTCGACATGAACCCGGTGACCAATAGGTCATGTACATAGAAAGTCACCTTCCAAAAAAAAACAAAGCTAAGGTAGGGTCTGATGAGGGTAAGATGTAGACAGCCTTACCTCTACCCCGTAGGAATAGAGAGACTGCTTTCAGTGAGAGCCCCGGCTCGATAGTAGTTTTGCATCAAGCCTTGGATATAAGGCACATAACACTCAGCAATCGGGACAAAGACCGATTAGTGCATGTTCCCTTTTGTCTTTCTGCTATCAACGCCACCACAAGATGATGATGCATGATTAACTGTCCTCCGCTTTTAACGTTATTTTCACGAACTTAGTAAAATAACGTTAAAATTAGTGCAATTTCACTTTTGCCATCCAAACGTCCACACATACATACATTATATGCGCATACCGCAAGCAGGGCGAATATATACTAAATAATAAAAAAATTATATCTTTAAAAACACAATGTATTACACGGGTTACATAAATGTAATTTTGTAAAGTAAATAATATGCTATTGGATTCGTTTAAAAAATCATAAATTTGGTTCGGTTTAATTCGAATCAAATCATAAACTTGGTTAAGTTTAATTCGAATTGATTAGAACCCCAATTTGAAAAATCAAAAACATGCCAATTTGAAAAATCAAAAACAGAAAATCTTTAATTTATAATTTAAATTTGAAGATAATATATTATTAGATTAAATAAAATGATTCTATCCGACATTCAAAGTAAGATAAGATTTAATATTAATTGATTATTTATTATTTAATTAATTGATATAAGATAAGTATGAAAATGCAGGAAATTAAAATGTAGACGCCTTCAATGAGTGACACGTGTCCCAAAGTTGGTTTCTTTTATTATATAGTATAGATTCAAAGTAAGATAAGTATGAAAATGCAGGAAATTAAAATGTAGACGCCTTCAATGAGTGACACGTGTCCTAAAGTTGGTTTCTTTTATTATATAGTATAGATTTATCTACGGTTCGATAAAAAAAGATTACAAGCTGAGTCTCGTCCAATATAGTATATTTTATTAGATACAATTCAGTTTATCATAAAATTTATATCGAGATATCGACAAAATAAAAACATTTACATATGTTTAACCATTGCCATATCTATAATATATAGTTCAAAGATTGGACAAGAAATATACTCAAAACTAGAAGAAAAAAACCGGATAAACCAAATGGAAAAGGTCACCCCTGTCCACGAACACAGACGACACTGGTGACTCAGCCGACTACCATTCTAGAGGAAACCCACCGTCCGAAGACCCACTGTAGTAAAACCTCTGGCTCAACGTGTGATTCTTTTTTGTCAAAACTACATAATAGATCCCTCAAGAATGAAAATTGTTACATATAACCCCTAAACTTTTTGTTTGCAAGAAGTTACTGTTTTAACCCAAAATGTAAAGAACAATATAAACAGATACATATAACAAGTGAACTCAAAATAATCAATAAAAACAAGAACATAACTGGATGATATATAAATTAATTTCATTAGTCAAACTTCTTATCTTTGGTTTCACTTTGACTTTTATCAGCTGCCAACTTTGCTTCTCTCTCATATCTCTCCTTGAAATGTAGCTCAAATGCTCTTGGGAGAAAATATGGAATCAAAAATGCAGATATATTGATTGAAAAATATGCCAAATTTGTCACTGCTAAGCTTACCCCAAACCAATACCATGCAATATCCTGGTCCAATCAAAACACGACACGTTAGCATCCACTCTTTTTGGAACCAAACCCGACCAGTCGGTCGAACGAACGGGAACCGACTACATAATCGGTCCAGTTAAATCCATTTAAACCGGTCGGACTGGGTTGTTAGCAAGGTCTTAAAAAACGATTTATACCAGCCAGTTAAACCAGATGCTGGAAGCTTCGCCAACACGAATCATACCGGTAAACTAAGGAAACGGCAAAAAAATTTGTACCGCTGGTAAATTGGGTTATACCAGTTTAACAGGTATACCGCTACCAGGCCAAAGGTTAAAAATTTAGACGTTTAATATTTTATGGGCCCAAAAAGGTAACTATACCGAACACAAAAATCCAAAAAGGTGTATATTTTAAAAAAAATATATTTATAAATTATTTATAAAGTGGATACCTGAATAGGAGCATTTTCACCAAGAGATTTGTTAACCCAAACATCTTGTATCCAATCCAATATAACAAACAACCTTCTAACCGTATACAACAAGGGGACCAAAGCTCTAACCGGGGCCGAAAACAACGACAACCCGCTAACAACATTTTCCGTCAATATTTGAAACGACAACAAGAACAACTGCGGCGTCGCCGATCTAACCGCCTCATTGTCACCCCTCGCGAACCCGCCCAAAACATAAGCTAACGGTAAAAACAACCTTATCACCGTCCCCATAATTGAATAAAATCGTAGCATCCCGCTTGCTTGGATGATCTCCTTCGACTTCGCGGCTCCAGGAAACGCTAGCCGCGATAGAAGAAGGAGATACGCGGTCGTGATGGCGGGAAAAACGAGGTCGAAAAGCGGGACAAGCCCGATTGCGGAGAAAACCATAACGAATGCTACAAGTTGGAGTTCTATGTACCGCAGAGAGCCCATCATGCCACCACCCGCGTCTTGTTGCGGGTGGTGGTGGGCTTTCGAGTCCGCGCCTGGTGGTTTGCCCGGCTCTGAGCCGGGAGCCATCGCGAGTTGTACGCCAGACATTTTTTTTAGTTTTTGAGTAAAAGATTGATGAATTATGGACAAGTGATAAAAAGTAAGCGAAGATGTTTGAGAGTTTGAGAAAATTAAGGATCTGTTGGCCCACGTGGTGTGATTGAATTTGAACACGTGGCGGTCTTATTTCACATACTTTAGTTGACTTTTCGTTCTTACGAGTTTTAATTAAAATCGGGTTTGAATGATTAAATTAAAATCGAGTTTTCATTTTAAGTTATAAACGTAATGAAATTATAAATATTTAGGTTTCAAACTTTATTTTTATTTATGATTTAATCGCTAACTTTTTTTTTTGTTAATTTAATCTAAGAGGATTAATAGAGTTCTGAGACATTGAGATCCTAATCAACTTAGAACAAGCATGGTTCGGTTTTGAGTCACAAACGAACATATAACCGATGTTTAGGTTTTAGTTTTTTTCTATAATTGATCGGTTTGAATTAAACAATTCCTATAGTTTCAGTATCGAAAAAGTTGAGTCAACGATGGTTTTCGATGTAGGTATTGAAAAAGTTGAGTCAACGTTAGTTTTCGATGTAGGTTGATTCAAGCTCATTTAAGTTACTAATTCCAATTATATGTTGGTAATTACTATTCTCAAGGCATGCAAAAAAAACAGTTAACATAGGGGAAGCAGGATATTGTATCTATGAGAATCGTTCGGTTAGGATGATAAGTTACGTTTATTTGTGAAAAGTGAAACGTGAAGATGTATAATCTAACTTAATTACTACACATGTATGATCAGTGGCGGATCTAGAAAACCTTCATAGGGGTAACGTCTTAAAAGAAATGGGTAACGAAATCGAAAAAACGTTAAAAAAATGTCAAATTTTTCCAAAATTTACACTACCGCCCCCCTTCTCATATGGTACATCCGCCCCTGTGTATGATACTCAAACGTAATTTTGTTTAGCATGCTTGAATGATGAACAACTGACAGAAGCTTCAATCGTAAAACAAACCCTATAATGAATTAAAGCGAATAATTAACAATATATAACATGGTCAAGTGTTTATCAACTCACCATCCAACGTTGGCAATCACATTGTTCCCTAATGATCTAAGCCAAATAAAAGAAACAATGCAATGACGTGATAAAAATAGTTGGGCCTGAACACACAAATATATTAAATTGGGTAAAGTTATTCTATAAATACTACTAAAAATAAGAAATGTAAAAAGACACAATGCATCGGAAAATATAACACAATGTCGAAGAAAAAAGACCCAATGAGTCACAAAAAAAAGACATAATGACGCAAATATGAAAAAGACACAATAATAAATAAAACGACACAACAATGTAAACAAAAAGTGTAAAATCTACAAGCTAAACATCTAAAAACAAAATCTCACATCGTATAGTTTGATAAGACAGTTAAAATGTTATTTGAATGAGGGTAACCGGTTCAAATAAGGCTAGAAGGTATGGTGAGGCTCATCCCAAGGGGATGGGCCGCTACGTCACCGGGGGTGGGGATGGGCCTAAAGGGGGTGGAGGATGGGGCCCCACACTATTTATAAAAACAATTAAAAAATATAATTGATTTGATTTTAGAGAGAGAGAGAAAGATGAAAGAGAGAGAGAAAGGTGGCCCGTCGCCGGCGTCTGTGGGCTGAGGAGAGGACGGGACAGAGGGCAGGGGGTGGGGGCGGTGTGGGGGTGCGACGCCAGGGCTCGCCGAGACGGAGATGACCCCCATACCTTGTAGTCTAACCAAAATAAATTCATTCATGGTCTATCAAAATATCATAAATCAAACTCCAATATATATATGCAAACATGTGGCGTTTGTATTCTGGAAAACCTTGTCACTCAGACACTTGTTGTCCCCTAGCCGGCAACCTCTGCGACTGTCTCTGATCAGTGCTCACTCAGCAGCAGCAAGCTAACAAAATAGTATCCTTTTATTTCCTTTTTTTTTTTTTTTTTGGTTTCTTGCTATTTCTTATTGTGGGCTGCTTAGCCATGAAGCCCAACACATGTTTTTTATCTTTTTTAATTCCAGCCCAACAAGATTTAAAGGAACCCTAACTCTAAATGCAACCCAATTGAATTAAGTTGCTTTTGCTATTGGTAGTCCACGCACAAATCGGGTATTGGGTCAAACCCGGTTTCTCGAGAGGAAACGGGTAGGTTATAACTGATTCATGTCGGGTTTTACCTAGTTTAGACCACTTTCAACATATAGAGAAACCAAATTCCAACCCCGTATGCTGGTTCCGGCCAGGGTTATAAATTATAATTGTTTATAAGAAGTTATAAATCTAAAAGTTGTTTTAGTGACGGACTGATGGTTCAGATCATTTATTTATGATATAATCATACTTCATTCTTAAAAGTCTATTTCTAGAAAACCCATAGAAGGAATCACTATTTTCTCGATTATACTTTTACTCGCTCAATCAACTATGATAATATAGCTTCTTAGTTCATTTCTTTACCCAAAAGAAACAAACAATGCCAATGAAATTAGCTTGAGTGCTAAACAAAAATTCCCAACAAAAAAATAAGTAGTGTTTTCAATACTAAAAAGGCTTATACGAAGCGAAATTTAGTTTCTTATCTCCATGCTTTACCCAAATGAAGGAATCAATGGTTTCTAGAATTCAATAGACGGAATCAATAGTTTCTCGATTGTTTTTTTTTTTCACCCGATCAACTATGACAGTATAGCTTCTTATGTCCCCGCTTTACCAAAAGAGTATAGCTTCTTATACCCTCGCTTTACCAAAAGAGTATAGCTTCTTATTTCCTCGCTTTACCAAAAGAAACAAACGCCAATGATGTTAGCTTGAGTGCTAAACAAAATTTCCCCAAGAAAATTAGTAGATTTTTCAATGCTAAAAAGGTTTATACAAAAACATGGACCAATCATGGAACTAATTAGGTTTAATATGATTTTTAGACTCATATATCTTACTTTTTATCAGATTACTTTTTATCAGATTACTTTTTAGACTTACATTTGTTCACATTATCTATTGTTATCACAAGACAAACAAATTGCATTGCTTTCAATATTGGACAATCCTTTAACTTATGGGTTTTAGAGAATAATGACTTTACTGGTTTATTTTTTCAAAAAGCAATATCACTTTATCAAAAACACCCTAAAATAGAAATTTTTGTTAAATGAAAATGATAATACCTTTCCCTCATTATTGGATTTTGCAACTTAAGGAAATGAGGAAGGCATTATAATTACTTTATATTCCATAAAAGGAATAACAAAACACTTTTCTTTTTGAGTTAATTGCCCGGATCGTTATTGTGGTTTCACGTTTTTTTATGTTTAGTCCCCATCTTTTGAAAATAGCAGGTATGCTCCCTATGGTTTGTCATTTTGTTACTCGATTAGTCCCCTGACATTTACTCAGGGGACTACCCGAGTAACAAAATGACAAACCATAGGGAGCATACCTGCTATTTCCAAACTAACTGACATCTAATCAGAGGACTATCCGAGTAATAAAATAACAAACCATAGGGAGCATACCTGCTATTTTCAAAAGGTGGGGACTAAACATGAAAAAACGTAATAAAATAACAAACCATAGAGAGCATACCTGCTATTTTCAAAAGATGGGGACTAAACATGAAAAAACGTAAAACCACATGAACCATCCGGGCAATTAACTCTTTCTTTTTCATTGGAAAAATATGAAACTTTGATATTCAAAGGGATGACTTTTATTTTTATTTAGTTTTGTTTTCAGGTGAGTTACAATGGTTTTCACTTGTACAATATGTTTACCAAGTGTACACGTAGACAGATAAAAAAACTATTTCATTATTTTCATGTATCATACTAGTAAAATTGTTGCCATTAAAAGATATGACTATGGGTGCAAGCGAGCCGAGTGGCTCGCGAACTACTCGAGAAAAAGCTCGAAACGAGCCGAGCCTTATCGAGCCGGAGCCAAGCTTGAGTCTAAAATAAAGCTCGTTTGTTTATCGAGCCTGGCATGTGAAGCTCGTCAGGCTCGTCGAGCCTTATCGAGTCTTAGTGTAAACGAGCCGAGCCGAGCCAAGCCAAGCCAACTTATTTAAATTTGTTTCGAGCCGACGCAAACCTAAAAATAAGCTTATTTAGTAAACGAGCCCGAGCCTCACTTATCAAGCTCACGAGCCTAAAAGTCTATTAATTACTTTATTTTTATTTAATAAATTAGTTAATAGATAATAAACGAACCGAGCCCGGGCCGAGCTCGAGCTTGAGAAAATACCAACAAGCCGAGCTCGAGCTTTGAAAACAAAGCTCGAATCGAGCCAAACTCGAGCTCTCATAAATTAATCGAGCTCGAGCCTGGTCGAGCTCGGGCTCGGCTCATGCACCCCTAGCTATGACACTCTTGATCAGTTGGTTGGAGAAAGCCCATCAATTTATATATGCATGAGCCCAAACTCACAAAGCCCAAATCATCCATAACATTCAAAATTACAAACAGAAATGCATAGAATTGAAAAGTATCATATAATACTAGTGGGAAACCCGCGCGTTGCGGCGGAGCCAACGATACGTGACGGAAAAAAGATGCATATCAAGATTACCCGTTTAGATTCACTATGGGATCTCAAGCCATCAAACAAAATCCTTATCAGCAATGTGAGCCTAGTTGTAATAGATAACACCATAAAATGTTTGATTTCAAAGAAATACATAATTCACTGGACAATAAGCTAAGAGATAGTCTAAAATTGAAATCATTCTGCCTTGATAAGGGCCTGAATAGTTGTATCACAAATCATCTAGCATCTGTACAAGACTACAAGCATCCTTTCTCGAGGCAAGTCTTGGATGCAGGCTGCTGAAATAGATTGCTGGTAGACCTAGACACAACCGAAATTTATAAAATATAAATCATTTATTAATCTATATTACATATTACAATACTGACCTAAGTATGCATACATTGTAAATGATGCAACTCTAAAAACTGTATAGTAATCACTTTGAATTTGAAACAATGAAAAAAGTATACAGTAACTTCTTTATTCAGAATGGTTTATTTGTTTTATTAACAGGGGTAGACTGTATATAATAATCAAACCAATACACCCCATAAATGATTATATTAATGTATGAATATAAACAGCAACGTGAAGAAAAATAAAAAGATGATTTGATATATGATTCAGCTTATAGAAAAATGATTTTATATATGTAAAACACTTAAAGACTGCTGCTGCTGAATCTGTTAACACACAACAGTGGCAGCATCAGTTTAACATGTCGATTAACTATTTCATCCTTAAATCAAATGGCCATATCGGGTCATCATCTATCTACTCATACCCAATTGCATTTGACATTTGTGAGTCCCAACAATATAAAGGTTCTTGAATTTATACGCAACACCAGTTTAACAACAGCATGTTTCAAACACTTAACTTGCTTTTGACCGATACGCAACGCACCATTTTAACAACTGGAATTTTCCAGTTTAACTGTTTCATCCATTTTTAACGCAGATCAGTAGCAATTTACCTACACCAGATCAGTTTCCTACACCAGTTTAACAATTACAATGTTCCAGTTTAACAAATGGCGTGCAGCCACTCCTGCTGCCGTTTGAAGAAGAATGGAGATTTTGGTCAGACAATGGGAAACCCTAGGTCAAGATTACATATCCTGGAGAAAAATGACGACAGCAAGTTGTTTTTTGTTTTTTTCATTTCCTTCATTTAGATGGCTAGCTACGATTGAGCCCACCATTGAGGCGTACGTATAATATGTGTCCCTGAGGCGCCGCCTCATATACGATTTTGCTCCGTTCCGCCTCGAGGCGCGCCTCAGTACGGACGCCTCGAGGCGCGCCTCGAGGCGCGCCTCAATACGGACGCCTCGAGGCGCGCCTCAGTACGGACGCCTCGGCCTTTTTTTTAAACCATGATTCCGTCCGCCCACCCATTTTGACCCGCTACCTGAGTTGCAAAACGTACTGTACCTTAATTAGACCTGCTATGTTGTGTACATATATTTTTTCGGGCACCTTCCCTCTATTCTGTTGTTCCCTTATTTGCTCTTCTTATCCATTATAACCATTGAATGAAAATAGGGTCACCTGTGTTGGGATGCAGATCACCACCATCACTGTCATCGCCAAGAACCAATCAATGAAAGAAATTAAGGTTACATGTGTTCCGACTGTGTATCAACTATGAAAGGAGTTGGACCTGTGTTTCAACCCGTAGTCGAAAAAAATCGCAGGTCCACAACTCCATGCATATGTAAGCTGTATAATTGATATTAAGAATGCACCAAACTGAATTTACCATATAACCAGACTGCTGCTGCCAATCAACTACAGCACTAACACTCCTGGCGCCAGGTCTATGACCATGAATAGAAGAAAATGCGGTTACGAGTTTTTGTTTGCCTCTAGAAATGTCATCTTTCCATATTCGCACATTTCCGTCACCTGCAAATAATTAAAGCAATAAAGATCAAGTAAACCATTTAAAGAAAATGAAAATACGAGTTGCGAGAATTTAAAGATTGTAAACTTACTTGAGGCTACAAGCAGCAAGCTTTCATCAAGCTCGTTCACTAAGCATAGTTTTGATATCCCTTTATTCGGATATTCGTGATTATTAGCAATGCCGCCTCCTAGTAATTCCATATCCTAAAAAAAATAGGATGAAAAAATTATCGAAGATTATTAAAAGAGAACCAATTAATGTTTAAGTCAACTACAGACGGTCAAACTTATAAATTATATCACTATATGTTATAGAAAGTACGAAACTTACAAACACATTGGCATTTTGTGATGTGGTTTAGAGCGAGATTTTCCCTTTCTTCACGTTTGATTGCAATTTCATCAGCACCATCGGTTGCTGTAAGAAGTGGTTTTGAAAAATGACTGCAGCTCCAGTTGTAGATTGTTGATTGCGGAAGAAAACTGCAATCTGATGCTGATCCGGAAACCCCGGGTGAACCCAAAAGCGGGTCGGCTAGCCCCGAGTCCATTAAATATCCATAACATTCAAAATTACAAACAGAAATGCATAGAATTGAAAAGTATCATATACAAAATTTCAAACAGAAATGCATAGAATTGAAAAGTATCATATAATATAACCAATAGCTGTGTTCATTTACTTCATAAAGTCTGTTTCTATACAAACTTCTAAACCAAAATATTGATGCCAATATGCTAGTCAATAAGATGTCAAATATAAGCCTCCCTCAAAATATTCCCAAAAACACATGTTGCATCCGAAAACTTTACCCAAAAGATCGTATCTGTTTATCTACATAACCGAGCACGCGTTAGGATTCTCGTCACTAAACAACTGTGGCGCGTAAACAAGCCCCGGCGGAACATTTGGGTACACAGAACCGGCGTTTTTGGCATCCTTGTCCTTTTCTTTCTTTTCATTCTTTTGGTCACCATCCTTTTGTTCACCATCCTTCTGTTTGTTGTTTGTGTTCTTCGAGTTCACAATCTCCGCGTGCCTTCCAGTCCTCTTGCCAATGTAAGCCACTAGGTTTTTCGGATCGAAAGCCCCCTTTACCGTCACCAGCGATTTTTCCATATCGGGATTCACGGTTTGTACACCTGTTAGTTACATAACCACCATGAATCTACTATACAATCTCATAAAAAAACAATAATCAAACTGTAACCAAACTGATTTATAAAAAAATTTAAAAAAATAATAATAATAAAAAACCAGTAATCATGAATATTACCTTCCATCTTGTGGATGCAATGCTTGACATCCTTAGCACAACCTTCACAGTGGAGGTGCATCTTCAACACCACTTCTGTCACTTTTGGTACCTGCACATCATATCATTATTCGGTTAATCCATACCCGATTAAGTGAATTAAACGCGTTAACTGAAACCGGTTAGGCGAGACCGCACGTGTCGGTTTCGTTTCGGTTAGGACTCAAAACCGAACCGAACGGCATCTGCCTAATCGTGGTATATTATAATAAGTATTTGTTTATAACAAACACCATATATGGTTCTTAGACTGAGCAAATAAGTGAATAACTGAATAACCGAATTGACGAGACCAAACAATTAACAGACTATTCAGTTAAACCATACCCGATTAAGCGAATTAACCGAAACTGACTATTTCGGTTTCGGTTCGGTTAGGGCTCAGAACCGAACCGTCACTGTCTACTTGTGGTATATGTATTTTTCAAGTATATGTTTATAACAGTCTTTGAAATTGCCAAATTTATAACAATAACCGAACATTTCGGTTTCGGTTCGATTAGGGCTCAAAACCAAACCGAACCGCCCTTACCTAATCGTGGTATATATATTTCAAACTTGTTTAAGGTCTCTGAAACTGCCAAATTAAAACCTATTAACCAAAAACCGGTCGGTTAACCGTTAAAGTTGTCCAAAAACCGAACATGTTGATTCCAGTTTCAGTTCAATTAGGGACCGAACCGAACCGCCCCTGTCTAATCATGATATAGGTCTTTAAAATTTGTTTATAACAGTCTTTGAAACTGCCAAACTGAAACCTATTAACCAAAAACCGGTCGATTAAAGTTGTCCAATAACCTAACATCTTATTTAGAACCGGTCGATTTAAGTTGTCCAATAACCTAACATTTTACTTAGGTTTCGGTTTTGGTTCTAATGGGGCTCAAAACCGAACCAAACCACCCGTGCACACCCCCATAACAGAAACAGTACCTCTGGTTTCTTCTCAGGTTTCTTCTCGGGCTGCTGTTTCTTCTGCACAGGCGATATAATCTCGACATGCTTGCCCGTTTTTCGCCTGACACGCTCCGCAACCTTCACAGCGTCAGCCGATTTACCTTTCACCGTCACCCGATTTTCTTTTGTATTCGGTTCAATTTCTTCAACTCCTAAACAACAATATATCCATCATTAATACTAATTAAACCTACATAATGCAATCATTATCATAATAATTAATAAGAATAATAGTAGTTATTAGTTAGTAATTACTAATTAGTAGTAATTAATTTACCATCAAATCCTCTGAGTGATTTCACAACCGTTTCAACACACCCTTGACAATGCAGGTAAATTCCCAACACAATTGCTCCTGCATTTTGCTTGTTATTTTTTTCAGATTTTTGCTCGTTTGACTTTTCTTCTGCTCCGTTGACGTTGCTGTTTTCAGATTTCTGTTGTTCTTCTTTGTTGTTGTTGTTGTTGTTGTTGTTGTTGTTGTTATTGTTGTTCTTGTTCTTATTCTGCAATTTTCAGTTTCAACAAAAAAATGATATATCATTCATAAAACAGAGTACTAGAAGCTAATAGACTGGAAATGAATCATGATTTCACTCAATCGAATAAAACAGTATGATCTATACATTTACACACACGTGTACGGACAGATAAACTGTAAAAAATGAGCAAGTATACAGACAAATTATTAAAAAAAAGTGATCAGAATAACATTCTGTTGAAACAAATACGGAAAAATCAATGAACGAGAGTGATAAATCCATAGAACTTGTAGAAAAAACAGATTTAAACAAACATTCATACTTGTTGATCCAATATACACAACATTTTCGATGAAACAAATCGGAAAAAACGTAAAAACACCGATCAACGAGTCAGATTCATCAACAAAACTCTCAATATACAGATAAAATGTAAGAAAACTGTTCAGAATAACATTTTCGATGAAACAAATCGGAAAAAACTGTAAAAATATCGATCAACAAGTGAGATTCATCAACAAAACTCTCAATATACAGATAAAATGTAAGAAAACTGTTCAGAATAACATTTTCGATGAAACAAATCGGAAAAAACTGTAAAAACATCGATCAACAAGTGAGATTCATCAACAAAACTCTCAATATACAGATAAAATGTAAGAAAACTGTTCAGAATAACATTTTCGATGAAACAAATCGGAAAAACTGTAAAAACATCGATCAACAAGTGAGATTCATCAACAAAACTCTCAATATACAGATAAAATGTAAGAAAACTGTTCAGAATAACATTTTCGATGAAACAAATCGGAAAAAACTGTAAAAACACCGATCAACATGTGAGATTCATCAACAAAACTCTCAATATACAGATAAAATGTAAGAAAACTGTAAAAACATCGATCAACAAGTGAGATTCATCAACAAAACTCTCAATATACAGATAAAATGTAAGAAAACTGTAAAAATATCGATCAACAAGTGAGATTCATCAACAAAACTCTCAATATACAGATAAAATGTAAGAAAACTGTTCAGAATAACATTTTCGATGAAACAAATCGGAAAAACTGTAAAAATATCGTTCAACGAGTCAGATTCATCAACAAACTCTTATACAGATAGTTCAATATACAGATAAAATGTTCAGAATAACATTATCGATGAAACAAATCGGAAAAAGTGTAAAAACATCGTTCAACGAGTGTGATTCGTCACAAAACTTGTATTCAAACGAAAATTTACATATTGAAACATGCTAATTCAAGTTATTCAACACATATGAGCATTTAGAGCTACAATTTCTGCAAAAAATGGCGATGAAATCAGAGCACATGTGTGTACCTTTCCCATTCTGTTGCGTTTGATGAATGAGGACGAGAAATTGCAGTGGAATGAGTATATTGGGAGCACAACTACACTGAAACTGACATTCTTATGAGCCGCTGTGTGTATGTATATGTATATATGCACACACCACTATCAGTGTCTCTATTTTCTCTCTCTAAAAGGTGTTTTTAAATTTGGTAATATTTATGATAATAAATTGGGGAAGACAGTGTGTGTTTTTAGTTTTTGGAGAAATTGGATTCTAATAATTGTTCGTATACGTCATTGGCCATTAGTAGTTCTACGGTTTTACTTTTTTAGTCCGACTATTAGTCCCATCTTTTAAATATTTTGTCTCCACCGATACTCGGTTAAAAAAACTTAACGGAGATATTTTTTTTTTCGACTTACAAACTAATGTTTTAAGGATTTTGATTAGAACAGGGATATGAGTCGATTGACGTAAAACAGTGCTTCAGTTCGGGTGTTTAAACTTTCAATTAACAAAAATCAAATCGTTAGAAGTATCGTTTCAAGGTAAGTTTATATCAATCGACTTGTATCCTCGTTCTGATCAAAAGCCCTAAAATATCAATTTGTAATTCGGAGACAAAATATTTAAAAGGTGGGATCAAATAAAGAAAATATGACTGTCAATGCCAACAATGTCTACTATAAATAATCCAATTTCCTTTATCCGATTATATGTTGTGATTTTACTTTCAAAAAGTTATAGAAATAAAGTTATTTAGTTATTAATTTAACGTGACAATGGATGTGATTTGTAACCGTAAGGATGATGGAGATTTGTACGTGAATCTTAAAAAGTAAAAGAAAGGAATTAGTTTAGTGATTTTATGAAGATTATTATCTATATTGGGTACAAATCATTACATTTCTAATAATGATGGCATTTTAAAATCTGCTTTACACTACGTGTTGTAAAGGTACTTATTTATTAGAAAATATACATTTTAGAAAATTAAAGATATATTAGAGCAATGGTAAAATTGGTTTTGTAAAAGATTTAGGTTATAGTTAAATGCTTTTAAATGAGATTTATAAACTCTTTATATTTTAGAAAAAATGATAAATTTGAGATAGTGGTGGAGCGGTTGGGGAAAAACTTGGTGTTTCTTGTGACCTAGGTTCGACTCTCACGCTCCCCATTATTTTCTGTGACATCCAGATGAAGGGCGAATACGAGTGGCGTCGGTTCGTCTTCGATGGAGGCGAGGTTTTACCGATTATTCCAATGTCATGTCTTCGGGCGGGTGGAGGTTGGGTTTCCGCGCGTCTGGGAGAGCCAAGGGGCTGGCGGCGGTCGAGTAGTCGACCTTGACCACAGCGCCTAGTATCACGGTGGTTGATACGTCGTCCCTTGCCGTTAAAAAAAGATAAATTTGATCAACGATAAAACTGGTTTTGTAAAAGATTTAGGATATGGTTACATGCTTTTAAATGGGATTTAAAAACTCTTTAAAATTTTGGGTATGATATCTTCTTGTGCTAACTTAATAAAAGGAGGGTGTTCTCTTGACCCAGTGACATTAGACGTTTATTGTTTATTGTTATGTAAATGTAAAACGAGTCTCGCAATTAGACGATAGGTAAATTTTGGAAGTATATGTTAAAGAGTATGTGTTAGACATTTTAAAAACTAATGATGATTCGCAATAATAGTTTTTATCCGAATTAAAATTTGATTGTTGATAAAGCTATCTCATTTTTATTCATTTGACAACCCAAAAAATAAAAGTTAAAAATAAAAATATAGAACTTTCTCTTTAAAAAAATTATTCATATAAAAAATATACAAAGGTAATCTGTTAGTAGAAACATATTTTTTTTAAAGAGGGAATGATTAGACTAATGACTGATTGAGAATTATAGGTAAAATAAGTATTTCATTAGTATAGTTATAATTCCCCTAAAATTTTTTGGAGGCGTCATCCTCTACCTAAATTTTGATAATGATTTATAAAGTATTAATAATAAATAAGTTTAAGTTGATAACATAAATATTATTAAATACATTTAAATTAAAAAATAACAAATAGTTTAGAGTATTATCTTTTTAGGCTTTGGTTATAGGGATTGTGGTTTAGGTCATGGATTGACACGTAGGATGACGGAACCGCCGCTAGACCGCCCTCATGTGCAAACTATGATGGCTCGTATGGTTTAATCAAAGTCAACCATGACCATCTTTTGATTATATGAGGTTTTGATTGGTGAAGGATGATAGTGGATGATAGATTGATAGTAAAGGCATTGGCGCAGCATAGTGGGGGCGGGAGAGGGCGGCCGACCCCCCGAACTTTTCGCTCAGTAGTGAGAAGTATGTAGTTTTCGTATAGAAATTTTTTGGTATATACGTTTTTGACCCCCCATTTTTATAGAAATTTTTTGGTAAATACGTTTTCGACCACTCGGCCGGAAATCTCAAGATTCGCCATTGAGTAGAGGTCATGATTCACACCATATAGGGTGGTGAATTAGCTTAGTAGATGAAAATGAGGTGACATGGTACTGACATGAAGGATTATAAGACCATGTGTAGTGGTTAACACCCGACCCTTGGGTGTTTTGCGCCATGTGGCAGCCAGTCAGCAATGGGGCATTATGGGGCGTTTTTTAAAATGGGTGTAGTGGGGATGTGGGCATTATGTTAAAAGGGGTGTAAAATAGAATTTAAATAAAAAAAAAACCATTAAAATTTGTTATTGGCCAAACAAAGAACAGGAGCACAGTCATTGGTCAAACTATCAAACCCTTGTGCCATTTCAGCGTGATTAAAAACACGCTGCCGGAGATTTTGTGAAAGAAAACGCCCAAACACGCCGGCGGTGGCATGGCGTTTATGGGCGTGTTTGGGGGAGATACTGTGACAACCCTCACAATTACAGGTACTGTACAAATTAATTAATTTCGATTATGTGCTTAATGACTGTGCTTGATTACAACTGACACCTTAAACTGCTTACTGATTTATGTTACATACATACATGTGCATTACTTTACATACAGTCGCTCCATTTATTTCATACAGACTCTTAGTGACAAACCTGATGCACAAAGCACAGTTAGCACAGTGAGCGGATAACTCAGACACGTGCTGACAATGCCAGCACATAGACAGACACTATATTGAGGCCAGTATGAGCCTGGGACAAAGTACTACACTAGTATGGGTGTAGGGAAGTAAGGACCATAAGACTGTGTCACTAGGTGATAGTTTGAGTGCCGGAAAGTGCCTAAAACTCATTTTAAGTACGGAATTCTGCAATTTCAGCAACGATTCAGCTTTTAACATACTCGTATTATTCAGAAAATTGACTAAATGGTCCTGAACGCTTTCCTAAGTGTTGGAATTAATTTCGTTACAAAAAGATGCATAAAAGACACTATACGGTGCAATTTAACACTTTAACGGAACGGTACTTAACCGAACAACCGGACATTACCCGGGATACTAAATTTTTGTCAAATACTTCGTTTTATTATTTTTGACTAGTCATGGTCCCCGTATACCGTAACACCCACTAAAAATCACCTATCTAACATCTAAAAGTTCATACTTGTTATCTAACTAACAATTACATTTTAGTTACAAAATTTTTACATTAACCCCCCCCCCCCCCCCAACCGAAATCAGCCCCCAAGGGACCCACCCACATGCTTCAAATCTCCAAATTGATTTAATCCATTATTTTATGAGATATTTGCTTGTGTAAGTATCCATATTATGTGCATAATCTTATAAGTATGGAGTTCCAAGATTTACAATCATTCCATCTCTTACACTCTCTCTCCTCACTACTCTCTCTCCCTATTTCAGCTCCCCCATAACCGAACCCACCACCATCACTTTCACATCTTCATCTACTTCACTAACAAGTCCATTCAAAGCTTCAAGGTTGATCCATGGAGGTTGCATCTTGAAGGGCTTTCAAAGGAGCTTTGTTCAAGTCTTTCTCATCATCTTTGCACTAGATTTCTACCCTAGCCCTTGTGCTAGTTGTAAGTCTTCGATTTAACTCTTGAATCACTTCTACGTTGATTGTTCGAAACATTGTTGCTTGAAGTTTAAAATAAGAACACAAAGAGAAAATGAACAGGGAACCTAAACATGAACTTATATAATGATAAAATCTGGTTGGATTATGTTGGTATAAACATGCATGTTGTTTGATCATTGATTTCTCGATAAACCCGTTGTTAGAACAATTGTTAACGCGTTTTAGTAACATTTACACCCTAAAAAGCATGCTGATTGGTATTTTCAGCCAACTTCAACAGGCTGTAACTGGGTCATTATAAATCGAAAAACTGACTTTCTAAAGCCTAAATTATGTATTTTTGAACAACCGATCAAATGGCACTGGAATCGTAATTTGTCAAGGTCGTTTACTATTTTTAAAGGACTGTTTTTGGACAGCAGCTCAAGCTGTGTTTTTACTGCAGAAAAAGTGTGTTGTATTCGGAGTCATAACATAAAAACTGAGTAGAATTAGCTCATGGAATTTTTACTGTAGATGGTCACTGTTGTCGCCGTAATTCTCCCACTGGAATTTCATCAATCGGACTTACGATTAATTTTTAGTGAATTATTATGTAGACTGCAGTCAGAAAGTGACAAATCTGATTGCAGTCCGGTAAATGAATTTCTATAAAATATTGGTAATGAACTGGACCCCGAAATTTTTACACAATAAAATTTGGATCGTATATGACATTCTGTGAAAATTTGGGAATTTTTGGAGAAGGTTAACTATTTTATTAAAATGCTCGAAAACAGTCCAGTTTTGATTAATAAAGCTGAAATGACATAAGTAGTATATTGCATGTCTAATTGTCGGATTGGTTATGTGAGAACAATCTACGGGATATATGTAAAAGAAAATGATATGCTATTAAGCATGGACGCCTCCATTTACAAAGGAGACTATGGCGAAATTTTCCGAAAATCCTAACACTTAGTAAATATTTTCTGGACAAGTGTTTACTAGTATATTCTAGACTATGTTTTTCACGCATAAAACTCGCCATAATTTTTATAACGAAATACAGCGTATCGGAGGTTGGTTTTATACAGGAATATGGTTAAATGTGTATTCTCTAAAATGGGACTTAAAAATATAATTCCAATACGAACAGACATATGTAAAATATCCCATCCTTGGGAAGGAAATACGAATACACAAGTATGAAAAGTATTATTACTAAAATATTGAAGACACTTTAAAACGTAACTCAAAGGCACTAATCAATACTAAGACAAGGCACGACCCGTTCGTCTAATAGACGTTAGACCATTGTAGGTAGTCGTGTTTGCTGAGGAGATTTGGGTTACGAGTACCGAAGACGCAATATTGTGAGTTCATGTCCCCCTTTTCTCTTAACTATTTTCAGTTTTACACTTCGGGGGTGAAATACATGTTACAGACATTTACAGACATTTATTTACATGGTATGGTTAGCTTAAGGAGGTTTTTACTACGCGATCATGTGAGTGGTGGGCATGACACTTAAGGCCATTAGTCCTCGTTGTAGGACCGAGGGACATTAGTGATAGATCTATTTGGGTGTAGCGAGCCCCACTCCTGAGTCCGTTGAGTGGACCATGAGGTGACTAAGTGCCCGACGCACAAATCTGCTAGGTTTGAGTCTTCCTGCATCATTTCACACATATCATTGGCTTTGCAACCCAACGGTGATCTCTTTTTCCTTAATTGCTACATATCAGGGATGTTCATACATACAGACACATTTACAAAGGTTTATACATACTCACTTACACATGAACTCGCTCAACTTTTGTTGATTTTTCAAACTACATGTATTTCAGGGAACTAAATGGATCTGGCAGGTGTATGCATGTGTCTACAAGCTGCGTGTTAAATAAAGGATGTCATTCGTGGTCATAGAGTTCAAAAGATGTATCTTATTCCTGGACGAGATACATGTTTCTAAGCTCAGGATTATTTAAAGTCTTTTGTTGAGTCCATGGGAACTCATTTGAACGTATTATGGTTTGTAACTAATTGGCGTCTATATTTTCAAGACAATGGTATCGTGGTATTTTCTAAACTTTATTAATGAATGAAAATCTTTTGGTTTTATCATATAGCATTGTTATGATTGATTGCTATGGTATTAAGGAGTCACACCAAATAACCCACGCTTCCGCAAAAGTCAGGGTGTGACAGATACCCCCCACTACGGACGGTCTAATGGTTATTTGAGTTATTATCACACCACAGAGCCTTAGGTTTAATGTATAAAAGCAACATTTTTAAAGGCATAAAAAGCAACATTTTAGTTAAAAAAAAACTACAATATACACACGCCCAAATAGCGTGCATAGTAAGACAAGGAAAGGATCATTAACAAACAACTTTCAAGGATTAAATCCGTACATGTTACTATGGTAGGCGGCCAATAGGCCTTCCTAACCATTTACTTTTTATTTTTTTAGTAAAAACAAATAAATTTAACAATTGTTTTCTTTCAAAACTAGTGGGAATGCCCGCGCGTTATGTCGGGTGTGTCTGTTTTGTCGCCTCATAGTTTTTGTAGAGGTTTGTGGCGTGTGTATGACGTTTGTAGGTTATTCGTTATGGTGGCGTGTGAAGTAAGAAAAAAGTGAAGATTATGCGTGAAATGGGAATAAAAAAAGAAGAAGCATGATCTCATATACTTTTATAAGAAAAAAGCGTAGATTATGCGTGAAATGGGAATAAAAAAAGAAGAAGGGATGCGTGTTTCTTAATTACTATCTCCACAATAATAACACTAGGTATAAAAGGAATTGAATAGGTTAATTTGCTTCTATTTTGAATCGTATGAGTGTGAGTGTGTATGAAACTTATGGTTTCAATGCACTGCTTCTAGAGTTTGATTGGGATCAGTGGTGTAGATTTAATTTCTGTAGTTAGAATGTAATTTGGCTGGGTTTTTTGGTCTGTATGTATGTTTTGTTTCCAGCTTGTGTTGTTTGTCTGTTGCGAATAAAGGTTTAACTTTAAAAAAAATGCATTGCTTGAACAATTGTTTAAGTTAGGTTTCCATGATTAAGATTTTGATTACCCAAAATAGCATTGATAACCAATTAAGATTTTAATTACCCAAAAAGGTTTCACATTCCGAACGTCTAAACCATATCATACGTATTTAACGTAAAAATACATGTAAGCACTATAAGCATATGTATTATTATTGTATTCCCAATGGGTTAAGTTGTGAAATGAAGTGGTACCATAACTACGAAAAATATCATATATAGGATTGTGATAATGTGGTTAGGGTGTTCGTAGTGGGCGTCAAACCCACTCGGCAAACCGCCTTTGCCGCGCGGTAACACCGCCGCCGGTGGGTTTGCCGATCGGTGAAGGTTGTGGTGCGGGGAGAGGTTGACGATGCGGGAAGCAGGAGAGAGAGAGGGGGAGTGTATGAGAGAGAGGGTATTGTAGGGTGGGGTCCATGCCATCTCTCAACCAATCACACATTTTTCCTTTTTTTTTTTTTAAGTTTACCACTTAACCAAGTGTTTAAACCATTGCCAACACTTTTCAGCAAAGTTTAAACACTTTTGACTGATTGACATGGCGCACTCTGATTTGTCGGTTTTTTGGTCTGCCACTCCAAAATGTTTAACCACTCCTAACACCCTTATATTTTTTTAAAAGATTTCTCAAAACTCTATTATGCAACCACAGTCCAAAAAAAACATGCAAACATCTTAAAGTTTGGAATCATTAAACGTGTTAAAACTCTCTGATTCCTTTACCTTTATAACATAATTTTTCTTTTACTAAAAGATCAAGAGGATCCTTTGAGAATTATTTTTATACCGAAATTCCTAATAATCATTCTCTTTATTTACGAAGCTAGTGGAAACCAACTACTTCAGTTAACCGATAATAACTTAATGCGAATCTTTGTCTGAAACTATTTATCCTTTATTTTCTTTTAATAATTAGAGATCACATGTATTTCAAAAAGAAAATTAATCCATAAGGATTTAATCGACCTAACAAATTGCATATATAAAACTAATTAATTTTCTAGTTTAACAAATAAGTGTGTAGAGTTTGTATATTGTGGGGTTACATAGACTCTTTTCAAATATAATAATAGTTTATACTAAATAAAATAGTATGCATATATTATTTAGAGTGAATTTCAAGGATTGTCCTTTATCTTTATACTAATTTTTAGGCGATGTCCTTTATGTTTAGAATTGACGAGTTTTGTCCTTTATGTTTTCATATCATACACGTTTTGTCCTTTAGGCCTAACCCAGTTAGTTTTTTCAGTTAAATATGGTCATATGCTTTGCACATGAGAGCATTTTTGTCAAGTCAAAGGTAAGTTTAACGGCAAATTTACAGCTCAAAGCTTCTGCAACCTTTGAATTGACAAAAATGCCCTCATGTGCAAAGCACATGACCAAATTTAACTGAAAAACTAACTGGGTTAGGCCTAAAGGACAAAACGTGTATGATATGAAAACATAAAGGATAAAACTAGTCAATTTTAAACATAAAGGACAGCGCCTGAAAATTGGTATAAAGATAAAGGACAATCCTTGAAATTCACTCTATTATTTAGTTAATATCAAGTATGAGTAAAGTATAAACTCTGACTTGGAAACTAACAAAATATGAAGAAATTCAAGAACTCAGGTTGTCATCCTCATTCGAGCAAGTTGCTGGAAATTTTTTGACGTCAACAGTATTTTTGTTTAATAACCGTTTGTATGTACAAACTTGTGTGTGTGCATATATAAAAGATCAATCTTTTATCTTGAAGTGCGAAAACAAAAGCCTCAATCGTAGACGTCAACGTTACACAGCAAGACCCTACGGTGGTTGTGGAATGAGATGGGTGGTGGAGAACTGAACTGTAGTGGTCCAGTATGGACTGCCTAAGCAAGTGTCTATGCTCAAGGCATCTAGGTGCTTGAAGAAGGGTTGTGTCATTTATATGGCACAGGTAACTATTGATGAGCAGAAGCTCAAGATTGAAGACATCCCCGTCATTTCTGAATATCCCGAAGTATTCCCTGAAGAACTACATGGTTTGCCACCAGATAGACAAGTAGAATTCAGAATTGACATTATTCCAGGAGCAGCACCTGTTGCAAGGGCACCTGACAGGTTGGCACCAACAGAGATGAAAGAGTTAAGGACTTAGTTAGATGATTTGTTGGCAAAAGGTTTTATTAGACCTAGTTCGTCTCCTTGGGGAGCACCAATCCTGTTTGTAAAGAAGAAGGATGGATCAATGCGTCTATGCATCAATTACCGCGAACTTAACAAAGTCACTATCAATAATAGATATCCATTGCCCAGGATCGACGATCTGTTCGATCAACTTCAAGGGGCGAGTTATTTCTCCAAGATCGATTTGAGGTCAGGTTACCACCAGTTGAAGGTTAGAGATGAAGATGTGCACAAAACTGCATTTAGGACTCGTTATGGTCATTACGAGTTCCTAGTGATGCCTTTTGGGCTCACTAATGCACCAGCAACGTTCATGGATCTCATGAACCGTGTCTGCAAGCCATACTTGGACAAATTTGTTATCGTCTTCATCGACGACATTCTGATTTATTCAAAGAATCAAGCTGACCACAAGAAGCACCTTCGATGTATTCTGGAACTACTTCAGCAGGAGAAGCTTTACGCCAAGTTTTCAAAATGTGAATTTTGGCTTCGTGAAATCCAGTTTCTTGGACACATGGTTAGTGAGCGTGGTATCCAGGTGGATCCCGCTAAAGTTGAAGCTGTCATGAATTGGCAAGAGCCAAAGACGCCCACAGAAATTCGTAGCTTTCTGGGCTTGGCAGGATACTATAGGCGATTTATTGAAAATTTCTCAAGAATTGCAGCACCCCTAACTTCGTTAACTAGAAAGAATATTAAGTTTGATTGGGGTCCTAAGCAGCAAGAGTCTTTTGACATTCTTAAGCAGAAGTTGAGCAATGCACCTGTGTTGATGTTGCCCGAAGGAATAGAAGAATTTGTGGTTTACTGCGACGCATCACACACTGGTATGGGATGTGTACTCATGCAGAAAGGCAAGGTTATTGCCTACGCTTCTCGACAGTTAAAGGTGCACGAGAAGAATTACACCATCCACGACTTGGAGTTGGGTGCCGTTGTATTTGCACTAAAACTGTGGAGGCATTACTTGTATGGTACCAAGTGCGTGATCTATTCTGATCACAAAAGCCTTCAACACTTGTTTAATCAGAAGGATTTGAACATGAGGCAGCGACGATGGATGGAAACTTTGAATGATTATGACTGTGAAATACGATACCATCCAGACAAGGCAAATGTGGTTGTCGATGCCTTAAGTAGAAAGGAACGGGTGAAGCCTATAAGAATCAATGCCAAGAGCATTGAATTAAGGAACAATTTAAATGAAAGATTGTTAGCCGCTCAGAAGGAAGTTGTACTAGAAGCTAACTATCCTAATGAGAAGCTAGGAGTAACTGCTGAACAGTTATCATGTGGCAAAGACGGAATCCTGAGATTAAATGGACGAATATGGGTTCCAATTTATGGAGGACTTAGGGATGTGATCCTCCAGGAAGCCAATAGTTCTAAGTACTCCGTTCATCCTGGAGCTGATAAGATGTACCAGGATCTGAAGACAATTTTTTGGTGGATAGGCTTAAAGAAGTCTATAGCTACCTATGTAGCCAAATGTTTGACGTGCGCGCAAGTTAAAGCTGAACACCAAAAGCCGTCAGGTTTGCTACAACAGCCTGAACTTCCCACCTGGAAGTGGGAGATGGTGACAATGGATTTTATCACCAAGTTACCAAAGACAAAGAAATGAAATGATACTATTTGGGTGATAGTGGATATATTGACTAAGTCAGCTCACTTCCTACCTATTAAGGAAACACATAGCTCAGATAAGTTAGCTCAGCTGTACGTGGACGAGACTGTATCTCTCCACGGAGTGCCAGTGTCTATCATTTCTGATAGGGATACAAGGTATACATCGCACTTCTGGAAAAGTTTTCAATAATCACTTGGCACTCGATTGAACTTCAGCACAGCATATCATCCTCAAACGGATGGTTAGAGTGAGCGTACAATTCAAACGCTAGAAGATATGTTAAGAGCTTGTGTCATTGATCTGGGTGGAAGTTGGGATGATCATCTTCCACTGATTGAGTTTTAGTACAATAATAGCTATCACTCAAGTATCTAAGCTGCACCATTTGAAGCTTTATATGGAAGGAAGTGCAGAACGCCCGTTTGTTGGGCAGAAGTTGGAGATGTCTAACTGACAGGACCTGATATAGTCCTGGAGACGACCGATAAGATTGTGCAGATAAGAGATCGTCTCAAAACTGCCAGAGATAGGCAGAAGAGCTACGCAGATAAAAGGCGTAAACCTCTAAAGTTTGAGGTTGGTGACAAAGTGTTACTGAAGGTATCACCCTGGAAAGGGGTAATGCGATTTGGTAAGAATAAGAAGGATAAGTTAAGCCCAAGGTATATAGGACCATTCGAGATCATCGAATGTGTTGGATCAGTGGCTTATAAGTTAAACTTGCCTGAAGAGCTCAGTGGTATTCATAATGTATTCCACATCTGTAATCTGAAGAAATGTCTAGCTGATGAGTCGCTAGTCATACCACATACGGATGTGCATATAGACGAGAGCCTGAAATTTGTGGAAAAACCCTTGTCGATCGAGGATCGACAGGTTAAGAAGCTTCGAAAGAAGCATGTACCGATTGTAAAGGTTAAATGGGATGCCCGTAGAGGTCCCGAGTACACGTGGGAGGTAGAGTCCACAATGAAAGAAAAGTACCCTCATTTATTTCAGTAAATCTTGAGGTCGAGATTTCTTTTAAAGGGGGTGAGGATGTAACACCTCGTAAATTTATGTCCAATAATATATCGACACGTGTCATGAGCTTTAAACGCGTAAAGGATTACTTTAGAGGGACTAAAGTTGACAAACAAAGAAAGTATGTGAATAAAAGGATTCAAAGTGTCAACAATGGATAAATATACCTTACAATAACCCTACACGATGTTTATACCCTTAAACGAATGAATTATGGATCATACGAAGCTAATTGTGGAAGAAGGTGAGAGATTTCGAACTACAGGGGTTAAATGTGTCAACATGTTTAAAGTATACCTCTGAGTGACCTTTTAGCAAACCCGAAGCTTTGTAACTATAAATTATACTCACTAGAATGCGTGATGAAAATTTCACAAAGTTTCGTTATCGTATGAGAAAGTTATGATAAAATTCGTATACGAGGAGTTAAAAGCGTCAAAGTTGAAATCTAAGGCTTTTCGGGTGATCACAAAGTTAACCAAGGACTTAACAATGTTTAATAATGTCTTGGAGCTCTTAAAAGTCAAGTTAGAGGGCCAAAAGTGCAAGAAATAAACTCAAAACCACGTTTGGAAGGACCAGGGGCCTAAAATGCAAAACTTGAAACTTGTTTGGCTGATTCTGGGGGGCCATACCGGCCGCGTAAGCCCCTTAGGGACCCTTACGCGGGCCGCGTGAGCATGCCGGTGACAGAATTCACCTGCAACTGCCTGTTAAAGCCTGTTAACCGACTTAAAACTCTTGTTTTGCATACCAGGGGCTGCCCCAACTGTTTTTCATGCACTAGGGACAGTTGTGATGATCTGAATCCATGCATAGAGTTGTTTGGCATCATCCTATGAGATCAAATTCAATATATAAGCAACCTCCTTGTTGCAACACTTCACACACTCACTTGAAACTTTCACAAACTCACTTCTGGAGATTTTTGGAGCTCAAGCACACTTCTCACAAGTCACTAGTCGTGCTTAGGACCCTTGTAAGTGTCCTTGACCCTTCTTAATTCAGTTTTACTTAGTTAATTAGCCTAAAGTTAAACCGTCGTAATTAAGGTTTGACTTCGTAATTAATCATAATTTGTCCAGTCAAATTTCAAATTGAAAGTACCTATGAGTGGGTAATTATGTGGGTAATAAACCCTTAAAAGGGCACCCTCTTATTCCCACTCTAAGTAGGTCAATTGTCGGGTCAAAGTTAATCTTAAAAGGTCAACAGAAAGCTTATTTTCAAATTAACACATAATTAGCAATGTAGAACCCATGCAACCTGTTTTACCACTAATATAACTTGATAATTAATGTAAGAACATGTCTAAACATGTTCAACCCGACAATTTTCAGTTTAGGCTCGGTTCGGAACCGAAAGTCGCATAATTTGACTTTTACTTTGACTTTCAGTTCTGACCCAATGTAGCATGTTTTAGAAATGCCTTAGAGCTTTATTTGGACCAGGTTACATGTTAGTATAACCCTCTATGATTATACAACTTGGTTCATTAGTTATCCGATTCATATGCATGTTCCCGTTAAATGCTTAAATGTTGACTATTATGCCCATATGACCTTAAAATATGATTTTTGAAAATATACAAGAATAGAAACCTTAGTTACTTATTTATAAACTTGTCCCTAAAATTTGACATTAGTTTGAGGTCTAGATTACGAGTTATGCTCATTAGCGTAAATGAAAAGCTTTTTATTAATTAGACGGCGTAATTGGCATAAAGCCTATCTAAACCCAATTTTTGATACCAAACTTTTTATCTACTGATGTAAAATAATATTTTATGATTTTTGAAGATTTTTATTTATTTTTAGGCTGAGCATAACATAGGGCTCTAAGCTTTGATCCAGTTATTGTCGATTTTGCCCTTTTGGCCTATAAAATGAGTTTTACAAATCTTTTTGATACCAAACCTTTTCCTACTGATCTAATATGATAAGTAGAATATTTTAAGCTTTCTGGAGTAATAAAAATATCAGCTTTTCTTATAAAACCTGGAAATCGCTCAAAACCGTCTTTTTACACGTTTTTAACGCCTAGTATGTATTAAAACTATTTTAAATATATAAGACTTGATACCTACTGATATTTTAAGTAAACTATTATACTTTAGCAGTAAGCAAAAGTTTTAAACTCAGATTTCCAGATTTGACCTTTAAACCTTAGGTGAAATTACCAAAATGCCCTTTCGGTGCATAGTTTGGTTATAAATGGTAAAATTCACATATAGGTAATACCCTACTGATATAACCGATTAAATTAAGTATATATACTGATTATAACAGACCTGAAACTCAGATTTATATTAAATCTCTTTTATAACCTTTTAAATGACCAAAATACCCCTACGGGGCATAATTTGAGTTTAAATTCGTTTTGGGCATAATAGAAGATATCTTACTTATGTCACAACATATTTAAGGCATATTAACTTAGGAAACCTGTATATGGCTCTTATGGTTACCCGTTATGCATTTTTCGCGTTCGGTTCGGTTTATGTAGCCAGTTTGCATAAATTGACCGAAACGGGTCAAACCTTATCATTTTTGTCTCAAAATCCAGAATGTGTTTAGTTTACCCATATTATACAAGTCTTCAAACTTGTCGGGTCTAAATCACATTTTATTCCGGTCTTCGCTTAATCGTGCATTTGAACCGTATCTTCCTTTAAAACTAACCGGTCTAAGTGTAGGCTTAATTAAAGACCTGTTAGGAATCTAATAGGTTATTAAAAACCTTTGTTCCAGAATAGGAGCCCGGTAAAAGCTATTTTCACTTGCTGTTTGTGATTATACTTTGCTCAGGTAAATACTTTTAACTTATTTTCCCTTATACGGGCTTGGGGTACGGTATATAAAATACCGCTTGGTCGGGCATTGAATTTTTGATCGTATGAAGGTTAATTTATTGATATGACCCGTTTAAATTGTTTTGTTTGCTTAAAGCCTTTGGGGGGTTAATGACCATGTCCCGGATATCCTTGGCATCATTTTAAGAAATGGCCACGACCTAAGCACGGGGTGTAGGCGTACACCCGACAGTGCATATATAAATAATAAGGTATAACAGCCGGTTTCGGGAATAACTCGCCGCGGGACTATATCATGTGGTGTGTCTATTAATCTTTAACCCGGTGTCAATCCGGGCTACTGAACGTATAAGAAACATGTAATTCTTTTACAAGTTTATATATAAATAATTATCCCAAGTTATAAAATGTTTTGTGCCTTGTGCATTCAAATCAATTTTTCTAAACCTTTTCAAAATGAGTCATTTAATTGTATTTACCAGTGTAAACTGACGTATTTTTCCCTAAAATGTTAAGTGCAGGTACTAATCGAAATAGGCTGGCCTCTCCTTAGCATCAATAAGAGTCTCGCCAAGCTTGGATGCATTTTAAGTCTGATGAACTATGTTTCTTTTTATTTGATCCGCCTGTGGATCCATTACAGTCTGTTTTGTGATACTTTGATATTCGGTTTGTAATGTGATTCATCTTTTGTTTCCGATGTGCATTTAAATTGTGTTGTTTGACTATGCTGATATCAACTACGTCACGATACTCCCCACCGGGCCCACCGGTAATACGTGGAAATATCGGGGTGTGACACTGCATCAGTATATGCTTGTATTGTTAGATGCCCATTTGATTTGAACAAAACCCCATAACCAGGTGTTCCTTTGAGATATCTGATAATTCTCCAGACTGCCTCCATATGAGAAATCTGGGGTTGATGCATAAACTGACTGACCACCCCTACAGCATAGGCTATATCTAGGCGGGTGTGTGAGAGATATATTAGTTTTCCCACAACCCATTGATATGTTTCTCTGTTGGCCAACTTTGCTCCTTCTTCCATATAAAGTTTTTGATTCATCATCATGGGAGTGTCTGCAGGTTTGCAGTCAATCATCCATGTTTCAGCTAATAAGTCTAGAACATATTTTTTCTGGCAGATAAAAATTCTTTGTTTCGACCTTAGTACCTCAATGCCGATAGAATGTACTTAAGTCTACCCTAGTCCTTCATCTCGAATTCTGTGAATAAATTTTCTTTCAGCCTTTTCATTTCCTCTTCATCATTTCTAGTAACTATCATATCATCAACATAGATAATTAAGCAAGTTATGAGTTTGCCTTTCCGTTTAAGGAACAATGTATGATCTGAGTTGCTCTGTTTAAAACCATATTTCTTCATGGCTAGGGTAAATCTCCCAAACCATGCATGAGGGGATTGTTTCAATCCATACAGAGATTTCTTCAGACGACAGACTTCTCCAGTTTTGAAGTTACTTGTGAATCTAGGTGGAGCCTCCATGTGAACTTCTTCGTTCAACTCTCCATGTAGAAAAGCATTTTTAACATCAAACTGTTAAAGTGGCCACCCTTTATTTGCAGCTATAGACAAAAGAACTCTGATTGTGTCAATCTTAGCTACTGGAGAGAAAGTCTCAGAATAGTCAATACCATATGTCTGAGTGTAGCCTTTAGCTACTAACTGTGCCTTATATCTTTCAATTGTGCCATCTGGTTTATGCTTTACTGTAAAGACCCAGCGACATCCCACTGGTTTTTTATCTGACGGAAGAACACATTTTTTCCATGTATCGTTTTTCTTCAATGCATCCATCTCTGTTTTCATTGCTTCTTTCCAATTCTCTGATTCTAGAGCTTGCTCGACAGTGGTTGGAGTTTCTTCAGAATATAATAAAGAAATGAATGCCTTAGCTTCTTCTGATAAATTTCCTTTGGCAATGTTTGCCATTGGATACTTGGAACTTCGAGTCTCTTTTTCTGGAGAGTACCTCTGTGGAGGAACCCCTCTATTTGCTCTTGGTGGAAGAATATATCTTTGTGGTGTTTCTTCTTCTATTGATTGTTCCTGCAAAGGCTCAACGTGCTCTGTGGTGGTTTCATGATTAGGAGCAATAGTATACTCAACATACTTGATATCTTCAACAGATTTGGTATGTTCAGGAAAATCAGAAGAGGTTTGAGTATCACTTACCTCAGACACCAGGTTGGGAGGAACATCTTTGGTGGCACTGATATTAGGATCCTCAGATTGTGTGGGTGGTTGGAGCGACTCGCCTTGGGTACTGTCTTGAGATGATGGCATCCATCCTAACCAACTCAGTGTGTCATAATCTCTATCCCCCTGACCAATGTGTTTGGTATAGAAATATTCGGTTTCAAGAAAGGTACAATTCATGGTAGTAAACATGTGACGTCTATTAGGGTTGTAACATCGGTACCCCTTTTGATTAACTCCATACCCTAGAAAGACACATTTTTCGGCACAAGGTCCAAGTTTGTTGCGTTCTGTTTTGGGTATATGAACAAACACAGAACAACCAAAGACACGTGGTTTTAGGGTGAGAGCTGGAGGGATTTTAGTAAACTCTGATAGGGTTTGGAGAGGAGTTTTGAGTTTAAGAGGATATGTTGGTAGCCGATTAATGAGGTAAGTAGCAGTGGCAACCGCCTCAGGCCAAAATGATTTAGGAACTTGGGATTCAATTAAGAGAGCTCGAGTTATTTCAAGAAGGATACGGTTTTTCCTTTCAACTACACCATTTTGCTCAGGGGTATGTGTGCATGAAGTTGGTTGAATCATTCCTTTTTCTTGAAAAAATTGTTTCATGGAATTATTCACAAATTCACTTCCATTATCGGATTGTAAAATTTGGATGGGTTTTTGAGTTGTGTTTGGACCATGGCATAAAACCAAGTGAACTTTTCGAACACTTCAGATTTATGCCTCAAAAAATAAATCCAAGTCATACGGGTGCAATCATCCACAAAGAGTAGAAAATACCGAAAGTTTTGTTCTCCAATAACAGGAGTCGGACCCCATACATCCGAGTGAATCAATGAGAAAGGTGAATCAACTTTTGTGTTGTTTGGTTTGAAAGTTGATCGATGGCTTTTTGCAAGTACATAAGTTTCACAATTTATTGGTTTATTTGAAGGGAAAAGCTTAGGAAATAAAAGGTGTAGATACCCAGTGGACGGATGTCCCAGACGCCTATGCCACAACCAAGCTTCCCGACTTGTAGTTCTGTAACGCCCGTCATAATTAAACAAGATTTTAATAATAAGATACACATTTTATATGCTAAAATGTGACTTTACAAAAACTTGTTATACTAACATTCCCAAATAATTACAACGTTTCAAAAACAAATTTATAAGTGTTTACATAATTCACTTATAATAACACAATTCAAGATTTGACGTGGAAGCTTCATTTAACGTGTGTTCGGTTCTTGCTCGACGCTTGATCTTCATCCGGGACTCTCGACATTCACCTATGATCAAAACCAACTTAGAATTCGGACCTAAACGAGTCGCTTAGAAGAGCTATTACTGATTTGAACGGCGGAAACAGACAAATCAGATTCAATTCAGCGAGAATTCACTTTAATATGTTGATTCTATTAATCTGAATGACGTTTACAAACAAATCAGCACTTCGTGGCTCACCGGAAGAACACACCTCTAACTCTATCCTGATTTCGCCCCAAATGTCCTATATATAGTAGTTCTGATTTCACTCCTAATGACATGGTGTCATTTGGAGTGGAATCAACATGTTACTTTCGGGTGGAATCAGGATTTAACACTTCGGTTGGAATCAGAATTTAACATTTGGAGTGTAATCAGAAAATTACATTAGGAGTGGAATTAGAAAGTTAACTTTCAAGTGGAATCAGAAAATTAACTTTCGAGTGGAATCACTGCTAAATATTCTGATTCTTGGATTCCGTGCTCTATTCTATCTATCTCTAAATAAGACTCGATACAAGACGTAGATGACAGACGGATGCACCAACAGATACGGTTCGTACGCACGATTAAGCGATGACCAGATAGAATGTGTTTTAGACCCGACAAGTATGAAGACTTGTTTAATATGGGTATATTATACACATTCTGGATTTTGAGATAAAACCGATAAGGTTTGACCCGTTTCGGCTAATTTATGTAAACTTACATAAACCAAACCGAACGCGTAATAAGCGTAACGGGTAATAATGAGAGCCATTTACAGGTTTCCTAAGTTAATATGCTCCTAATATGTTGTGACATCAGTAAGATATCACTTATTATGCCCGAAATGAATTTAAACACAAACTGTGCCCCGTAGGGGTAGTTTGGTCATTTATAAGGTGATAAAAGAGTTTAAGTAGTATCCTGAGTTACAGGTCTGATTAAACCAGCAAAGATAATCAATTTGCTAAGTTATATCAGTAGGGTATCGTATATATGTGAAATTTATCAATTATAACCAAACTATGCACCGTAGGGGCATTTTGGTAATTTCACATAAGCCGTAAAGCTCAAAACTGAATTCTGAGTTAAACAACTTTTTCTTACTATTAAAATATTAATATTTACCTCAAATATCAGTAGGTATCACCCTTTGTATGTTTAAAATAGTTTTAGTACATACTATGCGTTAAAAACGCTTAATAAGGCGATTAGAAGCCGTTTCCGGGTTCTATATAGAAATCTGATAATTTTATTATTCCAGAAGGCTTAAAATAATTTATTTATCATATGTGATTAGTAGCAAAAGGTTTGGAGTCATTTAAATGTGTAAAACTCATTTTATAGCCCTTAAGGGCAAAACCGACAATTACCGGATTAAGCCTACGACTATAAGTTATGCTCCGCCTAAAATTAATTAAAAATCTTCAAAAATCCCAAAATAATATATTACATCAGTGGGTACTAATTTTGATATCAAAAAGTAGGTGTAATTAGGCTATATGCTAATTACGCCGTTTAATCGCTAATGAAGCTTCTAATTACGCTAATGAGCATAACTCTCAATCTACACCTCAAACTGATGTCAAATTTTGTATGCAAGTTTATATATCAGTAATTAAAGTTTCTACTCTTTTACATTTTCAAAAATCACGTTTTAAGGTGAAAAGGGCATAATGGTCAACATACGAGCAATTAACGGAATCATGCATATTAATTGGTTAACTAATGAACCATGGTGTATAATCACAGAGGGTTATACTAGCATGTAACCTGGTCCAAATAAAGCTCTAAGGCATTTCTAAAACATACCATAACGGGTCAGAACTGAAAGTCAAGGTAAAAGTCAAACTATGCGACTTTCGGTTCCGAACCGGGTCTAAACAGGAAATTGTCGGGTTGAACATGTTTAGACATGTTCTTACACTAATTACCAAGTTATATTAATGATCAAATAGGTTATACGTGTTCTACATTGCTAATCATGCATAAATTAGAATTTAAGTATCATGTTGACTTTTTATTAACAAGTTTTACCCGACATTTGACCTAGTTAGAGTGGGAATCAGGGGGAACCCTTTTGAGGGTTTATTACCCACATAATTACCTACTTAAAGGTACTTTTAATTCGAGATTTGACTGAGCCATTATTAATTAATCTCGAAGTCAAACCGTAATTTTGACGGTTTGACTTTTAGCTAAATAATTAAGCTAAACTCAATTTAAGAAGGTTAAGCAAACTTACAAGTGTCTAATGATTGATTAGGAAGGCCTGGAAAGTGCTCTTGTGGTCCACAATTGATCAGAAGTTGCTTGAGGAATGAATGATCAAAGTGTTGCACTTAGGAGCTTTATATAGTAACCAAGACTCCACAAAGTGTTGACAAATAAGTCTACAACTAACCATAACCTTCCCACAGGTGTCCCCAGATGTTTAGGGGTTGTTTAGGGGTCAAGAAAGATGTGGAAAATCGTTTAAAGGTCGAAAATTGCACTTAAACAGCCAACGGCCGGTTTTTCTGTCGCTGGCACACCCTTGCGCACCGTAAGGTGTATGCTTGCGGTGCGCAAGCCTCGGGCAGAAACAAAAAATGTTTGTTCTTTCAGGATTTCGAAGGGGCAACCATCTTTTCCGAATTTGGGACCTCAATTATCAGTTAGGGCCTCTAAAATGTGCCTTGAACAGTTACATACCCTACCATTATGATATGTTTCTTTGAATCCTTTTAAAAGTGCCGAAATTGAAGGTTTACCGTAGAAATTTCCATAGGAACCTATCATGCACTTCGAATTCAATTAGTGTCAAAAATTTCTGGATTTAAGATATGTTAGATGTGTGTAAAATAAAATTGGGTCTTGGGATTTATAAATGAGGTCGTTCAGAGGTGAAAATTAACATGACGAAACTTTTAAATCATGCCAAAACATCTTTATTAAATCCGGGTTTACAACGCTTTTTGTCTTACATGACACGTGTCGTTATATCATTGATCACGAATTTTCGAGGTGTTACATCCTCACCCCCTTAAAAGAAATCTCGACCTCGAGATTTACTGAAACAAATGAGGGTACTTTTCTTTCATGGTGGATTCAACCTCCCACGTATACTCGGGACCTCTACGGGCATCCCATTTGACCTTTACAATAGGCACATGCTTCCTTCGAAGCTTCTTAACCTGTCGATCTTCAATCGACAATGGTTTTTCCACAAATTTCAAGCTCTCATCTATATGCACATCTGTATGTGGTATGACCAGTGATTCATCAGCGAAACACTTCTTCAGATTGCAGATGTGGAACACATTGTGAATTCCACTGAGCTCTTCCGGTAAGTTTAACTTATAGGCAACTGACCCGACACGTTCGATAACCTCGAAAGGTCCTATGTATCTCGGGCTTAGCTTGCCTTTCTTACCAATTCGCATCACCCCCTTCCAGGGTGATACTTTAAGTAACACTTTGTCACCTACTTTGAAGTGAAAAGCTTTACGCTTTGGATCTGCGTAACTCTTCTGCCTATCTCGGGCAGCTTTGAGACGGTCACGAATCTGGACAATCTTGTCCGTCGTTTCAAAGACTATCTCTGGTCATGATAATTAGACATCTCCAACTTCCGCCCAACAAACGGGCGTTCTACACTTTATACCGTATAAGGCCTCAAAAGGCGCAACCTTAATGCTGGTGTGGTAGCTATTGTTGTAGGAGAACTCAATCAAGGGTAGGTGGTTATCCCAACTACCACCTAAATCAATTACACATGCACGTAGCATGTCTTCCAATGTTTGGATGGTACGCTCACTCTATCCGTCAGTCTGAGGGTGGTAAGCCGTACTGAAATTCAAACGTGTGCCCAAAGATTGCTGGAAACTCTTCCAAAAATGTGACGTGTATCTAGTATCTCGGTCAGAGATAATAGACACAGGTATGCCATGTAAGGCTACAATCTTATCAACGTACAACTGGGCTAACATGTCGGAGCTATAAGTCTGCTTGATGGGTAAGAAATGTGTTGACTTAGTCAGTCTATCAACTATAACCCATATTGTATCATTTCCTTTCCTTGTCTTAGGTAACTTGGTAATAAAATCCATGGTTACCATTTCCCACTTCCACGTAGGAAGTTCAGGCTGTTGTAGCAAGCCTGACGGCTTTTGATGTTCAGCTTTGACTTGCGCACAAGTCAAGCACTTAGCTACATAGGCAGCTACAGACTTTTTCAAGCCTATCCACCAATAATTTGCCCTTAGATCTTGGTACATCTTATCAGCTCCAGGATGAACGGAATATTTGGAGCTATGGGCTTCCTGGAGGATAACATCTCGAAGTCCTCCATGTATTGGAACCCATATTCGTCAATTCAATCTAATAATTCCGTCTTTGCCAAGAGATACTGCTCCTCGGTTACTCCTAGCTTTTCGTTAGGATAGTTAGCTTCCAACACAGCTTCCTTCTGTGCAGCTAACAACCTTTCATTCAAACTGTTCTTTATCTTAATGCTCTTGGCATTGATTCGGATGGGTTTCATCCTTTCCTTTCGACTCAAGGCATCGGCGACTACACTCGCCTTGCCGGGATGGTATCTGATTTCACAATCATAATCATTCAAGGTCTCCATCCAACGGCGCTGCCTCATGTTTAAATCTTTCTGATTAAACAAGTGCTGAAGGCTCTTGTGATCAGAATAGATCACACACTTGATACCATACAAATAATGTCTCCACAGTTTTAGTGCAAATACAATGGCACCCAACTCCAAGTCATGGGTGGTGTAATTCTTTTCATGCACCTTTAACTGTCTTGAAGCATAGGCAATAACCTTGCCTTTCTGCATAAGCACACACCCCATGCCAGTGTGAGATGCATCGCAGTAAACTATGAATTCTTCGGTACCTTCAGGCAATGTGAGTACAGGAGCGTTGCTCAACTTTTGCTTCAGAATATCAAAAGATTCTTGCTGCTTAGGGCCCCAAACAAATTTTACTTTCTTCTTAGTCAAGGAAGTTAGGGGTGCAGCAATCCTTGAAAAATTTTCAATGAAACGCCTGTAATATCCTGCCAATCCCAAGAAGCTACGAATCTCTGTAGGCGTCTTTGGCTCTTGCCAGTTCATAACTGCTTCTACTTTGGCGGGATCCACTTGGATACCACGCTCACTGACCACATGTCCAAGGAATTGGACTTCTCTAAGCCAAAATTCACACTTTGAAAATTTGGCATAGAGTTTCTCATGATGTAGAAGTTTAAGAATACAACGAAGGTGTTTCTCGTGGTCAGCTTGGTTCTTTGAGTAAATGAGTATGTCTTCGATGAAAACGATGATGAATTTATCTAAGTAAGGCTTGCAAACGCGATTCATGTGATCCATGAACGCGGCAGGTGCATTAGTGAGCCCAAAAGGCATCACCAAGAACTCGTAATGACCATAACGAGTCCTAAATGCAGTTTTGTGTACGTCTTCATCTCTAACCTTCAGTTGATGGTAGCCTGACCTTAAGTCAATCTTCGAGAAATAACT
This sequence comes from Helianthus tuberosus, assembly GCA_030545235.1. NCBI lineage: Eukaryota > Viridiplantae > Streptophyta > Magnoliopsida > Asterales > Asteraceae > Helianthus > Helianthus tuberosus. The sequence goes on from CM060397.1 coordinate 9,683,628, forward strand.
TGCTCCTTGCAATTGATCGAACAAATCGTCGATCCTGGGCAAAGGATACCTATTCTTTATTGTGACCTTATTGAGTTCACGGTAATCGATGCACAGACGCATAGATCCATCCTTCTTCTTGACAAACAAGACTGGTGCTCCCCAAGGAGACGAACTAGGTTTAATGAAACCTTTAGCTAGCAATTCATCTAGTTGTGCTCTCAATTTCTTCATCTCTGTTGGAGCTAACCTGTAAGGTGCTCTAGCAACAGGTGCTGCTCCGGGGATGATGTCAATTCTGAATTCCACTTGCCTATCTGGTGGCAAACCAGGTATTTCTTCCGGAAAAACTTTTGGGTATTCAGAAATGACGGGGATGTTGTCACACCCCTAATTTCCACGTGTCACCGGTGGGCCCGGTGGGGAGTATAGTGACGTAGTTGGTATCATCATAGACAAACAACACAATATAATAATGCACAGCGGAAGCAAAAGATAGATTCATTTCAACTTTAAATAAAATGTAATAATAAATATCACGAGTAGTTGAAACGGATCCACAGGCGGATCGAAATAAAATAGGATAATTGTTCAACAGTTTATTTGTCGTCCAAGCTGCGTGACTTATTGTGGACGCTCTAGAAGCCTGCCAGCCTATTACGTGTAGTACCTGCACTTAATCTTTTTGGGAAAAATACGTCAGTTTACACTGGTAAATACAATTCAACTGACTCATTTTAAAAAGGTTGAAAATTGATTTAAATGCACAAGGCACAAAACATTTTAATTAACTTGGGTCAATTATTAATATTATAATCATGTGAACGAATTACATGTTACTTGCGTTCAGTAGCCCGGATCTTGTCCGGGTTAAAGATCAATAGACACACCACATAAATGAGTTATACACTGACGGGTGTACGCCTACACCCCGTGCTCTGGTCGTGGCCATCTCGTAAGATGATGCCAAGGATATCCGGGACATGGTCATTAACCCCCCAAAGGCTTAAAGTAAGCAAGACTGTTTAAACGAGCCGAACAAATTATTCAAACTAAACACCCAAGGATGTAGGATTTGACGCTCGATCAAGCGGTATATTATATACCGTAACCCAAGCCCGTATAGGGAAAATAAGTCAAAGAGTATTTACCTGAGTAAGTATCAAACACAATCAAGAGAAATGCAAGTATCTTTTACTGGTGCTCCTATTCTGGAACAAAGGTTTATAATAACCTATTAGATTTCTAACGGGTCTTTATTTAAGCCTAAGCCTAGACCGGTTAGTTTTAAGGATGATACGGTTCACGCACGATTAAGCGAAGACCGGATGGAATGTGAATTTGACCCGACAAGTTTGAAGACTTGTATATTATGGGTTTACTAAACACATTCTGGATTTTGAGACAAAAATGATAATGTTTGACCCGTTTCGGCCAATTCATGTAAACTAGTTACATAAACCGAACCGAACGCGAAAAGTGCGTTACGGGCGACCATGGGAGTCATATGCAAGTTCCCTGAGATAATATGCTTTAAATATGATATAATATCAGCAAGTTATGTTCTATTATGCCCCGAATGGATTTAAACTCAATTTACGCCTCATAAGGGCATTTTGGTCATTTAAAAGATTATAAAAGAGTCAATTTGGAAATCTGAGTTACGGGTCTGAATTATACAGTAAATATACTTAATTTTTCTTATTATAACAGTAGGGTATGACCCATATACAAAACTTATCATTTAAAATCAAACTATGCACCGTAGGGGTATTTTAGTAATTTCACAAGGGCTAAAAATGTCAAAACTGGAAATCTGAGTTCAAAAACTTATACTTACTGTTATTATATGAAAATATGCTAAATACATCAGTAGGTATGAATCTTATGTGTTTAATATGAGTATAACGCTTACTATGCGCTAAAAACGCTTAAAAATGCGATTTAGAGCCGTTTCCGGGTTTTTAAAAGAAAGCTGAGATTTTTATATTTCCAGAATGCCCAAAATAATTTATTTAACAAATAAAATCAGTAGAAAAAGGTTTGGGGTCAAAAGAATGTATAAAACTCATTTTATGGCTTAAACGGTCAAAACCGGCATTAACCGAATCGACTTAGCGACGTATGATCCGATCAGCCAAAAATTAAATAAAAATCTTCAAAAATCCCAGAATATTATATAACATCAGTGGGTAAAAAGTTTTATATCGAAAAGTGGCCTGAAATAGGTTATACGCTAAATGCGCCGTTTATTTAACATAAAGATATAGTTTTACGCTATCGGCCATAACTCAAAATCTGGACCACCAACTGATCTCAAATTTTCGGTGCAAGTTTATAAATTAATAATAAAGATTTCTACTCTTTCACTTTTCCAAAAATCACGTTTTATATCAAAAAGGGCAAAATAGTCAACTTTTAAGCATAATCGGAAACACGCATATGAATCGGTTAAGCATAGACTCAAGATGTAAAAATTCCAGAAAGTTATACATAAATAAAAATGGTCAAAAATACACTCCAATACAGATCTCAAACATGCATGCACGGATCCGAATCGATATTCTACGAAAAAGTCGTTTTATAAGACTTTCGGTTCCGATCCGAGTTTATACTAAAGATTGTCGAGTTGATTATGAAAAAAAACATTCTTATATTCATTATAAGTTATTTTTGATGATCAAACTGATTGCATGTCATCTACATTACCATTTATGCTATATTTCGCAAAAACGATTTCTGTTGACTTTTTAAGAACATCTTTGACTCGACAAATAGCATGCTTAGAGTGGGAATCAGAGAATACCCTTTTGAGGGTTTGTTTCCCACATAAATACCAACTTATAAGTGGTTTTAATTTGAGAAATGACAGAGCCAAACTCGTTTAATCGAAAAGTCAAACTATATGAACAACGGTTTGACTTTTAACTAATAATCAAAGCAAGAACGAATTATAAACTAATATGGAAGCTTACAAAGGTCCTAATGAAGCTTAGTTAACACTTAGAGGCTGCCTTGTCGTTCAGAAATGCTCCAGAAGTTGCCTTGAGAGTTTTGCAAGTTGTGGGTGTTCTTGTTACTATCACAAGAACTCAATAAAATGGAGCTTTGATCAGAATTTATGGAGAAATCAGATGTTGTAGGAGCCTCACAAGTGTCCAAGACATGCATGCTCATCTATTGGTGAGAAATGGAGGTGATCCCAGCTGTTTTGCACTAAAAATTCGGACCAAACAGCCCCTGATCGCAAAAAGCTGCACCTGGGGTTGCCAAACTTTAATTAAAAATGGCAGCTTTGGTCCCTGTCTTTGCACGCGAGGTTTCGGCAATTTATTTTGACTCGTAAACCCCCAAACTTGGTTTTTAAGAACCTTGGGACATTTACCAACATGGTAATGTCCTCGGATAACTTTGCGCTCACCCGAAAAGCCATGAAATTCGACGTTGACGCTTTTAGCCCCTCAAGTACGGTTTTGGCCATAACTTTCTCATACGATAACGAAACTTCATGAAATTTTTACCACATATTCTAGTGAGTATATTCTAGCATTACAAAGCTTCGGGGCTGCCAAAAGTTCACTCAGAGGTGTAAATTCAACATGTTGACACTTTTAGTCCCTATAGTTTGTAATTCCTCACTTTCGTGCATTTTCCGCTTCGTATGATCCATGATCCATCCGTTTAAGGTTATAAACATTATGTAGGGTTATTATAGAGTCTATTTATCCATTGTTGACACTTTGGACCCTTACGTTCCATAGTTTTCACTGTTTGTCAACTTTAGTCCCTCTAAAGTATGTTTTCGCATATGTAAAGCTTATGACACGTGTCAATGCATTATTGGATATAAATTTTCGAGGTGTTACAGATGTCTTCAATCTTCAGTTTAGGTTCATCAATAATCGCTTGTGCCATGTAGATGACACAACCCTTTTTCAAACACTTTGAAGCCATGAGCATAGTCACTTGCTCAGGTAGCCCATACTGGTTATCTCCCCGAATGGTAAGTGATTCACCAGACGGAGTCTTTATCACCACTTGCTTTCTGTTGCAGACGATTTGGGCCTGGTTATGAGATAACCAGTCCATACCCAAGACTATGTCAAAACCTGCCAACTTAAATGGAAGTAGGGACAGAGGAAAAGAGTGGTTCTTAATGGATATAACACATCCATCTAACACAGTAGAGACGGTTTCTAGGGTGCCATCTGCTAACTCCACCTCATAATTCATATTTAAGGTTTTGACAGGTAATTTCAGCAATTCACAAAACTTATTATCAACGAAAGACTTATCAGCGCCTGAATCAAAAAGTACTCTAGCATAGACATCATTTACAAGGAAAGTACCTGTAATCACATTGTCGTCTAGAACCGCTTCTTTGGCATCCATTCTAAAGACTCTAGCATTTGTCTTCTTGGCCTCTTCAGGCTTCTTGGCGTATTTAGGGCAGTTGGTTCTAATGTGCCCTTTCTCATTGCAACCGTAGCATGTTGCATCCTTCAGCTTTTTGCAATCCAAGCTTTTGTGATCCTTGGACTTGCATATACCACAAGCAAAGGTTTTTGACTGAGTCTGCGAGTTCGACTCTAACCTGCACTTCCCAAAGTGCTGTTTCTTGCAAATCTTGCACTTGGGCTTCTCACCAGAATGATGCCCATCTTTCCTTGACTCGGATCCTTTCTTGTTGTCACCGTTCCCACGGTGCTTCTTGTTCGACCTCCGTGAACTATCATCTTCACGTTTTCTCTTCTCAGCCTCCTTATTCCTCAGCGATCTTTGCCTGACCGCATCCAAAGTGAGGGACAAGGATATGTCAGCTACAGATCTAAAAGTAGCTGGCCGAGAAGCCTTCACGCTTGCCTTGATTTCCGGGGCTAAACCACCGATAAAACGAGCTATTCTTTTTGGTTCCGGGGTTACCAGATACGGAACCAACCGGGACATCGTGTTGAAGCTCGTGAGGTAAGCTTGACAGTCAAGGTTTGTCATCACCAATGATAGAAAACCAGACTCTATCTTCTCCACCTCATGCTGAGGGCAGTAATTTTCCCTGATAAGGGCAACAAATTGTTCCCATGACATGTTGTACAATGGGATTTTCCCGGTGGCTTGAATCAGTGATCTCCACCAGGCTAAAGCTTCACCCTTAAATGATTGTGACACAAACTTGACCACATCTCTCTCAGCGCATCCGCTGATATCCACAACCGCGTCCATCTCGTCTAACCACGTCATGCAGTCAATGGCTCCCTTTTCCCCAGTAAAATCCCTGGGTTTGCAAGACACAAAGTATTTATAGGAGCATCCCTTATTACTGGGTCCTTGGTTTAATACAACCTGTTGAGATGGAGCACTGTGGTGGTTTGAGGAGAGTCTATCATCATCTTTCTTGGGTTCATCCTTTTTGGAAGGTGGCTTCGAATGCGGCGTAGATAGGGTCCTACTCCGAGTCCCACTATACTCTTCGTACTGCCGCTCCAATGCCTTTGTAACTGCGTCGTCTACCAACGCTTTCAATTCAGCACCCGTTAGATTAATCCGGGTGTTATCAATATTCTCCATGGGATGGCTATTAATTTCGTCTGAGTTAGCCATTTTAATTGAACTGTTACAGAAAACAAGGACAATAGTTTATTTGGGAGTTTATTATGGAATTGCCCCTTAGGGTAATTCATTAACCATGGTAAACAGAGACCATATTTGGTTATTTTATTAATCATATTTATTTAGGATTTTTATCATAATTTATCCTAATTATAAAACAATAATAGTTTTATTTGTGGCACAAAAGGCCTAGTCACAAGGACATTTTAAATTATAAGCTATGATTTCATAGAATCAAAACATGAAGGTATACTGGCACAACAGGCCTAGTCACAAGGACATTTATAAATTATAAGCTATGATTCCGGAGAATCAAAGCATGAAGGTTTGAACCTAGTTCATTACCTTTATCTGACAGTGAGTCATCGCTACCACTGTCTTTTGGCTCATATGGAAATGAGCAGGGCCCGTAGGCACCATATTACCACGTATGGTAAAAATATGATCATCTTAATTGATGATCTAACCCATGATTTAGAGATCATTAAGTTGGGTTAGGAATCTGTGGAAAGATCCTTATATAAAAATGACGTGTGTGATTTTAACGAATCACGTCTGCAAGGAGTGTTAACATGTTTTCAGATGTTAACTGGGATTTGAATCTTTTTAACAGGCCTTACCATCTTGGCCCGGTCTTTTAATTGACCCGAAGGCTAGGTTTCACCTTTAAGATCCTTAATTAATATTTAAAGTAGGCAGATTATTTAAAAGGAATGATTTTAATTTATTTATTTCATATATATTTTATTTATGCATAATATGGAAAAAATGAAATTTACAAATTAAACATTCCATTAGTCATTAATAGGTTACATGTCGCCCTAAACGGGACTTTTCAAATAAACAAACTTACCCACGCAGGGGTTTAAACAAGGACTTACCCACGCAGGGGCTTAACAATGAACGTCATAATAGTCCACGCAGGGACTTACACAAATAACATAATAGTCCACGCAGGGACTTAAACAATAACATACCCTCGTAGGGGTTAACAGAAAGATAGACCCACGCAGGGGTCGAAACAAACAAGCATACCCACGCAGGGGTTTATACAGCAAGACTGGCCCACGCAGGGGCTCAACAACAATTGGAAGGATTTAGTGGTCCTTCTTGCTCTTCCCTTTGATCAAGATTGTCAATCCTTGGAAGAAGCTTTGTCTCTCCCTGCGGTCGCGGTGAAAGTCTCGCTCAACCTGATCCAGTCTCTGAAGAATTTCCTCCCGTTCTGGGGGAGAAAATCGTGGCGGCTGCGATTGCATCCGAATGATAGGTCTGGCAGGTATCTGGTACCCATGAGTTGGGTACCCTACTCCCCATGGGTCTCCATACGGTCCTTGGGTGTTATAGTTAGCCGCTACCAAGTATGGGTCGGCTTCGGCGTAGTTGTAGTTGGTGTGCACCGGCTGCTCAAACGGGTTATACGCCATGGAACCCGTGTATGCCGGAATTGGGTTATCAAAACCCATCGGTGGTGGTTGCGGTGCAACTGGGTGCGAAGGTCCACCCATCTGTGGGTCTTCCTGAAGTGGCGGGTAATGGCTGCCACTTGATTGGCATGGGGAGCTAAAATGGAAATCCCCCGCTCGCGCAGACATACGTGCGCCTGTCCTCCTACGCCTCGGCGGTTGAGGAGGTACCGGTTAAACAGGTGGCGGTGGAGGCGGTGGAATGACGGCCACAAACCGTGAATCCACAGAGGGATCCTGCTGTTGCTGTTGAGGCGGTGAATGGTGAGGAGGTGTATAATACCATTCGTGCCGGGTAAACATAGCTTGAAAGTTGTCTGGACCACCGTAGGGTGATCCGTGGAAAGAAGAGCCATCCGAAATCTCAATGGGATGGTTCGGTGTACCACTGGCAGGTTCGACGGGATCCGTGTCCTCGTCCATGTCCATAGCGTTGTCTCCCGAGAAGTGGTCCTCCGGTCCCAATGGGTTAAAACCCACTGGTTCTTGTATAAAATTTATCGTGTTAAACCGGCCCCTAAAAACTGGTGTAGGGTCACCAAAAGAATTATGCGATAAGGATCGCTGTAGGGGTATGTAGGAAGGTTGAGGGTTGTTGGGCTCATACTCCGGCTGTGGCCCGTAAGGGTTATGAACAGGAGGTGTTGAGCTGTGCGAAACCGACCGTCTAGCCGGCTCGAAGAGGTTCCTTCGGTTTTGTCGGGGATCGTCACTCTCGGTGGTGGAAGGAGCTCGCACATGCGAAGGTCCTGCCTCGTTGTCATTGGAGGCGGTGATTGGCCCCTTTCCTCGTCCTCTTCTTCGGAAGAATCTTGGCGGCATTTTTAATTCTGTCAATACAACATGAGATAACAACAACAATATATATAAAATAAAGGACAAAACAAAAACCAAAACAAGGTAGAATTTGTCCTAAGTTATATGTCTAGACTCGAAGGTTTAGAAATGTGCAATTGTGTAACTGAGATTAAACACAAAAGGTTAGTGTTTAATTCACTCAGTGTTGGCTCTGATACCAACCTGTCACACCCCGATTTCCACGTGTCACGGTGGGCCCGGTGGGGAGTATCGTGACGTGGTTGGCAACATAATAGTCAAACAACACAATATATAAATATGCACAGCGGAAGCAAATGAAAAATATAATTCAACTTTAATAATGTTTGTAATATCGTGTATCACAACAGTTGAAGGTTTATCCACAGAAGGATCAAAAATAAATAATAGTTCAACAGACGGTAGGCATCTTAAGCTTGCGAGACTTCTAGTGATGCTAAGGAGAAATCCCAGCCAATTACGCTTAGTACCTGCATTTAATCTTTTTGGGAAAATACGTCAGTTTACACTGGTAAATACAATCAACTGACTCATTTTAGAAAATGATTGAAAATTGATTTGGATGCACGTGGCATAAACATTTTATTTAACTTGGGAGAATTATTTAAATATATAATCTTGTGAACGAATTACATGTTCCTTGTGCGTTCAGTAGCCCGGACGTACCGGGTTAAAGATCAATAGACATACCACATTATTCTTTTGTGCACTGACAGGTGTACGCCTACACCCCGCGCTTAAGTCGTGGCCATTTCGTAAAATGATGCCGGATATCCGGGACATGGTCATTAACCCCCCCAAAGGCTTTAAGTAAACAAGACTGTTTAAACGAGCCGATCAAATTATTCAATTAACCACCCAATGATGGAAGATTTGATGCCCGATCAAGCGGTATTCTATATACCGTAACCCAAGCCCGTATAGGGAAAATAAGTTAAAAGTATTTACCTGAGCAATGTAATAATCACAATAAGCAAATGTAAGTAGCTTTTACTGGTACTCCTAATCTGTAACGAAGGTTTATAATAACCTATTAGAATCCTAACGGGTCTTTAGTTAAGCTAAAGCTTAGACCAGTTAGTTTCAAAGATACGGTTCGTACGCACGATTAAGCGATGACCGGATAGAATGTGTTTTAGACCCGACAAGTATGAAGACTTGTTTAATATGGGTATATTATACACATTCTGGATTTTGAGATAAAACCGATAAGGTTTGACCCGTTTCGGCTAATTTATGTAAACTAGTTACATAAACCGAACCGAACGCGTAATAAGCGTAACGGGTAATAATGAGATCCATTTACAGGTTTCCTAAGTTAATATGCTCCTAATATATTGTGACATCAGTAAGATATCACTTATTATGCCCGAAATGAATTTAAACACAAACTATGCCCCGTAGGGGTAGTTTGGTCATTTATAAGGTGATAAAAGAGTTTAAGTAGTATCCTGAGTTACAGGTCTGATGAAACCAGCAAAGATAATCAATTTGCTAAGTTATATCAGTAGGGTATCGTATATATGTGAAATTTATCAATTATAACCAAACTATGCACCGTAGGGGCATTTTGGTAATTTCACATAAGTTGTAAAGCTCAAAACTGAGGTCTGAGTTAAACAACTTTTGCTTACTGTTAAAATATTAATATTTACCTCAAATATCAGTAGGTATCACCCTTTGTATGTTTAAAATAGTTTTAGTACATACTATGCGTTAAAAACGCTTAATAAGGCGATTAGAAGCCGTTTCCGGGTTCTATATAGAAATCTGATAATTTTATTATTCCAGAAGGCTTAAAATAATTTATTTATCATATGTGATCAGTAGCAAAAGGTTTGGAGTCATTTAAATGTGTAAAACTCATTTTATAGCCCGTAAGGGCAAAATCGACAATTACCGGATTAAGCCTACGACTATAAGTTATGCTCCGCCTAAAATTAATTAAAAATCTTCAAAAATCCCAAAATAATATATTACATCAGTGGGTACTAAGTTTGATATCAAAAAGTAGGTGTAATTAACATGACGACACTTTTAAATCCTGCCAAAACATCTTTATTAAATCCGGGTTTACAACGCTTTTTGTCTTACATGACACGTGTCGTTATATCATTGATCACGAATTTTCGAGGTGTTACACTTCGACTTATTACCCTTTTTACCAAATTTTGACCCGTTCGTGTTTTTATCAAACAAACATGTTTATTTGATCTATAAACTCATGATATTCATAATTTCAATATCTCCTATCATATTAATCATAAATCACGGGTTTCTTTCTTAATTAAAACCCGTTTACGATCAAGTGCTTATTTTGACCCATTAAGGGTATTTAAGCACTTTAAAGCTTAAAACCGCTTTCCTTCATTTCTAGCATCATATTCCTACATTTCTTATCAAGTAATCTTCCACCACAACTATATGTGTAGTGGATTTGATGTGGAAATCCATATGTTCCGAGTTTTACACCTCGGATCATTGTTTTACGGCAAAGACTCCTATATAGTCATTTGACCCAAGTATTTACATCTTTCACATTCTATACTTATTCTAAGTATTTATTTACTCATAAAGCTCGTTTTCAAACAACCTTTATAGGTCGTTTGTTCAATTTAGCTTATAAGGGCTTTTTGGTCAATTTTCACCCTTCTTTTATGACGAAGGACTTTCAAATACTTGTTTGACCCAAAATCCGACCTTTTAACTATAATCTTATTTAGAAACCAATATGTTTCTAAAACATCATAATCATAACTCAATTTATTTGGTTTACCTAAAAGATAACCAAATATTATATTTTAACCTTGTCTAACTCTTATAGAACTCCAACTTCTACATGATGAGTTGTATCATTATACATACCTGGCTTGGATCGATATATTGACCCGTTTCAATACCTTGCCTTAGTGGCTGCTAAGTGATAGCGATGTAAACATCCATGTGCTATTTATTTCCTAAATTCATACAACTCGACAACCCATTAGTCGATATTGTCAAAGGGTGATAATTTCACCTTTTGGCCCGTTTGGTCTAAATGACCGATTATATTAGCGAGATGACATTTATTACCACCTCGTATATATGACTCGCTCCGGTTTACACTGTGCGGTCATTTTACTTATAAATTCATTTTTAACACTTTTTGGCCTATTATGGCCTACGTCATAATTGTCTTTCAAAACTAACGGTTATGTCAACGTGTGACCAAATTACCATTTTGCCCTTATTGGTTATTATGATTTACCTTATATGGTAACCATTAAAAGTACATGTTTCATTCGTCATAATATGATCGAATTACCGATTTAACTCATTTTTAGCCATCACTATGGTTTCTTATCATATTTGATTATCTTGTTCCGTACGTCTACACGCCGGAACACCATATCTCAATTAGGTATTTGTCTTTTTCGTAATTAATACGACAAAAGAATATTCTAAAATATATGGTTAGTGTAAGATATACTTACCTTGCATCCGAATTACACTTTTCCTTCATTCTTGATTCGTTTGACCCGCTTCCTTTCCCAAACTTTCACCTAGCTTGCCAAGCGTCAAACTATCATTGTAATTGTAAGATAGTTAGGTTAGTCATAATCATTTACGACTATTCCATCCTACGATTCTTATATCGAATTTATCATTCGATCATGTACTTGGTCGGTTTGACTTTTTAAAGTCAATCGACTTATCAACTTATTCAATGCACATTTGGTTTATTGAATTTCGCTTAGGCATTTCATCCGAACTCTTAACGAAATCAAATTTTACACACTAACTACTAGGTAACATGATTTCAAGCATCTATATCACGATCTTAACATCAATTCTCTTATATCATACACAACCCATTTCGTGAGAAGTATGATCTTGTACCCAAATTCATGGTTTAATCGAACACCTTCTATTTGTTATCATGCATGTTGATTCTAAGCATAGTTATATCATCAATTTCATCATAACATTAAAACCCACTTATCTAAGTGTGTTAATTCATCAAATCCTTCAATTCATAGCATGTTATGTATGATTTTCACTTAGGGTTTCGTTCCTAAGCAAGTATACATCTCTAATCTAGCCATAGCTTCTCTAATCCATGCCTAATTCGTGATTAGGATGATTATCAAATTTTTACAACTTCACGAATGTTAGAAATTCGACATACCTTACAATCCCCTTGACTTGGTGATCGTTTCTATGTATTTAAATCCGAATTTGGCCTTCAATTGATCCTCCAATTTGAAGATTATGTTGAAGAACTAGGGTTTGCTCCATGGGAGCTTTCTCCTGATCGTATACACGCACACACTATGTGTGTGTGTGTTTTATTTTGTTTTAATAAATAACTTTTCCAGTTATCTAACTTTGGTCCCTCGTGTTTGGTTGGTTATTAAGTAGGCCACAACCTTATTATTTCTAACAACATTCCCACTTATTAACTAGGTTAAATATTCCTAGTTACCTTAGTGGGTTCAGAGAATTTATGACTTGGTTTATTTTAAGTCCTGTTCACTCGGGCCTTTTTATCCACTTTAATTTCCTCAAAAGGATTTGTTCACTTTTTATTTAATATTAGGTTTATTTAATTAAATCCTAATATTTACCGGGTTACTTTTACCACTAACGGTACTTTACCCGTCTTTTAGTATTAACGTGGTTTGATTACCAAACCCGTTTTTGGGGTGTTACAAGTTCCATGAGCCAGCATCACAATACCTTGTTGAGTCATCTCGTCCACGTAATAGAATCCTTGGTGCTCAGTGCCACGCCCAATGATTACCCCCGTCCTGATATCCTGTAAGATACAAAAGGTGGGATGCATCAGTACCTTACAATTGAGTTCTTTTGTCACATGGCTTATTGACAATAGCTTGTATGACAATGAGGGAACATAAAGACAATTAAGAAGCTTCACTGTTGGAGAAAATTCATTTGTCCCTTCTCTTTTTACATCCATTATCCCACCATTTTCCGTTTGTATACATGTTTTCCCAGGTTTGGATGACGAGACAAGGTCCGATAGTTCACAAGTCATGGTGTCGGTTGCACCACAATCAAATATTCAAGATTTATCTTTTTTTCCATTACAAGTGTGAGCCATATTTGCCTTTCCATCATAATTAAGGGGTGTTTTGCAATTTTTGAAACTATTTTCAATATAACAATCAAATGTGCCAGTTTGTGACCCTTCTATTTCTTCAGGGTCTAAATCTAAACTCTGAAAATTTAGGTTTAAGAATGAAGGGTTAAAGGAATCATCCCCAAACCCGTTACCTGTACCACCGCTCGAGCTACCGCCGTCACCCTTTGAACCGCTGCCACCGCTAATATTTCTGCCACCACTATGGTGGTCCTGCCTCGAGTTGTTATTGCTGTTGATGGAGCCTCCAGGGCTGCCATCATCACAAACGTCGGCGCCGCCATGGTGGTTCGGCTTCGAGTTGTTGTACGTGGGGTTTGAAGGAGATGGAATTGGTACACTTGTTTGGTCACGCGGGTTAGTTTGATCTGGTAATGGAGCGAGATTTGCATGTGTCGGAGATGACGAACGGCTGTAGACATGACTTGACGACGGAGATGAATAGGAACTAGAGCTTGCTGATGACGCGAATGGAGATGATGACGTGTCACCGGTGAACGACAGTGAATAACCGCCGTACCGGCCGGACGGAGAACTCGGCAGGACCGGTGCGTTTAGGTTTGTCTGTTTTTGTTTCTGATTTTGGTTATTGATATTGTTTTTGACAAGATTGATGATCTGCAATGCAAGATCATTATTCTTATCCGACATGGTTTTACTATGGGGATGAGATGGGATTGGATTGGAAGCTGGAAATTACGAGCAGGTTAATCCTAAGATCGATTACACTGCTCTGATACCATGATTTTCAATGAGGTAAAGAACTAAAAGGATTGGAACTGAAAGGATTTGTTTTTGTATTGATTAATATTGTGTGTTCAAATACAAGGAAAAGAAAACAATTTATAAGCTACAAAAAAACATATAAATGGAAATGAGGGAGTTGTCAATGGGCTGGAAAAGAGGAGAACAAATCGATTCTTGATTTTGGGAGATGATGCATTCCGTAATAAGTTGATTGCTACTAAGGGGGTGTTTGGCCTAGCTTTTTTAACAAAGCTTATAGCTTTTTTAGCTTTTTTTTACAAAATAAGCTTAACTTGGTGTTTGTTTTAGCTTTTTAAGCTTATGCTTATTAGCTTATATAAGCTAATTTGAATAAGCTTATTTGAGGATGGTTTTCTAGCTTATTGAAGAATGATAGGAAATAAGCTATAAGCTAATCCAAACACTAAAAAATAGCGTATCAAATGATAGAAAATAAGCTATAAACTATTTTAAAATATAAGCATAAGCCAAAAAATAAAAGCTAGGCCAAACACCCCCTAAAAAAGATTTTCTTTTTTTCTAACAATTAGAGAAAGAATATTGTGTTGTACAAAACATTTGGAGCTAGGAATCGTCTTTAAAGGACTTCGTCATTGGTCGGTTTTGACTTTTTAGTTCCTTACAATGATGAACATTTAATTTTGATTTTATAGTTCACAATGATAAACACTGAATTTTGATTTTATAGTTTGTCATTAAAACTAAAACAAGACCTTCATGGAGTTTCACAAGGACAAAACGTTTGTTTGTGTTTGTGGCTAACATTAAATTCCTTTAATTCATATTTAGAATAACAATAAAAATTTAGACTATTCACATGTCATCTTAATTATAGGTGCCGAAATCCCCAAAATGCCCTTAAAGTGTCTTAAATTTTTGGACAATGTCCAAGTTTACTCTCTCTAAAATAGTTTGACTATCTTGTACATGTGTCTTCAAAATGTATACACAATGTAAAATTACCATAAGGGTAGAAAACTCACTTCTCTTAATAAAGTAGTATAGATTTAGCTCTCCAATCATCTACTAAAAAAATCTTAACCATAAAAAAGTATACACTAACTTTATAATCTTATAACATGAACAAATGTTTTAAAAATATGAACACCTACTAAAAAAATCTTAAAATACTCATTTTTTCTCTCCAATCATCTACTAAAAAAATCTTAGGACTGTTTATTTAGCTCTTAATAAAGTTCTTAATGGCCAATGATCTCTAGATCAAGTGGTGGAAGACTTGCATTTCTCTTGAGAGATGCAGGTTCGACTCCCACTCGGTGCAGAGTGAGGCACTGGTGGGCAATGTAACACCCTGTGTTTCGAAAGTCAAAGTCAAAGTCAAAGATTGAAGTCAAAGGGAGACAAGATTGCTAATTGCGATCTGTCACTCCTTGCTCAATTCTTGTTTTGACTTCTTTGACTCGTAGTTAGTCTTTTATACTTTATGTTAGTTGTATTATGTGGAGTAATTAATTATAATCGCAGTAATCGACGAGTACTTAATTGCTATTTAATCGCTTTACGACTGTGAACAATAGGAAGTAACAATGCGATAAAGTTATCTAAACGCTAATCAACTTAATCTAATCGACATCAAATCGCAATCGAACTCGCAACTCGAATCATATGTTTTGGATATTGTTTTACGTGTGTGTGCCTTTATGTGTTACTTGTGCATGTTTATTTATGTTATGTGTGGTAATCAATCGAATCGCAATCGAAACTCAATCGCAATCGAACTCAATCGCAATCGAAACGGTATGATAATTGGTGGAGAAGAGATAGTGCGAGATATGAGTAGTTGGGATTAAAAGTAATTTGACTAGGAAACTCTCTCGTATCGCAATGCTCGCAATCGAAATCGAAATCGAAACAGCAAAACTCGTCGCACCGAACACCCGAATCAGAAGGCCGATCGACCAGGAGACCGGCCGATCGAACAGCCGCTCGGACGAACGACCAGCTGTCCGATCGGACTGGCTAACCGATCAACCAACCCCTCTCCACTCCTTTCTACTTTGGGTAACCCTATAAATACCCCTTTTCACTTTCATACTTTCTACTTTTGGCAACTGACGTCCGACCAGCTCGTTCTCCCCACTTTTTCTCCGATTTCTCGCAATTCCGGTAAGATCTCGTCCTAAATCTTGTACTTCCTTAATCTACACGCACTCCTACACCTTTCTATCTTTTGAATCTTAACTTTTAACCGTGAAATCATCAAGATTCAAGGTGTTCTAGGGTGACGTCATCATGTGTTCTTGAAGAACTTCATGTTTTGGCCTCAATCCACAAAGAACAACTTAGATCTAACCGATTTCCACATAAATAAACAAAGATCTTTCATAGATTTAAACATATTCACGGTGAAAAGGAATTGAGAGAATGTTTTCCAACTTTCTTTCATCTCTTTTACACTCAATGCACTCAAAACCGACAGAATCAGGGCTTGTACCGACTTCCTACTCATTCTAGTGGTTGTGTTGGTTCAAGATCTGGATTCTATCCACGAGGTTTACCGATTTCGGGTTAAACATGGAACACCGTCTTGAACAGTTAAACTGATCGGGTTTGGGTGATTCCTGTCCGATCAGGGGTACCAAGTATTGACAAGATTTCTGTTGCTTAACACGTTATCAAAACGTGTCGATAAAATGACAAACAATAAAAAACAACCAAGTGTGATACAAATAGGACGACTAGGATGGGGTGCCGTCCGATCGGACTGCTGTCCGATCAAACAACCAAACCGTACGACTAGGCAATCCGAATGACTTGCACCTTGGGTCCCACACTTAACCACTTTTGCCAATCTTTGAAGTTTGAGTGTTGAACGAATTGTTGTCTGATCGGACTACCATCCGATCGAACTGCCATCTGTATTATGAAACATTTAAACTTCCACACTTAAACAATTTCCAACATGTTCAATGTACAAAGGATGCCACCCGATCGAACAACCGTCCGATCGACTAACAACCTGCTGTGAACTTGTTCTCATTAAAGTGTCCAACCAATCGGGGTATCGCCCGATCGATCGGTCGTTCGATCGCTCGACCTGAAAGGTAGAGATACTTTTATGTTTTCAAAATGCTACAACAAAAACTTCAAAAGTCAAGCCATCATACACAAACACATCTTTCCTAGAGGAAGAAACAATCCACTCGAAAGGCCATCCGATCGGGTGACCATCCGAGCGGACTACCACTCGAGCGACCGGCTGTTCGATCGGACTACCATCCGATCGAACTGCTGGCCGACCCACTTACACTTGTATCGTTTTACGCGCCACTTATCATTATACTATCAATCTGTTCAGGCTAACCCTACTCTCTAGCGCTCCCTTCAATCCATCAATCGCTGTGAGTATACTCGATCCCTTTTTACTTTACGCACTTTTGGGTGTTACATACGTTTCTTATTCTAAATCACATCGAACACACTACGTTATATTTAAACGCTAACCGTTACTGCATGTTATACGTGACTAAATGAATGCTTGTTTGTTAGTTATGTTTACACATGGAATGCTGTCTACCTGCCTTAACGACGGTAGTACTATTAGTTTGGACTCAGCACCTGTTCATTCAGGGGTTGTTAAGGACAATTACCTACATGGGTCACAGTGGTGATCATGTATCGCGAACTGCCTTGGGCAGTCAACCCGCAGTCATTGGTATCGATAGGTTCATGTCGATAACTAACATGCCTCATTTCACTCTGTGTACGTGCTGGTTATGCGTAAACTATTTCGAACTCTATATGCTATTATCAAACTTGTATGCTCACCTTAATACTATGTGTATTGACTTTATTTTAACATATGTGACAGGTGCTTAGGATGCTTATATGCTTTGATTGCTGTGAAATCGAGGCTAGGAAAGGTCTAGAAACCAATAAACAATTGCCTGTATTTGAAATCTGAGTTGTCGGAACAGAACACTTTGACTAGATCTTGTCTGTAATAATTATGTTATCTTTTATGACATGGTATGGGACATGTTGCTTAAAATAATTGGTAATTATAGTTGTTATGAAAACTTCTGGACAATCTGTTTCGCTCAGTGCCACGCCCCGATGTTTCCGCCATCGGTTGGGGTGTGGCAGGCAATGATAGGAGACCCAAGGAAACCTGGGTTGGATCCTTGAGCCAAACGGGTTTTACCGATAATTTCATCGTCGTGCCTACGGGTGGGTTACCGGGTTTTCCCCGGAATTGGTGGTGGACTCGGTTACTCTCGGAGTACTCCGTTTGTCCAGTGGGTGCCCGAGAGTGCTCGGGATTGATTCTGTTGGCCGTTCAAAAAAAAAGTTCTTAATGGTTTAGACATCTTACTGGTTCAGTCTTTAATGATTCAGATTGTTTGTTTCGCAAGCAGATGTCTGAATGATTCAGACATTTGACTCTGAATGGTTAAGATATATATTGAGTCTAAATGGTTAAGACATTTATCTGAATTGGTTAGACATTTGCCTCTGAACGATTAAGCATTATATTGGTTCTTGATGGTTCAAACATCTTACTGGTTCAACATTTAATTGTTCAAATTTCTTACTAGTTCAGCACTTAACCATTCAGAAGTTACCAAACAACCCCTTAAAATATAAACAAATGGGTTAAAAAAATAGAATGATCAGCTTTTTGCCCGTCTACCTACTGTTTTGACGTAATTTGGCAAATTTTTTTAGTGAAATAACTAGTTTGTAAAAAAAAAATCTTTATACATAAAGACATAAAGTTCATATTTAAGTTTACCGACCATCAGATTAACAAATAAAAATTGCCTAACGATTGGATACATCATTCAAAATTCTAATCCCATACCTTTTTGATGTTTCAGTATGACCAATATACACTTTTTTTTCAGTATGTTTTATATTTTTAGCTTTAATGTATATGATCATGTTTAACCGGACAAAACTAATTATGTGAGTAATGATGTATCATTTACTTAACTATAAGGATCATTTGTGTAATTAGTTGTAAAAAATAAGTTAAAAACCTAAATTATTTCTAATAGTGGCGTTATTTAAAAGTGTTTTTATTATACGTGCTCTAAGGATACAAATTTTAAAATTTACTAGAATGTAGGGTGGAGATATAATAGGAAGTTTATTTGGCTAGGAAGTGATCTTGACCATCCATTTAGTTAATCAAAGGCTAAGATTAAATCAGGGAAATTGAAAGTAAGAAAAGAGGCGCGTGACTTTTTTCAGGGACATTCTAGTCAATCAAAGCCAATAGTTTCTCTCTCATCCAATTCCCCCCCATTTTTTAAACGTTAATAACTCTTTCATACGACATTATTTTTTTATAAAAATTGCACAAAAAAAACGAGCGTTTTTTATCTTTAAAACGAGTATACTATTGCTATATTTTGAAAAAAAAAAATTAAAACCCAGTTTCGTAAAACGCAATAGAAAAAACCCCAGTATCGTAAAACGCAATGAAAAAAAAACCCTAAAAAATGACATTTTTCTAAAACGCAATGCAACAAAAACACAAAGAAATGACTTATTTGTAAAACACAATGGCCAGAAAACACAAAGAAATGTCTTATTTCTAAAACGCAATAGCCTAAAAACTCAAAAGAAAATATACTTTCTAAAACGTAATGGACTAAAAACAAATAAAAATGTGTTTTACCTAAAACACAATGCACTAAAAACACATACAAATGTCTTATTTCTAAAACGCAATGGCCAGAAAACACTTAAAATGTCTGTTTTCTAAAACGCAATGGACTGAAAACACATAAAAAAGTGTTTTACCTAAAACGCAATGCACCAAAAACACAAAGAAATGTCTTATTTGTAAAACGCAATGGCCAGAAAACACTTAAAAATGACTCATTCTAAAACGCAATTGCCTAAAAAACAAAAGAAAGTGTTCTCTGTAAAACGCAATGGACTGAAAACACCTAAAAAAGTGTTTTACCTAAAACGCAATGCACCAAAAACACTTCAAGAATGTGTTTTTCTAAAACGCAATGGCCTAAAAACACCAAAGAAAGTGTTTGTCTGTGCTGTGAATTGTCTGTGCTGTGAACTGTCTGAACCAATGCAGTTTCCAGAGGCAATTTACAGAAAATTAATTTTTCTCAACCCCAGCCAGGGGCTCTGCCCCTTGGACCCCGCCAGGGGCTGCCGCCCCTGGGACCCCGCTACCGGGGGCGCTGCCCCCGGACCCCCGACAAGATCGTAAAACGCAATGACTAAATCAAAAACCCAGTTCGTAAAAATGAAATTAAAGAATTTCTTACCTGGATCGAAGTGATTTCTTCAACAATTGACAAATTTTGAATGATTGAAACACTTATCAGCGCTCGAATCGAACGGATCGAGTGATTATCTTCAAAATCACCGGAAAAAACGAGATTTTGTATGAAATTAAACTGGGTTTTCTTCAAAAAAAAGCTGAAGAACACGTTGATCGGGTGTTTGAATCATTGATTGGTGATAAAAATCGCACTATAATGTAGTGATTATTGAGATAGAAAGTGAAGAAATGGTTGAAGATTGTGGGTTTTGAAAATGGTGGGTTTTGAAGTTATTGGGTTTTGAAAAAGGAAGAAGAAATGGTTGGATTGACTAAAATACCATTTTTCTTTATTTTAAATGTTGTCACATGTCATCCTCTTATTGCTTCCTATCCTTACTAGCGAAATTAATCTTCCTATTTGATCTTTTCCCTTAGAATATATATATTGTAACAAACGATAAATTTGAGCAACGGTAAAATTGATTTTGTAAAAGATTTAGGAGATAGTTATGTAATTTTCTATCGTTTTAAAATAACTTAGAGTTTACTTTGAGTAGTGTGAAATGTTTTTCTGTTTTATTTTAAAGTTGTCTGTTTTGTATAAAGTTTTAAAAAATGATAATGATATTTTATGAATATCATACACATATGCATTATACCCTTATACAAATACTAACTTGGGTTACCTTAGACTATGGGGTATGGGGCGGGGGTTTGGGCGTGGGTTGGGGGAAAACGCCCAAGCCACCATCCCAGGTGGGCTTGGGTTGGGGCGTGGCCCTTGGGGCTTGGGTTTCAAGCCGGGCGTGGGGCGGGTCTAGCAAGCTGACATGGCGGGCTGTGAATGGTCAAACGAAACTAGCCGTTGGGCTTGGCCTAGTCGTTGGGGGCTATTTAAATTTTTTTTCCTTTATAAATACCTTACCATATTTATCATTTTTCTCACACAATATCAAACACATAACACACAATCTTGCCATGAGTTCTTCAAGGTACACTGAATCGTCATCATCATCTGACGATGGTGCGGAAATATTTCTACAAACGATCGCGACTGTGGTGAAAACTATCGTGGAAGGCGAAGAGGAGGAGGAAGAGACTCAACAACCTAAACGCAGGAGAAGGTACATCGCTCGTGAACGGCACACCGCTAACGATTTGTTGGTAAGCGATTACTTCTCAGCGGAACCTAAGTATGATGAAAAAATGTTTAGGCGTCGTTTTCGTATGAGTATAAACTTATTTTTAAGGATATCTAGAGATCTTGAGGAGAAGTATGTTTATTTCCAACAAAAACCCAATGTAGTCGGGCAATTAGGATTTAGTACGTGGCAAAAGGTCACTGCCGCACTTAGGCAGTTAGCGTACGGCAATAGTTCGGACATTATGGATGACTATTTAAAAATGTTTGCACGTGTAGCTAGAGAAAGTCTTCACAACTTTTGTTCGTGTATTCTAGAACTTTATAGGAAAAGATATTTGAGAAAGCCCTCGTTCAGTGACATGCAACAATTATTGGAACATCACGCAGATTATCATGGGCTACCCGGGATGCTAGGTAGTTTAGATTGTATGAAATGGGCTTGGGAACTTTGTCCTACCCAATGACAAGGCGCTCACACGAGTGGATTTCACGGGATGCCAGCCATCATGCTTGAAGCGGTTGCGTCACAAGATCTTTGGATATGGCATGCGTTCTTCGGTATGCCAGGTTCACATAATGATATTACCATCATAAACCACTCGCCCCTTTTCAATGATAGGGTAAATGGTATAGGACCCAAAGGAACTTTCTTTGTAAACGGGGTTGAGTACGTGTATGGGTACTACCTAGTTGATGGGATTTACCCAGAGTGGGGGGTTTTCGTAAAATCGTTCACAAAATACGGTACCACAGATCCAAAGAGATTAAAGTTTAACAGGGTCCAGATGGTTGCACGTAAAGACGTCGAGCGAGGATTCGGTGTTTTGAAGAAAAGGTGGCGAATATTGGCAATGCCTTGTCGACTATGGGACAAGGATCAGATTGGAAACGTGATGTACACATGTATCATTCTTCACAACATGATTTTGGAGGATGAAGGTAGAGCGGTCGTTACCTACTATGATGACGATGACCCCCAACCAGGTAACGTAACAGACCAAGATAAAGCGGCAAATGAATTTTTGATCAAGTCAAGGGATATACATCACAACCTTCGATCTGATTTGGTGGATCATGTTTCAACGATTCCTGGGTTCGAAACCGACGAAGACGACGAATAATGATTGTTTTTTATTTTGATAATTATTATGTATGTTTATGTAGTTTTAAAAAAAATATGTATGTTTATTATTTATGTAGTTATAAATATATATATATATATATATATATATATATTAAAAAAAATGTTGATGTGGCTTGGCCACGCCAGCCCTGTGACAACCCGCACTAAACCAGGTATCCGTACAACTTGATTACTGATTAATTACTGCTTAATTACTGTGCTTGATTGAACTAGCTGATGAACTGCTACCTGCATACTGATACATGCACTTACTTGCATCATACTTTATTTGCTGTCACTACATTATTTACATGCTGAACCCTAGTGACAAACTTGATGCACAAAAAGCACAGTAGCACTAAACGGATACACAGTGAACATGCTGATATAACCAGCATCAGGCAAATACTGCCTCTAAGGCCTGTTAAGAGCCTCATTTATTTTGGCTACACTGGTAGTGAGTGTAGGGATATAAGGGTTGTGTTACCGCGTCTCTAGGGATAAGATACATTGATTCGGATGTGCCAAGAACGTACTTTAAGTACCAAACACAGCACTTTAATAATTTAACCAGCTTCTAGCTGACTAGTAATGTGCCAGAAAATGAGAAAATAACACTAGACACTTTCTAAAGTGTTGGAAACAAGATGTGTCACTAAAAATAACAATAACGACACTTTAAAGCTTTATTAAGCGCTTTAACGGATTACTACCCAACCGAACAACCGGACTATACCCGGGACATGAAAATATTAATATTTTCACTATTTATATTTTTCTAAGCTAGTTAGGGTCCCTGATTACCCTAACACCCGCCATAACGTGCAACATATAACTAACGAGGTTAGATACTTAACCTAACCTATTTAACCTAAACTATATCCTAACCATCTAGTTTGGATCGAACCCCCCCCCCCCCTTGCTCTCGTAACCGGCCCCAAAACCTTAGGGGACACAAGAGTACAATGGCCATTATTTTAATAAGTTTGGTTTAGTATCTAGTGGACATCTAAACCTTTGGATAATAACTCTTATTTTTCCTATAAATACACCCTAACTCTTGAAGATAATCACTATTATTCCACCAACTTTCACTCACTCTCTTCTCTTCTCTACCTTTCGGCCGAACCCCCTCCACTACACCACCACATTTTCGACTTTGGTTCTTGCAATTTCATCATCATACAAATATCACAAGTCGCGTTTTAGGAGCTTTGGTGCAAGCGGAACACGAAGGACCTCAACCGTTGGCTTTTATCCACCTCTTTTTCGTCACGATTCTTCCCTAGCCCCGAGCTAGAGGTATATTGTTTAAAACTCATATTTAAGCATGTCTAAAGTGGTTAAAAGAACTTTCGTCGGTTAAATATCGTAAACATGCGTTTTGAAACTTTAAAGTCTACTAAAATCACAAAAATGGAGGTTAATAGCACATGTCTTGTGTAAAAGTCGTAGGACTTGAAATTTGTGTTTATCTAGACCCGATCTATGATGTGGTAGCTCAAATCTCCGTTTAACCCGACTTTGTAAAATCACGTATCATCACATAAGCTCGTTTTTGAAAGATACAAGGGTTAAAGGTGAAACACTACCACATTTAGAGTATGAACTTGTGTAAAGGAATTTTACTTGTGTAAAAGCGATTTAACCGGTACAATGGTGTTTAAAACTAGCGGATCTACGTATCTGCAAGTGGTATTTTGAAAGACCACACTTTAAAGAAATCATATTTTTCTAAAGATGAATCTTACACTAATAAATATGATTTTTATAAACCACAAGTGTGTAGACACTTGTGAAATGAAGAGATCCGACAAAGAAGTAAATTTGTCACTTGTTACTAGAAGTTGTAAAGACGGATTTCTCTAAACACGAGGTTTTTATGAGATTAAAGTTACTTTATATGGAGATCTACATATATAAAAGGTGATTTACATTAAAGATGCGGAAAAACTGCAAGTTCATGCAATTATGCAAATTTACATACTTGACGACTAGTTTGTTGTGTCGGAAATTGTTTGATTGAATAAAGAAGATTGTTGAATTGATTTGTTAAAAGAAAATGATACGCTTGAAAGCGTGGCCACCTCCAGTTACAGAGGAAACTCTGGCGAAATTTTCTAAAAACCTAACACTTAGACTCTTTATACAGCAAGTGTTAGAACTATTTTTGGACATATTTTCGAAACATAAATTTCGCCAGCACTATATTTTACTACATATCCGGAGGTGGGATTTTCACAAGGATTAACGTGATAAATATATTTGTCACAACACTGTTTATGATTATTTTGTGAAATACATAAATATTATTTTAGAGTAAAAATAATATTTACAAGCGTTAAGGATTCCAAAACTTTACGAACGCTTCCACATTAACATATAAGTTACACCGGTAATTACATTACCACAAGATTGATAAAACGTAACTTACGCATATGTATTGTATCCCCCATCCTTGGGAAGAATAACTACCAAGTGTACACAGAACATAAACACGAAATAGTTGTCTAACTATTTCCCAAAGACATAAACTATAAAGCTAAGGCACGACCGTCCGTCTAATAGAATTAGCACTTGTAGGTCGTTGCACAGCTTACTGTATTGGAGACACTTGGTAGAGACGCGCATTCACTGTGAGTTCATGTCCCCCTTTTCTCTAACTGTTTTTCAGTTTTCTTAACTGCGGGGGTGAAATACATGTTACTTTGATTACAAGTACTTTTATACACGGTATGATAACGTAAGGAGGTTTAGATCATGTGAATGGGTAGGCGGAAACTTGAGGCCATTAATCCTCAGGGTAGGACCGAGGGACAGGAGCGGTAGATCTATCTGGGTGTAGCGAGCCCAGCCCCAGGCCAAACAGAACGGACCTTGGGGTGACTTTGTGCCCAACGCATAAATCCGCTAGGTTTGAGTCTTCCTACTTGCATTTCACAACATGCTAATGGCCTTGCAAACCATTGGTGATCACAAGTCCTCTTACACTGCTGCATACCAGGAAACTTTTATACTTACAAGTGTTTTACTTACTCACTTGCACATGAACTCGCTCAACATTATTGTTGATTTTTCAACTCACATGTATTTCAGGAAATTAAACGGATCTGGCACGGTATGGAACGTTTTCCGCTGCACTTGTCATGAAGTCATCAGGGTTTAGGGTTGTGTCTCTTACCTGGACAAGACACAATCCCTAAATCACGTTTGTGTTTTGTTATAAGATGTAATGTTACTGAACAAGGTTATGGTTGCATGTTAAAAACAATGGTATTGTATGTTGTTTTCTAAACTTAATGGATGACTTGCATGGTTTTTAAATTCATATAGCTTGTTATGGTTAAGCTATGGTATTAAGAAGTCACACCAAAGTTAACCACGCTTCCGCAAAGCCAGGGTGTGACAGCTTGGTATCAGAGCTCTGATCATAGCGAACTAGGATTCTGTCTCGAGTCTAGACTATGATCACTAGGGCTCTCACGAAAACATTTTTCTGCATACCACTTAAGTCCAGATCCACACTTTTTACAAACAAATGTTGAGCACATTTTATTAATTATGAGTTCAGCTTGGAGGGCTGAGGATCGATCTGGAGGATCGAGATGGTCAAGGTAGTTGAGCACGTTGGTTTGTTATAGGATCGATCTGAAGGATCGAGATGATCAAGGTAGTTGAGCACGTTGGTTTGTTATAGGATCGATCTGGAGGATCGAGGTTTGGTTTAAGTGAAGGATAGAGCAGTCTTGTAGACTGAATGAAATTGACTAGTAAGACTAGGAGAAGTATGTGATACCCTACTTGGTGACTTATGTGATTAACTGATTATATGATTGATTATTATACGTATATGTGTTTGTGTTACAAACGTTATACTTTCATCAGGTACTAGAAAGATGGGCACTACGAACCCCATGACCATAGTATCAGACGACATAGTTCAACGAAGCACGAGGTGTACATTTCTGATACTACCGGCACAGACAATGACGACTTTCAGCCCTTTGTGCACTGCCTGAAGTCGTAGCAGAGCCTACTGATGGCCATCTTGTTGGGATTTTACCACTGGCGGTGATCCCTGCTCCTGTGCCCCTTGCCGCTTATCCTGTTGATGATACGCCCTCCCAACGAGGCCTCTGAAGACGATAACGATCTACTGGAGGAGGACCCATTCGAGGGCAGGGCCTTATTACTGCTGGTATTAGACTACTACATGCGGACGCTCCTATAGGGGAAACTTATGACCATTCCCCTATCCCAGACTCATTTGAGTTTCTGACACCCGCCTCTTCGCACATACAGGGAATGCAGCACTACTTACACGACGCCGACCCTGATACGGCATCACTAGCTGCACCGGACCCCGCACACAGTTTTGAGTATTGATCGTGATTATGAGGACAATTCCGTTTTTTTTTCCCGCCTGGTGTTGATCCAGACCATGACATTGAGTTCATGCACTTAGACAAGCCCTTGGGGGATCCTGTAACCCCTGTGATTGTTGATCCAGCTGATTTTGAGATGGAGTTTTTGATTCAAAGCTAGCCGTGGCCCCTGAGCCAGGCATTGCTCCTGACCCCGCATTGGAGTATGACCCTGTTCATGCCAATGCACCGGCTGTTGCTCCTTGATTGATCATCTGCTTGGATGAAAGAAAATTTGGGGTAACTGTGCAAGACAATTTATTATTACGGGGGCCCACGTAATAACGATTTGTAGTGCACAGGAATCCTGGTGGACTCTGCAGGCCAAGCTAATGATAACCTAAACACAAATGACCTAGGCGATGTAGCCTCGAGTTCATTCTATTACAAGCAACAAGCCAAGTTGACAAGCCTATGTGAAGGCTCAGGAATTTATTTCCCCACTTATACAGTGAGTATATTTGCGTGTGAAATGGGGTGATTACATGATGGCTTACGTTGCTATATATATACCCCATAGACAATTGAAACATTGTCCAACCCGCTTCACGCTATTTCGACAAAAAGGGAATGTCACCCAGGCGTGACACAAACACCAGTATATTGCCAAGGACAGAAGCCGAGCTGCAAGAACGCATCTCACAGATAAATGCACGACATGAAGCCCTCCACTCTAAGTACAACGATGGCATTACTGGAGATAACCCTCCAACTGGCTGCACCTATAAACAGTTCCTGAACTGCAAGCCTTTGAACTTTGTCAGAACCGGAGGCACCGTTGCATTTGTTCGTTGGTCCGAAAAGACGGACTCCACTCTAAGAATGAGTAACTGTTCGCCCCAACAGAGTGTTACCTACATCTCAGGGATATTTCTAGATGGCACACTCTCTTAATGGAACCTCCAGGTTCAGACCCTTGGCACAGACGCTGCTTATACACTGAGCTGGGACGAGCTCAAGGAAGCGATTGAGAAGAAATGTTGTTTTAGGACAGAAATTCAGAAACTTGACGTAGAGTCCTGAAATTTGAGAAAGGACGAACCAGAGACTCCTGAACATGACCAGCGATCGCACGACTTGTCTAGGGTCGTCCCCTACTAAGTCATTGATGTAGTATGATATAGCGGTGTACTTGTAAGCTTTACATTGTGGTCTCGAATTGTGGCAATACAATCGCAGTATTCTCATCACATGCGATGTTCAAACAATTGTTTATGTCCTACAACATAAGAGGTTATGTGATTGACTTGTTGATAACATGAGATGTTATGTGTTGGTATTATTGGATGCATACGTACACTTCACTTGCTATGACCTAACCTATGTGAAACATCTTTTAGAAGATGCCGCCAAGACGCGAACCAAACATGCCAACAAACGAGGCAGAACTCCAGCAGATTATTGCTGCTGCCATAGCACAGTACGCAGCATCTCAGCCAGGAGCGAGCGGAAGTGTTAACCAAGGCAATAACAATCCACCTCACGGTAATACCACGCCATTCGAACCTACCATGAACTAGTTGGAGATTTTAGCGGTGATGCTAATGCCAAACACATGTTTTAACATACGTGCAGGATGCACCTACAAGCAGTTCTTAGACTGCAAACCAGTTAACTTCGATGGCACAGGAGGTGCAGTTGCCTTCACCCGCTGGGCTGAGAAAACCGATTCTGTGTTACGCATGAGCAAGTGTGCCGAGGATCAGCAAGTCACATACATTTCAGGGCTGTTTCTAGACGGAGCCCTATCTTGGTGGAACTTACAAGTCCAAACACTAGGCGAAGCTGCCGCCTACGCCCTGACTTGGGCCGAGTTGAAAGAACTGATGCGCAAGAAGTACTGTTCACGCGCAGAAATTCAAAGGTTGGAGACCGAATTTTGGCACTTAAAGATGGATGGACCTAAGATTGCGGAATACGTCCAGAGATTTCACGACCTATCTCAAGTGGTTCCTTACATGGTTACGCCAGAGTACAAGCGAATCGAGCGCTTCATTTGGGGTTTGGCTCCCCAAATAATAAGCATGGTAACCTCCTCCAAACCAGCGACTATCACTGAAGCCATCGATTTGAGCGTGGCTCTCACCGAGGAGGCGATTCGCCTAAACAGGTTTGGTGATGCTAAGGCAAAGGAGAAAGAGACTCATGTTGAGTCGTCCGGAAATAACAAAAGAAAGTTTTCAAACTTCAAACAAAGTATTAGCGGTGATGGTAAGAGAGGAGCACCAAACACGCCAGCTCAGGGTACGACTGGCAGTGGAAGGAAAGGAAGGGGATACTTGGGCACCCAGCCCAAGTGTAATGCATGCCAGCGTCACCATTCTGGCCGATGTGGGTTGAGGGTATGTGATTCGTGTGGAAAACCGGGCCACACAAGGGAATCATGTTGGGCTAGTGCAGGCCGCGGAGGCCAGGGAGGATATGGATATAGGAACGATAACCGTGGTGGAAATGGAAACCGCCTACCAGGAAATTTTGGAGGAAACAGAAACCGAGGCAACAATGCAAACCAGGCTGGCAATGCCAACCAGAACAACACCCCAGCTGGAAATGGGGATGGAAACGGGCAGAGGCTCGGATGTTATAACTGCGGGGAAATCGGGCATTTTAAGAAGAATTGCCCAACACTGAATCAAGCCCGTGGTAGAGTATTCCAGCTCGAAGCTAGAGAAGCACGCCAAGATCCAAATGTTGTTACGGGTACGTTCCCTATCAATCAGCGCTATGCATCTGTTTTATTTGATACTGGTGCCGACTATAGCTTCGTATCGTTAGAATTTAAAAATATGCTTGGGTTAGCTGCTACTAAGTTAGACATTCCCTACTCGATCGAATTAGCTAATGGAAAATTAGTTGGAGCCGACGAGGTAATCAGAGGTTGCGTGATAGAATTGGGAGAACGCGAGTTTGCTCTGGATCTACTACCAGTCCAACTGGGAAGCTTTGACGTGGTGGTAGGAATGGATTGGTTATCCAGAAACAAGGCTGAGATAGTATGTCACGAAAAAGTTGTTCGTATCCCAACTGATGATGGTGAGACAATTGTGGTTCACGGAGAGAAGCGTGACACGCCGCTAAGATTTATCAGCTGCTTGAAAGCAAGGAAGTGTTTACAGAAAAGATGTGTTGCTTTTCTAGCACACATCGTGGATAAAAAGGCTGCTGAGCCAAGAATCGAAGACATCCCTGTCGTAAGGGAGTATCCAGAAGTCTTCCCAGAAGACTTGTCTGGATTACCGCCTCTAAGGCAAGTAGAGTTTCACGACGATTCAATTCCAGGCACTGCACCCGTAGTCGATGCATCATAGCGACTTACAGTTTCGGGGGTGCAAGGATTGACAGAGAAGTGTTGGTAACGGATGGAGAAGGAAGATAACAGACCAAAAATTCCTTTTTTTGGGGTAATCCCATTGTTACCCATCAAAAAGGAGGATGATGAATTTCAAATAAACATCAACTACAGAGAATTGAACAAGCTGGCGATCAAGGACAGGTATCCTCTGCCAAGAATCGACGATCTGTTCGATCAACTTCAAGGCTCAAGCTGTTACTCTAAGATCGATCTACGATCTGGATACCATCAACTAAGGATACAGGAGGAAAGTATCCCAAAAACAGCCTTCCGAACTCGTTATGGACACTACGAGTTCCTCGTTATGCCAATTGGTTTGACAAACGCACCTGCGGTATTCATGGATCTAATGAATAGAGGTTGCAAGCCATACTTAGACAAGTTCGTGATTGTATTCATCGACGACATCCTGATTTACTCAAAGACGAAGGCTGAACACGAGCAACATCTTAGAACCATACTGGAGCTGCTAAAGAAGGAACAGTTGTACGCCAAATTCTCCAAGTGCGAGTTTTGGCTACGCGAAGTCCAGTTTCTTGGACATGTGGTTAATGGGGATGGAATTCATGTTGATCCCACAAAAATCGAGGCAATCAAAAATTGGGAAACGCCTACAACGCCAACCGAGATTCGGCAGTTCTTGGGTTTGGCTGGCTACTATAGAAGGTTCATCGAGGATTTCTCGAAAACCGCTCAACCTTTAACGCTCCTGACGCAGAAGGACAAGACGTTTGATTGGGGAATCAAACAGGATGAAGCATTTCAAATATTGAAGGATAAGCTTTGTAACGCGCCAATCTTAGCTCTACCAGAAGGTACTGATGACTTTGTGGTATACTGCGACGCATCGCGTCAGGGATTGGGTTGTGTGTTGATGCAACGCCAAAAGGTCATTGCTTACGCATCACGCCAACTGAAAGTGCACGAGAAGAATTATACCACACACGATTTAGAGCTTGGCGCAGTGGTTTTCGCTTTAAAGATCTGGAGACACTACCTGTACGGTACGAAGTGCACAATCTTCACAGATCACAAAAGCCTACAGCATATATTTAACCAGAAGGAGTTAAATATGAGGCAAAGACGATGGGTTGAATTGTTAAACGACTACGACTGCGAAATTAAAGTATCACCCAGGGAAGGCGAATGTGGTCGCCGATGCCCTAAGTCGTAAAGAAAGAATCAAGCCCATAAGGGTTAGGGCTTTGGAAATGATCATACGAACCGATCTCTCCTTGCGCATTCGTGCTGCACAAAAAGAAGCTCTCAAGGAGGGAAATCTTGAGGAAGAATATCTCCGTGGAATGGAGAAGCTTTTGGTACCAAACAAGGAAGGAACGTTATGTTTTGAGAAAAGGATTTGGGTTCCTCTGTTTGGTGGATTAAGGGAAGTTATTTTCGATGAAGCGCACAAGTCACGGTACTCTATCCACCCTGGATCGGATAAGATGTACCAGGATCTCAAGGATTACTATTGGTGGCCTAGGATGAAAGGCGACGTTGCTGTTTACGTAAGCAAATGTTTAACGTGCGCTAAGGTCAAGGCGGAATACCAGAAGCCTTCGGGACTTCTGCAACAACCTGAGATTCCCAAGTGGAAATGGGAACAAATCTCAATGGATTTTGTTACAAAATTACCAAGAACGCCAAGAGGCCACGATATGATTTGGGTGATTGTTGACCGCCTAACAAAATCCGCACACTTTCTGCCAATCAAGGAGAAAGACGGTACTAGTAAACTTGCGGAAATTTACTTGAGAGAGATCGTAGCACGTCATGGAGTACCACTCTCGATCATCTCTGATAGAGACGGAAGATTTGTGTCAAGAATATGGCAATCTTTCCAAGAATCTTTTGGCTCACAATTGAATCTGAGCACTGCGTTCCATCCGCAAACTGACGGCCAGAGCGAGCGAACGATACAAACTTTGGAAGACATGCTGAGGGCATGTGTTATGGATTTAGGCGGTAGCTGGGATAAACATTTACCGTTGGTCGAATTTTCATATAACAACAGCTACCACACCAGTATTGGTGTCGCGCCATTTGAGGCCCTATACGGACGCAAGTGCCGATCACCCCTATGTTGGTCCGACGCGGGTGATAGGCAGCTTGCTGGTCCCGAGATCGTCCAAGAGACGACAGATAAGATCGCGCAAATTCTTAAACGCATCGAAGCCGCTCGCCACAGGCAAAAGGCCTACGCGGATCCAAACCGGAAGCACGTGGACTTCCAAGTCGGAGAGATGGTATTATTGAAAGTTTCACCCTGGAAAGGGGTGGCGCGCTTTGGAAAACGTGGAAAGTTAAATCCACGCTACATTGGTCCCTTCAGAATTCTGGAAAGAATTGGGACAGTGGCATACAAGTTGGACCTACCTGCTGAACTGAATGGTGTTCACGATACATTTCATGTGTCCAATCTAAAGAAAAGTCCAACTCAAATTGACGTTGCCATTCCTATCGACGAGATACATACTGACGACACGCTCCACTTTGTTGAAGAACCTGTTGAGGTCACGGATTGGAAAGTTAACAAGACCCGCCGGAGCAGTGTCAAACTCGTCAAGGTTCGTTGGAATGCCAGACATGGTCCTGAATTCACATGGGAACGTGAGGACCGGATGAAAGAGAAATACCCCCACTTATTTCCTAAGAACCCTGCTTCTACAAGCAGAACTTAAATTTCGGGACGAAATTTATTTAACGGGGGGAGAATGTGACAACCCGCACTAAACCAGGTATCCGTACAACTTGATTACTGATTAATTACTGCTTAATTACTGTGCTTGATTGAACTAGCTGATGAACTGCTACCTGCATACTGATACATGCACTTACTTGCATCATACTTTATTTGCTGTCACTACATTATTTACATGCTGAACCCTAGTGACAAACTTGATGCACAAAAAGCACAGTAGCACTAAACGGATACACAGTGAACATGCTGATATAACCAGCATCAGGCAAATACTGCCTCTAAGGCCTGTTAAGAGCCTCATTTATTTTGGCTACACTGGTAGTGAGTGTAGGGATATAAGGGTTGTGTTACCGCGTCTCTAGGGATAAGATACATTGATTCGGATGTGCCAAGAACGTACTTTAAGTACCAAACACAGCACTTTAATAATTTAACCAGCTTCTAGCTGACTAGTAATGTGCCAGAAAATGAGAAAATAACACTAGACACTTTCTAAAGTGTTGGAAACAAGATGTGTCACTAAAAATAACAATAACGACACTTTAAAGCTTTATTAAGCGCTTTAACGGATTACTACCCAACCGAACAACCGGACTATACCCGGGACATGAAAATATTAATATTTTCACTATTTATATTTTTCTAAGCTAGTTAGGGTCCCTGATTACCCTAACACCCGCCATAACGTGCAACATATAACTAACGAGGTTAGATACTTAACCTAACCTATTTAACCTAAACTATATCCTAACCATCTAGTTTGGATCGAACCCCCCCCCCCTTGCTCTCGTAACCGGCCCCAAAACCTTAGGGGACACAAGAGTACAATGGCCATTATTTTAATAAGTTTGGTTTAGTATCTAGTGGACATCTAAACCTTTGGATAATAACTCTTATTTTTCCTATAAATACACCCTAACTCTTGAAGATAATCACTATTATTCCACCAACTTTCACTCACTCTCTTCTCTTCTCTACCTTTCGGCCGAACCCCCTCCACTACACCACCACATTTTCGACTTTGGTTCTTGCAATTTCATCATCATACAAATATCACAAGTCGCGTTTTAGGAGCTTTGGTGCAAGCGGAACACGAAGGACCTCAACCGTTGGCTTTTATCCACCTCTTTTTCGTCACGATTCTTCCCTAGCCCCGAGCTAGAGGTATATTGTTTAAAACTCATATTTAAGCATGTCTAAAGTGGTTAAAAGAACTTTCGTCGGTTAAATATCGTAAACATGCGTTTTGAAACTTTAAAGTCTACTAAAATCACAAAAATGGAGGTTAATAGCACATGTCTTGTGTAAAAGTCGTAGGACTTGAAATTTGTGTTTATCTAGACCCGATCTATGATGTGGTAGCTCAAATCTCCGTTTAACCCGACTTTGTAAAATCACGTATCATCACATAAGCTCGTTTTTGAAAGATACAAGGGTTAAAGGTGAAACACTACCACATTTAGAGTATGAACTTGTGTAAAGGAATTTTACTTGTGTAAAAGCGATTTAACCGGTACAATGGTGTTTAAAACTAGCGGATCTACGTATCTGCAAGTGGTATTTTGAAAGACCACACTTTAAAGAAATCATATTTTTCTAAAGATGAATCTTACACTAATAAATATGATTTTTATAAACCACAAGTGTGTAGACACTTGTGAAATGAAGAGATCCGACAAAGAAGTAAATTTGTCACTTGTTACTAGAAGTTGTAAAGACGGATTTCTCTAAACACGAGGTTTTTATGAGATTAAAGTTACTTTATATGGAGATCTACATATATAAAAGGTGATTTACATTAAAGATGCGGAAAAACTGCAAGTTCATGCAATTATGCAAATTTACATACTTGACGACTAGTTTGTTGTGTCGGAAATTGTTTGATTGAATAAAGAAGATTGTTGAATTGATTTGTTAAAAGAAAATGATACGCTTGAAAGCGTGGCCACCTCCAGTTACAGAGGAAACTCTGGCGAAATTTTCTAAAAACCTAACACTTAGACTCTTTATACAGCAAGTGTTAGAACTATTTTTGGACATATTTTCGAAACATAAATTTCGCCAGCACTATATTTTACTACATATCCGGAGGTGGGATTTTCACAAGGATTAACGTGATAAATATATTTGTCACAACACTGTTTATGATTATTTTGTGAAATACATAAATATTATTTTAGAGTAAAAATAATATTTACAAGCGTTAAGGATTCCAAAACTTTACGAACGCTTCCACATTAACATATAAGTTACACCGGTAATTACATTACCACAAGATTGATAAAACGTAACTTACGCATATGTATTGTATCCCCCATCCTTGGGAAGAATAACTACCAAGTGTACACAGAACATAAACACGAAATAGTTGTCTAACTATTTCCCAAAGACATAAACTATAAAGCTAAGGCACGACCGTCCGTCTAATAGAATTAGCACTTGTAGGTCGTTGCACAGCTTACTGTATTGGAGACACTTGGTAGAGACGCGCATTCACTGTGAGTTCATGTCCCCCTTTTCTCTAACTGTTTTTCAGTTTTCTTAACTGCGGGGGTGAAATACATGTTACTTTGATTACAAGTACTTTTATACACGGTATGATAACGTAAGGAGGTTTAGATCATGTGAATGGGTAGGCGGAAACTTGAGGCCATTAATCCTCAGGGTAGGACCGAGGGACAGGAGCGGTAGATCTATCTGGGTGTAGCGAGCCCAGCCCCAGGCCAAACAGAACGGACCTTGGGGTGACTTTGTGCCCAACGCATAAATCCGCTAGGTTTGAGTCTTCCTACTTGCATTTCACAACATGCTAATGGCCTTGCAAACCATTGGTGATCACAAGTCCTCTTACACTGCTGCATACCAGGAAACTTTTATACTTACAAGTGTTTTACTTACTCACTTGCACATGAACTCGCTCAACATTATTGTTGATTTTTCAACTCACATGTATTTCAGGAAATTAAACGGATCTGGCACGGTATGGAACGTTTTCCGCTGCACTTGTCATGAAGTCATCAGGGTTTAGGGTTGTGTCTCTTACCTGGACAAGACACAATCCCTAAATCACGTTTGTGTTTTGTTATAAGATGTAATGTTACTGAACAAGGTTATGGTTGCATGTTAAAAACAATGGTATTGTATGTTGTTTTCTAAACTTAATGGATGACTTGCATGGTTTTTAAATTCATATAGCTTGTTATGGTTAAGCTATGGTATTAAGAAGTCACACCAAAGTTAACCACGCTTCCGCAAAGCCAGGGTGTGACAGCTTGGTATCAGAGCTCTGATCATAGCGAACTAGGATTCTGTCTCGAGTCTAGACTATGATCACTAGGGCTCTCACGAAAACATTTTTCTGCATACCACTTAAGTCCAGATCCACACTTTTTACAAACAAATGTTGAGCACATTTTATTAATTATGAGTTCAGCTTGGAGGGCTGAGGATCGATCTGGAGGATCGAGATGGTCAAGGTAGTTGAGCACGTTGGTTTGTTATAGGATCGATCTGAAGGATCGAGATGATCAAGGTAGTTGAGCACGTTGGTTTGTTATAGGATCGATCTGGAGGATCGAGGTTTGGTTTAAGTGAAGGATAGAGCAGTCTTGTAGACTGAATGAAATTGACTAGTAAGACTAGGAGAAGTATGTGATACCCTACTTGGTGACTTATGTGATTAACTGATTATATGATTGATTATTATACGTATATGTGTTTGTGTTACAAACGTTATACTTTCATCAGGTACTAGAAAGATGGGCACTACGAACCCCATGACCATAGTATCAGACGACATAGTTCAACGAAGCACGAGGTGTACATTTCTGATACTACCGGCACAGACAATGACGACTTTCAGCCCTTTGTGCACTGCCTGAAGTCGTAGCAGAGCCTACTGATGGCCATCTTGTTGGGATTTTACCACTGGCGGTGATCCCTGCTCCTGTGCCCCTTGCCGCTTATCCTGTTGATGATACGCCCTCCCAACGAGGCCTCTGAAGACGATAACGATCTACTGGAGGAGGACCCATTCGAGGGCAGGGCCTTATTACTGCTGGTATTAGACTACTACATGCGGACGCTCCTGTGCCCCTTGTCAAGACTATTTTGTATATGTGTGGCAGCCTTGTATATCGTCTCGTGTGAGATATATTGTTCTGGTTACAAATTGTGTAAATATTGTCTCGTGTGAGATATATTGCTCTGATTACAAATTGTGTAATTTTGTGTTTAACCAGAGTTTGTATAGGCTGTAATTGTTGTCTGGTGTAGAAGTGTGTACTTCTCGTTATTATCAGACTTGTTTCTTGAATCGTGTTGTTCATTTTTTGTTGAGAGGTTGTAAAAGTTTTTGATTTGATCAAATTAGTCTTTAAGTTCCTCACAAGTCTTGTCATTTAGAAATGGTTTTAAAGTCTTAAAAGTCGTATGACTTTATGTTTCATCATATATGTATGAGTGTATCTGATTTTTAAAATCGTATGTTTCTGTGATATGTGAATCTTTGTATGATCAGATATGTTTCTGATACTATTAATGAATCTAGTGTGTCTTTGTTTTATCCTATATGGATCTGGTATTGTGACAAAACCTTGTGAATCTTTATTCATTGTTTTACTAGGTTTTTTATTATCTTGCTTTGTTCTAGGTAATGACTTTGAATTTTGAATTAGATGTCATCTTGTTTTTCTTGACGTGTTGTTTCAAAGGATCATTGGTTTAATGTGTGGTTGATTGATGATGTTTTCTTCAATCATAACTCCTCTAATAAAGAGATTCATTTTCTAATAAGTGAGCTAAAAAAAGGGGTTTTTTAAAAGTGTTTTGTGTGTTAAAATTGATTCTGATCTTCAAGTTGCTGATTTTGTGTGTTTATATGATTTCTTATATGTTTTGAGAAGAATGCAGTAGAGAAATGCCAGATATTATGCTGATTTTTTTTAGTGCTTAGGGCACCGAAACGGAGTATATGAGAGTATGAGGCTTTGATTTTGCTTGATTTCATGAGTTTTTGCTTGCTAGCTTATAAATTTTGAGGGTATTATGCCAATTTTGTTTACTGTTTAGGGCATCGTGATGAAGTATTTTAGAGTTGGATTTTGCTTGTTTTATGAATTTAATTTTCTAACTAAAAGATTTTTACTTAGGTTAGATCTTAAGTTCGTTACCATTTATTAAGTTTCTACATAATCACAATGATGCAAGCTAGTGACTTGAACGTGTATAAATAGCAGAGACAAATGTTGTCACATGAGCCACAATTAAACAGCAAAAGCACTATCAGATTGTTGGTGTGAATAATCCATCGTTTCACTGATGCATGGATGTGTGTATTTGACAAGTCTAATTTGTTGTTACGGGTGTTTGTCAACATTTTTGAAAGTGATTATGACGTGTAATAAGTATTATTAGATACCCAGCTGTAAGCCTGTAACCAATCAGCCAGCATGAGATAGCGATTGCATGATACTATGTGTAATGTGTTCGGAATGAATAAAATGTATAGTATATGAATGATGGGGGCATGTTGAAAATAATAAAAGGATTCATTCATATACTACATGGTTGATATATTGGACTGTTTATTGCCTATTAGTTATTGGGTTATTGTTGTTGGGCTCATTTCTGAATAGGCCGGTTTTAACTAAGCATGTGTTTCGTTATGGTTGTTATGAATTTGTTTGTTAAGTGTGGCAGGTTGTATATAGTTCAAGGGGGCAAGATGTAACATTAGAGGGACTTCAATCATCTCTTCAAGTTCTTGTGGGCTGATGTGTAAATTTGGGGTGTTGGTGATATAAAAGATCTCTTTGATCTGCGTAGAAGATATCTTCCCCCAAAAACTCATTATCACAGTCTTGTTCAAGTGTCTGGCTCTTTCGAGAAGTATAAGCCAAATGGAGGGTTTCTGA
Source organism: Helianthus tuberosus (assembly GCA_030545235.1). Classification (NCBI taxonomy): domain Eukaryota; kingdom Viridiplantae; phylum Streptophyta; class Magnoliopsida; order Asterales; family Asteraceae; genus Helianthus; species Helianthus tuberosus. Next base: position 9,722,352 of record CM060397.1, read on the forward strand.
TTTATTTATTGTACTTCTGTATTGTTCAATCATCTCGAGTATACTCTCAGTTGTTTGAGAGATTATTATCTGGTTATACTCTCAAGTGTTCGAGAGATTGTTTTTTGTTCTCTCCAATGTGAGAGAGTTTGTTCTTCGTGTATTGATGATCATCAATTGATGATCATCCAGGTATTTTCTGTATCATTTGTTTTGTATGATTTCTGATCTCACTTGTAGTGAGATCTAGGGTTTGGGGGGTGTTTTTTGGTTTGGGTTAAATAATAAAGTTTTACGTCACGTTTTGTCGCTTCTCTTGTGTCTTGTGTTGCTTTCTCTATTTGTATCGTTTGTTCATGCCATTTTTGACATGGTATCAGAGCTTAAATGGCTCTTGGGGTATTTGTATGTGCTTCCGCTGTTTATCAGTCTGTTAGGTCATCATCTGAAACTAGGGTTTCATGATTTGGGGGTTTTCCATCTATTGTGTTCTTGACTGATTTTTGGGTATTTCTGTTTTGCCTCATTGATATTGATTTTGGTGTTCTTCCGCTGTAATCATTGTTGATTTTTCTTTGTCTGGTTTGTTTTTGATCAATTTTTTGGAGTATGTGCAGATTCGAATCAGGTCAGATCTTGTGAGATTTGCAAAATTCTAATATGACACAAATCCTAAGTAGGGCTTGCTGGCGTTTGAAAGGAGGTTTTCTATCTTTGTTTGATGACCTGTGTTAGTCTCTGAAACCCTAAAAGGTTCAGGGCAAACTAACCAGGTGTGCTTGATTGTGGCTTGATCAGATTGTGTGGTTCTTGAAAACTACAAATTTGATCTTTCTTGAAGTTAAATGCACCCTCTGTAAGATCTTTCTAATTTTGTCCTGTTTTATTTTCTGTTACTGATTGAATTAGTTGAAGTCGGGGTAGTGAGGACCGGCACCTACTTGTTCTTGTTTATCTGTGTTTTTCTTGTTGTTGTATATCTGTTTTTTATTGCTTTAAGTGTCTACTGTTGTTTTGTCATATATTAGGTTGTGGCTCCTGAGTAAAGACATGTCCAGGCACCATAGAGTGATGAACCTGGAATCTTGTCCCTGACTCAGCTTCGCCTTAGGGTTGTTTGCTCTTGTTGTCTGTTGTTTTTGGTGAGTTGTTTTCTGGTTGATAACTGGGGTTTTCTTGCTTGTTCTCAGTTTATATTGTGTTTGTTTGTATATGTTTTTTTTTTGTTGGTTTGTTTAGTGAAATTTCTGTCTGTTCAGGTTTTTTTTTGAGTTTGATTGTAAGGTTGTAGACTTATATGTTAAGCATTTAGTTATACTTAATCATGAAAGTTTGAAATGTTTGTTTAGTAATGAGTTATCTGTCACTCTTACAAATTGAGCATATTCTCTGATATTGTTTGTTAAGTTGTTTTAACAAGTTTTTTAAGGTTTTTTTTTAACTTCAAGAGTATTGTATATGAGTTAAACTTGAAGTATTTCTTTAGTGATTGTTGCAGGACTGAATGGTAGTTCTTGTTGTTTTTTGTTTTTGTTTCTTGGATCTTGTTGCTCTCTACACTTGTCTGCTTCTCTTATACTCTTCATAGAGTTAGAATTCTGTTAAATTTTGAGTAGAGTTGCTTTGTATTATGTAAAAGATTCGTAAGATTTTTCTTTGTATCCCTTCTATTGTTTGTTCCCTAAAGTATCTACAGTTTCTTATATTTGCTTGGTTCTTGTAGATTTTGCATAGATTATCGTGTGGTAATCTGTAGGGTTGTCTTGTGAGAGTATCATGTTGTAGTTGACTTGAGATTTGTTGTATTTGAGTATCGTTTCTTACTGTTTCAAGTTTAAAGTTTGCTTTTGTTGTTTGATGCTCATGTTTTCTTGTCTTGCCTCGTCTTAGAAGTTGTGCGACTTTATGTTTATCAGATGTGTGTCTGATAGTGTTATGTATTCGTATGCTTTTGTGATGATAAATTTTTCTGTTGTTGAATCTTGTGATTCTATAATTTTGATTTAGTTTATCAGAAGCTGTCAAAGTATGTGTATTGTCTTGTTATCTTACTAGTGTTTTTTGTGTAGCAGATTGCTTTCGTATTCCATTTTCTTTATAGAAAACTGCTTGTGTAATAGGTATGATCCTATATTCATGTGCAACTGGTTGTCTGAATCTGCTTCTCATATTGGACAAGTCTCATGTTCTTGTTTGATCTTGTTCATGTTTATTATTATGGTACAATCTAGTGTTCCTGTGTTGTTCGAATAGGAATGTTTTTCTTGTGATTTGTTCTTTATGTTTGTATTGACGGTTTTCATATGCTATTTCTAGATTACAGAAAGTTGGTATATTTGTCTGTTTATGCTTGTTTTTTAAATGATTGAACAAGATATTACTTCTAAATAAACATTCGAGGAAGTCTTAAAACTGTGATTTAATCAATTTTATCTTTAAAATGTATAGTGGATGTTGTTTGTTTGAATTTGTTTAAGTTCGTCACGAGATGTAATATGACTTATTCAAATAAACTTCATTATTTTATTAAGGTAAATTGGTTTTTTTGAAGTAATCGTGTAGCTATGATCCTGTTCATATTTGGCTGATTATTGTATCTAATTTCATAAGTGCTCATGTTTATGGTATGATGTAATGGGAGTGTAGTATCTTGTTCGTTATAGTTCATGTTGTTCTGTCTTGTTGTCGAGTTTCTTAAACTCAAATGATGTTTCTTTGTTAGTGTAAGAAATGTTATATGTTAGGTACAGTTCAAGTTTTCAAATTTATTGATCATTTCAAAAATTGGTACTAGTTTTCTTGGTTTATTGAACCTCATGTCTTTATGTCTTGGTAATAGAGTCTTATATGTTCATTGTTTGATTCTCATGTAAAACTCTATTTTTGTGGTTATATGATCTTGTGCTTTCGTTATGTTCTTTGACCTGACGAAGTGTTTTCTGAGCGTTGTCCGTATGTCTCATTGTCTTTTGTTGTATGATTAGTCAAACCGTGTGGTTTGAGTGTTCTCTAATCAGTTGTTTTGCCAAGGTTGTCCTTGATGTCTATGTCTGTTTGTCTATAGTCTTGTTCGTATGGATAGTTGAACTGTGTGGTTCATGTTCAACCGATGTTTTTTTGTCAAGACTATTTTGTATATGTGTGGCAGCCTTGTATATCGTCTCGTGTGAGATATATTGTTCTGGTTACAAATTGTGTAAATATTGTCTCGTGTGAGATATATTGCTCTGATTACAAATTGTGTAATTTTGTGTTTAACCAGAGTTTGTATAGGCTGTAATTGTTGTCTGGTGTAGAAGTGTGTACTTCTCGTTATTATCAGACTTGTTTCTTGAATCGTGTTGTTCATTTTTTGTTGAGAGGTTGTAAAAGTTTTTGATTTGATCAAATTAGTCTTTAAGTTCCTCACAAGTCTTGTCATTTAGAAATGGTTTTAAAGTCTTAAAAGTCGTATGACTTTATGTTTCATCATATATGTATGAGTGTATCTGATTTTTAAAATCGTATGTTTCTGTGATATGTGAATCTTTGTATGATCAGATATGTTTCTGATACTATTAATGAATCTAGTGTGTCTTTGTTTTATCCTATATGGATCTGGTATTGTGACAAAACCTTGTGAATCTTTATTCATTGTTTTACTAGGTTTTTTATTATCTTGCTTTGTTCTAGGTAATGACTTTGAATTTTGAATTAGATGTCATCTTGTTTTTCTTGACGTGTTGTTTCAAAGGATCATTGGTTTAATGTGTGGTTGATTGATGATGTTTTCTTCAATCATAACTCCTCTAATAAAGAGATTCATTTTCTAATAAGTGAGCTAAAAAAAGGGGTTTTTTAAAAGTGTTTTGTGTGTTAAAATTGATTCTGATCTTCAAGTTGCTGATTTTGTGTGTTTATATGATTTCTTATATGTTTTGAGAAGAATGCAGTAGAGAAATGCCAGATATTATGCTGATTTTTTTTAGTGCTTAGGGCACCGAAACGGAGTATATGAGAGTATGAGGCTTTGATTTTGCTTGATTTCATGAGTTTTTGCTTGCTAGCTTATAAATTTTGAGGGTATTATGCCAATTTTGTTTACTGTTTAGGGCATCGTGATGAAGTATTTTAGAGTTGGATTTTGCTTGTTTTATGAATTTAATTTTCTAACTAAAAGATTTTTACTTAGGTTAGATCTTAAGTTCGTTACCATTTATTAAGTTTCTACATAATCACAATGATGCAAGCTAGTGACTTGAACGTGTATAAATAGCAGAGACAAATGTTGTCACATGAGCCACAATTAAACAGCAAAAGCACTATCAGATTGTTGGTGTGAATAATCCATCGTTTCACTGATGCATGGATGTGTGTATTTGACAAGTCTAATTTGTTGTTACGGGTGTTTGTCAACATTTTTGAAAGTGATTATGACGTGTAATAAGTATTATTAGATACCCAGCTGTAAGCCTGTAACCAATCAGCCAGCATGAGATAGCGATTGCATGATACTATGTGTAATGTGTTCGGAATGAATAAAATGTATAGTATATGAATGATGGGGGCATGTTGAAAATAATAAAAGGATTCATTCATATACTACATGGTTGATATATTGGACTGTTTATTGCCTATTAGTTATTGGGTTATTGTTGTTGGGCTCATTTCTGAATAGGCCGGTTTTAACTAAGCATGTGTTTCGTTATGGTTGTTATGAATTTGTTTGTTAAGTGTGGCAGGTTGTATATAGTTCAAGGGGGCAAGATGTAACATTAGAGGGACTTCAATCATCTCTTCAAGTTCTTGTGGGCTGATGTGTAAATTTGGGGTGTTGGTGATATAAAAGATCTCTTTGATCTGCGTAGAAGATATCTTCCCCCAAAAACTCATTATCACAGTCTTGTTCAAGTGTCTGGCTCTTTCGAGAAGTATCAGCCAAATGGAGGGTTTCTGATTTATTTATTGTACTTCTGTATTGTTCAATCATCTCGAGTATACTCTCAGTTGTTTGAGAGATTATTATCTGGTTATACTCTCAAGTGTTCGAGAGATTGTTTTTTGTTCTCTCCAATGTGAGAGAGTTTGTTCTTCGTGTATTGATGATCATCAATTGATGATCATCCAGGTATTTTCTGTATCATTTGTTTTGTATGATTTCTGATCTCACTTGTAGTGAGATCTAGGGTTTGGGGGGTGTTTTTTGGTTTGGGTTAAATAATAAAGTTTTACGTCACGTTTTGTCGCTTCTCTTGTGTCTTGTGTTGCTTTCTCTATTTGTATCGTTTGTTCATGCCATTTTTGACACTATAAACTTATAAAATCTGACATACTTATATTAAATTACATGACCACGCACTCACATGTACAATCCATGTCTTGACTCGATCTTCAACCTTTTTCACTCCATGATGAGAATCCACAGTTCTGTACAACCTGCAGACACCACGTACAATCACATCATTAGCAACCGGTTTCATCATATAAATAATATTTAAACATGCATAACTAGGCGTCAACATATCATGCTTTCGCTTAAGTTAGTCCATTCATCCATCCATTCAAACCACCTGCATTGGATTTCGGTGTCTACCTTCAACTTCCATCACTAGTATACCTGCATTCCCATTTCATTCTCAATAGGAAAACGGTTAGCATCATTAGATTTTATTCATACGAACATATCCATGTATACACATAACAAGTCTCATTCATTTGCACATATAACTAAATTCCAATTCATGCATACATACCTTTTCTATTTGTACATGTACTTACAACTTACATTCTACATAATATTACTTACAAGTCCTTATCACACACGTCTATTCATGTAAATCGTATACACATAATTCTCCATACTTAATAGTTTATAGTCATACTCTCCTATGAGTCCCAATTACTTACTTACAAACTAACCCATACCTACGCGTATAACTACTTATTTCATCTTTATGCATAATACCATCATGTAAGCTTCTTTCTCACCTATACTTAATAGAAACTATTTCTAAACCACATTTCGACTCATTTACCGTAAACTTACCTTATTACTTCCATTGTTTCATACTGTCTCACATGATTCACAATAATCATTATACTACAATACATTTTACATCTAAAGTGTAAGTCCGTGATTCACTTACCTCGTGCACCCGAGTTCAAGCATAGCTTCCGTGTTTATCCTTGGCATATTGCCCTTCCATGCTCGTATCCATGTTAATATGACTCCTATCCGTACATGTCATCACATTCATCATAACATGATTAGCATACATGAGCATACATACTTTTTAATGAAGGTTTCTTGCCATATCATCTTATCAAACTAATTTCCCACTTGTAATCCATTCAAAACACATTCCTTATACAAATCTATTATCTAATACATCATCATCACATTCTATATACCTTTATTTATTATTAGCATACAATCTCACTTATCGTTTTCTCCTAAGCATTTCATCAAACACTTGGTGTGCGTATCATTAACAAAGCATAAGGTACAAGTGTTTTATTCATATCTTCCCTAGTAGCCTTCACAACTCTTTTTATCAATCCAAATCACATCATAAAATCACCCTATAACCTGGTAATTCATCCATTATCTTTATACTCAAACTTTCATCTATCACAACTACTCAATTTATAGAATTGCAAGAACATCACATCACTAGGTTAAATGGGTTTTACTTCAAACTTTCAATACAAACGAATTCAGGCATAGAACATCCTCTAAATGATAATTCTAAAGCATATACAAGCTTAATTTCATACAATTTCACAGATTGATCAAAACCCATAATCACTAAATAGCATCAATTCACAAAATCTGACTTACCCTATGTAGGAAACTCTTAGATAGTTGAGAATTCGCTCACATGCATTCGAATTAGAGCCAGAAACTCATTCAATTGCTTGTGATTTGAGGAGCTAGGGCAAGAAGAAGGGTTTTCCCCTCCTGGTCGTTCCCTTGCGTCGCCCCCACCATTCCACCACATAAAAATTCTTTAATTTCTTATTTATTTGCTAATTTTACACATTCAGTCCCTCGGGATTAATCATGTTATAATTCTAGTACAATTTTACCAACATTCTAAACTTCCTTATTTATTATAACCTAATAAATTTTATTTAAAACCTTTAAACATTCAAATAGTCTAATATTATATTTTGGGGTGTTACACAACATCCCGCCGCAATGCGCGGATTAACGTAAACTCGTTGAACATATTAAGAAAACGAGAAAAACATAAACAATGAAGTTAAAGTTGAATTGCACAACACCGGTTTCAAATTTTAGTCGTGATCCAAACTCGTGATAAGCTAAGAACGTTGCACACTTTCAGTCGTGTGATTAATCTTATGAACTAACCACCCACACACACAAGCCCCATCTGGCTTCAAGATTCTAAAGACTTTCGATATATTTGGATCAGGTAACTGATAAACTACTACCTATGCATAACACTCTCTTGCGTGTGTTTAGTTGAGTTGTTAACTACTAATACTCGATTGTTAAACGCCCATGCACTAAAACTCAAGTGCTATGTGGTAATTTCTGCTTTAGATATGTAAATCAATGTATACAAGCCGGTTCATTTCACGTATGTAAGAATGTTATTAGTTATGCACATTTGCTAATAGCTCGCAAGTTGGTGACTTACCTAGGATGTGATTTTCACTAGAGTTGATTGTAAGACCATGTGTAGTGGTAAATTGTTATAATGCCCCCATCATGGGGCATTATTCGACACGTGTCATCCTAGTCAGCATGGGGCATTATAGCATAAAGTGGTGAAGTGGGGCATTGTTCCAATAACGCCCATGCAATCAATAAATAATTATTATTTTTTATAGAGAAAATGATTAAAAAAAATAAAAAAAAAAGAAACTAGATTCTTAAAACGCTAACATCAAACTTACCTAGATTCTTATTGGCTAGTCAAAACCTTGGACCCCACCATGTGGCCACATGCAGTGGACTTTCAGCGTTATAATTAAAACGCTAACATCAATTTTTTTCAAAAAAGACGCCCTATAACGCCGGGTGTAGTGGGAGGGGGGGGGGGGGGCGTTTTGGGGCGTTTTTTTTTTCAAATTTTTTTAAAAACAACGCCCCACTACGGGTGGTCTAATAAAGTCGAATACGTGAACTTTATATGATGTTCAACGAATCAAATTTTAAATCACTCGAATCAAAGTAATTTGAATATTGAGATCTTAAAATTAAAGTTAATTCGATTTCGATTATTAAAAGTTACTACAATTTTATTTTATTTTATTTTATTTTAGACTTTTAGTTGTAATTTATCTTGAAAGAAAACATGGTGAAGAAATCATGAAATTTTGCACATCAAATTAACATATCTAACAATTGATTTGATACAGTATCTAACAATTTGATACAAAGTATTAGTAAATATAGAGTTTACACAGAATAAATCAATGAGTCACTCAATGTCAGCCATAAAAAGTGAAAACATCACTGAATTTACAATATCGCAATTAAAAAGAATCTCGTTTGATCATCATCATATTTAATAAATCTCACCAATAGTAAAGCTAAATTAGGGTATTAGAAGGAAAAGATATAGACAACCTTACCTCTACCCCGTAGAAATAGAGAGTGCTTCCAGTGAGGCCCCCTACTCGTTTAAAACTCCAAAATAATTTATGAATCGTTAAACTCCGTTAAACCCTCCGTCAAAATTCACCACCAGCAACTAGAAAAATATTTCCGTTATAAAACTATCAAAAATACCAAAACTATATAGTGCTAGCTAGCAATTTTATGAAAACGACTTGGTACACTACACATCACAATTGTTTCAAACATCCTTGTGGGCGATCTTGTTGGTTTTTATTTGGTTATAAAGATTCTCGAGTTGTAAAAGATATACCCATTGTTTACAGGCGATAATTGAGATGTTTGTTTAAATATTAGCTTCACAACATTTTATTTCTCCGTGTATGCTTGTTTTACGACCTTTTTTGCTTCTCGTGCTCTTGTTTTGTACTTAAAACATTGAAACTTGTGATTGCTTATGTTTTGAATTAAACAAACATAAGTATTACTGTGTAAACAATGTGTTTTGAGACCATATTTGTTGCACATCGTGATTAAGATTTACGGAGTGTGAGTTAGGTCTGTCATACCATCCAGAACGATTTGTTTTGGATGTATAAACATTTTACTTTAGGTTATTATTAAAACATTCATTAAAAAGCATATATTTAACAAGAGGGAAAACTATATTAAAATAATGAATCACGAAAAGGTTAAAACCCATAACTTAGGAGAGAGAGGAGATAAGTTTAGAGTTTGCTCGTTACCATTCCATTTAGAACTAAACAAGATCTTACATGAAAATGTATAATATGTTGGTTGGTTTGGTTAAAACCTAATAGATTCCAAACCGCAAACCATCGGTTGGACCGTGAACCCGACTTTCAAACTGTATCACTCCTAGCTCAGGTGAATGTGCCGATTTTGCCGAGTTAGATGGTTTGTTGGTTTCAAAAATTTTGAACATTCATAGTAATCACCTATTCTAACTTGAATCTAAGTTGGATAGAAGTGATACCATTTACCATGTTATTGGTATGAGGTATACACAATCTTAGGGGTGTTCATCAGATAAAATATATATTTATTCCGTTTTGAAGTTTTTGCCTCTATTTGATACCCGAACCAATCTAAATTAGGAATATGTCTAATCAAACCGAATCCGGTCGATTAATTCATATCAGTTATCCGATTAAACCAGTTATCATTCAATTTATTCAATTAAATTTGGTTTAGTTATCCAAATAAGCAAGAGTTGTAAAAGCGAAAACCGAACTGACAACCAAACTCACAATTCACGGGACTCAGCCACAACACTTTCACTCTGAACTACCAAATATCACTTAAATCACTGGCATTACTCATATACTCTAAATCACAGGTCACACCTATTTTACTCCACTTTCGATGTCTCCCTTTCTTTCCTCTTTCTTAAATCGGTGACTACTGCCAAAATCACTACCCGATTTAGAGACCCGAATAAAATAGACAAAGACGGTGTCACTAGGGTACTACCCTGCAAACCGTTGTCTAATTTAAAGACCTGAATAGAATAGACGATAACAAAGTCGCTAGATACCACCTAAAAACCAATGCACTAATACACCCCAACCACCCTAAGTTTCAAACAAAACCATTACCAAACCTAGTTAAGAAGAAAAATCAAATCTCAACATCCATTTCTTAAGAAAAAATCCGATCTCTTTAAAAATCAAATCTCAACATCCATTTCTTAAGAAAAAATCCAATCTCTTTGAATATACGTTTCTAGATTATCTCAAACTTTGCCAAATCAAATGTGAGATTTGCTGTTTTCTTACTCGATTCAAAAAACGAACACACCGTCCACTGTGTTTCTCTCTCCAAATACACACACACACACGCGAAATCTGTGCCTTTTCTATCTCTACAATTAGATTGGATCTCACAATCTCTCCAAATCACATATACGTACATACATCAATATATACATACAAATATCGCCGTCATCATAACCGCCGCAACATACTCACAGATCCGCCGTAATCAATGAGGAATGAGGAGATTGAGAGCTCCGACGACAACGAACTGCCGTCGTCGGCGCCACGTGTCGGCCGGAAATACGATCCCGTCGTTGCGCATGATCACGATCCTGTTGTTCTCGAGATGTCGTCATTCGATCGCGGATCTTCGTCTAATAAGTTAGTTTTCTTCGATTTGATCTGTTTGTTTTGAAGATTAGTTAGTTAAGTGTTATATGTGTTTGTTGTTCGTGTAGTAGTGGTGATGATTGACGGTTATAAAAGTAGGATAGTTCATATTTGGAAGAATTAGGTTTAACTGTGTTTAATTAGTAGTTGCTGATGCAGTTTTGCTTTGATGTGTTGCGAAATGTGCGAATTCTGTTTAGTGACTTTATACTTTGCCCTAGATCAATTGTTTAGCAACAATTTTGATTTTGTGAGGGAATTGTTAGTGAGTTTGCTTGTTGAAAAGTAATGAGGCATAAGGTGCTGTTTTGTACTATATTGTTATTATTGTTATTCGTATAGTACTGGTGACGATTGACGATAGGAAAGTAGAATAGTTCATATTTGGAAGAACTAGGTTAAATTGAAGTTTTATATCGAAAACTGTGTTTAATCAGTAGTTGCTGATGCTCTTTTGCTTTGATGTGTTGAGAAGGTGCGAATTCTGTTTAGTGACTGTATACTTTGCCCTAGATCAATTGTTTAGCAACAATTTTGATTTTATGAGGGAATTATTGGTGAATTTTCTTGTTGAAAAGTAACGAGGCATAAGGTGTTGCTTTGTAATTTGTTGTTATTCAAATAGTATTTGTAACAATTGACGATAGGAAAGTAGGATAGTTTATATCTGGAAGAATTAGGTCAAATTGAAGTTTTATGGCTAAAACTGTGTTCAATTAGTAGCTGCTGATGCACCTTTTCTTTGATGTGTTGCTAAATGTGCGAATTATGTTGGTGACTTTACACTTGCCCTAGATCAATTGTTTAGCAACAATTTTGATTTTGTGAGGGAATTACCAACTAATTTGCTTATTGAAAACTGAAAAGTAATGAGGCATAGGTTAAGGTGTTGCATTGTAATCTGTTGTTATTCGTATTATCGTATAGTACTGGTAACGATTGACGATAGGAAAGTAGGGTAGTTCATATTTGGAAGAATTAGGTTAAAATGAAGTTTTATGACAATTGACAACAACTGTGATTCATTAGTAGCTATTGCTGCACTTTTTCTTTGATGTGTTGCGAAATGGGGACTTCTGTTAGTGACTTTATACTTGCCCTAGATTAATTGTTTAGCAACAATTTGCTTTTGTGAGGGAATTACTGGTGAATTTGCTTGTTGAAAAGTAATGAGGTATAAGGTTAAGGTGTTGCTTTGTAATCTGATGTCAAACATGGTATTTTTGAGTTGCAAAATGGATATGGATTGTGCTTCTAGTGTATTACTAGGGCGGTAATGGATATCAGTTTGTTATAGACTTGTAGGTACTGTAGAGGTTATTTTAGCTATCAATCGTTTGTTAAATACTTTAGATTGGCAAATAGAACACATTTGTTTTTTTTGTAGATCGTAGTGAAAGTCTTGGCCCTGGTTTTCATCTTTTGGCATTGAAGTAGTAGTATAGAGGTGCAGTTGTGTGGTAATAGATTTTAACATAGGGAAATAGGTAATGGTTGCATAGGCTAACGAAGAACACCGATGGATTCATCGCATACATTTTACTGAACTGAGCATCGCTATATGTTTATGCTCAGTGTTACTTTGCAGAGATTACGCTGTATTGACAAAATAAAATCAGAACATCCAAAGTTGCTTGATAGAAGAACAGTAAGTATTGCCTATTCATATTGTAGGCATGTAGCTTTTCGGCAAAACAACCTCTTTAGGCGATTTTCCTATCAGGTGTGCAGTTTTGTAAAAGTTATTATTCTTGGAATTAAATAAGGAGATATATCAAGATGAGCTTTCTTGTCATAAAACATCTTAGGCTATCTTGTTTGCCCTTCAGCCGGCTATGTTGTTTGTCAACGTACATGTGCTTTCATTGTCTTAAGCTGTGTTGTTGAGTTTGGAAATGGCTCTGAAAGTATTTTGAAGGATAAGCTGCTGAAAAAAATATTTTGTTTTTTCATGGTAATGCTTAGTGGGTTTGGGTAACAACATGGTTATGAGTGTGCATGCCATAATATTTTATTATTATCATCTATGTTCTGTGCTTTTTCTCTGTTTCGATATGTTCTGTTACCTGAACTAACTGCTAAACACATGTATAATATGACATCAAGTGAATTAGTTTAATGAGAAGCTCTTTTGGTAGCTTGTAACTGGTACCTCATATGGACTTTTTTTTCCCTGTTAGAAACATATAATTATTAATGGCTATGAAGCACTCAAGCACAATATCTTCTTACAAAACACTAAGAATTACACAGTAACTTGGTAGTAGGGTATCAAAAGTTTACTTCATACCTGCTGTCAATATCTTAAAAACTAATTTACACGTGCCAGCAACATAAAAACAGCCATTCAGCCAAACAAGCCTGCAGGTGCAAGAGACGAGTCGGACCCAAATGATAAAGAAGTCAATGGTGAACACACAGAATCCAAATTGGAATTATTTGGCTTTGATTCTCTTGTTAACATTCTTGGTCTCAAAAGGTAAATATTGCTTTTTTCTTTTGTTCTTTTTAAATTTTATCTTTGGCATGAAAAATTATCGAGCCTTTTCTTCCGTTGAAATTCAAAAGAAGCCGCAATTGCTGTTGTCATAGAGGTTTTTATATTATGTAATCTAGTTGTAACTTGTAAGGTCAAAAATCTTGTTTGACTTTTCAATTTCAGCATGACTGGAGAGCCGATTCCTGTACCTTCAAGTCCTAGAGGTCGTGAAGATGGTTCTGCTGCACAACATCCAACGGTACTCAATATTTACTATAAGTATCCTGTTTTAGCGATTCTATTGCCTTGTTATTGTTCATTTTAAAATGCTGCAAAGAAACATGCAAATGTTCTAGTTCATATTCACGAGAAAACAAATTTATTTAAAGTAAGTTTGTTCAATATAACTATTATGGGTTTAAGCAATGAGTTTTAACAATGTTTTGCCAAGTGCCAACACATTTACTTCATAATGACCGTCATATATTTCTATATCTCCAATTCAAATAAAAGTACGGCTCTATAATATCAGACATCTTTTTTACTGGTTATTTTCGGTTTGCATTGGAGTTTTCCCAATATATGCCAATTACTGCTTTCTTCATGTCTTTTAATTATCTAGATGCAGACTAGCAGTGTTGTGAAATCAGGGACGATGATGGGAGTCTTTATCCCATGTTTGCAGAACATATTGGGGATTATCTATTACATTAGGTTTTCATGGTATGTTTCTTCTCATAGATGCTCATAATTATTTGGGTATACCTGTTATATGAAAGATAATTATGTTTTTCAACTTTTCGTATGATCTGTTTCTTTTTTATTTGTGAGAATTGAAATGCTGGTTTCTTACTTCACTGAGATTTAAAATGCAGGATTGTTGGCATGGCGGGCATAGGGGGGTCTCTAGCAGTAGTTGCCTTATGTGGCTTGTGTACTTTTTTGACTTCAGTATCATTGAGTGCTATTGCAACTAATGGTGCAATGAAGGTGGATGCTCATTACTTCTTTCTTTCCTTGTTTCCGCTGTCTGGATAGATATATGATTCTGTAGTTGCTAGCATTATAGCATGTTTAATTAGTATGAAGTTCTTTACTGTTTGATCCATTTATTTTTAGGGTGGGGGACCTTATTATCTCATTGGGCGTGCTTTGGGTCCTGAAGTTGGAGTCAGCATAGGGCTTTGTTTCTTTCTTGGTAATGCGGTTGCTGGATCTATGTGAGTATACTGTGCGTTTATACTAGAGTTAGCAAAATGAGCAGGTTGGGTAACGAGTTGCGAAGGGTTAGGGTCAATTTTTAGCTTGGGTCAGAACAGGACAGGTCTGGCTGGGTCAACCTGCAAGTACTTCTTTGTCCATTTTTTACTTTTCATATATGTTATTAATGCATAATATGATCATAAAAAACAAATATTATTACAAACTAGAAATGATTCCCCGCGTTGCGGGGGTCTTCTATCCCATTGCGTTGCAGCGGCCGAACCAGACCTGAGAAAAAAACTTAAAAAAAGAAAAATGAATTTACAATACCAAGTGACTCACTTGATGTGAAACGTAGACGAAGTCGAACTTATACTGAAACATATTAGACCGTCGAGGGGGTCAAAGAGATCTTGTATAAACTTTTTAGGAAACGTAAAACAAAAAACACGAATTTATAACACCAAGTGACTCACGTGACGTAAAACGTAGACGAACTCGAACAACCGACACGTATTAGAAAGTCGAGGGGGTCTGTATAAACTTTTTAGAAAGCGAGGGAGAAAAGTAACAATTTTGAAACAAAAGGGGAAGGAGAAAACCAATTCACTATAAAGCAAAAAAAAAGGAGGGACCAAACTTGACCACAAAACAAAGTTTGGAGGCCACATGTAAGACAATTGAGATATTCAAGGGCCAAATGTGTAGAGAGTGAAAGGTGATTACTGTAGCTAAGGCTTTCACTTATCATATATAACTAGTGTTTAACCCCCGCGTTGCGGGGGCGGAGGTTCTAAAACCGTACTAAGTAAGAAAACGACGACCAAAACCAGGAAAATCATAAAATATAAGCACGATTTTACCGCCACATGATGTAAAACGTAGACAAATACAAACGCAAACTTATACTGCGAGATAGCATAAAAATAGACAAACTCGAATTTTTACTGACAAAACTTTTAACCTAAAAATAATAAATAAGGCAAACTTGAAGGGCAAAAAGTGAAACATACATACTTAAAAAACTTAAAACTGTAAACCGCCTTCGCTACTAAAAAAAAAACTCTTTTTCTATTCAAAAAGGGGTAGCAGCGCAGCTTGTTGCCCGTTTACCATCTATCTTGATGTAAATTGATAACACGTTTCAAATGCAAATAAATACCTACTCAATCACTACAAACAAAAGACAATAGAAAAAAAAGAAAAAAAAAACTTTAGTGACTAAAATCTGACCACCAAAGTTTGGTGGTCAAACTCAAAATTTAGCTTTGGTGGTGAAACTCAAAATTCAGCAAAGGTGACTGTCTGCAAGGCATACGCAAATTGTTATATTAGATAATAATATATATTCAAATCGTCAAATAAAATTGATTTAGGAGGGTGTATGCGTTAGAAATAGACTTTTGGCTTGACCCATCACCCATATGACCTGTTGTCCTTTTAGCTAGCTTTATTACTCAACTGGTATAACCCATTTGAGATGTAACGCACTACAATCCGACACATTCATAAGTAAATGGATCGAAATAGCCACCTCGAGTCTATAGTGTCCCCTCCATCACAAAGTGAATGCCCACCTATCTATTTTAGTTTGTTCCAAAAAAAGTCTACTTCCAAAAGTATTCATAGCATTTCATTCTACCCTTAATCACTAAATCAGTAAAATATAATACTGTATTAGTTTCATATTCTTGAAAGTTGAAACTCTGCGCTTTTAGGGGTGAAATTTTCATTTAGCTATTATATTATGCAATAAGTGCACATTCTCAAAACTTCTTTTGTCTAGCGGACATTTATTTTGGGATGGAAGGAGTATGACTTAGTGTATGAAAATTTCAAGGTGTTCCTCACAGTAACTGTTTTCTTGTCTGCAATAATAGAAATACATGCATACCGTTTGTAGGTATGTCTTGGGAGCAGTGGAGACATTTTTGAATGCCGTTCCAAAGGCTGGACTTTTTAGAGGTAAACGTATGAACTGTTTTGTTATTGTGTTTCATGTTTGTTGAAATGTCTGAATTGTAGTTGGCAGTTAAACATGATTATGTTCCATGTTTGTTGAACAGAAACCATCACGCAAGTGAACGGCACAGCAGTTGCAGAACCTATAACAACTCCAAGTTTACACGACCTGCAAGTCTACGGGATTATTGTTACTATAATTTTGGTTTTTATAGTTTTCGGAGGCGTTAAAATGATTAACAAAGTCGCACCAGCCTTTCTTATACCTGTTTTATTTTCGCTTCTCTGCATATTCATTGGAATATTTGCAGCAAGGAAGGACAATCCAGCAGGCATGCCTTTATTACTTTATTATAAATCTTTTTAACTTATGTCTTCTGTGAGAAAATAACGAACTAACCTTTTTCTAACGGTGTTAAAAATAGTTGGAGTTACGGGCCTGAGTTTGAAATCTTTTAAAGACAATTGGGGTTCTGCTTATCAGACGACAAACAATGCTGGGATACCTGATCCTAATGGAGAGATATACTGGCATTTCAAGTAAGCTATTGATATGTATTTTTTTGTAAAGTTCATATTATTCAACTTTGAGTACTGAGTAGGCAAATGATAAAAAAACAATGAAAACTTGTTAAGTTACCGAGGCTCATATTAGACAGATAGGATGTAAAATTATCATATCTTAATTCATTTTCTATCTGGATCTGCATCATCAAACATGAAACACATACTTTTTAAATAATAAGGATTATATTTCTTGTAGATGAATACGGATGTGAACAAGAATTGAATATTTGTAGATTCTTTAATAACTGTGTACCTGTAGATTCTGTTAAGTTGACTAGTTTACATGAAATCAGATACATGATATACTCCCCTTAAAGATTGTTAGTACTTAGTAGTAAGTACCAAATTAGTTACTCTCTGTATTCCAAGTTAATAATCTGCATTTGATTACATGATGTTTGCTTTTTTACGAATTTGTTACTCCTAAATATAATGTTATTCAGATTTACGTCTATTACACCAAAATGTAACTTTCTTCACCTATTTGTCATTGTATGTAATGTAAGAAAAAGAAATGTTTTTCCCAATGTATGCACTATGATTTTAAATTAACCTTCTTGAAGGTTACTTACACTGGTAAACTGGTGACATGACACACTGCCACGTTGCTTAAAACTGGTAGTCAACATATTTACATGCTATAGAAGGTCACTTACATACAATGGAAAAAACTGGTGAAAGTGCGTTGCATTTTGGTGTGATTAACCCTATAGATTGCATCTTAAAATTGAAGAACCATTGATATGAAGTTTGTTAAAGTTGAAACTGAAAATAAGTTTGTCTGATATCTTAACCCTGCATATCTATCTATTTCTCGATTAGCTTAGGTGAATATTCTTTTAGTTGGTAAGTGAACACCATGTATATCAGTAGTTATAACTAGTAATATTGCCCGCGCGCGTTGCGGCGCGGGTACATCACACATTTCGAATATCGTAAACATCGAATGAATTAGTTCAAATGTTATGTGTTGCGTGAACACACAAAAACGTGTGTTTCGACGTATCCGATTAAACTTAATGTAACCCACATAAGCATTGCGATTGGATAAAAATGTAAAGTCAAGTAAAATAAATCGAATGTATACCGTACAATTATAACGTATTATAGGTGACTCGACTCATACATAGAAAACATAGCGGGTATAGAGGAAAAACATATACGTGTAACAAAAAGATATTAATTAGAGCTTTTAAAAAAGGAAAAAACCACAATTAAATTTCACTCGATTAAGAACAAAATTTACGAAGCAATTAACAATCATAAAATAAGTATAAAAACATAATATATTTTACGTGACTTGTTTTCCAAAAAATTTACGCCGAAATGTAGAATAACTCGAATTTAGACCGACAGGAACGTAAAAATACGCACGTAAAATGATTTTTTTAACGGAAAGGTATTATATTTAACCCCACTCGATTTTTATTAAAAATGTCTACGTCGAAACGTAGAAAACTCAAATTTATACCAAGATGTACGTTAAAATAGTTTTTTACCGTAAAGGAACGATACGTAATATAGTTTAAAGAAAGTAGTTTAACATAAAAATTTATAATGAAATTCAAAAAGAAAAAAAAAATATTTGCAAACAACATGGATCGAACATAGATCCTTCCAACACTCAACCAAAGCAGACAACCAACTATTATAAATGTAAACTATATTACTTAGTGGTGGGCGGTGGAAAAAAAAAAGAAAAAAGAAAATTATTTGCAAACAACATGGATCGAACATAGGTCATTCCAACACTCAACCAAAGCACACAACCAACTATTATAGGAATACATTTGAGTGTGTAACAGAAATGTAAATTATATAACTTAGTAGTGGTCGGTGGCTTTTACCACCGACTTTCTATTTTAAGAGAGTATAGAATAGAATATGGGTATTTTGAAATATCAAAAAATACGGAATATCTTGTATCCTAAGTCGTATATAAATAGTTGTAATCCATATGAAAATTATATTTTTTTATACGCCGCCTCTGAATTATGGAATTAGAAGTTCCCTTGTCAAACATATGTTGCCATTATTAGTAATTAATGCACATTTTTATTTTGTAAGATAATGTAGTGTTCGGTGATTTATATTTTAAGAGAATAGAATATAATAAATAAATATATGTATAATCCAAGTTGTATCCAAAAAGAGAATTGGGCCAAAGAAGGACACAAAGTGCGGCCCAGCCATCGAATTAAGAAGAAGAGCACGGTGAGCAAAAATGGCTATTACCACAGGATACCCATAATGATCATGGACCCACAACAGTTACTGATCTTGGGCCTGAGACGTTTGAAAAAGTTAATGAAGTTGGGCCAGCTCAGTCAGCCCAGAAGAAAAGGAAAAGACCAAGCATTATTATAGGACAAAATGGGAATTTCTAGTGCATTGTCGGTGGCCGTAGCCACCGACTTTGTACTTTAAGACTATAGGGTAATTTGGTCATTTTCCATATCTTTTAAAGTTCATGTCAGCAGATAATGTTTCGATTTTGTCATAATGTTACCGATTTTATTTGCCATGCCATCCTAGGGTTTACAGTTTTTAACATATACGGTCATTCAGATCCTGTGTTCAACCAAATATATATGCTCACTTTAAATATTTATAATTTTTCATTTTTCAGTGCATTAGTAGGTCTTTTCTTCCCCGCTGTAACCGGAATTATGGCTGGTTCAAATCGTTCTTCCTCATTAAAAGACACTCAACGTTCTATTCCGATTGGCACATTGGCTGCAACACTAACAACTACCGCCATGTACTTTATTTCCGTGTTCCTTTTTGGATCTGTAGCTACCAGGGAGAAACTTTTTACCGACAGGTAACTGTTCTATATTGCTTTTCAAAGAAAAAACCTATACACTTGATTTTTTTTTAATATAATGCCATTTTCGTCCCTGAGGTTTGGTCGGTTCTGCAACTTTTGTCCAAAGGTATGTTTTTTCGCATCTGGAGCCAAAAGGTTTGAAATCTTGCCATTTTCATCTGGCTCGTTAACTCCCATCTATTTTTCTCCGTTAAGTTACGTGTATTTTCGTATATAAAGTGAAAAATACCGAATTGCCCTTTAAGTGAATACTTGTACATTATGCTAAATGCTTGTGCGTAACGTGAAAAAGACCGAATTGCCCTTTAAGTTGACAAAAAAGACGAAAATACCCCTGACTTAACCGAGAAAAAACAAATGGAGTTAACGAGCCGGATGAAAATGGCAAGATTTAAAATCTTTTGGATCCAGATGCGAAAAAACAAACCTTTGGACGAAAGTCGCGAAACTGGCCAAACCTCATAGACGAAAATGGCATTTTACTCTTTTTTTCTACTAACTGGACTTTTTTTTTCTTTTTCTAACTGCAGATTACTGACAGCAACTATTGCGTGGCCATCTTCCGCAATCATATACATAGGAATCATTCTTTCAACTTTGGGTGCTGCTCTACAAAGTTTAACGGGGGCCCCACGTCTGTTAGCAGCAATAGCCAATGATGACATTCTACCTGTCCTTAATTACTTCAAGGTTGTAGATGGTGGTGAACCACATATTGCAACACTCTTCACAGCGTTCCTCTGTATTGCGTGTGTTGTAATTGGGAATCTTGATCTTATCTCCCCAACCATAACTATGTTCTATCTTTTGTGTTACGCGGGTGTCAACTTGTCTTGCTTTCTTCTCGATCTCTTAGATGCACCTAGCTGGCGTCCTCGCTGGAAGTTTCATCATTGGAGTCTGTCTCTTCTTGGAGCATCTCTTTGTATTGGTATGTTACTAGTATATGGTTTCTTCTCTTCCTTTTATTTAGTTTGGTCTTTGTACCTTTGTTTAGAGTTGGACAAATGTGTGGGTGTGGGGGGTTGGGTAATGGGTCAAAACAGGTACTTTTTTAAACCGGTCAAGACGGATAGAATTGGGTTGACCTGAAGCACCTTTTGTCAAGGATTTTTTTAATAAATAATTTATGTGTCAAATGTGATGAAATTTAATTATATTTGGTTGACTTTCGACCCCTTTGACCTAGGAGGGTAAATGAGCCGAGCCGGCTCGAGCTCGATATGTGAAGCTTGGGCTCGAACTCGTTTTTTAGATGAGCCTCACTGAAAGCTCGGGCTCGGGTTCGAGCTCATTTAGGCTCGGCTTGATTCCACTTCTTAGCTAGCCAATCTCGAGTAACTCACGGGCAGCTCAGCTTTTTTAGACCTCGACTTTTGATCTGTTTTCTTTTAAGCTAAATAAAAATAAAAATCTCAGTTGAACCATTCAATAAAATAACCCGAATTGACCCCTACGTAAGTAAATATTGGTCAAAGTTGCCCCCTCTACTTTTTTGATGATTGCACATAAAAGCAAAAATAGCAGTAGAATTTAAAAACTGAATATTTTATACTATGAGAAATTGTTGGACTATCTTCATTTTAAACTGCATTTATGTTTAATTTATTTCATTAATTTTCTAGTTATGCGATGCTGATGGAAGTATCCTTCCCTCAAAATATAAATTAAAAAAAAAAAAAAACTTTTAAAAAACTCAAGTCTCTTGATCAAGTTAAATAATTGAAAACTTTCATATTTTAGTTTTTTGAGCATTGGCAGTTTTGGTTGATATTTTATATTTATACAGGATAAACGGATTCGTATACAGTTAAAATCATGCGAGACTTATTCACATGCTCTCTATAACTATAAATACTGAATTACTGATATATAACTAAACACATCTGAATGGGAGATGTTTATTCACACATTTTTTACGCAATCTTCATTATTTGAGTATGCAGTATGTGTTTGTATATCATTTATATGCTCTAATAGTTTTATTTACTTGCAGTAATCATGTTTTTGATATCTTGGTCATTTACCGTGGTGTCCCTTGCTCTTGCTAGCCTCATATATTATTATGTGAGTATCAAGGGAAAAGCCGGGGACTGGGGAGACGGTTTCAAAAGTGCATATTTTCAACTAGCTCTTCGCAGTCTTCGCTCTTTGGGAGGTGAGTCCTATAGGAGTACCTACTTTCATTTACTGTGTTAAGTCTGATTCCGAAAAAAATTTATGATATATATAAAGTTTTGATCAAAAACAAGAGTAAAATGCCATTTTGTTTGAAATCAAACACTACCAAATAAAACCGTTTTTAATGTTAAACGGGTTCAAAATTGCCAAATCTATGACTTATATTATTCTGAAATGCAATCTTCATCTTCGTTAATAATATTTAACTTTACATTGACATCAATATTTCAAAAAAGTTATTTACTTCTCTAATTAACCTCTTCATTTGGTTTTTTAAAGTTATTCTCATTGTGGTTTTGCAGCAAGCAATGTTCATCCAAAGAACTGGTACCCGATCCCGTTAATTTTCTGCCGACCATGGGGAAAACTACCCGAAAACGTGCCATGTCATCCAAAACTTGCTGATTTCGCAAACTGCATGAAGAAAAAGGGTCGGGGTATGTCCATCTTCGTAGACATATTAGACGGTGATTATCAAGAATGTGCCGAAGATGCCAAAACCGCTTGCAAAAATCTCGCCACCTACATCGAATACAAACGTTGCGAAGGTGTCGCTGAAATAGTAGTGGCCCCCACCATGTCAGACGGTTTCCGAGGCATTGTCCAAACAATGGGCCTCGGGAATCTAAAGCCGAATATTGTCGTGTTACGTTACCCCGAGATTTGGCGGAGGGAAAACCTAACTGAAATTCCGTCCACTTTCGTCGGGATTATTAACGACTGTATTGTTGCTAATAAAGCGGTTGTTATAGTAAAAGGACTTGATGAATGGCCAAATGAGTATCAGCGACAGTACGGTACAATCGATCTGTATTGGATCGTTCGAGACGGTGGTTTAATGTTGCTTTTGTCTCAACTTCTTCTGACGAAAGAAATGTTCGAAAGTTGCAAGATTCAAGTTTTTTGTATCGCCGAAGAGGATTCGGATGCCGAAGAGCTTAAAGCCGACGTGAGAAAGTTTCTATATGATCTTAGAATGCATGCCGAAGTTTTCGTTATTTCGATGAAGACATGGGACCATACTGGCGGCAACAGTGGCGGCGGGTCAAACACGCAAGATGATTCGGTGGAGGCGTTTGCTTCCGCCCAAAAGCGGATAAAGAATTACTTGGCGGAGATGAAGGATCGAGCGGAACAGGAGGGGAAACCACTAATGGCGGATGGGAAGAATGTGGTGGTGAACGAGCAACAAGTGGAGAAATTCTTGTATACGACACTTAAGTTGAACTCAACGATTATGAACTACTCGAGAATGGCAGCAGTGGTGTTGGTCAGCCTGCCGCCGCCACCGGTCAACCACCCGTCGTATTTCTACATGGAGTATATGGATTTGTTGGTGGAGAATATTCCGAGGCTTTTGATTGTTCGAGGCTACCGGAAAGATGTTGTCACTTTGTTCACGTAGCGGATGAACCGAAAACGTTTTTGTTTTTATTTTTATTTTTATTTTTGGGTTCTATCTATATAGCGTGGAAGATATTGTTTTGTAGATTAAACGTTAGATTCATTCTTTGTACCACACAATTCAGTTTTGTTTTACTAAAACTGTGCTTCTTCAATCTTGAAGCATTCTGGGGTAAGCTTCGTTCATGGTCTGGTTTTTTTCAAACCAGGCTGAACTTTTGGGTTTGTGGATTGGATCCCGGGACCGTTACCTAATCCTTCGTATTTAACAAAATGGAGTTAAATGCCTGGTTGATCCGTATGGTTTGCACAGTTGGTTCTCAACTTTTAACAAGTACATGACCGGTTTCAAATGGATGTAAAAATGTAACACGAGGGATCAACACCATTAACTTTTCAGTTAAATACGTATGAAATTACTTATTTACCCTTGAAGAAAATGTTACCAACAATGAAGCTTATGGTTTCACCTAAAACCTGTTCAAACTACATATATATAGTTTTTCTTTAAGGGTAAAAAAGTAATTTTATATCTATTTAATACGTATTTAAATACCTTTATAAAATGCTAACTAACTTCTTAACTTCTTATATTCATTTCTTCTAATTAAAAAGTTAGTATTGAATAGTTTTTTTTTTCCAACAAAGAACAATAAGAGCGAGTAAAAAAAATCTTGATTGATAGTGATTTCATAACATTTTAACGATTTCAAGTAGGGCTGCAAACGAACCGAACGAACACGAACAAGACCTTGTTCGTGTTTGTTTGTTAAGAAATATATGTGTTCGCGAACCGTTCACGAACACTTATCGAACGAGATTTTATGTTCGTGTTCGTTTGTTAAGGAAATGAACTTGTTCGTGTTCGTTTGTGTTTGTTTGCTAATTTTAGGCAATGAACGTTGACGAACACAAATGATCACAAACTAATGTTCATGAACAAAAATGGAAACAAACGAACACAAACAATCGTTCATGAACAGAATATATAATACACCCACACTTACTAGATATTTTATTTGTCGGAATTTTGTATTATTTAATTAAATATAAAAATTAAAACACTAATTAAGTATCGAACATAAATGAACACGTTACCGAACGTTCACGAACATAAACGAACGAACACGGCCTCTGTTCATGTTTGATCATTTAACTAAACGAACAAAATTTCTTGTTCGTGTTCGTTTGTTTAGTAAACAAACGAACACAAACGAACTTCCCGCCGAACGGTTCACGAACTATTCGGCGAACGTTTGGTTCGTTTACAGCCCTAATTTCTAAGTATATTTGTGATATTCACTCTAGATGAATTATTATGGAATATAGAAGAATATTTATATTTCGGGCCCATGACACATGTTGAGGGGTTTGGTCCCCATCATACAAGTTGAGACAAATGGAGTTTTACAGCTCTTATAGATACGATTTGATTTTATGAAAACAACATCGGCATGTGATAGTGTGCATCAACATCAAAGCCAGTGGGGTTTCCAAACACCCGATCATACCCCTTAAAATTCAATTCGTGTAATAAATTTTTTTATAATAAGCTCTAAAAATTATTATACCTTATAAACTTTTCAAACTTTTTTCTTTGACATATTCGGCCTCCTAAAAGCGATATAGGTATGCCGCCAGTTTTGCAACTAACTACTCGTGGCTTAGGGCAGTGCCGTCTCCGAAAATTAAAAAAAAAATTGGCCCTGTTCGAGATAAAAAGTTTGGACCCTATTCGCAAATCTTCATATAATATAAACTCATCAATCATTCAATCAAATATATAAATACAACGATAATTGTTATGAAATTGATAAAAACAAATTAACAAAAATAGAATTATAAGAATTTTAAAATAAAAAAAAAAGAATTATAAGAATTTTATACCTCAATCTCAAGATTATCCACCCCACAAAACCCTGGATTCACCCTTTGAAACACCTCCTGCGTCGATGATGATGATATCCTTGATTTCTCACTAGATTTCGACCTATAAATCCAGATTTTTTTTAAATATATGTATAAAAAAATTTAAAAATTTATCGGGCCATATATTCATTTGGGCCCTGATCGCAGGCCCACCCTGCACCTCCTTGTAGCCGGCACTGGCTTAGTGGTAGGATTTTGGATTCTTCAATGGCGGCCCAAGTTCGATTCCCACTTTGTGTCACTTTTGGTGGATTAAGGCAATGAAGGATTTGAGCTAGGTCTTGTGTGAGGTTGTCAGTTCGAATCCCGAGCCCACTCGGGTATTCGTCCCACCGTGTGTTACGCTAGAGAGTGTTAAACTCTTGTGGTGGCACAACGACGAGTGTTCAACTCTTGTGGTGTCACAACGATTGTCAAGTGGCAGCCGGTGGTATGGTTTCCTGGGGAAAGGCCCAAGCCAAACTCTGAAACCAGCGTAGGTCCGGTTAAGACAACATAGTTTGGCCGGAGTGAGGCAACGGGGCTCTCTAATTTGGAGATTGCGGTGACCTAACACAAGAAAGTCGTCGTAAAAAAAAGATATATGTCTTTTACAACTATCCTTAAATTTGTACTAGAGAAATTATAGATTTTATTTTTTAAAGCTTGGTGAATTAAAAGAAAATCTACGAAGTTATTACATACAATATAATAAGGTGCTAATTTCGGTAAGTTTTAGTCTAATTAACCCATTATAATATATGATTAATTCACAAATTCACATATCGTTTTTTTTTTTTTTTTTGTCATTTTAGGTCATATGGTGTTAGAAAGTTAGTTTTGCGTTTTCTATGTTAAAAAGTTAGTCATATGGTTTCTCTTTTTTTTTTTTTTTTGTTGTCATTTGAGGTGTTTATTATTTGAAGAGAGGTTAGCAGGATATCAAAACCTAAAAATGAGAATTTGCAAGTTCAAAGCCGGAGTGGAGCTTGAACGGAAATTCGGTGGGGGTCGGACTCTAAAACTTTAAATTGGTGGGGGCCGGACTCTTAAAAATCCAATATTTTACACTAAAAAAATAAATTTTCGGTAAAATTAACACTACGCGCGAAAAATTGACGGGAGCCTGGACAATCTTTTACCCTTGGAACCTTGTAATTGACAAAACTCAAATTTGGCCCAAACATTCGCTATTGAAACAAATGTAATTATATTTGTGTCTCTGTGTACAGAATGGAATATAAGAAAGTAAAAAACTAATAAAATAAATTCTTATGGTTCTAGTTTTATACAGTTGGTTTTCAGTATAAACCGTAAAACAAACCGTACGCTACGGTTTGAAAATGTTGAAACCGATGGCCGGTTTGGACAGTTTCATGGTTTGAAACCGAACCGTGAACACCCCTAATTATAACGGTGTCTCCAAACTAAACTGATTACAATGGTATTTCCAAATATTACATATTAATTTATCTATAAGGCTAGTGGGTATGAAGGATGGTAGTCTTTTGAAGATGATCCGCCACGTAGGTGACCACGTCATTGGGTGTGGGGATAAGCCACAAGGGATGGGCCAAAGGTGTGGTGATAAGCCCCTTTATATATCCATATGCATGTATGTATGTATGTTTGTGTGTGTTGGATAAGAAAGTTGGCTCGCGAGCACGGCTCGGGAGGACGTTGGAGACGGGACAGACCAGGGGTGGTGTGGACGAGCCTCCACAAGGCTCTACAGCCCTCCACCGTCCCCCATACCGCATAGCCAAAATATTCCATATACTCTACCACAATACCACTTATATTTTCATTTGAACCATAAATGCTCAACTAAAATAACTATACTTCTAGACTTGATAGACAAAGTTCTCCTGTTCTAAGCAAAGTGCCATAAATCACATGACATC
Organism: Helianthus tuberosus; assembly: GCA_030545235.1. Classification (NCBI taxonomy): domain Eukaryota; kingdom Viridiplantae; phylum Streptophyta; class Magnoliopsida; order Asterales; family Asteraceae; genus Helianthus; species Helianthus tuberosus. The sequence goes on from CM060397.1 coordinate 9,749,506, forward strand.
ACGTGATATCTTTACTATTTGTGTCGTTTAAAGCAACATTTTGGACACCTAAATGTTTGGTCTTACCATATGGCAAATTGTACACATGGTTAGGGTACCAAATTTCTACTATATATGTGATATTTGGGACCGACAAATGTGAGAGAAAGATCATAAGGTTTGAGTCATGATCATATAATTCTTTTTTATTCTTATATAGTTATCTTGTATTAGATGTTCTATAACATGATATTGTTTTATATACAAGTTAAAAGGAAAACGAATACCAACTTTTGTGGCATGCACAGATTCCAAACATAAGAAAACACATGATGACATCAAACATGGCATCTTTCCTTTTATAGTAACGGTTTGAACTATTTTAGGGGTTGAGTTCCAATGATCCTTTGAGACAACTAAATATTGTTTTATTGTAGTTTGGTAATCAAATGATTGTTGACACGAATATACATACTAAATAGTACTATAAAAATCCTCATGCTGAGCAAAGTGCTCGTCGCTGGCGCGGAAATTGCTTGGAAAATGCTCGGTCGATTTTTCGCTCGATTGTAAACGAGCTGATCGGCTCGGTTCTGGTCGTAAACAAGCCAAACATGAGCAAAGGGCCGCTTGGTTAGGGTCGAATATTTTTATATTATTTTATATGCATGGATATATAATTATCACTATTGAGATGTTTCCTTGATGAAGAAGCCCATGGTTAATTGCACTTTAAGATTTTTTTTTTTTTTTGAAGGAAACAATTTTATATTTGTATTTGTTGAACTGATATATATATCTTGAGTAAATGACAATTTAGCGAAAACGAGCAACATTTTAAGTGATACATTTTTGAATGAAACAATTGTGACATTTAAATTGTCTTTGTATTAAAATTTAATTTAAAATTGAAATTGAGCGAAAACGAACAAAAACAGGCTGCTAGCTTGTAAACCAAGCGAGTTCGAGCAACATTTTCTACTCGTTTCTTTAATTCGAACAAAGCCAAGCCGCCCGGTTTCAGTTCGAGCAGAGTATGAGTAGACGCTCGCTCGGTTCGATTCGGCTCATGAACAACCCTACTCATGATAAATACTTTTTATTCCATTACGTTATTCAATGTGCTTGAAATAGCTCGACTGGTATTAAAAATTTAATTGTTAATTTGCTCTAAATTGTCACATGGGAAAAATAATAATGTATAGACATCACTAGCAAAATGATTGTGCTAGTGAGCATTGATCTAACGAGACCAATTTGAAGTCTGCAATTATTACTATATTGTAAACTTAGATTTTTTAACTAAAAGAAACTATTATACAAGAATGGAAAAACAATGATGAAAAACAAAATAAAGGCCTTACATTGTTCTTGAGAATATAACTAATTGAACATGTTAGGTTTTATTTTTATCTAGGTACACAAGTACCTTTAAAGTACCAAATTTTGTGCAAGTGGCATAGTGAAGTTACTCTAATAATGGAGGATAGTGTCAAAGGGTGACACTCGAACTCATATCTAAAAGGGTACAAAAAACCCCACATGTTGCATTTAAAGCATTTAGAGCCACTTGTGTCTAGGGCATCTTATGTGTAAGATATGATACTTTTGGAACTAAACAATATGACCAAACTTACTCATGTCTATAGCCACTCATGTAAGAAGCGACTTCTTTCTAAAACAAAGTCATTCGTATGAGCATACTGTATCTGGAAGATGATATTTCGAAGACTCCTCGTGTTTGGAAACCATTAAAGGCGAAGTACCACATGTCAAGAACACTAAACACATGATTGCTAAGCATTTAGTGGCTTGGTACAAATAATAAAGCATCTACCCAAAAATATTGTCGAGTAGCACTAGCTAACACACGAACAAACTAGTTAATACCTTGTCCACCAAATAATACCTTGGAGTTACTTGCATGGCCGACAATGTCACATACGATATGTCAAACTGCAAGGGGTTGTTCACGTTATTTACAACTAAATAGTCCAAACAAACTTTACCCTATACGTACTCCCATCAAATGCATTCGATTCCCATTTATCACTCAAACACTCATTGCTTCTCTCAAACAACATATTGATTCTCAAGTCGCACTCTAGTCATAAGATGATGTCCTCCTCTTTCGTGATGAGCATTGTTTGATATTGTCATTTTATGTGACAAGCCTAACGGTACTTAGATATGCAGATAAACATGTAATAATTAAAAAAAGCTATGAAAATTTATAGCAACAAATGTCTAACTTTATTTATCTCATTTTTATATTTATTTACATGTATTATTAATACTTTAATATATTGTTTCATGTTGAAAAATTAAAATAATATATTTATTGACATATATTATTAATTTTTAATTTTAATATTAAAATATCATGTTGAATAAAATAAATTTTAATTTTAATATTGTAAAATCATGTTGAATAAAATAAATGGAAAATTACAAACCTAGCCATCGACCAAAACCACTTTCAAAACTAGCCACCTCCCACATTCTTGGAGTGACGCATCATGCACGGGATGCGTCTTTAGAGCGACGATATTGAAACTCAATAAAAAATGGACACGTGACGTTTCAAAAGTTGCATAATCCCAGACGCATGAGTAGGACACGCAGACGCATGCATGAGGTGGACCCACTAACGTATGAGGTGGACCCGAACGCTTCAGCTTCTGAAATAACTCCAAAGACGCATCCAGTGCATGATGCGTCACGGAATGCGTCGCTCCAAGGACGCGGGAGAAGGCTAGTTTTGAAACTTGTTCTGATAATGGCTAGTTATATAATTTTCCCTAACATAAAATATATATATTAATAATTTTAATTGTAATAATATAGTATCATGTTGAATAAATCAAAATAATGTAATTGGTGTTTTTATATGTGGCTGCCCCCTCTAAAAAAAAAAAAAAAAAAAAAAAAAAAAAAAAAAAAAAACCTCTTCACTTATTTCAGGAGCCAACACCAACACAAAACATTGAAATACATACATATACAAACACCTAAATCGCTTCATCCCACTTTCTCTCTCTACAATTCGCATACATATTCTTCAAACTCACCGAAATAAAATCCCGAATCTTGATTATTTCCTCCCATTTGTTCTCCAAAATTCTCCAATTTCACACTCACAATTCAATAAAATGCATTACTGGTCTCCTTCATTAGACGTTGATTATGAATTTGAAAAGCTTGTTCATCGTATGCATCCACCCAGGTAATTATTTCCTTACAATTCAACAATTGGGTCTTCAATTTTTGCAATAATTGGGTGAATCTAACATTTAATATTCAATAACAGATTATTGATGATTAATTGTGTTTATTATTATTGGTTTTTTAGGGTTACTGTTGATCAAATTACAGACAAAAAATCGACCCTGATTAAGGTAATTAAATTGGACCAAAAGGGTATTTATTATTGGATTAATTATTTGAAATAAATTGCATAATTGTATTAATTTAGGTTTTATATATATATATATTTTGTAGGTTGATAGTGCTAACAAACGAGGAAGCTTATTAGAAGTGGTTCAGGTGTTGACTGATCTGAATTTGTTGATTAAAAGAGCTTATATTTCTTCAGATGGAGGATGGTTCATGGATGGTATGTTTTTTATTAATTTTTTTTTTTTAAATTATTGCGAGAACAAAAAGAACAAATCTGAATCGTTAAATTTTTTACATTTTACGAAAAAATGTGTATTTAATTATTTTTATATAAAAAAAACCTTTAAACTAATTTATTAGTATGTTTTTTATTAAATTTATCTTTTTTTAAATTATTGCGAGAACAAAAAGAACGAATCTGAATCATTAAATTTTATACTTTTTATGAAAAAATGTGTATTTAATAATTTTGATATAAAAAAACCTTTAAACTAATTTATTAGTATGTTTTAAAAGAATTTAAGATTGAAAAAACAAATGATTCATTTTGTTCTGCGTTTTCTCTAGGGGTGAGCAAATGGAAAAACCCGACCCGACCCGACTATTACCCGACCCGACCCGAGAACCGATCAAACATAAAATACAGAACCGATTCACTACCCTAAATATAGGGTCGGTTTCGGTCCATAGGTCCAAGTCGGGTTTCACCATGAAAAGAACCGAGAACCGACCCGACCCGACCCTATTTTATATGAAAAATTGGAACCGATCTAAATACCTAGGTACTCGGGTTCGGGTCGGGTTGGGTATTTTTCGGTTCGGTTCTTGGTTATTTTCGGTCCGGACCTAAACTTGCTCACCCCTAGTTTTCTCGTGATATTTAGTGTTCTGCATAGGTTCAGTCGCTAACGGTTTGTATTCCAAATTTCGATCACAGTGTTTCATGTTACTGATCAATATGGCAATAAACTCTCGGAGGATATCGTCACGGATCACATTCTGCAGTCGCTTGGACGAAGGGGGTGTAGTTTCCGGTCCCTAAGAGGCTCAGTCGGGGTTCAATCCGCATCCGAAAACACCACAATCGAGCTAACGGGCCGTGACCGGCCCGGTTTACTTTCTGAGGTGTTTGCGGTTCTAGCCGACCTCAAATGCAACGTGGTTGCTGCAGAAATATGGACGCACAATTCACGA